>CM060906.1:949036698-950286698 GCA_030737815.1 Allium fistulosum | reverse complement strand
ATTACAACGTTGAAATCTCGTGCTCGCTTTTTAGCGATTTACTACTTTTTGTCTAACTTGTTTTGAAATATTTTTCCAAACGAATTTTGTTTTTCAAAATTTTTTACAAGGGTATTAGAGTGGTTTAAATATGGAAGAAGAAAGGGTTTTAAAGTTAATTGATTTACAAAACAAGTTTAATAGTTACGGTCCATATAGCGATAGTCGCTATGGATGCAGTTTTGAAAATCTTTGATTTTTGTAAAATAAAAAGAGTTATCTATTTGAAATATTTTGAAAAGTCTTTTCAAATGTGTTTATAAGTATTTAAAAGGTAGCTTGAAGTTTTAAATATATATTTTTAAGAATCTGTTTAGTTATTTAAACAAATTTTACTCTTTTGTTTCAAAGTCAAGTTTTGTTCAAAGCGACCTTCTTTAAAGGGATATTTTAAATACATGTTTCAAACTTGTTTTAAAGAGTTTTAAAAGTAATTTTAAAAAGAGGAAGGAAGCATTGATTTCAACACTATTATTGAGATTGTTGGTTATAACATTTTTGTTATAGTAAATGGTTTTAGAAAATTGGAAAGGAAGATGATTTATAACACTTAGTTATTATTAAATAAGTTGTTTACTTGTGTAAAGGGAAGATGTTTTAAAATGGTTTGGAATTTATCAATTATTGTTTACTTTTATAAAGGAAATATTTTGCCCTTTAAGTCAAACTTTGGTTTAAATAAGTTATTTTGGAAATGGTTTAATAAAAGTATATTGGAATTCTCAGATCCTACTTTTAATTTCTAGACTTCAAGGTATAGAAACTTTTCTTATTTTGAAAGTTAGAAGTGTTGTCGAGTTAAGTTTTGAGAGGTAATGATACCCCAACTTGAATGGTTTTATTTCTGACCAATGAAATGTACTAGTTTGAAATCAAAGACTAGAAATAAGTTTTCGAAGTTAGCTTTTCCAATTGTTTCAATAAGACTTTATTTTACGCAAAGGATTTCTTTGTCAGTGCCATTAAGTAACACAAAGCAAATATGATAAAGTAGTGCTAAAATGTTGACACGTTTATGGAAAGTAAGTTATCTTATATTTAGCACTAAAAGCCAATGGGTAAATTTTCCTCTATCTATAAGATCCAGAATCGTAGTATTTTAACTAAGGCAACGCCAGAGTAACCAGTGCTCTGACTTACCTGACTTCGATTCTGGGCGAGGGATAGAGAAATCGAAATTTCGAAAACATGATAAGTATAAGAGGGTTAATTTTGATAAGTGGGTCATGATTATTTAAGTATATGGAAGGTACTTCATCTTATACTCGACATTAAATTTTAAGGTATGGAAGCCCATTTCTATCTATGAGAGTTTAAGAATATATGTCGAGGCAAGGGTAGTGCGCTAACTTGTTCGACTTTATTGTTAATCAAGGGATAGTACGGGGGTGATCGGAAAGTGGTTATAAGTATATGATGTCTGATTTTCCATATGAACTATATACTTACACTGGATAGTTGTTTGACCACTATCAATAACCTGACTTATTTTAACTTAGGAAGTATATAAAAACTTTGCGATTTCATACGATTTGAGATTCCCTTGGGAGAATTCGTTCTAATGAAATGTTTCTTGCTTTAAGGCCAGATATTCAAGATCCACTTGAGAATTTTATACCATCCGCTTACATCTGAAAGAACCAAAATTGAGTCAATCAGAACTATTGATTGTTGGTTCGGAGAGACCGATATCGGATAAGCATGAGTTATCTGAAAACCACTTCAAACCAACATCAACGTTTGAATTAGAGATATCTTGATGATGATGGGACGAAGATGGGATTCTTTGATTTGCAAGGGCTACTTGCTACTAATCCTGAGGGTGATTCCAAAATGGATGTAGTAGAAGTAGTGCCCTCGATTTGTTTATATCCTGAACAAATTGTATGGATGAATGCTGACATTGCATTATTGCTTGAAGAGTAGTGTTAACATTCCAAGTGGGATTTGCTACGTCACCTCGAGCCTCATACTTGGTAATGACTAAAACAAGGGATATGTAGTAGGGCTATGTGTGTTGCACCCATTAGGGTATGACATCACCCTTCTAGATTGATAATTATAGATTTGGTATGTGCATGAGAGCTCTCAAGAAAAAGATTGCAAAGAAACCGGGATGATGACATATTCGGTACTATTCAGGAAAGGGTAGTTCGGTTCTGTGTTGGTAAGGGTTGCAAGGTTTGTGACCTTGGTACATTTTCTAAAGATGCACTGTCACAGGTGGTACCCAGATGCCTTGTCATTGTATAGAATCTATTTTCCAATATGTGCCTTTACAGACTTAGTTGTATACCAAATACGCTGGAGCGTGAGATGCAAGCATTTCGGTTATGTTATATATTTATTTTAAACCCTAGACATTATTATAGTATCACTAGATTTTCTATTTGAAATAGTTTAGTTATCGTAAGGTAAAAACTCATCCGTGTTTATATGCGGAATGGTCTTACGAGATACCTTTATTTTTTAAAGGGCTTTATAAATATAACAAGCCATATGATTTGAGTTTCTCAAGTTGGTTTACCAGACTGATACGGGTGTTATTTTCTTATAATACTCAGGTTAGACTCGAGTATTTTTCTAGTGTTAGCTTTGGAACATTAAAAGACGAGCTGAATACCCCCAAGACGTATTCTCATGCTTTTATTTTTCCACTGCATTACTTGTTTGTATTTATCAACACTTATATGGACAAGCTGTTATAATTGTCTAGGCTGATGATAGGTTAGACTTTTATTGTTGTATGAATATTAAAGTTTCCTTTTGTAAAGATTATTTGGATATCATATATTAATCGTCATGATGTGAGATTCTATTTTGTCTTTTATTTTCCTTCACCCCAGATATCTTTCTTTATGGCACTCGAATGCTCGGCACGCGAATACCATGGATGTATTAATGTCGACTTTTGATGGTCGAAATATCAGGTTGTTACAGTGAAGTTTATCGATTTATTCGTGTTATTCAAAAGCACACAAAGTCAAACATTTTACTATTATTTGTAATCACAGTCCTATAGGAGATCTTCAAGCACAAGGTCTTGTTCGATAGCTCAGACTGCTTGTAATACCTATTCCTTCGGGTTAAGTGAGGGTGTTGTTTAAATCCAGATAGAGTCCGGGATTGGATGTAGAATAAGGAGTTTGAACCAGTACAAAATTCTCTAATGCACTTTGCTTTATAGTTCATTATTTTCTCTATTATTATATACAGTATTAATTTAGTAGAACTATTCGTATTACTCGATCCAAAGCGACTTTCACTTCTTTTCTTTGTCTGACAGACACATGTTAATAAAAGGTCTAAGATTTCTCTTTGGTCCAACTATTTGGCTGTTTATTCTATTTTGTAATATTATCAATTATCCTAACACATCAGAACAAAATGCTTCTAAAAATATCCAACACCACCTATACAAACACACATGCTATATATATATATATATTCATCTGTTTCATAAGTGCATATACATCATCATGATTAACTTGTTCTACCATTATCTGACACAACCATACTATGAAATATATGCCTTTAATTTTAAAAACAATGATATAAGCCTTTTTTCACTATGGAGCATACGAAATGATGCATTTAATACAATTCTAGATATATGCTAAAGCTCCAAAAATCTCATATGCCTATTTAATAGTAAGTTTACAATACTAAATATATTTTTAGTTGCTTGAAAAGCTTCATTTTAAGTAACCAAATGAATCATATAATACTATAACCTAAAATACATTTGGTATGAAACTTAAATATACAATTTAGAAGTTTCGTTTGGTGTTATGTTACTTATTCATGTTAAATGCCATTTAATTTACAATACTAATATTTCATTTAAACTTGCATTTTTACATTAGTACTGAATTATTTTAACTCTAAATAAATCATTTTAAGTTAAGAATGTACTTTAAGTTTTTGGGCATTTATTTACTAGCCCTGTGAGCAATTTGTTATTGGGAAGTTCAACAAATCCTTTCAACGTGTTTAAGTTCCACTCATATGATATTCCTAAACTTTATTGCAAGCTATAATGCTAAATGAATAAGTAGTATCCCAAATACATTAAGAACCGTTCAAAGTTAAAATGTTAAGTTACTAAATATTCAGTGTTAACTATTTACTACAGGCAAATTCTATTCATACACCAAAAATCACCTAATACACCATTATTTTGTTAAGAAAATTCATGACTAATTTTCCATTCTTCTTAATTGCAAGTTTGTCATTTTCTTATAGTCCGTCAAAGTAAAATATAAAAATTAATGATATTTGATCAAATCTATAAAAAAGTTATGAAGTTAATGAAACATAAAATCAATTAAGACAACTTTTACAACTAACTACTCTAATTTAAAAGTAATTTTTTTAAAACCATTTTAGTGAAATTAAGAATTTTTTAGGAATTTTTTTAAGAAGTTACAATGTTATTGTAAAATCTGAAGTTCATTCTTTTTGAATTTAACTTAATTTAGTGCTAGGAATTTCTAATTTTACACATGAGTTTTAAGTTTAAAATAAAGAAGATAAAAGCAAGGGTAGTTTTCTAAAAGAGATTGCATACGTAAATTATTTTTAGGTGTATGCTAGTTTTTTTGATATATTTTAAAAGATTATTGGTGTATGAAAAGAATTAGCATTTATCAAAAAGAGAGGTAAAAGAAATTAAAATGTATTTAGTACTATGTCAAAATGATTCATTTAGATTTTTACGTTCCATTTTAACCCAAAATCATTTATATGATATTCCTAAAATGTTCTAAGTTGCCAAATAAATCGTTTTAAGTTACCAAATGAATCCTAAATATTGAATATGTTTTACAAATCATCATACCTAGAAAGTTTCTTTCATCGTGGGCTATAGAGATTGATAGCAGTGTCTTTCTTATACATCACTATGTTATTCGTTCAATGTTCTGTATAGCAAAAACTGTATGCAATATAAACCACATCTAAAATTTAAATAAGTACATATAATCATAAATGTTTTCTAATATAAGAAGGTTTGAATGATACAGTAAATATCATTGGCTATAATATTGGTCTAGTTTGGATTTTATTAGCAAAATATATAATGCTCTTTGTTCATTAATTAAAATGAGAGCATAAGAAAATCAGAATCTAATTAAGGTTTAACATGGTGAAAATAATAATAAGATATTTTTAACTTGGTTATAAAAATAATTTGTTCGTTGCAAATGTATGTGTGAACGAACGTAAATATGGTTTTTTTTAATCCTTCAAGTACAAAAATTAGAAGCTTAATAAATTTAATTAAATCTAAAATTGATCTTACCTGCTCCTTTTTTATTAATCAAAGTCAACAAATATCATGTATCTAATATCTTTAAGACATTATATAGGTGAAATATAAGTATAAAGTTTATTATAGTGGGTTCAAATTTGGTCCATAACATAGTATATCAAATGTTGTTATGGAGCTCTACCCTAGACTATGCATATGTACAAATGCATAGTTTCATGTTGTTTTATATTACTTTCTTCGCATATTTATCACATTCATTCAATAATATGTCATGTAAATAATGCAACCAATACTTAAAGAGAATGTAATTTAATTTTTTATAACCTATATGATATAACAGATAAATTTATAAAATATGTCAAGTAATAACTAAGTACATATAGTATAGGACTACAAAGAATGGTAAGAAAATAAATTAATAAAATATGTTAAGTAATAGCTAAGTACTTATAGTATAGGACTCCAAAGAATAGTAAGAAATAAATTAATAAAATAACATCTCCAGTAAGGACTCCAAAGAATGGTAAGAAAACAAATTAATAAAATATATCAATAGCCATTTTGCCTACATCTCACTCACAATTCAAGGAAAATTTTGGTAATTTAATATTAATATTCATTATTAACAACTAAATGCCTTTATTAGCTTCTAGGACTATGTGTTCATATTATTAAGAAGATGTAAAGATAAAATTATTTCTATATTAAATGCATATGAAGAGATATAGAGAGATTAATATTATTTCTCCTATCCTTATAGAAAAATGAATCTATTAAGGCTTGGCAGTATGCTTTTCATGATTAGGATGATACTATAGTCATTTTGGAATCATTTAAAACCTTTTCAAGATGGTACGTACTTGTGTTCCGACAAACTAGTAAGCTCATAACAATAATTAAAAAAACACACTTCGAATAAAAACCACACTCTCTTTGGCACTATTTGCTAAAATTATGTGCTGGTGGAACTTTTTACTATTACCCCTTAACAATATTAATTCATGCGTAAAAAATGGTAATATATATCATAGGCATTTTTATTTGTCTTTAATAACTTAAAAAGAGGTCATACTGTTGGGGAAAATCCCTTCAGATGATCAGTCCAAGGGAATAAAAAACCCAACGCAGTGGAAAACAACTGGATCGTGATTGTAGTGAGATGAAACAAACAGAGATAAACACCAGAACAGATAGTCACAGATCTATGCAATGTAAAAAAATAAATAACACCAGTATTTATAGTGGTTCCACTACCGCGAGGCAGTGTACGTCCACTTGGGGAGAGGAGATTTTATTAATCACTGAAAAATTAGAGTTACAAGATTGATTCACTTTTGAAGGCTATACATAAGAAGAATTTACTATACAGACAAAATTTTGCAGAGTTTCAGCTCTCTAGGATGGCTGCATGTTGTCCAAAAGCTCCACTATTTATAGAGTGAAGATATAAGGAGGGGTAGCTGCAATATAACAGCTCTGGGTTTGGTTCGGCAGTCTTGGTTCGGCAATCAGCACAATAGCATTTGATTCGGCTTTAATTTGGTTCGGCATCTGGTCCGGCACTTATTTGGTTCGGCAATTAGTACTCCAGATATGGACCGGCTTAGCTCACAACACATCTCGTTCGGCATTAGTTCCCTGAACCAAATTATAGACCGGCATGCCCAAATACCGAACGAGATTTTTCATTCGGCATCAACAAATCACCGAACGAAAAATTTGGTTCGGTTTTCATCTTCACTTTTCACAATACCGAACGAAGCTTCTCTTCCACCAAACGAACTCCACCAAACCAAATCTTTGGTCCGACATCTCCTCCACCGAACCAAATATTTGGTTCGGCATCTTCCTCTGAACACCGAACGAAACCCACAAAGTACTGCGACTCCGCCTCTCCATCACTGCACCTAGGGTTAGGGCTTCTCCAAGCTTTACGAGTATCTCCAATGGCCTCATCTTCTTCAGATTCGAAATCAGGTATCAAAACTAACAATCTCCACCTTGATACCAGATTTTCAAACAAGCCTTCCAACTTTATCTACACCTTCATGCTCCAAGCAATTGATACATATCCAATGAACTTCGGCAAAGCCATCACCCATTACACTTTGTCAACGAAGTCCGGCAAGGCCACCGCCCGTCACTAAAGTGTTTGAAGTACCCAGTCCATGTAGAACCTATCAATCTCCACCATGAAAACAAACGTCTCCATGAACCATCTCAACTCTCCCCCCGTGCCACTCCATGGCACCTAACACTTCATTAAGCTAATCAAATTCGAGCAATGCTTGAACATAGCAACAGGCAACGACTTGGTAAACATATCTGCTGCATTCTCCTTTGTGTGAACTTTCTGAAGACGAACTAGCTTCTCTTCACTCATCGAGATAAGAAACGACTCTCTCACCTCAATATGCTTCGTCCTCGAGCTGAATGCTAGATTTTCAGCTAAGTGAATTGCACTCTGACTATCACAGTACACATCCACTCCTTCGTATGAGAAGCCCAAATCACACAACAATCGCCTTAAATAAAGCGCCTCCTTAGTTGCTTCAACTGTAGCCATGAGCTCTGCCTCTGTAGTGGACAAAGCCACAAACGTCTGCAACCTCGCTCTCCAACTGATTGTTGTCCCACCAATGGTGAACACATATCTGAAGGTTGACTTCCTTCGATCTCTATCACCGGCATGGTCGGAATCACAAAATCCAACCAAGCTGAAATCTCTTCCTCTACCGCCAAAGACAAGTCCATGGTTTGGAGTTCCTCTAAGGTATCTGAAGATACACTTCACTGCTTCCCAACGCGTCTTTCCTGGATTTGCCATGAACCTACTCACCAATCCAACCGCCTGTGCAATGTCAGGCCTAGTGCAGACCATGGCATACATCAAGCTGCGAACTGCACTTGCATATGGGACCTTCATCATATAAGCCTTGTCTTTAACTGAGATCGGAGAGCCTTTACTAGAAAGCTGTATGTGCAAAGGCATGGGTGTGTTGATTGCCTTTGCCCCTTCCATTCTAAACCGAGCAAGCACCTTACGAATGCACTCCTTTTGAGTGAGGCTCAAAAGTCCTAGCTTTCTATCCCTTTGGATTTCCATACCAAAATTTTCTTTGCTTCTCCAAGGTCCTTCATTTCGAATTCCGCTCTTAGCTTTAGCTTCAAACTATCGATTTCAGCCTTATCCTTGGAAGCAATCAACATATCATCCATGTACAAGAGTAGGTACACCCATATACCATTCTTTAAATGCTTGAAGTACACACAAGCATATTTGATGCTATGATCAAAACCAAGTGAAAGCATAAAAGAGTCAAACCTCTTATACCATTGTCTAGGCGACTGCTTAAGTCCATACAATGACTTCTTCAATTTGCAAACCCAATTTTCTTTCCCATCTACAACAAATCCATCTGGCTGCTTCATGTACATGGTTTCATCCAACTCTCCGTGCAAGAAAGCGGCTTTCACATTCAGTTGCTCCAGCTCTAAGTCATGAGCTGCGACGATAGCGAGCAAAATCCGGATGGATGTATGCTTCACTACTGGAGAGAATATCTCATCATACCCCAATCCCTTTCTTCGTGAAAACCCTTTAGCAACTAGTCTAGCCTTGTATATCCCATCATCCTTTACCTCAAACACCCACTTGCAACTTATGGCTCGGCTTCCTTGAGGAGGTGGTACCAAATCCCGAGTCTTGTTCTCCTTCGATGACTCTAACTTCTCTTCCATAGTGCACATCCACTTCAAACTATCACATGACTTCAAAGCTTCATCAAGGTCAAGCGGCTCCTCATGAACCACATGTAGGGCATAGTCAAACTGATCACCAAGGCTAAGGTTCGCAAACTGCCAACCACCATACCTTTTGGACGGCTTAATAGTCCTACGACTGACCCGGGTAGGTACTGCTTCGCCTAAACTCCTTTCAGCTCCACCTTGAACTGAACTTCCTCTAGATTCATGCACATCACCAGCACTACTAGAAGGTGCCTGTGGACTATCCTGTGATGTTTCATCAACTACAATTTCCTCGACAGCATCAACAACAACTCTACATTTGGCTGGAACACGGGAACTTCTTTCATCACCTTAGGCCTATCAGAATCTTCTGATGTGGTAGGTAGCTTCTCCTTCGGATTGAACATAGCAGACTCATCAAAAGTAACATGTCTGGAATGAACAATCTTCCGATCAACAGGGTTCCAAATTCGATACCCTTTGATACCATCGGTATATCCCATTAGTATGCCCTTGTATGCTCTAGTCTCCAACTTGTCATCACCTGTATAGTGAACGTACACAGGACAACCAAAAATTCAGAAGTAACCATGATACACTACTTTACCTCTCCACTTCTCCTCTGGAATCTTCCCATCTATGGTTGAGCATGGAATTTGATTTATGATATGTGTCGCAATTGATAATGCCTCAGCCTAAAAACCTCTAGACAAGCCCGCTGTCAATCTCAAGCAACGAGCCTTCTCCGGTAGAGTCCTGTTCATCCTTTCTGCAAACCCATTGGATTGTGGATCGCCGGATGTAGTGAAATGTCTCTAAATGCCATGCTGTCTACAAAAGTCGAGGAACTCCCTAGAGACAAATTCACCGCCATTATCAGATCTCAGCACCTTCAACCTAGAACTAGATTGGTTCTCAACAAGCGCTTTCCAGTCTTTGAACTTCTCAAAACTTTCTGATTTGGCCTTCATCACATACACCCATACTTTGCGAGAAAATTCATCAATGAAAGCGATAAAATACTTTGCTCCTCCAAGAGAAGGAGTAGCAACTAGTCCCTAGACATCTGTATGCACGTACTCAAGTACTCGCCTCGATATATGGAGTCCAACTCCAAAAGATACTTTAGTTTGCTTGCCTAACACACACTCCTGGCAAAATTCCATCTTGTCGAAGCTTTCTCCTTTGATCATCTTCCGTCTCCGAAGCAACTATAAGCCCTTCTCTGAAATATGACCCAACCTGAGATGCCAAAGCTCTGTGGCATCCAATCCATGAGAACTTCTACTACAACACACGACTCTCCAAGAACTGTGGTTCCTTTCAGCAAATACAGATTTTGGAACACATCTCCTTTCATAAGAACTAGTGCACCTCTCGAAACCTTCAGACTATCCTTCTTGATAGTTGCCTTGCACCCCAAAGATGCCAATTGTCCTAAAGAAATTAAGGACTTTCGAAGACTGGAACATACTGGACACCTATCAAAGTGCTATCACTCCATCAAACATCCTGATCCTCACTGTACCTTCACCCATTGCTCTACAACTAGCATCATTACCTATAAGAATAGAGCTTCCCTATCGTCTAATGAAAGAACTGAAGTAATCCTTATTAGGCGTCATATGGAAAGATGCCCCCGAGTCCAACACCCAATTGTCTGGGACATCCGGCACTGTTGTAGACAACACATCGTCAGATATAGACTTCTCCACCGCAAATGATGAAGATCCGTCTTCTTCCTTCTTCTTCAAATTTGGACAATATTTTTTCCAATGACCAGGTTTCTTGCAGATAAAGCACTTCCCGTCCTTAGACTTTCCTCTCCTGCCATTACCGGGCTTCCTGGACTTGGAACGCCCTCTAGAGTGCCAATTCTTCTTATCTTCTCTACCTCTTTCAACAAACAAGCCGTGACTACTACTTCCATCTCTACTTCCTTCACTTATCTCCTTCATCTAATCTCTCAAGCCCTCAGATAGAAGGCCTGACTTCACATCTTCCACTGTCAATGTGTCTCTAGCGAAGATAAGGCTGTTAGCGAAACCTGTGTATCGCTCCGGAAGAGAACACAAAAGAATCATTGTCATTTGCTCCTCATCCATCTTCAAGTCAACAGTCTTCATCTTCAACACGGGATCATCAAAGAAATTAAGATGTTCCTTCACTAAAGTACTCTCTCTTATCCGCATGGTGAAAAATGTCTTCAGCAATATCAGACGGTTAGTCAGAGATTTCTCCAAGTAGAGATTTTCCAGCTTGGTACAAATGCCCCTAGCAGTGGTCTCACTGCTAATCTCTGAGATAACATTCTCTCCCATAGCTAGCTGTAAAGTAGTAAACGCCTATTTCTCCATCTCCTTCCTTTCCACGACTGAGATGTCAGCCCTAAACTCCTCAGGGGAAAACACTACAGGATGGACTTCATTCCTCATAGAACAGCCTTCATCCTGCATTGCCACTTCTCGAAGTCTTTATCCCCATTCCATTTCTCGATTTCCAACTGTGATCCTGACGCAATATAGATCTCTCTAGTATAGGGTCTTGTAACAACTGGAGTCGCTTCATCTCCTGCCATAGCGTCTAACACTCCTCAATCAACCTTGCATCTCTGATACCAAACTGTTAGGGAAAATCCCTTTAGATGATCAGTCTAAGGGAATAAAAAATCCAATGCAGTGGAAAACAACTGGATCGTGATTGTAGTGAGACGAAACAAATAGAGATAAACACCAGAACAGACAGTCACAGATCTATGCAATGTAGAAAAATAAATAACACCAATATTTATAGTGGTTCCACTACCGCGAGGCAGTGTACGTCCACTTGGGGAGAGGAGATTTTATTAATCACTGAAAGATTAGAGTTACAAGATTGATTCACTTTTGGAGGCTATACATAAGAAGAATTTACTATACAAACAAAATTCTGTAGAATTTCAACTCTCTAGGATGGCTGCCATTGTTGTCCATAAGCTCCATTATTTATAGAGTGAAGATATGAGGATGGGTAGCTACTATATAGCAGCTCTGGGTTTGGTTCGGCAATCAGCATAATAGCATTTGATTCGGCTTTAATTTGGTTCGGCATCTGGTCTGGCACTCATCTGGTCCGACATGATTTGGTTTGGCAATCAGTACTCTAGATCTGGACCAGCTTAGCTTACAACACATCTCGTTCGGCATTAGTTCCCCGAACCAAAATTATGGACCGGCATGCCCAAATACCGAATGAGATTTTTCGTTCAGCATCACCAAATCACCGAACGAAAAATTTGGTTCGGTCTTCATCTTCACTTTTCACAATACCGAATGAAGCTTCTCTTCCACCAAAACGAACTCCACTGGACCAAATCTTTAGTCCGACATCTCCTCCACCGAACCAAATATTTAGTTCGACATCTTCTTCTGATCACCGAACGAAATCCACAAAGTACTGCGACTTCGCCTCTCCTTTACCGCACCTAGGGTTAGGGCTTCTCCAAGCTTCGCGAGTATCTCCAATGGCCTCATCTTCTTCAGATTCAAAATCAGGTATCAAAACTAACACATACTTCTATGTGCCTCTAATTATCATTTGAGGCACTACATTATATTTGCCTTTGAGCAAGAGACCCTAATACTTCTAAATTTGGTAGTGTACCTAGTATGCTAATTAGCTAGGACATAGCATGTATTACCAAGATCATATGTGTAGGCATTTTGTTTCATATATAAGCATCAAGTCATGTTATAGTTTTGAAGATGTCAAGAAAACAGGTCAAAATGTCATTAGATTTATTCCAGGTTGAAGAAAAAGTTCATCATTGGCTTGCTTTGCTAATCCGTATCACACAGTACATATATGACATTAATATTAGGGTCAGTCACAATCAAGGTGTGTATTAGTGCTAAATGATAAATATACCTATACAACCAAATAAGCTGGGTATTAAAATACATAAATCTTCACAACAATATATTGGAAAAACCTCTACTGAATTTTTATCAAATCTTGTAATATGCTATCCTACTACAAGCGCAATAATGTGCATAAAAATTTTAGCTGAAGTTTAATGTATTATTGCATATTACCGCTTTGATTTTCAACTTGTTATTCATCTGTTATAGTTGCATTTAGATCACATCCCTAGCCTTCAGAATCATGCAACCCAATCATCATCGCTATCATCCTAAGAAGTCAAAAATAAAAATAACTTAAATAATGGAAAAGATAACGAATGTAAGATAACGGGAACTACGTTTGGCATTAAAAAGGTGAGGAAAAGAAATCAAATAAGGTGTATTGTGCTATCAGGATTCGAAATATTATATGGGCCAACAAATACCTTAACATTTTTTATAACTTAATATATCATTTCCAAGGTATTATGACAATGATTATAAGTTAGGGAACTAAGATTTTTATACATGAAGTGCAGTAATGGGCATGTAACGAATCAGATTTTCAACCCTCAAAAATCGATACTAATATGTCCACTATATCACATGCCGAACATTCAAGTGCTGGAAATACCGATTTGTTAGGGTGAAAGAAGAAGGTAGAAGATAGAAGAAAACTAAACAACACAGAACCTCACAACACATCGAATAATATATACTACAATAATGATCTTTACAAAAAGGAAACACTTTATTCATATAACATTAGAGTATACAAGACTTATCCTAAATTTGGATAGTTATAGAAACCTGTCCTTACATTGACAAACATACATACTCTATAATATAGCGGAAGAAAAATATATGTGAATACGTCTTGACCATCCAACTCCTCTCTGACTCTAAAGTATCCAGCTAAACCTGGGAAAACATGCTCGGTCTGACCCGAGCATTACATGGAATAACGCCCGGGTCAGTCTGGTAAACCAGCGTGAGTAAAACTTGATAACAAGTAACAACCAAACTGATTTCTATATTTGAAAACTTTTCACAAAGGTTATCTCGTAAGACCACACCGCACATAAAACGGATGGGTTTTTACCTTACGATAACCAAAACATTTGATATCAGAATCCAGTGATATTATCATAGTGTCTAAGTTTAAAGTAAATAGATAAAATAGCTGAAATGCTTGCATCTCACATTCCACCATACTAGGCTCTACAATCAAAAACGTAAGGTACGTATTGGAGATTGGATTCCTACAATTGCAAGGTAAGAGACTACCTTCCGATGATACACCTCTAGAAAATGCACTGATGCTAACACAGAGCCGACTGCCCCTTTAACATGGCATACCAGATTACCTCACCCCCTTGACACCGAGGCCTTATACTACCACAGTGTTTGCATGCAAACCAACTCTGAAAGGGACATTTAGAATGGGGTGACCGTTTCTAATGGTAGCTAACCACATAGCTCTACCGCATGCCCTGTTATTGCCATTCCTCCCGGTTGTGAGGCTTGAGGCTACGTTTTACCTTTCTGAATAGCAATCCCTCTTGGAATGCTAACACTTCCCTCCAAGTAATAATGTAGTGCCATCATTCATCCATACAAGTTGTCCAAGGTAAGGAAAAACCGAAGGCACTACTTCTACTACATCCATTTTGGAACCATCCTCAAGATTAGCAGCAAGTAGCCCTTGCAGTTCAATGGCTCCATCTTCGATCCCATGCTTCTAGATGTCTTTATTTCGAAATGATTGAGTTGGATCGAAGTGGTTTTCAGATAGCGTATCCGATCTCGGTCTCTTCGAAAAAACTTTCGATATTTTCGGTAAACTTAACCTCGGTTTTTTACGAAATAAACAGACAAATGACAAGAGCGGAGTTCACCTCCTAACCGTTTGTGGATGGATTTCCTTATCATTCGTCCTAGAAGAACGAAACGAGTTTATACGTATAGTATAGCACCTTCGATGGTAACTGTACCATATAATTTTCGTGTTTCTCCTAGATATTTCCAAAGTTACGTTTTGTCCAGATTTGATAGTTGGTTATTTAACTATCAAATAAACAAACATCCAATCATGGTTTAATTTCGATATGGGATCCACTAAGCCTTTATTAATTCTCTTTAATTAATAAACCACTTTATAAAACCTGATCACAAGATCTTTTCAAAACACTATTCCCAAACCCCTTAATTTCTTTTATGCTTGGAAACATTTATATACTTATCTCAACGGTATAAGTATATTACCAAAACATTTTACTTTTCATGCCTTGAAACAAAATAATATACTTATCTTATCGGTATAAGTATATTTACAAACTTTTCAAAGTTTTCTTCTTTCCAAATCCAAACATTTCTTCCAAATAAAACATTCCGCTTATCCTTTATCAAAAATTTCCTTTTTAAAAGCTCATCTCTTATTTCAATTAATTTATAACTTTCAAAATAAAGTTATAACCCACTTTTATAAACCTTTAAGTTAATTTATAAACCTCTTTCAAAATCTCTGAAATGATTTATAAACCTTTTTCCTATTTTTAAAACTCTTTATATAAACCTTTCTATACTCCTTTATAAATATCATTTGTAGAACACTTAAAGTAACCCTTCAGTAAAAACCACTTTTATAAACAAGTTATTACTTATAAATAACTTTACAACATAATAGCATAACTTTGAAATCATTTATGAAATTTAAACTCTAAATTGATTAAAGAATTTAACTTAATTCAAAACACATTTTACAAATCCAAAAATAGGCTTAGCAATCCCAATGGTACTAGTTTAAGTTACCATTCAATTTCAATTCGATTTCCAAGTCACTTAACAACTATTTCCATAAGCTACCATATATGTAAATACAATTCATATCCAATCAGGGAATAACACGTCAATATAACCAGTTGGCATATACAAGTCCAAATAACATAACAACAGGATGGTGATTTATCCTGCTAAATAGATGTCCAAATAATTTAATCAATTTATAGCAGAATGGAGATTTATTCTGCTTAACACATGTCCACACAACCAAATCACTTACACTATAGCGGAATGGTGTTTTGTCTGCTAACGGATATCATATAATTCTCCTAATCATATGGGTTATTTAAGTGTCTGGACAAGAGATCATTTGATATGGAATCGATTTACTTTGAAAAAGTAAACTTATTAAAATACATTCTGTTTAGTTTAAAATCACCTTTGAAAAGTTAAAAGTATATTTAATTAGCTTAAACCCTAGATAAATCTTAATTAATCCAATTTAAATCAAAATTAATCATAATTAAACTCAAATTAGGCTTAATGAACTTGATTAAGTACTAATTAACTTCCTAATGCAACTTGGTTAAGGTTAAACCAAATTGTTTAAGAGTTAACCCTAAATAATTAAATAACCCATTAATTAAATAAATAAATAATTGAACATTAATCTTAATTAAATAATTATTAATCACTTAAATACTTCTTAATCCCATTAATTACTAATTAAAACTTTATAAATCAATTAATAGTCATTAACTTAACTTAAGTGATGATTAACCTCTAATCACCTTCTTAATTACCAATTAGGTGTTAATTACCTTTTAATTAACTAGCTAACTAATTAATTATATTGCAACTTAATTACTTTTTAATATTACAAATTAAGTTTAAAAACAATTTAGTAAATTAATTTCAAAATAAAACAAATTTGAAATAGAAATTCAAACCTTTGTCAAACTGCATCCATAGCGACTATCGCTATGGGCGCAGTTCGCTTTGACTTATTCTTAGCGAACCACTTCACAAACCCTTACTTTTTCATGATTTGAAACACACTTTAGAAAGTGTTTTTTTAAACTAAAGTTACAAACTTTAGTCCATTTTAAAACTTTAAACTTCGAAAACAAACTTCGATTCCAAACGGATCTCATAACCGTCGCAATTACACAAAGTAGTTAACTTTGTTTTCCAACCTCATGCCGTAGCTCCTATTTTACAATCAACGTTACTAACACCAACCATCTTCATCATAAATTGCAAGTATACATCCATATATACATGCTTACTAACTTTATAATACAACAACGATTTCCATAACCAAATGAAACTAAAATCAACCATCCAAATCATAATCAAACCACATGATTATCATTCAACTCCTACACTATATAGTCACTATATATAGTGACATAAATAAAGTTACCATTTTCATTAAAAAACGAGTAGTTTATTCACCCAACTTCCGCAAAAGCTACCCAAACTTAAGCTAAACTTGCCAACGACTCCCTAGCTTTGAAGGATGAAGGCTTTAGGTGCTATCAACCCTCAACATGGGCTTAGCCCAGGTGTATATAGGCTCGACCAGAGGTGTGGGGGTGGATGTGGGGTAGTAGCTTGAAGGTAGAGGAGCTTCAGGTTATCATCGATTTGTCGAAAATGAACCCAAAATTAGGTCATTTTCCCACTGGTTTTTGGGCCACCAACTCATGGAATTTGGAAAAGTAGTCAAAAAAAGTTGTAGGAATTTCTTTCCTTTATCATTTCGAAAAAAGAATCAATCATTTGTGATCTGTTTTGAAGAAGTTGTGTTCAAAAGAAGAAGGGTAATTTTCGGACTTGAAATTCCGGGTGAAAATTTGCTTTGTAAAGAATTGATGTTTTGACATAGCTGTGTAGAAATTTGAAAAAGTGGTCAACTAGAATATTGTAGCAATTAAAATTTCACATGGATTCAAAAAAATTAAAACTTCATTTGAGTTAGAAATGAGGAAGAAAAGGTTGGTGGAAAGATGAGGAAAAATGGAGAAACATATGGGCTATTATAAGCAAGATTTCACATATCATCATTTTGTCAAGTCACATCACTCTTATATATATATATTTATTTATATTTAATCATATCACTCTTTTATATATATAATTATGTTTAGTCACATCACTTTCATATATATATAATTATGTTTAGTCACATCACTTTCTTTTATATATATAATTATTATGTTTAGCCACATCACTTTCTTATATATATATATATATAATTGTTAATTAAATCTAAGACGTGATAGAGATAATGATGGTTAATGATTACAATCTAAGACGTGACAAGAGAGGAATATATATTTTTATATATAAGATTATTATTTTTAAATTTATGAATTGTCACATCACTTGCTAAACAAAATTAACATAAGATAATATATCCTTAAGTATATTATTATCTAGCTAATTTACACTTATATATGTGTATATATGGTGCACAAAGATGAACAACGTTCCCGACAACTTTTCGTTGTCGAAATGTTGAAATTTCGGAAAATGTTCTTTGGTCACATTTTCTGTTTTTCTACGAACTATTTAATTTGGTAAACAAATTTTGAAAATGATTTTATCATCAATATTAGTTTAAAATGAGTTTATTTTCATTATAAAACCTACATATTGAATTTTTAAAACTAAATAAATATTCACTAATCAAAGTAGTGAAATTCCGAGTCATTACAGTCTTCCCCCTTAAAAGAATTTCATCCTCGAAATTACACCTCGACCTATCTCAAAAAACACTTAACACTATACATCAGCTCGTATGATGTACATAGATCATTCTTATGCAAAATCTGATTCGATCTCAACTCAAATACATAACATTCCTTCCGAACTAGTATCGCTCACCCGATTCTCTAGTGCGGACTCCTATCAGGCTCCTTGATTTGGAACCTCTATTCTCCTTACATAGTTGTAACTATGATAGACAACCTTGGTCCCACACCAAGAACCCTCATCAAGTGCTCGCCTTCAAAAGTCGAGTAATAGATCCTTATTCAGAATGGTGCAACACCCCAAAGCCATGTACTCGAATCTTGGATCGCTCTATATGGAAAGAGAAATGATCTACGTCCAACTTACGCACTTACTTAATTGGTCCTCCCTAATACCAATTCTATTTCCACCAAATTATTTATGAAAACATTTCATAAACTACACTGGTTTAACTTGGATGCTACTCCACTACATCCTAAGATCATATATCCCTATCTAATTCCATTATTCCATTTCAAATTTATCTCTCAAAGAAAACTCAAGATCCAAATACCCGGCTTTTATTCAATACTTTTTCAAATAAAACTCTATATTTCAACCATAGAAATATATATCTATAGCCCGAGTAACTCCAAAATGATACTAAGGAACTGGGTACTACCAAACAATATCCTACATTCCCTTACCAAGAAGGGTAATACTCAAGAGAAGTGTTTACCATCTGAACACATCACTTCTCCAATTTTAAGTTATTTTCGAGCCACTCAAACTAGTTAACTTAAAAATATTCCTTTTATTTCAAAATCTCATTTTTGGAACAATACTTTACATTTTCCAACAACATATATCACCAACTCACTTTGGGTATGTTCGGGTTGAACTTGTTTCGATCGTACAATGATAAAGAGAATAATTAACTAAGTACCCCACAATGTTCACCTAGGCAAACGTCTGATCGTCACAAAACAATCAAGACTTGTTCCTCGTACCAATCCAAAGATAACACTTCTTACTTACACTTTTATTCTCATAAATTTATACTTAAACCAAATTGGTTTCAGATATTATTATTATTATTTCCCCAAAACCTTGAAATCATTTTTCAAAAGCACCAGGATTTAGGTTCTCAAGTTTTCAACCTAAATTTATCCCAACTTAAATGATACATTTTTATAAACCCAATTTATAAATCACTTCCACTAAACCATTTTTAAATATTTATCCCAAAATATTCTAACTTTGAAATCAAATTCTACCTCAAAATTAACATCGAACGCCTTTTAGTCAAACTGTGAAACTTAATTCACAAGGTGTTTGTTTCCATATTTTTCCCAATCCTTATCTACCCAACCCATATCTTAAAAATGGAACATACTAACAATAGTTAATGCTCAACTAGACGAGCATGATTAAACAAACCCTAAATGATAATAACAACAACATATTATTATCTCCTAACACCTCAACCAACTATATTACACTATTTGTGAAAATCATTCTTTTATATGTAAAATATACCCTGGGTAAAATTATTTCGTTTAGCCAACTCCAAAACAATATTGTGTCAATTTGCCTAGTTTAAGTGTTTAGAAAGCCTATTGGTATAGTTGTACACCCTGTATCGACCAGAGTTCATAAGCTACTAAACCGATAAATCAACAGATTATAAAACATTTGATAATCACTAACAAATACGCGCTCATATACATACATTAAACTCATTCTAGGGTGTCGCTTACCCTATCTCCAATGAGTTAACCCTACCAAAGCCAAGGTTCTTGCTTAAACTTCAGCTCTGATACCAAATGTAACAAACTGGATTTTCGACCCTCAAAAATTGACACTAATACGTCCACTGTATCACATGTTGAACATTCAAGTGCCGAAAATACCGATTTGTTAGGGTAAAAGAAGAAGGTAGAAGAAAACTAAACAACATAGAATCTCACAACACAGCGAATAATATATAATACAATAATGATCTTTACAAAAAGGAAACATCTTTATTCATATAACATCAGAGTGCACAAGACTTATCCTAAATTTGGACGGTTATAGAAACCTGTCCTTAAATTGACAAACGTGCATACTCTATAATACAACGGAAGAAAAATATACGTGAATACGTCTTGACCATCCAGCTTATCTCCAACTCTAAAGTATCCAGATAAACCTGGGAAAACATGCTCGGTCTGACCCGAGCATTACATGGAATAATGCCCGGGCCAGTTTGGTAAACCAGCGTGAGTAAACCTCGATAACAAGTAACAACCAAACTGATTTCTATATTTGAAAACTTTTCACAAAAGATATCTCGTAAGACCACACCGCACATAAAAACGGGTGGGTTTTTACCTTACGATAACCAAAACATTTGATATCAAAATCCAATGATATTATCATAGTGTCTAGGTTTAAAGTAAATAGATAAAATAGCTGAAATGCTTGCATCTCACATTCCAACATACTAGGCTCTACAATAAAAAACGTAAGGTACGTATTGGAGATTGGATTCCTACAATTGTAAGGTAAGAGACTACCTTCCGATGATACACCTCTAGAAAATGCACTGATGCTAACACAGAGCCGACTGTCCCTTTAACATGGCATACCAGATTACCTCACCCCCTTGACACCGAGGCCTTATACTACCACGGTGTTTGCGTGCAAACTAACTCTGAAAGGGACATTTAGAATGGGGTGACCGTTCCTAATGGTAGCTAACCACATAGCTCTGCTGCATGCCCTGTTATTGCCATTCCTCTCCGTTGTGAGGCTTGAGGCTACGTTTTACCTTTCTGAATAGCAATCCCTCTTAGAATGCTAACACTTCCCTCCAGGCAATAATGCAGTGCCAGCATTCATCCATACAAGTTGTCCAAGGTAAGGAAAAAACCGAAGGCACTACTTCTACTACATCCATTTTGGAACCATCCTTACGATTAGTAGCAAGCAACCCCTGCACTTCAATGGCTCCATCTTCGATCTCATGCTTCAAGATGTCTTCATTTCGAAACGATTGAATTGGATCGAAGTGGTTTTTAGATAGCATATCTGATCTCAGTCTCTTCGAAACAACTTTCGATATTTCCGGTAAACTCAACCCCGGTTCTTTACGAAATAAACAGGCAAATGACAAGAGCGGAGTTCACCTCCTAACCGTTTGTGGACAGATTTCCTTACCATTCGTCTTGGAAGAACGAAATGAGTTTATACGTACAGTATATCATCTTCGACGGTAATTGTGCCATATAATTTTCGTGTTTCTCTTATATATTTTCAAAGTTATGTTTTGTCCAGATTTGATAGTTGGTTATTTAACTATCAAATAACCAAACATCCAATCATGGTTTAATTTCGATATGGGATCCACTAAGCCTTTATTAATTCTCCTTAATTAATAAAACCACTTTATAAAACCTGATCACAAGATCTTTTCAAAACACTATTCCCAAACCCCTCAATTTCCTTTATACTTGGAAACATTTATATACTTATCTCAACGGTATAGGTATATTAACAAAACATTTTACTTTTCATGCCTTGAAACAAAATCATATACTTACCTTATCATTATAAGTATATTTATGAACTTTTCAAACTTTTCTTCTTTCCAAATCCAAACATTTCTTCCAAATAAAACATTCCGCTTATCCTTTATCAAAAATTCCCTTTTTAAAGCTCGTCTCATATTTCAATTAACTTATAACTTTCAAAATAAAGTTATAACCCACTTTTATAAATCTATAAGTTAATTTTTAATCCTCTTTCCAAATCTTTAAAATGATTTATAAACCTTTTTCCTATTTTTAAAACTCTTTATATAAACCTTTCTATACTCCTTTATAAATATCATTTGTAAAACACTTAAAGTAACCCTTCGGTAAAAAACCATTTTATAAACAAGTTATTACTTATAAATAACTTTACAACATAATAGCATAACTTTGAAATCATTTATGAACTTTAAACTCTAAATTGATTAAAGAATTTAACTTAATTCAAAACACACTTTACAAATCCAAATGGAGCTTAGCAATCCCAATGGTATTAGTTTAAGTTACCATTCAATTTCAATTCGATTTCCAAGTCACTTAACAACTATTTCCATAAGCTACCATATATGTAAATACAATTCATATCCAATCAGGGAATAACACGTTAATACAACCAGTTGGCATATACAAGTCCAAATAACATAACAATAGGATGGTGATTTATCCTGCTAAATAGATGTCCAAATAATTCAATCAATTTATAGTAGAACAGGGATTTATTCTGCTTAACACATGTCCACACAACCAAATCACTTACACTATAGTGGAATGGTGTTTTGTCTGCTAACAGATATCATATAATTCTCCTAATCATATGGGTTATTTAAGTGTCTGGACAAGAGATCATTTGATATGGAATCGATTTACTTTGAAAAAGAAAACTTATTAAAATACATTATGTTTAGTTTAAAATCACCTTTGAAAAGTTAAAAGTATATTTAATTAGCTTAAACTCTAGCTAAATCTTAATTAATCCAATTTAAATCAAGATTAGTCATAATTAAACTCAAATTAGACTTAATGAACTTGATTAAGTACTAATTAACTTCCTAATGCAACTTGGTTAAGGTTAAACCAAATTGTTTAAGAGTTAACCCTAATTAATTAAATAACCCATTAATTAAATAAATAAATAATTAACCATTAATCTTAATTAAATAATTATATTAATCACTTAAATACTTCTTAACCCCATTAATTACTAATTAAAACTTTATAAATCAATTAATAGTCATTAACTTAACTTAAGTGATGATTAACCTCTAATCACCTTCTTAATTACCAATTAGGTGCTAATTACCTTTTAATTAACTAACTAACTAATTAATTATATTGCAACTTAATTACTTTTTAATATTACTAATTAAGTTTAAAAACAATTTAGTAAATTAATTTCAAAATAAAACAAATTTGAAATAGAAATTCAAACCTTGCCAAACTGCATCCATAGCGACTATCGTTATGGGCGCAGTTCGCTCTAACTTATTCTTAGCGAACCACTTCACAAACCCCTACTTTTTCATGATTTGAAACACACTTTAGAAAGTGGTTTTTTTTAAAACTAAAGTTACAAACTTTAGTCCATTTTAAAACTTTAAACTTCGAAAACAAACTTCGATTCCAACCGGATCTCATAACCGTTGTAATTACACAAAGTAGTTAACTTTGTTTACCAACCTCATGTCGTAGCTCATGTTTTACAATCAACGTTACTAACACCAACTATCTTCATCATAGATTGCAAGTATACATCCATATATACATGCTTACTAACTTTATAATACAACATCGATTTCCATAACCAAATGAAACTAAAATCAACCATCCAAATCATAATCAAACCACATGATTATCATTCAAATTCTACACTATATAGTCACCATATATAGTGACATAAATAAAGTTACCATTTTCATTAAAAAAACGAGTAGTTTACTCACCCAACTTCCGCAAAAGCTACCCGAACTTAAGCTAAACTTGCCAATGACTCCCTAGCTTTGAAGGATGAAGGCTTTAGGTGCTAGCAACCCTCAAAATGGGCTTGGCCCAGGTGTATGTAGGCTTGGCCAGAGGTGTGGGGGTGGAAGTGGGGTAGTAGCTTGAAGGTAGAGGAGCTTCGGGTTATCATCGATTTGTTGAAAATGAATCCAAAATCAGGTCATTTTCCCACTGGTTTTTGGGCCACCAACTCATGGAATTTGGAAAAGTAGTCAAAAAAGTTGCAGGGATTTCTTTCCTTTATCATTTCGAAAAAAGAATGAATCAATTGTGATTTGTTTTGAAGAAGTTATGTTCAAAAGAAGAAGGGTAATTTTCGGACTTGAAATTCTGGGTGAAAAATTACTTTGTAAAGAATTGGTGTTTTGACATAGCTATGATAGAAATTTGAAAAAATGGTCAACTAGAATATTATAGAAATTAAAATTTCACATGGTTTCAAAAAAAGAAAAACTCCATTTGAGTTAGAAATGAGAAAGAAAAGGTTGGTGGAAAGAGGAGGAAAAATGGAGAAACATATAGGCTATTTATAAGCAAGATTTCATATCTCATCATTTTGTCAAGTCACATCACTCTCTTATATATATAATTATTATGTTTAATCACTTCACTCTTTTATATATATATATAATTATGTTTAGTCACATCACTTTCATATATATATATATATATAATTATTATGTTTAGTCGCATCACTTTCTTTTTTATATATATAATTATTATGTTTAGTCGCATCACTTTCTTTTTTTATATATAATTGTTAATTAAAGCTAAGACATGATAGAGATAATGATGGTTAATGATTACAATCTAGCGTGTGACAAGAGAGGAATATATATATTTTTATATATAAGATTATTATTTTTAAATTTATGAATCGTCACATCACTTGCTAAACAAAATTAACATAAGATAACTTATCCTTAAGTATATTATTTAGCTAATTTACACTTATATATGTGTATATATGTTGCACAAAGACGAACAATGTTCCCGACGACTTTCCATTGTCGAGAGGTCGAAATTTCGGAAAACATTCTTCGGTCACATTTTCTGTTTTTTACGAACTATTTAATTTGGTAAACAAAATTTGAAAACGATTTTATCATCATTATTAATTTATTAAAATGTGTTTATTTTCATTATAAAACCTACATATTGAATTTTTAAAACTAAATAAATATTCACTAATCACAACAATGATATTCCGGGTCGTTAAAGGGCATCGTTGTCTACACAGATCCGTAGTTTAACTCAATTTGATGACAATAAGGTGTAATATTAACATGAAACTAAGATAGATTTATAAATGACAGTCAACCCGTCCTCACAAAAATGACCTCTTTAATCTATTATTCTATACAAGAATTCATTTTTGCCTTATCAATCCTCTCTTTCAATACATGAATTGAAATTTTTGACTATTCTACATGAACTAAAATTTGAACCTGAATTGAAATTAGAACTCAAATCAAAATTCAAACTTGAATCGAAAATAAAATTACAATTTCAAGACTAGAAAAATGATAAAGCTCTCTCTGATAGAGTGGGTGGTAACCCTCTATCTTCTAATGAGATTCTTCCCCTCAATAATGTAATATCTGATGCAGAACTAATTAACATCAAATCAGTTGGAATGCAATTCTCATGGAACAATAAAAGAAAGCATGGCATCAGAACATTCTCTAGAATTGATCACTCCTTCTCCAATCTTGCAGCTCTTTCTAAATGGCCTCTTCTTTTCAACTACCTTCCTCCCCCTCTTCTATCTGACCACTCCCCCCAGATTATTCATCTTCATGGAGTGGACATGAGAAGGAAAACTAATTTTAAATTTTTTAACTCTTGGACAGCTGAAGCTGACTTTAAACCTACTGTTTTAAATGTGTGGAATTCCAATAAATTTGGTAACCCTCTTTTTGTCTTGCAGGAGAAAATTAGAGAAACCAAAAGCAAACTTAAAAATTGGGCACATAACAAATATGGCAATGGTGACAAGATGAGCTCCAATATTATGAAGAAACTAGCTGAAGTGCAGAAGGCTATGATGGATAATTATAATGATGCTAGTTTATCTGCCTCTGTAGCTGTTTTAACTCAACAATATTCTGAAGCCCTTGCTCAAGAATGTGATATGATACGCCAAAAGTCGAGAATGAAATGGTGGAAAGAAGGAGACAAGAACAGTGCATTTTTCCATAATAGTCTTAAAGACAAACATAGAAGAGAGAACATTGCTTCTATAATTGACATGAATGAGGTTGTTCAAAATACTGCTGGTAAAATCAATTTAGCTTTTGAGCAATACTTTTCTTCTATATATTCCAATGCTAACAACTTCATCCCTGCTATTGATGATATCCCCACGGACATAATGCCAATGCTGGATGATGAGAACTACAAAATGCTTTGTGAAGAGGTCACCAAAGAAGAAATTGTCAATGCTATGTTTTCTCTCAACTCTAATTCTTGCAGTGGCCCTGATGGTTTGAACACTCACTTTTACACTAAATGCTGGAGTATTGTGTCTATGGATGTTTGTAAAGCTATTTCTTACTTCTTCTCTAAATGTAAGCTCTACAGGTCTTACAACTACACAAACATAGCTCTTGTCCCTAAAATCAAAAATGCGCACCATGTTAAAGACTTTAGGCCCATATCATGCTGCAACTCTATCTACAAATGTATTTCCAAAGTAATTTCTACTCGGTTAAAGAAAGTTCTTCCCTCTCTCATTTCAAACAACCAAACTGCCTTTCTGCCTGGTAGAAATATTCTTGACCATATCCTTCTTGCGCATGAAATTATTAAAGGAAACAATAGAAGTAATACTCCCCCCAAAGCTATGCTTAAACTTGATATAATGAAAGCTTTTGATATGCTTCAATGGGATAGTATTGTTCGAATTATGGGGTATATGAACTTTCCTCCTCACTTTATTGCGTGGATTTACGAATGCATCTCCTCTCCTACATACTCAATTGTTGTCAACGGTACTCCTACTGGTTTTTTCAATAGCAGGCAAGGAATTAGGCAGGGAGACCCCATGTCAGCCTACATCTTCATTCTTGTAATGGAATTGCTCACAAGAATGATCAATAAATCTGTTTGTATGGGGAAAATTAAGCTTCATCCAGCTTGTAAAGACCCTCAAATCACCACTCTGATGTTCGCTGATGATTTAATCATGTTTTGTTCTCCTGATCTCGTCACTATTGAAAACATTATGCTTACTCTTGAGCAGTTTCATGCTATGACCGGGTTAAAAATCAACATTCAAAAATCTGATATTGTTCTTACTGGTGTAAGCCCTGCTCATGCCAATATGATCTATCATGTCACTGGATTGAATAGGAATCTATCCACGGTCTCCTACCTTGGTCTTCCTCTGACTACTTCCAGAATTACTACTAACCACTGCTTACCTATGTATGAAAGAATCACAGCTAGATTAAACTGCTGGACTGCGAGGAGGTTAAGTCAAGCTGGAAGACTCATTTTAATTAAGTCTGTTATTTTCTCTATGCAAGTGTACTGGGCTAGATCTTTTGTGCTCCCTATTAAACTTATTAAAATGATAAGATGTGCTATGATGAAGTATCTGTGGAGTGGCAAGACTACTGGCAGATTCATTGCTCCTATTAAGTATGCTACTGTCGAGAAGCCACTAAACAAAGGAGGCCTTGGATTGATTAATCTAAAACAGTGGAATAAGGCTGCTTTTGCTAGACATATTGATACTTTATTCAATTGCCCTGACAGTCTATGGGCTGAATGGTCTAAGAAGAAGTATATGAACTGTAGAGGGTTATGGAATATATCAAATCAGCAAAATGTTAGCTGGACTTGGCGTAATATCCACAAGTATAAAGAGCTGTTTCTCCCTATGATACAGATGAAGACTAACAGTGCGAACAATGTATATTTCTGGGATGACCCGTGGCTTGAACAAGGCCTTATTCTTAGGAGACAGCTCACCTACAGTGAGATACAACATACTGGAATACATGAACGTATGCTTGTCAGAGATGTGATACATAAATTTCAAACAAGGTACATTTTCACTTCGAACCAAAGAGTGCAAACTTTATGGGATAAAATAAAGTCATTTACTGCTCTGCCTTCTTCATATAATAATCTTGTCTGGGGAAAGCAGAAAGGAAAGTATAGACCTGGTTTGACATATGAATTCTTGATGCAAAACAACTTAAACCAGAACTGGAGATGGTGGAAGAGAACTTGGAATACTGACAGTAGCATCAGGCATAACTTTTTGTTATGGAAGGTACTTAATGGAGCTCTTCTGACTAAATCTAGACTCGCTATGTATGGCATGAATGTTATTACGTCATGCACCTTTTGCAGTAATTTCCCAGAAACAATCGATCATATTTATTTTGAATGTACTGTTACGAAGAAAATATGGTCTGAGGTCATGAACAAATATTGTAGAAGAAGACCTTTAAATGTCAACGTGGCGGAATGGGAAAGAATTTATTCTGAAACTGGTAAAAAGCAAGAAAGGAAAAGAATCTTTGGTGTTGCTCTTAAGTGCTTTGTTGCTGAGGTGTGGAGGGAACGTAATAATAGGGTTTTTGATTCTTCTAAAGCCAAATCTGAAGAAGTTCTGAAGACATGTGTTATGCATGAAATAAATTCCTTGGTAAAGATGATATTTGCATTTGATCCAGGAATAACTGTGGCCTCTCTTTGCTGACTTTGTTTTGTTTTCCCTGTTATTCTTGTTTTTTTTCCTTTTTGTTCTTCCTTGTGTTTTGTAACACCTTAGTTTCCTCAGTTTTCTATGAGCTTTTTGCTCTCTGTTGTATTTGTTGTTCTCTGGTGTTGCAATAAACTGGTCGGGGACCATCCAACCCCGTCGGCCTTGCCAAAAAAAAAATGATAAATACCTTAATGATTCAAGAGGTGATAGCGGTTGCCGTGGACAAGGCGATGGTAGCAACTCTAAACTAAAACAGGAAGAAGGAATGATGAAAGGTAAAGTACGAGCGGTGGGACCGCGATAAGTAAGAATAAAGAGGAAATTACAATTTGTCCACTATACTTTTGCTTAATTACAAAATTACCAACATTTATCACGGTAATAACAATTATAATTGTTCCTAATAAAAATATCTTTTACTAATTTGTAACAATAATAACTATTACAAATTAAAGGGGGAAAATGTTACAAAATGACCTTTTTGGTGTAGTGTAAGCTTGGAGAGTTTGTACATTGACCGTATGAAGGGTTGCGAGGGCTTTGGGAAGCCCAAGTCATGCTAGATGATGAAGAGGGTAGCCATTAGCTATAGCCATTAAGGGAGAGCTGGGCCGGTGCCATTTGATGCACATTAAGGAAGTGGAGTAAGTAGTTATTCAGTGTGAGAGATGCCTTGCACTTCGTGTGAGGCACTGCCTAAGCAAAATAACCCCGAGGGGGGGCCTGTTTGCCCTATCCCCTTAGGTAATGTATAGCAGATTGATCCATGCGATGCCATGCTTAACGAGAGCATCAACCAGCCTATCCTTGTCCTCTTACTCTTTCGATGGTGGCCTTTAAATGTGCAACCAACACTGAAAGTTCCCTCTAGGGTCACTTTCTTTCCTTTAGTCATATGTAAAAAAGCAAACATGACCTAATTAACGAACCTCCTTAACAAAAACTAAGAGGTGACATTACACATGGTGGCAAGCACACTCCCCATAAAAAGATGGGCAACTCAGACTTCAGAGCACCCCGTAGAGACTTCCTACAAGCGCAAGGTCGATCCTCGTACTTATAAATTTTCATGTAATCTATTACACAACTAGGCCATATGACTCAACTTCTTAAAGTATAACATTCAAATAGTTTAACGGGCCTCGACCCAAAAGCCCAACTTATTGTCTTCTTCCTAAAATGAGGGGTTGGTTTAGTAATTTAATGGTTTTTTAAATTCTTTTCAAGGGATAACCAGCATTGCTCAACGTCGGTCAACCAACGTTGACCCATCAACGTCTTAGTTATGATCAGAATATAGCCTAAGGATTAACATGAAAAAAATAATATAAAAAAGAACAAAAGAAAAGAGGTGCCAAAAAACCCACTCCTAACCCCTATCAACTTTGGAAAAGCAATGGAGAAGAAGATGATAAAAGCGAAGGGACTTACCGTTTGATGGAAATAAAAGGTTGGAAGTAGGTCAGGAGATTGTTGAGTATATAAAGCTCGAGTTTCTTTTGAGCATGAATGCTTGGTAAAGGGGAAGAAGAAGAAATCTCATTTCTGTTATAAATTTGAGTCTCTAATCTCAACTATTGGATAAAATAAGTGGGAATCAATCTTGACCGTTCGAATTCCAATCGAGCGCTCCATTACATCAAATATCATCTCTAAAATTGTCTCAAGTAATGAAACGTCCAAACCAATGGAAGAGCGACACGTGTCATTTGTATTAATTACGAATAAGACAGGTCTATCTATGTACGCATAAGTGAACTTGTAGGGCAAAATGCTACTCGATTTTCTCCCAAAGGTCTAAAAGGGCTTAATAGTTTATAGCCCGATAGCCTGGGGCAACCTTCGACATCCTAATTTACAAGGGCCTGGTCGTCCCGCTCACTATCAAGCCATAATCTAGCCAACCATATACCCTTGATCAATAAAGAATTTCAAGACTCATGGATAACGCCTCCTGCCCCATCAATTGACGGTTAAGTGACGGTAAGAAACCTCATTCCTGAACCTCTCAACCCTCCATTGGTTCAACCTATGCTCCTTCCTGACCTCCACACCTCCTTTGATGACCAACTCTACTTCTCGCTCCTTTGTCGTGACTTGGCAAGCTTCTAATAAAGGCTACTAGTCCCATTTACAAAAGGAGGTGGCAACCTCATATCGTTCCCTAGACATGAATGATATAAGACAACGTTGTTCCTCTGACAACAGCATCACTACGCAACAACCACTCTATGTACTTCACTATTCATCTAGCAAAAGCGCCGTTGGACAAGCTACTCTTTGTCCCACGCTGCATCTTTGACATGAGCATGCCAATGCATGGTCCGTCGGCTAATGCACATCCAACCATCCTTTCCATGCAGCATCTAGGCTGGCTGCCCTTTTACTCGTAGAATGCAATCAACGACCAGGAGTAAACTTAGTGCTCAAAGCATCAATCTAAGCCCTTTAGAGCATGATCTCTACAACTATAAATATAGAACCCCATGCACTTCTACAAAGATCGAATTTTCAACTCTCATAAGCAAGATACTTAACATAAAGCTCTTGTAAACACAATAGAAAATCATATCTTGTAATCGAAATACTAAGCAATAAAATCATTTATGGTGGACGTAGATCTTTGCTAAGATCGAAGCATTCTACATATTATGTTATTTACTTTACTTGCATTTATTATAAATCTCCTAATCATTCCTCATTTTACATTTTTAACCACGATTTTAGCAAGCAACATTTACTAAGTCTACTTCTAACTATAATTCCAAGGTCGGTTAAAAATCTAGTCAACAATATCAAACTATGAATTTCTTACATGGAAAGTTTGTGTAACAATACTTTTAACATGTTTTCTTCCGTGTTATTGCGTTTTTCAAATATATTTTGCGGTTTCCTCTTCTTTTCTCGTCATCTTTTTAGAAATAAGATTTTGTTGCACCTTATTTGTGTTAACTTATTTACTCCTTTGTTTTGTTTTGATCGGCAAAGAACTAGTTATTAATACTAGTGGACCCTTCAAATCTAGCTTTCTACTAATCAAAATTAGCTGAGAGTCACCAAATGAATGTCAACAAACCAAACTCCTGTGATCCACCAGTTCCGCATTATTTTAAACTGTATATATACACGTGTATGCATATAGATGTGCATATGTCTGTCACATTATGTAGCATTTTCAACACTTTTTAATTTTATTTTAAAAGTACGAATAATTTTTTAACAAACATTTTATCATTATTCGTCTAATCGAAATGAATGAATAATAACAATTTTTTTGCAAAAACACATAATTCAACGGTCATGTTTTTCATTATTGTGCGATGCTACTAATTAATCAAACCGACCATTTGCAAAACCGTGTAAATCCAAAAAATCAAGGAGCATATCTTTAACATGTTCCTTAAATCTCTTCAATGTTGTTTATTTTGTTCTCTCTACAAATGTCTTCTTAAATCATCTAATCTTAAGTTACAACATATTATCATTTGATGTTTAACTAAAATTAAAGAAAAACAACTTTTTTTTCTTTTTGAAATTATGTAATTCAATGGTTGGTTCGTTAAGGTTTACTGAACATGGATAAAATAAGGGAAAATTTTGATATACATCCTTATGACTATAAAAAATTCACGGGGGTATTTGAGTAATTTTACAAATCTTAACATGCACTCTTAGGATATACGACCATAACTCATAACCACCGTATTACATATCGGAACGGTCACTTTTAAATTTGAAAATGAAAGAAGTAAAAAAGAATGAAATTCGAAAAAAGAGGATGCAGAAAGATAAGCATGTAAAACAGGTAAGTTTAGAAAAGAGGACATGTTCCTTCTTTTCGCAAAAATAAAATAAAAAAAATAAAGGAAAAAAGATCGGTTAGCAAGTAAAGCTCTAAGCCCTAGCTTTGGGGTCACCTGCTATTCAAAGTGCTCTAACATGAGTCAAAATTTACCGAAGTCGGGCAAGCTTCAATACTACAACGTTGCATTTTACCACACTCATGACATTCTTCAGCACATCGGTTAACTTCACCGTTTTCTTCAGTCGTCCAATTTCTGTTTATTCTTTTATCCGGTGGACTGGTATGCTCATCTCCATTTTCCTTTTGCCCCGTGATTTCGTCCACGGATTTTTTTTTTTTTTTTCTGATTTGTTTTTTCATAACCTATGGTTGTTTTCCTTCGCCATACAATTTTTTTTTTCTCAGTTTGAAATTATTCGTATTTTGGTGCTGATATCCTGCAATTGGAAGTTTAATTAATCATTATTAAATTATTGCTGTTGCAAAATTTTAAAATAACTTTTTAGGGCTTTAATGGAGGGTGCGTCTGCGCCAGAGAACTCCCAGCATTCTAATCTTACGACTGCGAACGTGGATTCTCTGATAGTGGATGCTTCTCATGATGGAACTACTTCCTTGCAGAATCACGAGTAAGTGTTGTTCGTCTGGCTCAATAAGTAATTTTTTTTGCTCATTTCATATTGTATCTTCTACCACGAGACTGTGTTTGTTTAGATGCTTAATTAAGTAAAAGATAAAAAGTGCTTGATTAAATAAGTGACAAAAGGTTGTTAACTTAGTTTATTTTCGAATAAATGCTTTCATTAAACTCTTTTATTTAGTGAAATGAATTCTTATTATCATTTATCCAACATGTGACAGAATATGCAGTTATTTTATAAAGTTTATTTTATTATATCAAACAACTAGAAAAGTTCAAACATAACATCAATTTTATTTTCAGTTTTATGTTCTTCTACGTTGAGGTGATTTTTCTCATTTTGTTTTGATTTTAATTTTATATTGTAGTTTTCAATCATTGGAAACATATATACTAAAAACTAATGACAAAAAAGTTTGATGGCAACCTACCGTGACATTTGAATACAATTTGAAATTAAAATATGCTAATTTATTAACTAGCTAATAAGAATGAAATTGAAATATATAATATATTTTTTGATTAAAAAATAAATAAAATAAAATATGTTATGCAGGTGCGAAAAAATTATAAAGAAATAATTTTGACAAACTGAACGATACCAATTTATCTAAAGTTAAAATGAAAACTAAGAAAAAATCTGCAATACTTATGCGAAAAATCAACATAGTAAATAATGATGAGAATTTTATCACCCGTTCTTCCACGCCTGAACATTCTTCAGCACATCGGTTAACTTCACCGTCTTCTTCAATCGTCCACTTTCTGTTTATCCTTTTATCATGTGGACCGGTATGCTCACCTCCATTTTCCGTTTCCTTTTGCCCCGCAATTTCGTCCATAAATCATTTTTTTCTTTTTTGTCTTTTCATAACCTATAGATATTTTCCTTTGTCATATAATCTTTTTTTTTTTTCAGTTTGAAATTATTCGTATTTTGGTGCTAATATCCTGCAATTGAAGTTTAATCAATCCTTATTAAATTATTGCTGTTGCAAAAGTTTAAAATAATTTTTTTAGGGCTTTAATGGAGGGTGCGTCTATGTTAGAGAACTCCCAGCATTCTACTCTTACGACGGGGAACGTGGATTCTCTTATAGTGGATTCTTCTCATGATGGAACTATTTCTTTGCAGAATCACGAGTAAGCGTTCTTTGTCTGGGTAAATAAGTAACTTTTTTTGCTCATTTCATAGTGCATCTTCTACCACTAGACTGTGTTTGTTTAGGAGAAAAGGTGCTGAATGCTTAATTAAATAAGCGATAAGAAGTGCTTGTTTAAATAAGTGACAAGCGGTTGTTAACTTGTTTATTTTCGGATAAATGCTTTTGTTAAGCTTTTTTATTTAGTGAAATGAATAAGCAAAATTTTAGTGCTTATTATTAGTGCCCATCACTTATCATATCCACATGCGACACAATATGCAGTTATTTTATAAAGTTTTATTTATTATATTAAACAACTAGACGAATTCAAACATAACATCAATATTGTTTTCAGTTTTATCTCCTTCTGCGTTGAGATGATTTTCCTCGTTTTGTTTTAATTTTAATTTTATACTATAGTTTCCAATCATTGGAAACATATATACGAAAAACTAATGACGAAAAAAGTTTGATGGCAACCTACCGTGATGTTTGAATACAATTTGAAATTAAAATATGCTAATTTATTAACTAGCTAATAATAATGGAAATGAGATATATATTTTTGATTAAAAAATAAATAAAATAAAATATGTTATGCTGGTGTGAAAAAATTATAAAGAAATAATTTCGACAAACTGAACAATACCGATTTCTCTTTGTTAAAATGAAAACTAAGACAAAATCTGCAATACTTATGTGAAAAATAAGCATATTAAATAATTATGAAAACCAAGACAAACCGAACATACTCGTGTGGTATTTTTATAATAACTTGTTTCGACACGTTGAACATATATTAATAATACTAAAAGCATTAATTCGTAATCCAGATGCATCACAAGCTTCAATTATTATAATGAAATATTTTCTTCTCGATCAAACTTTTATAAAACATATTTACGTCATCAAATTTTCTATTTTTAACGTGTTTTGTAAATTCGGCAGTACTTAAACACGTAAGCTATTGTTTTTTTGGTTTGTGAATAAAATATAAGATATAAGATAAGATGATTGTGTTTTGTATGATAGCTGCACCAAAGAATAATTAATTTTAAATTCGAGGGGTAATATTGTCAAAGTGGTAATTTATGTTCACAAACAAGTTTCTAATTAAAATGCAAACAAATAATATTTTAAGTATTCAACAATTAGTATTCAACGTTCAACATTCAATATTCAACATTGAGCATTTTAAACAAACAATACAAATTTAACCAACAGTTCACCCAATCAATTCTACTATTTACTATTCATGCAAAACTACTTAAAAATTTACAACTTAAAATTACTTAGGGCGCTTAAAAAAATGTTTCCAAACAAGCCCTTATTGTCTGGGATATTGTGAATGTTTGTAATAGTGTTCAAATTAATGCGCACATGATTTAGTTGATGACACACATGCAATGTGAATGTTTATGATAAACAATTCATGTTCATACTTTTTTCTCTCAAATAGAAGTAAGGGGGTTGGTGTCATTTACTGATGTGTTGTTTTGTTTTTTGTATTAGAAAAGAACAAATTTTACACTAATTTGTGGCTAATTAGCTGAGCTAGATATCATGATAATAAGAATGCTCAGAGCATCACTTTGCTGGATTTCTTACATTGCCTTTTGTGCTAGTTTTAATTATACATGGAATGTTTATGATAGACGATTCATGTTCACACTTTTTTCTTAAGTAGAGGTAAACGGGTTGGTGTCATGTAATAACGTTCTACTGGAAATACTAGAAATAACCAATTCAATTTTAATAACTGGCTTAGGTGGACATTAAAGATAAAGAAATCTCAAGGTTCTGTTAAAACTGAATTCTATTGCTTCTATTTAACTTTTCAATGCTCCTTTTAAATCAATGTACGAAAAGTGGTATATTCTGAAAAATCATTATCGAAACCGCGTTTATAAATAAACTATGCTTCAGACCTTCCCTTTTTTTCACTGTATTCCTTGCAGTTATGAAATTTGCTATAGATATACTATTAGTTATTATTATCAATACATGACAATTTATGAGGGATGACTATGGTTCTAGTTTAACAACTTATAAGCATTTGTTTTGATGTCTACCTAGGTTAAAGAGGCACCCTCAATGTGTACACTAGCCATAGTACATTATAATTTGTTTAAAAAAGGCACCCTTGATGTATCGAGACACTAAAAACTTTTGTGCGCCATGCCGTTTTAATAGATCCATTAACAATGATGGGTCGTTGGCAATCAGTGGAGATCTGAGGAAAATATTTCTTGGAATAAATGTTAGAATTTCATAATCTTATCATATCATTGCTGCAAATTTGCTGGTGATTCCTCTAGTGGGTAGCGTTGCCAGTCGCATATGCTGCTTTAGCATGCACGTTTTCCTTCTTTTAGTTGTGGCATCCATTTCTACTGTTATGTTCACCCAATAACCAAGTGCATCTTTTATATGGTTTCTATTGAATATCTGCTTTTTTAAAAATAAAAAATTAAGGGGGCGAGGGGTTTGTTTGGGGGGGGGGGGGGTGGGGGTGGGGGAGGGGTGGGGGGTTGTTTTCTGTATGACTAGGCTATTGTGGATGTTAGACTGCTTCTTTATGGCATCGCTTGTATTCTTGTAATCAAGTTTTCAGGGGTTACCACTTGTAAGCTTCTTCTACTTCTTTGTTCTTGCTATTTTCATAAAATATTGGATCAAAAAATCTAGCTCAAAAGCAGGCAAGCCTGAGAAAATTTCAGGGCTTTCTTGGCAGTGGTAACCTTTTTTTTTTATGTAAAGTTATTAAGAGTTCCTCACTTTGTTACATTCCATGTTTTTTACTTGCAAGACAATACGCCTTCTTAAACACTCTCTTAGTTTGCAGTATGCTTGATTTTGTGAATATTGTGTAATGGGGTTTGTTTGGGATCATAGGGAAACTGAGCCAAAATTGAACATCACGGTTGATGAAGCTATAAGCATATTGGAGGTCATTGCAGCCACAGGAAAATTCTGGTATGCTTGCCCTTCATTCATGGAAATTAGGATTATCGTGTATCAACTAGAGTTATGCATTTTGTGATTTGTTTTTTCAAGTGTTGTGAATGAGAAACATATTATCTATATTTTCTGTCATAAACATAACTATAAGCATAATTTTCTTTAGTGATAATGTTATTGTTGCTGGAGCTAATTGTTTTACAGTATCTATACAACACAAAGAGCGTTCCTTTATCCCTGAAAGTAATACATCAAATAACCATGTATTATCATCATCAGCATATCCCCTCTTCTTGTTTCAACAACAAAGCTGACACACACAAGCAGTTACACAAAAACGTATCATAGAGCCAATGCAAGTCATGTCTTCCTGCAAACATTATTTTCGGTGTACTCTTTATACATGAGTGGATATATATCAGTTTGGGCTATTTTTAGAACTTGAGGCTAATTTGTAAAGCAAGGACGAGGGACGACACTTTGCTCGTTTTAGAGAGTAAACCTCTTTGTTGTTGGTAATAGGAGAGAAGACAATCAATCTTTTGGTCGCTGACAGTTAAAAACCAGTAGACCAAACCCAACAAAATAAAATTTATTATGAATATTAGTCATTTTTTTGCCATCTTGGAGGAAGATTGAATTGTGCCGATGTGATTTAGATTGTTATCTAAAAAAGAATGTACAAGCACCGTTATAACTGGCCAATTCGCCATGTTGGCAAAAAGTTATCTAAATATGCAATATTTTTGCGAATAAATTTATGAAATCAACCTATAATGGTAATCAGTCTAGGAAACTAGCCCAAATTGAAAATAAATAAATAAATAATCCTACATGATTATATTTGACAATGTGATCACACTTATCTTTTTATTTTGCACTTCAGGCATGACTGGGACATGCTAAAAGGTTTGCTGTCATCTCGGCTGAAGCAGGTGATACAACAGTCATTTCCAGCTTTTGTGTGTGTGTGTGTGTGTGTGTGTGTTAGTGATGAATCCAGCTTTTGTTTTGTTTTTTTAATTCTGATATACTGGTGCTGAAAGAGCTGTCTAGTAATTTCTTAATAAGAGGCCATTGAAGTGGAAACATCCTTCTTAAAATTTAAGTATCAAATAGAAGTCAAACCGAAGATACCAGTTATTGACAGAGGTAATATGTTGGTTTTATAGTCCATACTAACCTAACATCTTGGCACAAAATTCATGAAGGTTCTATCTGAGTATCCTGAAGCTAAAGCACCTTGTGCTGATGGACCACAACCCAGTACTTTGTCTGAAGAAACTTATACAGAATTGGTTCAACGATTAAATGAAGGTAATATTTTCTTTACCGTTCTCATAATTATATACATATTATTGGATGGTAATCACGAATTCCATAACAAGCGAGAAACTCATCCATACTTATGTCATACATTATGAGGAGGGATTTGCACCCTGGTTTTTCCATATCTTTGATTTGTGCCTAACTTTGTTTTTTGGCACCTGTGATTGTCAAAATCCGATAATATTTTGCATGCATGGTTTACTTATTGTCAACATCTTCTCTACAAACCGTCGACTCATTCTGAAACATTTTGCACACTAAAAATCAATATTTTCAAATCAAAGATTATATTATCTATTTTTAGTATGTGCAATATATTGTATAATTAATTTTGCTGGGTAAACATATCAGAATGGAGTGATTTTTTGGAGGGATGATGTTGATGACCAGTGGATTGCATTTGCAAAAAAATATCAAATTTTGATAATTATAGATAACAAAAATAGAATTAGACACAAACCAAGGGTACGAAAAAGCCGGGATGTGGATCCATCTATACACACACACACAGAGACATATGTGTCCGTGTGTAACGTGCATTTCGTATCGATGCAAGTTTTTCTAAGCTTTCTGGTTTGGATATAATGCGTTAGTTTTGTAGCTTGTGATAACTTACCACGTTGGAATTACCGTTTAGGTTTTTTATAACATGAGGGATACTGTATTCAAGCATAACACTCTTTTTGATGTCTTAGAGGTTCGGACCCATGACCTTCAGAACCTCGTCTAAAAAGTTACATCCCTAACCACTTGAGCTAATTGTCATTGACAAAATTATCGTTTGTTTGTTCTCTGTCGTAGAACCCATACCATTAATTTTCTTATGTTTAAAAACATGTTTTAAAAAACGCGCGCGAGGCGCACCTCAAGACGAGGTGCAAACTAAAACGCATCAAGGCCCACACCAATAGACGTTTTACTCGTGAGGCTTACGCCTAAGGTGTTTGAGGCACAAAAAGCGTAGAAAGTGCATGCCTCAAAGCCTCGATTTGATGAGGCTTAAGCCTTTTAGGGGAAAAAAGCAAATAATTGCCGTGTATTTCACCCTACCTGCTCCATATCATTATCATTTGATGCATTCCATCATTCAAGAGATAAACAACGGTAGGTATTTCAATTTTATTCAAAAATGCAATCGATTCCAGGAATCGACTTCAATTCCAGAACCGGAATCGAAGTTGATTCCAGTAACTAGAATCAACTCGATTCCAGTTACTGGATTCGAGTTCTATTCCCGTATTCAAACTTGATTCCAGGATCAAGATCGATCTCGATACTAGAATCGAGTTCGATTCCACTAACTGGAATCGACTTTGATTCCAGTTTTGGAATTGAACTTAAGGCGTTTTTTTAATTTTTTTAATAAAAAATATAAAGATGAATCGGTAAAAAATATGGAGATGCATTATGAATGCTTATGGATGATTGTATTTTGTTTGAATTGCTTTGAATGTTTTAGGAATGCTTTATGTTTCTTATTTAATATTTGATGTTATTTTATGTCAAATTTCATTATATATTTTGCGTTTTTCTTTTATCCAAAAAGCTTACGCCTTACCGTTTTGAGGCTTACGCCTCGCCTCATGGACCTGAAAATGCCTCGCATACGCTTTCGTCTTTTAAAACAATGGTTTTTTCATGGTGCATGAATAATTCCTCCTTTTGAACTTGTTTACATTCGTATATTATGAGCTGCTACAATGTGTCTACTAACATCTTACCCTCTTTGTCCATAAAATAGTGTTATATTCTGTGTTAAGAAGATTGATTCTTTTTTTAAGGAAAGCGTGGTTGAATGAGCCTCTACAGGTTTTGTCAATAATAAAGAAGTTCACGTGAGTGGAGTTGACACTCTAACTACTAATACATATAGAGAAAGATGACATGAAAGAACAAAGCCTGACTAACTCTCAGAGGAGCTCTCTTCATTTCTCTCTCTAGGGAATGATCAACATCCATTTTATCTCTAATGAGTTCGACAAGGGCAGGAGTGTAATTGATTGCTTCATCTAAGTAAATGAAGCTTATGTCCCAATCCTTATCCAACATTATCTTCTTGTTGATTTTGCTAAACTGCCTAGAATTGCTGAGAAGTGTATGACCAACAAGGGTGTAATATAGCATTCTATGGTTTTTCTCATCCTCATCGACAAATATGTAGTAGCAGGCATAGATTGTTGAGTAACGCATAACGATCATATAATGTAGCCAAACATTATCAACCCTAACACAATTAACAAGGTTAGTAGGGGTAAGGGAAAGTGGGGATGTCAGAAATATTTAGGGAAGGGAAAAGACCAGAGCCAACTTGATTAGGAATTTGGTAAGTGTCTTGTGAGGCCATGACAATGGTTTTCGAACGAAGCTAAGAGGAAGACACAAAGGAAAGAAACTAATGCAACTAGGATAATGGGTTAGTAAGAACATTGATGTCATAAGAAACAATTAGTAGGGGAGAGGCTTTCTCAATGATAGAGTCAACATATGCATTTCCATGGTAGGAAAGGGTGCTCGAGTGACCTTATGACACTATTGCTTAGAGAATGTCGTGGAGCCTTTGTATGTTGGCAACAAGCTCCATGGAAATATGTTAAATGGAAGGAGTTTAGGAGTAGCTAGCCATATTGTGTCCAAAATTTTGCAAAAGGTGCACATACCATGTTTTTTAATCATAAAAAACATCGATCATGACAGGGAGACCATCAGAGGAACAAGAAGATGGGTATGTAGGGCTTGGTTAGAGTTGACATTTGCATATTTGAATCTTAAGAGACGATCCGTAAATCTACTATAGCACGCAACTTTTCCAAGATGGCAAGCTAACCAGTTGATACCAAATAATGGTCAATAAATCGAAGGAAATTTAAGAAAATGCACCCAAACGAGGGTTGATCTTATTTGCTCATGAGCCCTATCAATCGAAGGGTTCCACCGTGTAATAATAAAAACTTTCCTATGAATATTGATTAGATTAGCTTCAAGAACTGAATAGAGATCCTCTTAATTAGAAAACTAGAAAAAATAAAGATTTGTCATGTTTAACATCAATAAAACAAAATAATTTCCATAGAAAAGTGATTAGAGACTACAAGATAAGAAAAAATTTATTTGGAAACGACCAACTGAGAATTAAGGCAAAATGAGTTTCCACATTAAAAACAAGGTTGAATTTTTTCGGAACATTAGAGTCAGCATTCTAAGTTTTATTATGATTGTAAAAACCATCTTATCGGCTTGTGGATCATACTAACCGTAACCAACAACAATCGAAGGCACATCAATACCGACACCAGTGGAAACAATTCCATCACGAATAATACCATAAAGAGAAGGAGAGATAATACCTATGAGACCAAATGAAGCAGAACCAGATTTTGAATCATCAACAACGATTGATGAGTCAACGATCGTAAGGGGCAACAAAATTGAAGAAATTGACAATGGAGGAAAAGAACTCATGTCATCGAGGTCCGACAAAGTTAGTTGACCTGAGGCTTTCAGACAGTTTGAAGGTAGAGACATACTGGAGACCAACCAATATGGGGTGGTTGACACATTGAGAGATTAAGGTGGGTGGGTTGCTAAGGCGATAAGGGGGCCTATGGTGAAGTTTAGTATCATATCTTCAAATGTAGGGGAGCAGACTATCGAACCCCAAGCTATGATAGATGGGAGAGAGAGGAGGATGGGGGCATGGTAGAGAGACAGCAGGAGGCGGGTGCATAGTTATGAAAGGCGCATCATGACGCATGGCTCGACGGGGTGTTTGTGCCTTTCTTCCTTGTGGCGCGGCTCACATAAAAAGACGTGGCGAATGGCGCACGACGCAAAATCTTGTCATTATATTATTGTTTTTTATTTTTTATAATTCAAACTGTACTAAAATTAGTATTCATCATAATATGGAGCATTAAAAAGAAGGTACGATACAACATCCGTGACATCATTTGATCCTTGAAGGATGTTGATGATTGTAATGAATGATTAACAAGAAATATGGATGATGCATCCGTTGCTGAAGATGAGCTTGTATTTGATGATGATAATGATGACTTGGCCTGGGGTGTTGCTGCTAGAGCTGTAGGAGTGGAGGAAGCTAGATATCCAAGTAGAAGAACATCTACATCGAGAGGTTTTCCAGCACCCGCTTCAGCTTCTTTACATCTTCACGAAGAAGAAACAAATCTAAATGGGATGGATGAGGAAACTAATGAAGCTTATGAATTTGATGATGCAGACATTGATTTGAAAAATATAATTGCCGAATCATATTCAGATTTATAGTTTATCAGTAATATGTATAATTATATTGGATTTTGACTTTAGAAACTATTATGCTAGAAATTCTATGTTTATAATATAATATTTGATGATTTTTTTTGCAAAATGCCTAAAAAATCTTTGTTGCATATGTTTAGTAAAAATACAACAACAAAGCCATTATTCCTAAACAAGTTGGGGTCGGTTAGAGATGAAATCCAAAACTAAATGACAAAGCTAATTTAAAGATTATAACAATAACAATAGCAATAATAAAATAAAGTCAAATAAGTAAATTAATAATAATAGTAATTAAGTAAAAATAAAGATAGAAATGCATATATATGAAAAAAAACAAATGATGATAATAATATAAATAGTAATGATGGTGCTGGTACGTGAATCGTTAACTTCCACGCGCTATGTCTTAGGCTCCTTTTCCCTAGTCCTATAATCTAAAACTTATAAAACTCATAGCTCATGGTTCTGGTACGTGGATCACTAACTTCCACGCGCTCCTATCCGTTACCAGTTCTTCGGATATATTCCAATCCTTCAAGTCCATTTTTACTACTTCCTCTCATGTCAACCTTGGTCGACCTCTACCTCTCTTTGTGCGTACGACGTGGCCTACCATTCCAGCGCGCACAGGTGACTCGGGCGGCCTTCGTTGGAGATGTCCAAACGATCTTAAGCGATGTTGAATTAGCTTCTCCTCAATTGGTGCTACTCCAAGTTTTTCACATATATCATCATTTCTAATTCGATCTCTTCTTGTATGACCGCAACTCCATCGCAGCATACGCATCTCTGCTACGCTTATCTTCTAGACGTGTTGGTTTTTAGTGGGCCAGTATTCTGCACCATACAACATTGCAGATCTGATTGCCGTTTTGTAGAACTTTCCTTTAAGCTTCCGTGTGACTTTCCTGTCACAGAGAATGTCAGATGCTTGTCGCCATTTCACCTAATCACCCATCCCGCTCGAATTCTAAAACTAACATCTTTATCAATCTCACCATTACACTGCAACATTGATTCTAAATATCGAAAAGATTCCTTCTTAGGAACTATTTGTCCGGCTAGAGTGACATCTCCATCCTCTGACCTGACACCGCTAAACTCGCACTTCAGATACTCTGTTTTAGTTCTGCTAAGCCTAATTTTCTTTGATTCTAAAGTCTGTCTTCACAGCTTAAGTTGTTTATCAACCCCAATCCTACTTTCATCAATTAGCGCAACATCATCCGCAAATAGCGTGCACCAAGGATTTTCCTCTTGTATACCCTTCGTAAATCGTAACCTCATCCATCACTAGGGCAAAAATGTAGGAGCTCAAAGCTGACCCTTGATGTAATCCTATGTTAATGGGAAAGTCACTGGTTACACCATCGCATGCTCTGACACTAGTCACAACATCATCGTACATATCCTTGATAAGGGTAATGTACTTTGTTGAGACTCTCTTCTTTTTCAGAGCCACCACATCACCTTTCGCGGTACTTTGTCATAAGCTTTCTCCAAATCGATAAGTACCATGTGAAGATCCTTCTTTTGCTCCTTAAACCTCGTCTTATCAAGAAAATTGCCTCTGTGGTTGACCTCCCAAGCATGAAGCCAAATTGGTTTTTTGAAACGCTTGTCATTCTTCTTAATCGATGTTCAATGACTCTCACAAAGCTTCATCGTATGACTCATAAACTTAATTCCTCTGTAGTTTGTGTAACTTTGGATATCTCTTTTATTCTTAAAAATTGAAACTAATATGCTTCTCCTCCACTCATCTGACATCTTGTTTGATTTGAAAATATTATTGAACAACTTAGTTAGCCAGGCTATCCCTGCATCTCCAAGGCATCTCCACATCTCAATGGGGATGCCATCAGGCCCCAATGCCCTGCCTGCTTTCATCCGTTTTAGTGCATCCTTTACCTCGGATTCTTGAATTTTTCGAACAAAATGCCTACTGGTGTCATCAAAAGAGTCGTCTATCTCGATCATAGTGCTATCACCTTCTTCATTAAATAGCTTGTCGAAGTAATCTCTCCATCTATTTTTTATCTCATCGCCCTTCACCAAAAGTCTATTATTGTCATCTTTGATGCATTTAACTTGGTTGAAGTCTCTTGTCTTCCTCTCACGGAGTTTAGCTATCCTACAGACGTCTTTTTCACCCTCCTTCATACCTAGCTTATGATACAGGTCTTCATACGTTCGATCCCTCGCTTCACTCACCGCTCTCTTTGCGTTCTTCTTTACCACTTTGTACGCATGTTGTCCTCGCTCCTGTGATGATGCAAGCACTTATAGCATTTCTTCTCTTTGATAGCTTTTTGCACATCACCGTTCCACCACCACGAATCTTTAGATTCACAATTATTTCCTTTCGTTACCCCAAACACATCAGTAGCCACTTTTCAGATGCGCGTTGCCATCTCATCCCACATGTGATTTGCTCCTCCTTCCAAATTCCATGCCCCTTCTCTCATCACCCTATCCTTAAACATCCGTGAAGCGTCTCCTTTGAGCTTCCACCATTTCGTCCGACTAATCTTGGCTCCTTTATCCTATCGAACACGTATTCGAAGACAAAACTCGGATATCAGAAGCTGACGTTGTGAGACGACGCATTCTCTAGGTATGACTTTGCAATCTACACAAACTCGTTTGTCATCTCTTCTAGTAAGGACAAAGTCAATTTGGCTAAAGTGTTGACCACTACTAAAAGTAACTAAGTGCGATTGTCTCTTTCTAAAGAAGGTATTAGCTATCATGAGGTCATAAGCAATAACGAAATTCAGTATTTATTCTCCTTCTTGGTTCCTATCGCCATATCCAAAACCACCATGCACTCTCAAACCCACCACTAGCTGTACCAACATACCCATTAAAATCTCCTCCTATGTAAAATTTTTCACTACTAGGCACATCTCTAACCATAATATCTAGCTCTTTCCAGAAATTCCTCTTGACGGCTTCACTTAGACCTAATTGTAGGGCATATGCACTAATGACGTTCAGAATCATATCGCCCACTACCAGCTTGACTAGGATGATCCTATCCCCTTGTCTTCTAACATCGACAACTCTGTTTTTAAGGTTCTTGTCAATTAAGATCCCTACTCTGTTCTTGTTATGTTCTTTTCCCGTGTACCACAACTTGAAGCCTGTGTTCTCCACCTCCGCCTTCTGGCCCGTCCATTTGGTCTTCTGAACGCATAAGATATTTACACGTCTCCTAGTCATAGTATCAACTATCTCTCTTAGCTTTCCTGTTAATGATCCTACATTCCAACTACCTAACCGAATCCTACTTTTATCGACTAGCTTTCTTGCCCTTCGCACTCGCCGAGTAAAGTGCGAAAATCCTTGCTCATTTATCACTACATCGGGGCGTCGATGCAGCGCGCCACTAAGGGAGTGACGACCCAGCCCTTGCATATTTATCACCATACCCGAGACTCGATATGGCGCGCCACTAAGGAAGTGGCGATCTAGCCCTTGCTCACTTTTCACCATACCCGAGCCTCGATATGGCGCGTCGCTAAGAGGGTTTTGCCCCAACGAAATATAATTAGGTTCCATTTCCATAAGAGAGGTTGTGGTTTTCACGTTGGCTCGCCAAGCCTATCACAACCCTTCTCTTTTATCCTGGCTTGGGACATGCTGCATAGAAGACTACACAGACGGAGTTAGTAAAAATATTGTACTTTTTAATTTATTATATATATATATATATATTAACTTCATAGAAAAAATTCTAACCATGCGCAGTTAATAACTATGGGCGGGTGACAAGTAGAAGGCGAAGAGAGGAGCAAGCAGAAAAGGGGGACATACAACAAGTCTTAGTATGTGAAAAAAGAAGATTGATTCTATTTAAATCCATAAGTTAATTGTCCATGTTGCCACAAAAGACACAAACATCGTAGCCTTCATTTTCACATCCTATTTTAATAACTTTATATTGCAATTCTTTTAAAAGGAAAAAATAATCAAGGTACAAAGTCTTTATTTTAGTTTCATTTTCGAGATGAGATTTTAAGATTTCGATCATTTTCAAAAAAATTCAGAAGTTTTGTAGTTTTGGTTTTGACATTTGCTTCCCATGTGAATGCATTATGGATGTAGAATTTATTTAAGTAACATGCATGTTCAATTTTCAAATGTGAAAAGAAGATTTAGTGAACAATATTGTGTGATTATAAATATTTTTGTTACAAAGACTAATGAATGAGTGGAGTGCCCTGCTTAGAATTAAGTATCACTCCTGTAATCAAAATAAAATAAAATAAAGATTAATGAATTTGAATAACTTTTTTCCCAACCGATTGCATGGATAAGAAAGTTCGATATAGTTGAATGGATTAAGAATAATTGTAGAGTTAGAAAGCCAACTCATGATTTTACATCTCTTTCCGTTTTGGTTAAAAATAGGCAGTTTCAACTTTTTTACTAGAATACTTTGTTTATATACAAAATTGAATTATGTTTATGCTTAGTTTCTTTTAATTTACACATTTTTTTTTAATTTTTACCCATAGTGATACTCAATTCAAACAGAGTACTCATTTTGATGTCTCAAGCGTTCGAATTCATGATCTTTAACCTGTGTCTATAATGCCATACCACTTACTACTTGAGCTAGTGGTCTTTGACTTTTAATCATTATTAAATTGTTTTGATTTCCTTTCGTTAGCCGTTTGAATCGAAATGGGACTACTAATGTTTTGGTGTTCTGATCTTAATTTCAAGCGTTACATTTTTTTTGATAATTAGTGTGATGTGATGAACGTGTGAAATTAATTTTTTGCAAAATATATAATGAATTGAAATAATCAAAACTTAATTGCATGCGTTATTGAATATTTTTCGTTTGAAAAGTGTATGATGTTAACAAAACTTTAACTAGAGGAGATTTTAGAACTATTGCATTTTAATAAAAGTTTAAAATTTTAAAGCAAAATTAACTGTTTAATCGGTTTAATTGCGATTTATAGGAATTGCGATTTATAGAAAAACCGTTCTTTCAAAAAGTTGTGAAGTGAAAAAACCAAAAGTTATGGAAAAAAAGTTTCTTAATAAATCAATTTTATTTATGAATCGAATAAATTTTTTCTTTTTTTTTATTAAAAATAATATTTTTTACAAAGCAAACTATAAAACTATACCACGTAAAATAAAAAGTCCACTCATTCTGAATCCAAACAAATTGCTCATGCTACCGTCGTGATTGAAAATAGGATACGAGAATATAAAATTAAAAGAGATCATACTGCACATGAAATAGAGTACGAAAATATAAAATTTGTTATGATTGATATGGGAACATGCGATCCATGAGATAGAAAAATGAATATTTCCGTTATCTCATGTATTGCACTAGCTATTTCCATTAAAAATAGGGGGGCAATATAAAAATTGTGTTCACTTAAAAAATATTACACTAAAAGGTATCTCACTTGCTAAATATCAAGGGCCAATACAACAAGTTTGTGTTTGCATTACGTGATGCATGGTTTTTTCCATTGAACTGAAATACAAGGACAATATATAAAGTTTGTGTTTACATAAAAAATATAACACCAAAATGTATTACAATTATTGAAAACAAAGGGAAATAAAAATTTTGCATTGAAATGAAAAAACCGTGACATTTTGGGATATTATGCTATTATACAAATTTAAATAATGAAATTTTTAATAATTCATTTGTTAACAAATATTTGCAACAATCTTAATAATTTATGTTTTTTTTTTGTTAGAATAATTTATTCGTTTATGTAAGAAAATAAGGAATGTTGGGGAAAGATGATTTAGACAATGTATGGAGACAAATTTGGCGGCGGATAAAATTCGTAAAATATTAGAGGTATGGACGGGAACCATAGAATAATCAAATTGGTCGTTTAAAACCACACCTTACTAGAATAAAACTACCGCCTTTTAGTTAACTTTTGGGACAAATAAAACTTTAAAATGTCCTTTTTGTAGGACATATGGAACAGTTTTGGCATTCTGCCTAAATGGTAGACACATGCGATAAATAAAAGAATACTAAAGATTCTAGCCATAAAATGTCTCAATTTTGACACAAGGTACTTACTAGATCGAATCAAATGATTTTGCCGTATCCAGAATAATATCAATCCAACCCATTTTATGAATTAAATGTGACCAATTAACCAACCAACAAAACTACTTGTTACAAATAACATCTTGTTGTTGCATCGAAACATATAAATGTTTACTAATCTGGCTAACGTTGAAATTGGTAAAATGAAATGGTTAAATAATTGAAAAATGAGATTATTCAGAAATACACATTGAATGCCGAGATAATGCAACTCATGTATGAACAATTCTCATTTTATTGCACCGATCGCACTGAAACCATGCCTTCAATAGTGGATCATAGCCACAAAAAATTAACAATCATGTTTGTATTTTTTGTTTGACACAACGATTTTTTTCTTTAATTTTCCTTTGTTAAGTGTTATTTTTTATGTCTAAGGAACCACGTGGTAACCACTTGTAAACTTCTGGATGAGTATATATGGTTATCAATGAGTTATTGAAAATATGAAAATCCATCTCGTCCGTGTACGAAAATTGAAAAAATATATCATATATTCGAAAAACGATGGTTATCCACGTACGAAAAATATCCGCTCGACTTCTTTTAGGATAATAACGTATATTATGCTTATTTTGTTCTAAAGAATGATTGAAATTTTCACTGTTTCATTTTGTTTTAACCATAAATTTGTTGTAAGATATTGTTTTTACTATCTTTTTATTTTATTTTAGAGAATTGACAATGAAATGATTTTTCGTTGAACCATATTTATCATTGAACCATATTTGTCCATCTATTTATTGAACAGTTGTTAGCGCATAGCTGAAAATTTGATATCTATTTGTGGATATGGATATCCGATATAAAATAGTTTTGACGACACATACAATCATAGTTATGAATGACATGCCATGGTGCTAGGTGCAGTGCAGCGCAACGATTGCGCTTTTTGGTCCTATGACGTAGCACACTAAATGGCATAAAGGCACAAAAAAGGCACACCTTTTTAGTTTTTCACGTCTTTCGCGTCTTTTTGTCATTTTCATGATCCAAAAATACGTGAAAATAAATATTCATCATCTGATTGCATCTATAAATTAATTTACTGGCTCTAAAGGATTGTTTTTTCTTTCTAAAATCTCCTCCTTTGAAACAAACACATACAATTATTGATATAAAAAGACTAATTTTTTAAAATTCTCAAAGCAAGTTGCTTTGCAACGTTGAACATGTTTGCGCAAACCAATTTTTATATTTGATTGTATTATATATTCATTCATAGAATGATGCAATTGAAATATGCTAAATAATTGTTAAAAAATATTAAGTTAAAACGATGCAACGTAAAATAAACATATAAGAGTAACACAGAATAAAATAAATTTCTATAAACACCACAAAACAAATTATAACTAAACATATCTGATTTTTTTTCTCACTTTAAGGCATACAAAACCAACTATAAATTTATACTATTAATTAAATTGCTAAACGATCGCAATGAGTTTTCAATTCATAATTTAACTTTATTACAAATGATTTGAAACTGAACAATGTAATATAAAAAGATATCTATGATTACGATATTATATTTACTAATATTTTTGTGACTAAAAAAATATATTTTCTTTAGATGTCTATTAGTAAACATATATAAATTATATTACTCTTGTGACTCTTGTTTTATTAATTATGGCTTGTTGTAAATATATAATTATATTTTTAGTGCATGCATAGTAAATCAAAAGGCATAAGCAATTTGCTAGGTCTTGCACCAAAGCTCTGCGAAGGTTTTGCGACTTTTTAAACCCTTCATCGTTTATAACTATGATACATAATAACATTTTTTGGATCTGAAAGTATTTGTAGACATGCCTAGTGTATACTCTATGTTTGCAGCAAGTCTTTGCATACTCGGATCAACACTATCTTATAATCGATTGAACATGACACAAATGCATTGGGTGCAGGGATTGGTTCTTTAACCTCCCCACCCATCCGTAATTTTTCATGCACAACAAACCACATCTAGTGACGGGTCTTTATTAAATCAGATGATGATTTTTTTTAAAACAAGAGCGATACTTAATCTAAGTAGAGCACTCATTCTAGTATTTCAGAGGGTTGATCCCAAAACCTTTAGAACCACAATATAGAGATTTTATCACTTGAGCTTGTGGTCCTTGGCCATGATGGTTATTTTTGATGTTGTGTATTGATTAATGGATAAAATACACCCAATTTGAGTTTTTTTTTCTCAATTTCGCGCACCTTTCAAAACTTAAAACAAAATTAACCCGACCTTAGAACTTAATATGAAGATAGGCTTCTTGTTGTCACGCTAGCGCTAAATCACTTTTTTGCAGTAGCACTTGATGCACCATGGTATCTAACTGCTCACTTAGTACACATTTTCATTCAGTGGTAATTTGAATGTTAAGGATTTCCTGGATTGGTAATCATATGTGCAACGTTTTTTTGATCACATGGATATTGAAGGGCACAAGGAAGCAAAACTCGTTGCTTATAGGCTGTAGGGTAGCGCTTCAACATGGTGTGAACAATGGCAACTTAATAGAACACGCAAGGGAAAACAACAATGAGGACCTGACCTAGAATGAAACAATTGATTCGTTCTCGTTTTCTGCCACTAGATTATGATCAAGTATTATTTCAACAATATCACAACTATAGACATGGGAATTGCTCCATGAAAGACTATATTGCTGAATTTATCATCCTTCGTCTCAAAATGACTTGTCAGGAATAGAAATTCAACAAGTTGTAAGGTTCATTGGAGGACTAAAGCCAATTATCCATGATCGTGTTATCCTATAACGAATATATCTCGATCCATTTCAACTTCCAACAAAAGGAGAAGCTCAACTTGAGCGTTAAACCAAAGTTTTAAAAGGTGAAAGCATAAATGATGCATTTTTGTGCCCGTGAGGCGAGTCGTTGAGACGTAAATATTTCGAGTAAAAAAAACGCGTCACTTATATTAAAGTTGGGCATAAAATAGTACTAAATTTTGAATTTTAAACAACAATATAAAGCATTTGAAGTAATTCAAACAAAATACAATCATCTACAAGCACTCGATGATAAATCCACATAAATTACAAAAGATCAAAGAACATCTTTCTCTTTATCCATATACATATTTCCATCCAAACTATCATAATCACTAACATGAAAAAGATCTTGTGTATGTAATTAATAAAAAAAGATTATAATCACCGATATCATCATTCTTAGTCCTTACTCCTTTTCCTTTTGGATCATTATCTATATAGGTTTTAAAATAATAGTATAAGTGTAATTCTATACTTTAACAACTTAGTTAATATTGATCTTTTATTGTACTTGTACCACCATCATGACGCGTCCTTTTGTATGGAATGATAGGAGGATGAAGATGAGCATGCCCTCTTGGAGGATAGTAGCAGGATCTCTAGGAGGTGTAGGTTCGTGATTTTTGAACCGTTGGTTTTGCAGTACGTAAAGTATGCTTATATATCAAAGGAGACATATTCTTTATGGTATCAACATCAAGAAATTGATCATTTTCTTTGAGCCAACTTGGATCAGATGGACCTATCAGATTTTTTTAATTTGACAATCCACTCATCATCGGATACTACTTATTCCACCACAATTGGATTTATCTTTCTTCTTCTCGTAATTTAATTTCGTCTCAAAGCAATGTTATATTTGACATATACAATGGAATGCAAATTTTCATACTCAATCCTATTTCTTTTCTTGAATGCACCTAAAGCAAAAAAATACGTTAAACTTTTCTATATAAAACCAAAATTACACAGACAATTTACTTGAGTAAAACTTAAAAGAGAAATTAGCCACTGAAATGTACTTCAATTTCTTACTTATTCAGATACACTACAAGTTAGACAAAGCACCCGAATAGTGAAATTCATCATCTTAGTTTTATCAATCTCAAAACGCTCCCACCAACCCACATAAAAGATCATATACATCATACTTTACTGCTTATTATAAAATGAAATACTACCAAGTGAATTACTAACTTGGCATTCTCATCCTTCTACTCTTGGTTGCCATATTGCTTCCAAAAAGGTCAATTTGACGATCCCACCGACCTGCTTCCCTGCAATATCTTTTTACTCATTTCAAATCAATTCAGCGGACTATTAAATAGATAAATAAACTTATTAAAGTGGCCATTAGAAAATATAAGATAGTAGGCAGCACACCAGCTATCATGGATTTATATTTTAGTTTCACTTGGCTAAACAAGGTTTCCAGCAAGTAATTTTACCCTTCTTTTCCTTTCTCTCCGTCTCTCTTTTCATTTTTTTGAACCAAAAGAAATTTAATATTCCTAATCGATTCCAGAATCAAAATCGATAGTCAATATAGATTCCTGATAGGAATCAATATCGATTTCAATCTAGAGTTGTTTTCAATCACAATACGATGTTAATTGAGAAGTTAATTTCTTTCACCTGACTTGAGTTTTTCCACTGGACCTTTTGTTTTCAAATGAATTAGAGTTGTATATTATTTTTTAGGGCTCAACAGTTGCTACTCAAAAAGCATATGCCTCACCAGCATGAGGCGCGTGAGGGACACAAAACGTGGGTCTTGTATGCCTTGCGCAGACGTGCATTTTTTGAGAAACATTTTTTAACTAGCGCATTGAGGCTCTATGGCCTACGTCTTTCCTTGAGGCATGCCTAACCGCCTTTTTTAATACTTTGGTTCAAATGCTAAGCATTCTTTCCTTGATAAAGATATTGTACCAGCTCTAGATCTGCTTCCAACAAGAACAGTTGTTTCTAAATTTGAGAGTAAATCAACTGTTACCAACAAAGACCGTGAGCCTAGTAAAGATAAAACCACCAAAATTGGCAATGCAAAGAGTACTGTATATGCTTTTCAACCTCCAATCAAATGTTTTTGTTGCAATCAACAACGACGTTGCTCTAATCGATGTCCTTCCCGCCAACAACGCATGAGAATGAGAGTATGATGCTGCATGAGGACAACAATGATGATGAAGATGAGATTGAATTGACTTGCGACGATGAAGATGTTTCTCTAGAAGTACGAAAATTGTTGTATACACCAAAACAAGAGTTGAATCCAAAGCGGTATAACATATTCTAGACCCGATGCACCGTCAACTTATGTGTTTGCAATCTGATCATCGATGGTATAAGTACCGAGAAAGTTTTATCAAAATAAGTGGTGGATAATCTTTAATTAAAGACTCGACCACATCCAGCTCCTTGTACAATTATGTGGATTAAGCAGGTGGGTGAAACTATGGTTACTGGGCGATGTAAAATTTCGTTTTTAATTGAAGGTATTTATCAAGATAAAATAGTATACGATGTTGTAGGTATGGATGCTTGGCACATACTTCTAGGCTGACCCTGACAATTTGATGTCGACTCTTTTTGTTTTTAATTGGAGATATTTATCAGGATAAAATAGTCAGCGATGTTGTATGGATGTTTGGCACATACTTCTAGGCTGACCATGTCAATTTGATGTCGACTCTACACATAAATGCAACACATTCACATTCTACAAGGACAGTGTTAAAATTATTTTAGCCCTAATGTGACTTTCCCATCTAAATCTTCCAAAACAAAGGGTCAACCACTCCTTATTGGGAATAATATGGCGAAGGAAACTAAAGAAACTGTAAATGTATGCTTTTGTGGTCCTAGAAAATGAGGTTGACATTAAGTCAATTCCAAACAACTGGAACCATTGTTGTCAAAGTCTCATGTCAGATGACCTGCCTCATGGTCTACCACCTATGAGGGGTATACACCATCACATTTGTCTTGTTCTGCCATGGGAAGAATATCAGTAGACTTTGCGTTGGGACTTCTCATACCAAAAGAGGAAGGAATCCGGTCTTCATGGTTGTTGACGGATTCTCTAAAATGGCACATTTCATTCGTAAAAAGACGATGGATGCTACCAACATTGCTAATTTGTTTTCCTGTGAAATTATTCGACTTCATGGGATGCAAAAAGCATCAATTTTAATTGTTACACTGAATTAATTCCTTATTCACTTCCGTGGAAGAACTTGTCGCCACTCTCCAATATAATAACACTTGCCATCCACAAACAGATGACCGAACATTAGTTTTCAACTGTATATTGGAAAATTTGATGTGTTCCTTACGTAGAGATAGGTCTAAGCAATGGGACTTTGCCATTTCTTAGGCTGAGTTGAATAGGGTAACATGATGAATTTTTCCACTGGCAAAACTCCATTTGAAGTCATCTATGGCGGCAACCCTCAACACACTTCTGAATTGGTGCCTTTACCAAGAATACCGGAGATGAGTATTGCTGCCAACCATATGGCAGAAAAGATAGCGGACATTCTTGCTAACACTAAGAAGGCCTTAGAAGAATCCAATGTTGAATACAAAGCTAAGGCTGACATGCATATGTGTCTCAAAGCATTCAAGGTGATGAAGTCCTGGTTTTGTATGGAAATATACTTGAACAAAGATATAATACGATTCTAATTCATGAAATTCTAATTATGTATATATTTCAATAAATATAAAAACTGAAAATAAATAAATAAATAAGAAGTACGAATGGTTTTGTTGGAAATGAGATTCAAACTCATGACCCTACGCATGCACGCACGCACACACATAAACTTTCAGCGTTAGTGAGATTTAAACTTGCGACTTCATCTATATATAGCAAGAATATTTTAGGAACTTTGCTGTTGGATCATGAGAATTGTTATTGTTTCCAACTATTAACAAATATACAAACATATACATGCATGCATGTATATGTATATGTTTATATGTATGTATAAAGCTCCTAAATGAGTGAAGGTAACCATTCAAAAATTTATTTACTCGTATAAATCTCTCTTCTTAACCCCTTTATCCTAATATTTAGTAGGCTGAGACCTTATCTCTTCCTCTTCTACTTCCGCTATGCCAGTCAATTTTCTATAAGAAATTTGCACCGGTACAATTTCAAACTAAGTCGGTGCGTTTTTTTAATATTTATTTTGAATTTGTACAAGCACTAAATCAAATCGATAGTGTAAATTTTCAACGAAATTGCCTTGACACGATTTCAAATCGCTCCTATACAAAAAATTTGAATACAAAATGATGATCCAGCGCCACCGCCGCAGAAATATGTAGGTCTTTGTATTATGTTTTAAATATATTTACACAAATTACTAACTTTTGGTTGAGTGAATCTGAATTATACTGTCAGGGTTTAACTTTTTTTCCTTTAAATTAGTCACATGTATCCAGATTGTAAACTCATTTAATCCGACTAATAAAATTTGTGTTATTGTTGTGTGCGTACTTCTGTATATTGACATTCTCTTTTGATAATATCTTGCTTTGTACTCTGTTATCAGTGTACTGATCAATAATGATTCTTTTTGTTGCAGCTCTTTTAAGTTTTATCGAAGGCCCTCCATTTACATTACAACGATTATGTGAGGTGATCAATTCCTTGCCTTGCCTATTACATATCACCTAATATTTTAGAATATTATGTCATTTTAATAATAGAGTAACCATATCCATTTTTGAGTCCTCTTTGAAGTTTCTAAATGAATATATGTATATGCTTTATTAACTATCTTATTTTCAAATCAGCAGATCCTATTAGCTCCAAAAAGCATATATAAAACTCTGTCCAAGCTTGCTTTGGCACTGGAAAAGGTAGCACAACTATATTTTTAACTTTCAATACCATGTATTTGGATGATATTGTCTGATGTCAAACCTTTTGAAGTGTCTCTGTATTTTAGATTTAAAATTCTGATGTAACATATTACATGACCTAAATAGTCAAATTCTTTTTGTTGCATACCTTTTCCTTTCCAAGTATTCATTCTCCATGGTTCTGTTTTATATTACATGCAACCTTACTTTGCTCTATCTTCTAGCACCATCATTCTCTTTTAGAAAACTATTCATGATCAATTGGACTTTTTTCTAAGTTTGGATGTTATTTGAAGTAAAGTTTAAATTTTTGATTTTAAAGATTAACGACATCTAAAGTCTCTTGAACTATATATCTTAAGTGTATCATTATTTTGCAATTTGAAGTATAATATTTCATGAAATTGATTTTTTTTTATCCGGTGTATTCATGCCAAAAAACTATAATATCAAAATCAGTTTTTATTTTTTTTATTTTTTATTTTTATGTTTCTTGATATGAAATAAAGATTTTTCGATCCTAAAACATTTCATAATTACTTGTTAATTATTGTTATTATTTTCAATTTAATAGTTTTCTAATTTGTTAAAAATGGGAAATTTTGAAGTCACTTCGAATTATATATATTTCATGTTTTTTTACACAATTAACATGTGTGAACTTTGCTGTAATGTATGCCAAGAATAATCAGGCTCAAGACATTTTGATTGCAAAACCAAAGTTCATACTACTATTATAAGTGGATATTAGTGGGATCTTCTGGCTTTGTCTCACAGTAGAAGTTTGGTATCATTTTTTTTTGATAACATGCGCATTGTCTAAGTGAAACTTGTCATTTACAAATAAATATATAAATGTCAGACAGATGGAAATCAAATCCAATACACACAATCAAACTTGAATGACATATTATTCTTCATTCAATTGCTATTCTACAAGTCAAATCTACTAATCAACATTTATATTTTGATGGAAAAAATATATTTAATTGAAATCATGTTTTCATCGTAAAAATATTTATCTTTTTTTTCCAATTTGAAAATTTACAAATAATAGTATTTTATTGGTACAATTTTTTTCTAACCCATGTAAATTTAAGCTATTTCTAGGCCACAAACTATACATGCATATATGCCCTTTTTTTTAAATATATACTATGTAAAATTCGATTTTAATTATCAAATTGATTGATAGAGAGGTTTGTTTTACCATAGTGATGTGAAATGGAATTCTTTGAAGCCAAAAAGTTTAGGAACAACAAATATTTTTATCTTTAAGATGTCTTCTTAAATCTCTACAAAGTATCTACTTAATTCTTTTCACGAATATATCAAATCAATCATCATCCTGTACTTCTTTTTGTATACTTGAACACCAAATAAACTAATATTTATATAGGTCAAACGTTTCTTTGAAAAATTCAAATATTTTTGTGAAATCAAATATTTTTTTGAAAAAAAAATTCACCTTTTGTTTTCAAAAAAGCTTGATAAAGTTCAAACTTTATTTCTTAAAATCATTTTTTGAAATTTTTATAAATTTGAATTTTGTTTAAAATAGATCCGTCGATGGATACTTGAAAAACTCTAAATACGTCCGCATCTGAAAAGTTAGAAAAAAATAATATCAAAATTTGAATGTTATCCTTCTGGCTTTATCAAGAAAATAATTTATAACTACATAGGATGATTGTTATTTGTTAGGTTATCTAAGTAATAATTTATATTGTATATATAAATGAATATTTGTTGCTGAAAGCTATTTTTATCATCACTTTTTTATTTCCTGTAATTTTATAACCATTAGTACCGAAATGGTTTTACGATGAACCAAAACTTTTGTATTTGCGCATTTAGATTTATTAATTGTGAGCAGATATAGAAAAATCTGATATATGTATGCTATTCGCCAATAAAGATACCCGGTATCCGAAAATGATTTTGGATAGCAGCGGTTCTTAAAACAAAGCAAGCAAAGATTGCGAAGCTACGTTAGCCAATTCCCTGGTGGATTCGTTACCTGAAATGAGAGAGAGAATACTAGAGGTCAATATATATTGATCGGGCAAAAGAAGATAATAGTCCTGCATGTACCATTTGAAAAATATTTGAAAAAAAAAAGATAATTTTCAGAACCATAAAATCAAGCTTGTTCATCGACATTCATAAACACTAGAAAATGTACAAAGTGTTCTGTTTTATTCCAGAAAATCACAAAAAGTTGGTATTTTTATGTTATTTTTATCAAAAAAAATTAAAACAATCAAAAAAATCTAATCCAAAATAAGCTCAAAAGGCTTACCTTTTGGTTACCTGTGGTTGGTTGTAGTAATGTGTTTCCTTATTAAGCTCTGAAGTTGAGATGACACATCAAGAAACCATAACTTTAAAACCAGTTGTACATGCTAACAATTACAAGTGTTGTAATTATGTCCTTGATATGTCAAACAGGAAAAAAAAAACAAGATATATTTCTGGTATAAAAGTTATAAAAAAAAAATTAAAATTAATGTTGATATTGTGGCAACATTAACGCAGAATTTGCTAGTGACATCAACCCTGACCATGTGCACTGACCCGTATCCAAAAGGCGTACTTACCACATCAGCAGCTGAATCTAATAATAATCAAGTAGTAGTACCAAACAATAAGTCAGAAAGCCATTCGTGTGCTTCAGTAACAAATGGAGTAGAAACAGGTGCAACCGTCGACGAAGAAATGGTCGAAGCAGAAGCAGATGACGAATGTGGTGCAGGAGTCGACAACAAATCAAGTACCGAACCCATCAATACCGAGGCGTGCAATGATGATCAAAACGCTTCAGCTGCTGCAGCAGCAGCTATTATTGTAAACGAGGATGCTCAAAAAGAATCTGATGCTGTGGTCAATGATGATAACACTCAGGTACATGATGCTCCTCACAGTGTGGATGTTGAAATGCAAGGAAATGATGCAAATAAGGATGCATTGGAAAGCAATCATGAGCCGAATTCTGATTCAGGTTCGGATGCTAAAATTGAACAAACTACTGAATGAAACTTACACAGCTACCCAGGAATGTCATACTTCTATTATTGCTCAGCCAGTAAGGACAATTTGTTTTGCTGTTTACGCTGCCCTATTTGATATATGATGAGAACTGTGCATTTTAGACCTTGAATATTGATTCTGATTATATGTGGGCTTGTCATTGCCCCATACTTATATCATTTTCTTAATTAGAATAACCTTTTTCCTGCAGATTAAACAGTGCCGTGTTCTTACTGATTTGTAAAATGAACGAATCATGTAGTTTGCTTGCTACTCAAACACGAATGATTGACCGGTTCATTATTTTTTTTGCAGTAGCTAAATTTTTTGAACTTTGAATAATAATCGAAAGATAGCGGGAGTTTAAAGCATAATGTTGCCGTGGGATAAAAGGTTTAGTAACCGTTTTGTTCGGTAGTCCAGTACGGACGTGAAAGAAAAATCAAAATGGTTTTGGATCATATAGGATTTTGTTTGAGTTGACGAGAGGCTAACTCTATATGATCTTTTTTCCTTCAGAAGGGTCTGAAAGTTGCACCTTTAACATGCAATGCTCTTGAATTTGTCTTCACACGGATGTTTTAAGAGTAATGACGTAGCAATCTTCTGTTATACCTTAAACACCCTTGATTAGAAAATGGAATTGCTAATTCAACCGACTAAAATCCACTGATTTCTCACCGAGTAAGAATAAATATCTGAGTTCGCCCCTCGATTCCGCCATTTTCTACTGTAATTTATGTCTCTGCCTATATTGATTTGAGCGCTCTCTTTGATCCTTGGAAAAATGTCAATCTTTGTACTAATTTTCCATGCAACTATTATTTTTCTTTAATTTTTCATGTAAAGGTTATTTTTCTTTCTTGTCCATATTTTTGTTTTACGTCAGTAGTCATTGTGCGATCTGTGTGTCCTACATGGTTACATTTATTATCCTTATTGCTACTAAAATGTGGAATTAATTGAATTTATATTTTTGGTCCAATGCTTCAATATTTTCTTACCGAAGTGAATGAATATTGGTTTATTATATACCGCGCGTTTAGTTCTTATTGGAACCGATAATTTACACAGGGCGTTTAAGGCAAATTCAGAAAAATATCCTTAGATTCGGCATAGGATATTTTGTTTGCGGTACTGAATAATATTGATTTTTTTATTAAATCAAATTTAATATATTATTTTATAAAATTTTTGATTTTGTAAATGTTGACTATATTTTTTGTCAACTTCGAAAGTGTTTAGGAAAGTATTAGTAACGGTTGATAACCAATACCTTGGTCAAAAATGAAACTGAGGGATGCAAGTAGATTGATAATGTAAAGCAAACAAGAGTTTTAGACTGGTTCAATCTATAATGATCTATGTCTACCATCAGAAATTTATTATTATTCCACTTCTATTACAACAACTTGGATTATAATATAATGACTAAAAATACCAAGATGCTTGAAATCTAATGTTTTTCAACTCCTGCGAAGTGGCAGTTCATGATATATCTTTAGCTAGAGTTCTTGCGTATTCCAACTTCTGTCACGACCCGCCCTTCTCAGCCCTCGAAAATCGACACAAAATACTCAACAGTATAATATGCCGACGATCGAACGCCGAAAAAGACAGATTGTAGGAAAAGAAAGAAGGTAGAAGAAGAAGAAGAAGAAGAATGAACTAAACAACATCAAAACCTCACAGTCGCAGCGGAATAAAATATAATATATAGAACAGAACTTTACACAAATCAAAACTATATCTGTTTATATACAATACATCATCATCAGAGTATATCAATACAACCAACCATAACCAGTCAAACAATCTCAACAATCACAGCAGCGGAATAATACAAGTACGAATAATACGCCTCGACTCCAGCTCCTCTTCTGCTCCATAGCAACCTATCATGTAATATACTCGGTCTGACCCGAGCATTATAATAAAATAACACCCGAGTCAGTCTGGAATACCAGCGCATCATAAGTACATCCAAACTGATTATTAAAGTTCAAAAATCCTTAGAAAACAAAAGCATCTCGTAAGACCTCGCCACAAATAAACATGTCGGGTTTTTACCTTACGATAGCTAAAACACTTTTATATTAAAATTCTCTGATATTATAATAGTGTCTATAGAAAGTAAAATAGAATCTAGCTGAAATGCTTGCATCTCACATTTCAACAATAGTTGGGCACAATCAAAACCGTACAGGCTCGTAGGGAGAATGGATTTCCAACGAATGACTAGGCACTGGGGTACCACCTGTCACAGTACGTGGCCTAGATCACAGTACCGAGGAGTACGCCCGCTCCCCTGCAACACAAAGCCGGAATCATCCCTTACTGGATAATTCCAAGTAAAATCACCCCACGGTTGGGATCAGCAACCGCACCACTAAGCCGAAATAAAAAGGGACATCTAGACAGGGATGACCTTACTCTCAAGTGGGGGCTACCCACGAAGCCTTGCTGCATAACCCCTGATTTTCAGTCATTCCCGGTTGATGAGGCTTGAGGCTAAACGATACCTTTATAGCACATATCCCTTAGAATGCCCATCGTCCACCTGACGATGTCACGAAAGCATTCGTCCATATAAGTCCGTCCCGGGTCCGAACGGAACCGAAGGCACTATTCCTACTACATCCATTTTGGAAATATCCTCAGGATTAGTAGCGACTAGCCCTTGCTCTTCACTGCTCCATCTTCGACTCCGAAATCGTTTTCGCGAAACGTACAAACCGGATCGAAGTGGTTTTCGAGTCTCCAGACCTAGAATCCCGGTATACGGAAACTCGATCCCGGTCTCTTCGATACGATCAACGCATTTGGCCAATATTGATAGTCGGTGATTTAACTATCAATTCACATTCACAAGCATCCATAAGCATCCATCACACAATAAATAATCTCACACATTATTTATTCTTCCCTTTAATATCTTTAAAAGATATATTTTCACATTTCAAAACTCATTTTAAACGACTTCCCAATTTCTTCCTTTACAGGGTAAAGCCTTACCATTTATTCCCATTTGGAAAAACCAAGCTTAAACAATTTAGATTAAAAACAATTAAAATACTTTATAGCGAAATATACTTATAAATATATAAATGTACTTCTAGTTATTTACTCAAAATATAATTTCAAAACTACTTTAAATAGTATTTATTTAATAGGATATAACTCGATTTAAATAAGGTTCAATTTACTAATTATTTATAGGTAGTGTTTTTAAAAAGATAATACTAAACTTTTCCATAACTTAAACAAATAACTTTAAAATAATTTAACCTTTCTTCTTTAAAAATAATAATTTCTTGAAAATACTCTTTAAACAATTTAAACTTTAAAACTTTTAATTAAATAAAAACCTTTAAACTCTAACTTGGTTTTTCCCAGGGAACACTATCCCGTTCAAACGTTCCAAAGTATCCTCCATATAAATCCAAACGTTTTATTTCAATTCAATTTATGTTTACAACATAAATTTCCAATTTCCATACTTATCTATAACTTCATCCGAAGTTTGCACTCAATTTCCCATACCCGGAAATTCATTTTTAAAATATAGTTTAAAACATTTTTAAGTAAGGTAAATTTGGAGAATTCTTCAATGAAAGCCAGATTTCCCATTTACTTAAAAAAAATCCCAATAGAGAAAACGGTATTTTAAAATATTCTATTAACACTTAAAAATTGTACATTTATTATTCGGAAGCTTCATTTGAACATATTTTACTTTTCCGGATATCACTATTCATTATTAAAATAAACCACTGTTATTTTACTCAATTTATAATTTCATAGAATTCATTTCCAGAAAATTATATTTCACATTTAACGATTGATAAATTTTTCCCAATATTTAAAATCCCAATTTTACCAATTTACCTTTTCCATTTCAAAACAGAATCCAATTTTTATATTCCTTCAAATTCCTTATTTAACAATTTCTTTAATTTCTTTTAAATCCCCAATTTATTCATTTATAATTTAATTCTGGAATTATAATTTATACAACAATTTCACAGATCAATTTAAAATTCCAGATTTATCAATCACAACATATAAACAGGTATCACTATCAATTATAAAATAATTGCTACATTGTGAGGAATCCAGTTGGATCCCTCCAACCTGTTTCTCCCTGCGTCCACAAATATTAGCACATCTCAATATAAATATCAATCCAGACTGATAACAACAGTTATAATCAACCAATCACACAGATATTTAAATATCAACTATTTATAATGTCTAGCATCCAGATGTGAGTGAGAATAACTCACCTTGAGTTTTCGACGAGCGTTCGAAATTTTGAATTAAACCGAACGACGTCCGATTTAACCCAAATTTCTACTTGCCCGGAAAGACTCCGGATCTGCACCATCGCGTAGCTCACTTCTCTACGATTCCAACGCATCCAGATTCGTCCGGATATGAGATAGTATGAGATAGTTATGGATTATTAAAGTTTGAATAACATTTTAAAACAATTTCTTTCTTTTTTTTTTAATTACAAACCAGAAACGCGCCCGCTCCCCTCTTCTCCCATACGAACGAACAACACAGTAAAACGAACCCATCAAAGCCGACATTAGGGTTCGCAACCGCAGCCTCCACGACGCCGACGAATTCGATCGGAACGCCCCACAGCGAAGCGCGTCGCCAGCTCCCCCACCGGCCCAAGCCTTGGCCAACTCGGTCGTCCCCAGCTCCAAGAAATCGAGCTCGAACGGTGCACGAACGGCGCCCCACAACCCCCTCAAACGACGACATCGTGAAAAATCCACCGTTGGATCGGCAATACTCGATGGGATCTTCGATTCTCCAGTAGAAAGTTTTGCGAATTAAAGCCTGGATTTGTCGCGATTTGGAGGAGAAGATCGATCGCTACCGGCCATTGAAATAAAAGAACGGCGGCTCACGTTATTGCTAGGGTTTTAGAGAAAATATCATATATATATAATTGTTTTTAATATTATTTAATTAATATAATTTCTCAAATCAACCATTAATGCAAACGACCTCCAATTCTCACGTTCCGACAGGCTATCCTAGGGTTTTTCTGCGTTCCGGACACGATGGAACAGGTTTCGTAAGCTAATTCGGTCATATGAGCGAGATACAGAGTTAAACGATCAATTTAAAATTAAATCGGTTAAATCGATTTCGATGCGTTTCGAGCCACCACGGTCACACGACAACTCCGATCGCTACGAAAATTGAAATCCGATAATAACTATCTATTACGGATCCAATGGAACTGGTTTCGCCGAATTCCGAGACTGTGCCCCGGAAGGCTATTTTCACTCGTCTATTAAATCAGGCGATTTCTGAAAATCGTCGAAAACGCTTCAAATTTCACTTTTAAAATTTTGTTAACTTAATAATAAATCATATAAAATGTATAACCATATTTAAAATCATTTTGGTTCAATCCAGATCAAAATCTGATTGTATTGCATTTTAATAATATTAAATTCATTTTTAAATTAATATAAAATTCCAAATAATAATTTATCGCCTTTTAAATTCATCTAAAATCCCATAATATTATTTATAACCAATTGAACTTAAAAATACATTTAAACACCATCTTTATAATCATTTATCCCGAATTCACTTTTTTTCCCAATTTCGAATATTTAATTATTATTTTTCCATTAATCAACTTCAACCAGGATTGCTATAATTAAAAATTATAGCTTATTTTATTGAATGAACCCGAATCCATTCATTCCAACATCAATTAAGAATCCACATTAAACATTTAAAACGAATTAAATGTCCAAAAATCTAGCAGCCAAAATCTGGGATGTTACATTCCTCCCCCCTTATAAAAATTTCGTCCCCGAAATTTGCTAAGGTAAAAATATACTCTCAAACTCATTTACTTATCCAATTTGCTTAGTTAAAAGCTTATATTCACTTTCCCAAAAAGTTTCAGCTCCATTTCAAAACCATTTGCTTTATTTACTCTAAAGCCTTCATTTTAACATTCGCTTCCAAAATAACTTTACTAGTTATTAAAAATTTTCCCAAAACCCCAAAAAAATTTCTAACTCCCAAAATTTTTGGAAAATTTTGGCGGAGTCTCCTTTGCACGGAGGAGCTTCTGCGATATCGCAGGATACACAAATATATATACATCGGCTCACATGGCCGGAAACCAAAATATATCACAATATATATATCATTTTCCCAATTATATTTGCGTAGGCGTACCTCTTAGCAAATTTTTTATAGCGAGCGGCTAATATATCGCATATACGCGCTCCAACTCTCTCGAACGCCTCCCGTACCTGTACTTACTCAACAAACTCATCAGTTTTCAAAGATATGAGCATTTTCATAACATTTCCAATACAAATGCAAACCAAACATATCCATTTCATAACCAAACCAAGCATAGTTCATAATTTAACTATGTTAACCATATTTTATCAACAATTCAAAGTTTCAATCACTTTCAAATTACTTATTCAAGTCTACTTCATTTTATTTCACTTGAATACTTTAAATTCAAGTTCACTACATACAATTCATATTTATCTCAACCAATTCATTTCCACTTCAATATGATTACATATGCCTTTCTTACCTTTTAATTTTACTTACATTCCAAATTTGATTTACAATCAAATTTCATTTTAAACTTGAAACATTTGCATTTCTTTTATGATCCGTTTTCATTCATATGCAAACATTACTCACGAAAAGGTCAATTCATTCCAATTGATTCAAAGTCTGTTCCATTTTATTATTTTTAACCAATTCACTTGCATTCATATACTAACTCTTTGAATTAGATTCCAATCCAGTTCAATTTATGCAAAACTCAAATTTCAATTGCTTGTTAAAACAACTTAATTTCGAATACATGCCAATTTCATGTCATTCAAGCAAAATAATCACCACTTAAGCTTATCACCATTTAAAATTAATTTCAACTTGGAAGTGTATTAATTTTATTCCATCTGGAATCATCCATTTCAATTTCCAATTTCACATTTTTATTCCCATTCCAAATTTATCATTTCACTTAAGTTTATACTTATTTTACTCCATTGCAATTGTTAAATTAAATTTTCCTTACATCTTTATTTCACTATCCAATTCAGGTTTATATAAATATTTTTCCATCTTGGATTATTTACATCCCATACATCATCATTTGTTTTAGTTCTCTCATTTGAATTTTATTTACAATTCAAACCATCACTTACTATAATCTAATTTCATTATACATTCACACTTTCCAATACTTATTACCAAAATTAAATTCCATCCCAAAACTGGAATTTATTTACCTTTCAAACTTTGACCAACTATCAAAATTCTATTCATTACCATATACTTTCCATTTAATTTAGCTTACACAAAATTCATGCCCAAACAATCATTTTAGATTTAATTGAGTAAGCATTTACTTCATTCAACATCATATCAACTAAACCAAATTCCCTTTCAATTTGATTCTTATCCAAATTTATTCCAAGTTTAACTAAATTTTATTTAGTCAAATTTCATTTAACCCACTTCTTTACTACTTAAATAAGAATTGAATTACATTCATTCTTATTCATAACACAACAGAAATTTTAATATTCAGCTTAATTCCATCTTAGTCGAAGTTAAACCAAATTCAATTTAATCTTAATTCTCCATATCCAAGTTCAACTTATTTACTAACTTCAGTTCACTTACCTCTTTTATATTTTATAATTGCTTCACCTTACCTTGCATTCCATTTAAAATTAAGTTTGAATTCACCATTCCATTTATTATTTCCATTTGTGATTATAATTCCATTTTACTTGAGTTAAAATAAAATCTTCCATTCTCAAGTTCTCCAACTTATTTACTTATAAGTTTATATTGCTCATTTCAAACCAATCCACATTTTTATAATCACAATGTCAAATTTTAACACTTAATAACTTAAAAATATGAATTCATTTACACAATTATCAGCATTTACATTTCACCGTTATCTCACTTCCATTTAATTCCAATTCATTTAGATTTAATTCAATTTCAAATCCTTAATTTTATTTAACTTATCATAAGTTAAATCCAGATATATTCCATTCACCTTCATTTATTCAAAGTAAATTTACATTCCATATATACTCAATTCTTCTTTAAATCAACTTTCCCTTATAAGTTATATAGTTGAATCATTTCAACTTTCACATTTTTTTTTATTTAAAATAGAATTCCCAGAATTCAATTTACCCGGATTTATTTCAAAACCAATTTGAAATATAAATCAACACATTTCCATTTGATATCCAAATCAAATACCAAATTCCAAAACAAACTGCTTTTACCAAACAAATTTCCTTTTGAAAATTCCAAAATCACTGGTTTTTCAAACAAGTCCAAACAATGTCATAACCAACTATTTTGGTAGCAATCCATCACTTTAGAAACTCGAAAATGAATTCTAATGATGTGGCCAGCATCATCAGGATTATTTTCCAGCGACTGCAGTGAGTTCAGTGCTTTCCACTTCCACAATTCACCTCAAATCAATTTCCATTCGAAAATATTTTCCAAAATATGCTCCATCATTAACTTCAAAACCTTTGGAAAACATTTCAACATTCCCAAGGTTTCTAAATTTTTCCAAACCTTTGTTTAAATTCATTTGAAATCCCTTTCAAAAATTTCCGGGGTAAAATTCCGGTTTAAATCAAATTTCAATTTCACTTCTTCTTATTTAAACATATTCAATCAATTCCATTTGGTTATAAACCATTTTAATATTTTAACTTCTTATTTTCTTATATATATCATTTCAAATTTTAGATCATGTTTTAATTTCTTATTTGATTATAGAAGAAACAACCAAACAAGCATCCAATACATATAATAATTTAGAAAATTATTTCTTTTTATATCAAAATACAATTTTGGGTAAAATTATTTCATTTACCCACTTTAAAAACAATACTATGTCGGTTTATCTTGTTTAAGAGTTTAGAAACCCGTATCGATACGGTTGTACTTCCCGCACCGACCAGAATTCATAAACACTCAACCGATAAGTCAACACAGTACAAAAACAATTTTATATCCACTAACAAGTACGCTCTCATAGCTATTATTACACTCAACTCATTATAGAGTACTTCCGACTCTATTTAAAAATGAGTAATTTTCCCACCAAAGCCTAGGTTGTCGCCAATCTAAGCTCTGATACCAACTGTCACAACCCGCCCTTCTCAGCCCTCGAAAATCGACACAAAATACTCAACAGTATAATATGCCGACGATCGAACGCCGGAAAAGACAGATTGTAGGAAAAGAAAGAAGGTAGAAGAAGAAGAAGAATGAACTAAACAACATCAAAACCTCACAGTCGCAGCGGAATAAAATATAATATATAGAACAGAACTTTACACAAATCAAAACTATATCTGTTTATATACAATACATCATCATCAGAGTATATCAATACAACCAACCATAACCAGTCAAACAATCTCAACAATCACAGCAGCGGAATAATACAAGTACGAATAATACGCCTCGACTCCAGCTCCTCTTCTGCTCCATAGCAACCTATCATGTAATATACTCGGTCTGACCCGAGCATTATAATAAAATAACACCCGAGTCAGTCTGGAATACCAGCGCATCATAAATACATCCAAACTGATTATTAAAGTTCAAAAATCCTTAGAAAACAAAAGCATCTCGTAAGACCTCGCCACAAATAAACATGTCGGGTTTTTACCTTACGATAGCTAAAACACTTTTATATTAAAATTCTCTGATATTATAATAGTGTCTATAGAAAGTAAAATAGAATCTAGCTGAAATGCTTGCATCTCACATTTCAACAATAGTTGGGCACAATCAAAACCGTACAGGCTCGTAGGGAGAATGGATTTCCAACGAATGACTAGGCACTGGGGTACCACCTGTCACAGTACGTGGCCTAGATCACAGTACCGAGGAGTACGCCCGCTCCCCTGCAACACAAAGCCGGAATCATCCCTTACTGGATAATTCCAAGTAAAATCACCCCACGGTTGGGATCAGCAACCGCACCACTAAGCCGAAATAAAAAGGGACATCTAGACAGGGATGACCTTACTCTCAAGTGGGGGCTACCCACGAAGCCTTGCTGCATAACCCCTGATTTTCAGTCATTCCCGGTTGATGAGGCTTGAGGCTAAACGATACCTTTATAGCACATATCCCTTAGAATGCCCATCGTCCACCTGACGATGTCACGAAAGCATTCGTCCATATAAGTCCGTCCCGGGTCCGAACGGAACCGAAGGCACTATTCCTACTACATCCATTTTGGAAATATCCTCAGGATTAGTAGCGACTAGCCCTTGCTCTTCACTGCTCCATCTTCGACTCCGAAATCGTTTTCGCGAAACGTACAAACCGGATCGAAGTGGTTTTCGAGTCTCCAGACCTAGAATCCCGGTATACGGAAACTCGATCCCGGTCTCTTCGATACGATCAACGCATTTGGCCAATATTGATAGTCGGTGATTTAACTATCAATTCACATTCACAAGCATCCATAAGCATCCATCACACAATAAATAATCTCACACATTATTTATTCTTCCCTTTAATATCTTTAAAAGATATATTTTCACATTTCAAAACTCATTTTAAACGACTTCCCAATTTCTTCCTTTACAGGGTAAAGCCTTACCATTTATTCCCATTTGGAAAAACCAAGCTTAAACAATTTAGATTAAAAACAATTAAAATACTTTATAGCGAAATATACTTATAAATATATAAATGTACTTCTAGTTATTTACTCAAAATATAATTTCAAAACTACTTTAAATAGTATTTATTTAATAGGATATAACTCGATTTAAATAAGGTTCAATTTACTAATTATTTATAGGTAGTGTTTTTAAAAAGATAATACTAAACTTTTCCATAACTTAAACAAATAACTTTAAAATAATTTAACCTTTCTTCTTTAAAAATAATAATTTCTTGAAAATACTCTTTAAACAATTTAAACTTTAAAACTTTTAATTAAATAAAAACCTTTAAACTCTAACTTGGTTTTTCCCAGGGAACACTATCCCGTTCAAACGTTCCAAAGTATCCTCCATATAAATCCAAACGTTTTATTTCAATTCAATTTATGTTTACAACATAAATTTCCAATTTCCATACTTATCTATAACTTCATCCGAAGTTTGCACTCAATTTCCCATACCCGGAAATTCATTTTTAAAATATAGTTTAAAACATTTTTAAGTAAGGTAAATTTGGAGAATTCTTCAATGAAAGCCAGATTTCCCATTTACTTAAAAAAAATCCCAATAGAGAAAACGGTATTTTAAAATATTCTATTAACACTTAAAAATTGTACATTTATTATTCGGAAGCTTCATTTGAACATATTTTACTTTTCCGGATATCACTATTCATTATTAAAATAAACCACTGTTATTTTACTCAATTTATAATTTCATAGAATTCATTTCCAGAAAATTATATTTCACATTTAACGATTGATAAATTTTCCCCAATATTTAAAATCCCAATTTTACCAATTTACCTTTTCCATTTCAAAACAGAATCCAATTTTTATATTCCTTCAAATTCCTTATTTAACAATTTCTTTAATTTCTTTTAAATCCCCAATTTATTCATTTATAATTTAATTCTGGAATTATAATTTATACAACAATTTCACAGATCAATTTAAAATTCCAGATTTATCAATCACAACATATAAACAGGTATCACTATCAATTATAAAATAATTGCTACATTGTGAGGAATCCAGTTGGATCCCTCCAACCTGTTTCTCCCTGCATCCACAAATATTAGCACATCTCAATATAAATATCAATCCAGACTGATAACAACAGTTATAATCAACCAATCACACAGATATTTAAATATCAACTATTTATAATGTCTAGCATCCAGATGTGAGTGAGAATAACTCACCTTGAGTTTTCGACGAGCGTTCGAAATTTTGAATTAAACCGAACGACGTCCGATTTAACCCAAATTTCTACTTGCCCGGAAAGACTCCGAATCTGCACCATCGCGTAGCTCACTTCTCTACGATTCCAACGCATCCAGATTCGTCCGGATCTGAGATAGTATGAGATAGTTATGGATTATTAAAGTTTGAATAACATTTTAAAATAATTTCTTTCTTTTTTTTTTTAATTACAAACCAGAAACGCGCCCGCTCCCCTCTTCTCCCATACGAACGAACAACACAGTAAAACGAACCCATCAAAGCCGACATTAGGGTTCGCAACCGCAGCCTCCACGACGCCGACGAATTCGATCGGAACGCCCCACAGCGAAGCGCGTCGCCAGCTCCCCCACCGGCCCAAGCCTTGGCCAACTCGGTCGTCCCCAGCTCCAAGAAATCGAGCTCGAACGGTGCACGAACGGTGCCCCACAACCCCCTCAAACGACGACATCGTGAAAAATCCACCGTTGGATCGGCAATACTCGATGGGATCTTCGATTCTCCAGTAGAAAGTTTTGCGAATTAAAGCCTGGATTTGTCGCGATTTGGAGGAGAAGATCGATCGCTACCGGCCATTGAAATAAAAGAACGGCGGCTCACATTATTGCTAGGGTTTTAGAGAAAATATCATATATATATAATTGTTTTTAATATTATTTAATTAATATAATTTCTCAAATCAACCATTAATGCAAACGACCTCCAATTCTCACGTTCCGACAGGCTATCCTAGGGTTTTTCTGCGTTCCGGACACGATGGAACAGGTTTCGTAAGCTAATTCGGTCATATGAGCGAGATACGGAGTTAAACGATCAATTTAAAATTAAATCGGTTAAATCGATTTCGATGCGTTTCGAGCCACCACGGTCACACGACAACTCCGATCGCTACGAAAATTGAAATCCGATAATAACTATCTATTACGGATCCAATGGAACTGGTTTCGCCGAATTCCGAGACTGTGCCCCGGAAGGCTATTTTCACTCGTCTATTAAATCAGGCGATTTCTGAAAATCGTCGAAAACGCTTCAAATTTCACTTTTAAAATTTTGTTAACTTAATAATAAATCATATAAAATGTATAACCATATTTAAAATCATTTTGGTTCAATCCAGATCAAAATCTGATTGTATTGCATTTTAATAATATTAAATTCATTTTTAAATTAATATAAAATTCCAAATAATAATTTATCGCCTTTTAAATTCATCTAAAATCCCATAATATTATTTATAACCAATTGAACTTAAAAATACATTTAAACACCATCTTTATAATCATTTATCCCGAATTCACTTTTTTTCCCAATTTCGAATATTTAATTATTATTTTTCCATTAATCAACTTCAACCAGAATTGCTATAATTAAAAATTATAGCTTATTTTATTGAATGAACCCGAATCCATTCATTCCAACATCAATTAAGAATCCACATTAAACATTTAAAACGAATTAAATGTCCAAAAATCTAGCAGCCAAAATCTGGGATGTTACAACTTCTTTGAAGTGATAATGCACAAGGTATTTATAGTAGTTGAAACTGATGCTTGGACTATGGTGGCATGTTATAAGAATACGACATTCTCTCTGTTAGAAGTGGATATACCTGGCTGTACCTTTTGTCATTTACCTCTTCATGTCTAGATGGTAAGGCGGGTTGAGCTGGTTAGCTGATCGTCGAGGACATGAGGAGAACATGAAGTTGCCAAGGACAAAGATGGAGGAGTGCCGAGTCGAGCATGAGATGGTGTGCCGGTCGTAGGTGGCTGCATCGGAGCTGGGTCAAAGGTGGACCACACTTGAGCTGGTTTGGAGCTGTGTCGATTGGTAAATAGTTGGGAGAGATACTTGATCGGATGTGTATCTGCTTATGCCGAATGTAGATCGGCATGAGTGAGCCTGTCGTCTATGAGATGGATCGGTGTAGACTGGGCCGGGATATACCCAAGTCCGGGTTTGCTTGATGAGTTAGCTATTGAAGCTGCTTCGGGGCGTGACGACCGGCTATTGGCCTGATGTGCTATTGAGTAGATGGGCTGGGGTGGGCCTATCCTGGACTTGGGCCAGCAACCGAAGTAGCCTAGCCAACCTGCCTCTGACCTTGGCTGGTTTGCCAAGGACCGGCCTGGATCCAAGCCGGCCTGGACCAGACCAGGCTAAAAAACCTTGATCGGGTTTTCTTTTTTACTTATGAAAAAAATGAGCAACATTTTGGCCTACAAATTCATGTCTGTAAATGGGTAAGGACTAGTCAAATCACGAAGGCCCTGCTATTTTGTTACTCTGCCATGCATCTAATGTGCATCATACGTGGCGCTATGCTATTGTCTATGGCGGTGTGCTTCTCAAAATGTGTTAGAGATGTGTCACTTCCCCCACGAGCATGGTGTGACACATCACTTGCTTGTTCCTAAACAGTTGAGATCCTTTTTGGCTTTTTTAGTATAATGGCTGTGATGGAAGGGATGTGCACTTAAATACCCATCTTCCTTTTCATTTTGAACTCATGAAGCTTCTGTCATGTAAATTCCTTCAGAAACCTCGAACTTTGCACGGTTTTCTATTCGTAAAAATAGCTAACTTCGTCTTACTCTTCCTCTTTGAACGCTTTTGAGTGCCTTTTGTTTTGCCAAACTTGTTTTGTGTTATAAGAAAGGTTCTTTGATATTGAACTGTTTTGAACGTTGATCTTGGTCTCAGACTGCTGTTTGGAACGTTATTTAGAGATGGATCTCGAGTCGTTGCCTGGCCTGAGTTCTTGCTCTCCAATCATTTTTGCGATATCGATCGGCTATCCTTATCTTGTAAATGGCCAAGTTAATGCTGGAGGTTTCCTCACCATCTTGCTGCAGTACCAAACCTGGGTTGGTTTGCACACTTTACCGGCATGTTGGAAAGAGTAGTGGCTCCCGCCTCTGCCTCTGATGTCACCGCTAAAATCTTTGGAGGCTCCTTTACATCGTCGACTGGTAGCTTTCCAAAATCTCTTGTGAGATTCAATGTGGAAAGCTTTGAGGGTGGCGGCGCTCCCCAACTTTCACAACAAAATACTGATCGGATGGTGCAAGGAGTGCTCAGCTGTACATTTAAAGCTGGGTCTTCTTGGAGCGTTCCAAAGAGCGGGTCTCTTCCTCTTATTTTTCTTCTTCTTTTCAATGAGTTAGCAGTAAAACACCTTGGTACGCCTAGTGGGGCGGGCTTTGTGCCCCTGCACTATTGGACTAAATAAAAGATACCATTTGCTACGAATTTTTTCTAAGAATTTGTTGTTCTTCTTTTACTTGTTTATCTATGTATGACTTATAAAGTTGCTTATCTTAGATGGCTAGCTTAGTTCCTGCATTATTTTACAGAAAATGTTTTCTTTTTTAAATATGTTAAATAACAATGTATGTTAAAGAGACAGATTTGGTTCCATTACTTATGCGAACCACGTGCCGACCAGATGCGATGCGGCGGGTGACAAAGGTATGAGTGAGAGCACATGTTAGCTCACAGCTTCTCCTGGGTGACAAACGATTATATGCCCAGTGGCGAATGGGCCCGGCTCTAACTGGAGCGCATGAGGGTTCGAAAATTCCCCCGAGTGACATGCCGTAAATCATGAGGTGAATATAGGTCCCTGCATGAACTGGAGCGCATGGCCGGTGCGAGCACTCTTGTGTAAGTGTTATATGATGGCGAGATGGGTGATGAGTGCAATTGTTCACTTGAACTTAGCAGATAGAACTTATCATCAGGAGTGAACTTATATGTGGTGATGGGCTAGGCTTGTAAGCGTGCTTAAAAGAAGCACTAGCTGTTAAGCCCGACCATCTTCAAACATGAAGAAAGGCACCTGGTTACTTGCAGATAGGTTGAGGGCTGTAGAGGAACTTGCGGGCGAGGGCGGACCTGTTTGAGGACGAAGATGAAGGGGGGGAGCTATATGATGATTCGCTAATGGAGTAGGCTGGCCGTTGGCGGGCCTCAACCCTATATGACAACTTGTTTTGGCCTCGCAGCCCGTTGTCTACGGGGGAAGCTGATCCAAACACAAACCAGAGTGGAATGACTCTAGGACATTCCGAAGACACACGGTAGGTAGTTATGATCACCAAGTTAGTTGCTTTGCTCTCGGCTTTGCTGTGAGTGCTAGCCAGCTTGGGTGTTTTTGCGGAGAGATCATTCCTGGGAAAAAACAAAGATCGTGCCCTTTCCTTGTTCATAAAAGGTGACACCACTTACTCTAGTATGACCACCACCATTTAGTGAAAGTTGAGAGACAGAGGAATTTTCCAAGCGGTTGGTGTGTTCAACATATAGAATACATGCATAATTAGAATAACTTGGTTGATAGTAGCAGTAATGTGAAGGAGTGTGTAGGCATGTATTGCAGCTACACAAGGAACACTGAACTGGGATTATGGTCTGAATCCTCGAAGAAAAATTTTCAATTACCTGAGGAGGCAGTGGAACACTTTTCCCTGTTGCCATCAATGTTAGAAATAATTCAACATTTTTCTACCATTCTCCTACCCCCGGACCCTTCCAAAACACTACTATGGAAAAAGTTATCAAATTGGAGGAAGATACAAAGAATGTTCTGGAGATGTTGACTGAATATCAAGTCGTACAACTTCGTATGTCGAAGGAACAAGAGAAACAAAGTAGGATTCGGTGTAATCTTCAGAAATATCTATTGGACAACCTACGAATCCAATAATTATTGAAAATGATTCCGCAAATTTAGCCATTCATAATCCTCTTCAAAGCAGCGAAGAGAAAGAGGAAGAAGAAGAAGAGGAACAATATATGGAGGAGAATGAAGAGGATCAATGTGTTGGGGAAGTTTGTTACGACCGAGATGGAAATCTCATCGAACAAAAGGGAAACTTTTGCCTTCTTTATCCTCATTGTCCCATTCATAAGTCTCCTATCATTAAGAATTCTCATTAGAATGGGACTTCTTCTTCGTTTAATTTAAGAATAGATGTATTCTAACTTTAATTTGACTTTATTGTGTGTATGAATTGAGTGGTTTGTATATATGATGATTGAATGAATATATAATATGGTTTTTGTAACGACCAGTAATTTCGCTACTTCGAAAATGAGAGATTTTTTTATTAAGAGGGTTAAAGCTTAAGTAAATATGTTATATATAATAAATATTAATGGAGAAATTATTTATTCTTATGGTTCATAATTAAAAAGTATAAAATTTGGATTTTAGAACAAATCAACAAAAGTTAAGTTTTGTTAAAAATAAATAAATGCTTAAATAAATAGGTTTAAATATTTATTTGAAAAGTTAAATCTTATCAAAATCACTTAATAAAGATAATAGAAGTATATTAAAGGGTTTAAAAATATGTTTATAATCGTTTTACAAAAATATATTCAAAATTTGCCACATTTTGTCAATGCAACTTCAAAATTCAATATTTTGATATTAACCCTAACGATATGAGATTTTAACCTAGATGAACTTGTTTTAATTCATTTAATATAATAGAAATCAATTTTTAAGTTTGGTTTACTTTAATATATAGTTTAGCAAAAACGTCAAATTTTGACTGTAAAATTTATCAATAACAACGTTGTTTTCAACTATAACAAGTCGTCGCAACGTTAAATGATCATGTGCACTTTGTAACTTATATAATACTATTTTACAAATTATATAACACTTGTGTTTACATCTTATAAATCAAAATATCTTCTTTTTATAAAATGAATAAAAGAAAATGATAAAAATGGTGTTAATGCATGATTTGACAAAAGAGTGTATAAGTAAGCTAAGAAAACAACATCATTACATATCTTTCTTATCTCTTATGCAAGATGAGACTTATACACATAGAATTCAAGCAAATGGAAAGTGAAAAGATAACAAACTGAAGGAATTAGTGACACATATGCTTACCATTAATGCACACTTACAAATCAATTTAATGCATATCCAATCTCTCTTTTCATGCTTAAGAAAAGGTGTATATTTAAATACAAAAATGAGAAGGATAGTAAAGTTATTTGCCACTCAAGCTCCAACTATAAATACAAGACCAAACCTCACTTCTTCTTCATTCCAAAAATTACAAACACTTGCTCTCTTCCTCCATTCTTCTTCCATCTCCAAGCCATTCACCATCTCCAAGCTTCTATCACCTCTACACCCTCCTACACACCCAAACCCAAGCTTCAAACCACCCTACACACCCCTAGACCCAAAACCCAAGCCTACACCCACATACCCAGTCACGTTCTAGCCCACCCGAGCCCACACGCACCAAACTCGAGACCCCACACCTCCTACACGAGCTCCAAACACCCACACCCCACTTAAAAAACCCAAGTACCCTCCTCCCCAAGTCAAGCCAAGCCCAAACCCCCTCCATATACCTACGCCAATAAAAAAAGAAAAAGAAAAAAAGAGAAGAGAAAAAGAAAAGAAAAGAAAGAAATCCGGGAATTCGAGACGATCGAGAAGGAGCACGCTAGTTCACGTAAAGTTAGGCGGAGTGGAAATGAAGGTCAAAAATTCTCATCGCTATTTGAATTATATTGATTATCAAGTTTAATTGTTATGTTAGATAATCACCATTTGATGATATGGATGTTTGATTGATTGTTTGAATATGTTGGATGAATAGTAGAGTTATGCTAATATACCTACTTATTGATTAAAAATGATTTGTAATGTTTTTATAAGTGATTATAATCAATTTGGAGAATTTAATTTGAATATTGGAAATCAAGTTAAAATTAGGCGCGTCACGTAACGACAGTTCGCGATTTCGCACCGAAAAGTTCAAATGAGTGTACAAAGTGAAGTATAGCCCGGATTTCTTCGAAACAAGAAATGTCCGGACTATTATAATCATAGTTTTCAAATAGAAAAGAAAATCAAGATTTCGTCTTACAGAATTTGAATTATGTCCAAATCAATTTTCTAGAAAAATCGCGCTTGTGAAGTTAAGTGACCATAAAGTAAAATCTTTATAAATAGACGTATTTAATTATGGAAAAATATGGAATAAATTTGATAAATTTATTTAAATAGATTAAAGGAGCTTTGGATTGAAAATATGGATTTTAAAATATTAGGAAAGTTGTTTAAATCAAATAGGCTTATATAGCACATTCCGCAGCACTTTTCTACTGCGAATGCTATCTTTTGAAGTATAAGTTTTAACTTAACGATTCTTTCTAGAATCGCTTATGAATGTTTTTAATTATATAACCGAGGATTATAAAGATGATTGGAGAGATTTATCACTTATTTTAAAGCAAGATTAAATGAATGATTAAGGAAAAGCCATTAAAAGTAACTGTTTTAAATCTTGGCTCTAATAAGCCGATGAGCAAACCCGATTTTTCTATTTCTGAGGTTCAGGTGAAGGTACTTTAACTAAGGAGATGTTCAGGAGCAACCAGTGCCCTGGCTCCCCTGGCCCCATCCCGGTCGAGGAATGGATAAGGTCGAAATATCGGAAACGAGTTAAGTAGAAAAGATTAACTTTTCCAATTGGAATTAACTTAGAATTACTCTAAGACAAAAAGAAGAGATTTTTAATCATCTAAAAGAAATAAATAAATGAGGTTTAATAAATCCTATGTACTCATATTTACTTGTGTTTATCGATAATTGGATTTCGAAGGAACCGGGATCGGATTTGGGTGATTCCTATCCGAAAACCACTCGAACCAATCCACGTGTTCGAAGAATGAAGCCATGTTGAAGACGGAGATATTGAGACGATAATAACGAAGGACTACTTGTTGATTAATTAAGGATAAACTCCCAATTTACTTATTGTAGCAGTGGTCTCTTTGTTATGAAAAATCTCAGAACCACAAGGACTTCTCGCCTAGTAATGGGCCGAGGAGAGAACCTTCGGTTTGTCCTGTTCTTGGACAACTTGTATGGACGAATGTATGACATTGCATTCTAAATTGCATTGAGTGATCTCTATAAAACGTATATCTACGAGGTGGCGGAGAAGGCAACTTCTCTTATCTTAACACTTTTCTCTGAAACATACGAGCTTAGAGGTTATATGTTTGTAGAAATCAGTCATGTGATTATGGAATGACAATGTGGCATTCAAAGAAGAAAGAAGATGTGTTATGTGAAAGGTAATCGTTTACCTTAGACCTCATCACCCGAAAATGACAAAAACAGGGTAGAAGCAGCAGGGCTAAGTGGGTCTCTCCCATTAGGAGATGTCATCACCCTTCTAGATTACTCTACACATGTCAAGTATGTGGTGAATGTATAACTCGAGATCCCGTTAAAGGTCGGTAACGACCGAGGTGATGACATATTCGGTACTATCTAGCGAAAGGGTAGGCTGGTTCTATGTTGGTTTAGGCATTCAGTATCTGGACCCTAGGTGCATCCCTCTAAAGGTGTACTATCGGAAGGTAGTCCCTTACCTTGTCATTTGTATGCAATCCATTCGCCGATAAGTGCCTTCGGATTTGATTGTAGAACCTAGTATGTTGGAATTTAATAATGTAACAATTTCGGCTAAGATTAATAAGTTTATTTGCAAATGTTTTTCAAAGAATGTCATTAGAAATAATATCAAATGTTTTAATATAAAAGTGTTTTAGTTATCATAAGGGAAAAACCCATCCGTGTTTATGTGTGGGCGTGGTCTTATGAAATACTCTTTCTTTTCAAAGGATTTTATTTCCAAGGCTGATATATGACACTGTCATTTAATATCTGAGTTTTCTCATGCTGGTTTATCAAGCCTGATCCGGGTATTTTCAATACTCGAGTCAGATCTGAGTAGTTTCAGGATTAGTTGAAGACGGTTGGAGTTTCCAAAGGAGAGCTGGAGATATTCATCTATGTATGGACGTATTCTATTATCCGCGGCAGTTGTTTGATGTTTATCAGCCTTTGTAAGGACAGATGTTTATAACTGTCCAAGTTGAATTTTGGTTAGACTCTGATATATGCATTTTAAAATTTTCCGCTGTAAAGATTATTATTCAATATTATATGTTATTCCATTCGTGTAAGATTCTGTTCTTTCTATTTTATTTTCTACCCTTAATGATCCGCTTGTTCGTGCAATTTGAGTTGGACATGTGTGGTTTATTGTTGGCTCAAAGGGTACGGAAAAGCGAGTTGTTACATTTGGTATCAGAGCTGAAGGTTAAGCGAGAACCTTGGATTTGGTAGGGTAAAGACTCATCAGATATAGGGTTAGTAATACCCTAGGATGAGTAATTCATTATAGATAGGGTAAGTGACACCCTAGAATGAGTTGAGAGTATTATATGTATATGAGCGTGTATTTGTTAATTTTTTTAAAATGATTTTGTCTTAAAAGAAGTTGGTAAATGAAATAATTTTACCTTGGGTTTATATTTTAAATATTAAAAGGGATATTATATTTTTGGGTTAGAAATTAAGGATTGTTTGAAATTTAGCTTAGTAAATCTAAAATATGAATATCTTGTGATTAGAATTGTATGATTTGACTATAAGATATTCCATAAAGAATCAATAAGAAATTAGTTGGAATCTAGTATTTAAAACTTTAATCATATACCCCTAGACATTTAGTCTTAAGAAGTAATAACAGTTTACTAAATATCAGAATAGGTTAATTTAAAAAGGTTAAAAAAATACCTTGTGAATTAAGTTTCACAATTTGGCTATAAGGTATTTGATGATAATGTATAGAAAAAAATAAAATTCTTTTCAGGAAGGACCAAACCCACCAAACTTTGCTTCACGATGTCGGGAATTTGAGATCCTAAGTCAAAGGAATTTTTTGGGGTCAGAATCAATCATGGAAGTTAAGGATTGGTTAAGCAAGAGTGACAAGCTCCAGCATAGCATGGTGAGCTACATCCATGGATCATTCAGGGAGATAATAAGCAATGCCCTGAAATTCGAAGATTTCGTTTCTTAGCCAACTACTGAAGTACCAACCAAGGAGAAGAGGCACAAGACAAGGAAGAACAAGCATCATTGTTTCAAATGTGGACAAAGAGGTCACTTTGCAAAGGGATGCAAATCAAGAGTAGAGATCAAGACTTTTAAGAAAACTGCCCTAAGAGTTTGTTATTTCTGCCACATGATGGGTCATATTGCCAAAGACTGTCCAATGCTCAATATAGGAGAACAACCTAGACCTTTTGTTACCCTTACAAAACCGCCTACTGCCGTAGAGAAAGGGAAAGGGATTATGGAAGATTATTTTAGTATAAGCGAGTGTAGGGAAATACTATCTTAAGTAAATCCTAGGTTAATGTCTTTTGTTTGCAATATTTTGAAGTGTGCTTCCTACCTACAATAAAGCCATTTAATGTAATGGTAGATGTTTCTATCGTAATCTATGTTTATCCTTTGTTTGATAATTAGTTTTGTCATGATATGGTCTCTTTCAACTTAAGAATAAATTAAGAAATAATAAAGATAAAATAAACTTAAGTAATTAGATATAAATAAAAATAAAATGAAATTATGCAAAAGGAAAAGTAAATTAATTTTAAGTTTTCCATAGTACAGAAAATTTCCAAGGCAGAGCATTGCAAGTTGAGAGAAAAGTTTAGGAAAGCTCCAGCGAAGTATGTAAATTTAGAAGTACTTGATCCTCTCATTTCTAGCGATGAGGAAGGGGTTCAGTTAGCAGGGCCTTTTGGGGTAGCGGTTGGATCAGTTGATGATCCGATTATCATCTCCAACGATGAGGACGATTTTCCAAGAGCAGCAATGGTGTTTCCAAAGGAGGATATAGCAGAAGTTGAAGACGTAATTGAGGCGGAAGCCGAAGTAGATGACGAGGACATGTGGATTCCGAATCTACTGAGTAGCGACGATTTAGAGCAGGAGGAGGAGCCCGAGGATAAGGAGCCAATGGAGGAAACGGAAGCAGAGCCGATAGAGTTTGAGTCCGTGGATGGACATTTAAAGGTTTATGTTACCGATGATAGCACCACTAATAGTGATGCTAACATTATCTGGGAGATGGATCGCCGATATTTGAGGTTGAGTTGCCTATTCAGGAGTTGTTGGAGGATGTAGGTTTGGAGGATATTGCAGACAGTTTCGATGAGTATGTTCCGGGTTAGCCCATGCCGTGGGTTCATCTAGGACCACCATGGCACCCACCGGGTTGGAACTTGGCACCAAAGTTTGATGTGGAGGATGGTGATGCAGACGATGAGGCATCGGATGGAGAGGACAAGGAGTTTGTGGAGTCAGATGAGATCGAGTTAGAGGCACCATCAGACGGGGAGTCTGATGGGTGATTGTTGGTGGTGATGGTTTGTTGTTATTTTGGGAGATTTTGCAGATGTTGTTTTTGGATGTATAGTCTTGTTTTGTCATTGTATATATTACCTTAAGTGTGTGGTACACACTAGGATGGTAGGATAGGAATCTGACTTGTTGTATATGTGTATGTATGACCTTAAGTACGAGAAAAGTACTCAGGTTGGTATGATGGATCTTTGTATGTAAGTCTACCGTTAGTTGTTTCAGTGTTGCTAGGGATTGACTTTATATATATATGCATTTTCTTTCTATCATCAGTATAAATAAGTCAAGATGTTTGAGGATACGAGTTTGAGATAGATTCTTTACCTAACTTTAATTTCGAGGACGAAATGCTTTTAAGTAGGGAAGAATGTAACGACCCGTAATTTCGCTACTTCGAAAATGAGAGATTTTGTTTATTAAGAAGGTTAAAGCTTAAGTAAATATGTTATATATAATAAATATTAATGGAGAAATTATTTATTCTTGTAGTTCATAATTAAAATGTATAAATTTGGATTTTAGAACAAATCAGCAAAAGTTAAGTTTTGTTAAAAATAAATAAATGCTTAAATAAATAGGTTTAAATATTTATTTGAAAAGTTAAATCTTATCAAAATCACGTAATAAAGATAATAGACGTATATTAAAGGGTTTAAAAATATGTTTATAATCGTTTTACAAAAATATTCAAAATTTGCCACATTTTGTCAATGCAACTTCAAAATTCAATATTTTGATATTAACCCTAATGATATGAGATTTTAACTTAGATAAACTTGTTTTAATTCATTTAATATAATTGGAAATCAATTTTTAAGTTTGGTTTATTTTAATATATAGTTTTGCAAAAAGGTCAAATTTTGACTGTAAAATTTGTTAATAACAACGCTGTTTTCAACTATAACAAGTCGTCGCAACGTTAAATGATCATGTGCACTTTGTAACTTATATAATACCATTTTACAAACTATATAACACTTGTGTTTACATCTTATAAATCAAAATATCTTCTTTTTATAAAATGAATAAAAGAAAATGATAAAAATGGTGTTAATGCATGATTTGACAAAAGAGTGTATAAGTAAGCTAAGAAAACAACATCATTACATATCTTTCTTATCTCTTATGCAAGATGGGACTTATACACATAGAATTCAAGCAAATGGAAAGTGAAAAAATAGCAAACTAAAGGAATTAGTGACACATATGCTTACCATTAATGCACACTTACAAATCCATTTAATGCATATCAATCTCTCTTTTCATGCTTAAGAAAAGATGTATATTTAAATACAAAAATGAGAAGGGTAGTAAAGTCATTTGCCACTCAAGCTCCAACTATAAATACATGATCAAACCTCACTTCTTCTTCATTCCAAAAATCACAAACACTTGCTCTCTTCCTCCATTCTTCTTCCATCTCCAAGCCATTCACCATGTCCAAGCTTCCACCACCTCTACACCCTCCTACACACCCAAACCCAAGCTTCAAACCACCCTACACACAACCTAGACCCAAAACCCAAGCCTACACCCACACACCCAGCCACGTTCCAGCCCACCCGAGCCCACACGCACCAAACCCGAGACCCCACACCACCTACCCGAGCTCCAAACACCCACACCCCCTCAAAAAAACCCACGTACCCTCCTCCCCAAGTCAAGCCGAGCCCATACCCCCTCCAAATACCCACGCCAATAAAAGAAAAGAAAAGGAAAAAGAAAAGAAAGAAATCCGGGAATTCGAGAGGATCGAGAAGGAGCACGCTAGTTTACGTAAAGTTAAGCGTAGTGGAAATGAAGGTGAGAAATTCTCATCGCTATTTGAATTATATTGATTATCAAGTTTAATTGTTATGTTAGAAAATCACCATTTGATGATATGGATGTTTGATTGATTGTTTGAATATGTTGGATGAATAATATAGTTATGCTAATATACCCATTTATTGATAATTACTATGCTATGAGAATGGATTTTATGTTAATGATGAATATTGAAAGTAATTATGCCCATTATTGATTAAGTAACCCCTTTGTTAAGTATGACCAATTTTGTTAATATGGTATATGTTGGAATTATTAAGCCTATTTGTGAATAGTGAAAAAAAAAATCAAATTTGGATTTTGAAAATAAGGTCGAATTGGAACTGAAGTAAAATTGAAATTGAAATTGAAATTGAAATCAGAATTGGATTTGAAATGGAAAGTGAAATTGAAATTGAGATGAATAGTGAAATTGAAATTGAAATCGATTTTGAAATAAGGTTGAACTTTGAATTGGAATTGAAAATAGATTTGAAATCTAAGTCTAAATTAAGTTTAATTTGAAGTCAGAATTGAAATTGGATTTTAAAATTTAATATTAAAATAATAGGAATATAATAATATTATAATATGAGAATAGTGAAAATCAAGTTTAAATACTTTGAAAAAAAAGTGGAAATATCAATTTAAAATGATTTGTAATGTTTTTATAAGTGATTATAATCAATTTGGAGAATTTATTTTGAATATTGGAAATCAAGTTAAAATTAGGCGCGTCGCGTAACGACAGTTCGCGATTTCGCACTGAAAAGTTCAAATGAGTGTGCAGAGTGAAGTATAGCTCGGATTTCTTCGAAACAAGAAATGTTCGGACTATTATAATCATAGTTTTCAAATAGAAAAGAAAATCAAGATTTCATCTTATAGAATTTGAATTATGTCCAAATCAATTTTCGAGAAAAATCGCGCTTGTGTAGTTAAGTGATCATAAAGTAAAATCTTTATAAATGGACGTATTTAATTATGGAAAAATATGGAATAAATTTGATAAATTTATTTAAATAGATTAAAGGAGCTTTGAATTGAAAATATGGATTTTAAAATATTAGGAAATTTGTTTAAATCAAATAGGCTTATATAGCACTTTCCACAACACTTTTCTGCTGCAAATGCTATAACTTTTGAAGTATAAGTTTAAACTTAACGATTCTTTCTAGAATCGCTTATGAATGTTTATAATTATATACCGAGGATTATAAAGATGATTTGAGAGATTTATCACTTATTTCAAAGCTGGATTAAATGAATGATTAAGGAAAAACCATTAAAAGTAATTGTTTTAAATATTGACTCTAATAAGCCGATGAGTAAACCTGATTTTTCTATTTATGAGATTCAGGTGGAGGTGCTTAAACTAAGGAGATGTTCATGAGCAACCAATTCCCTGGCTCCCCTAGTCTCATCCCAGGCGTGGAATGGATAAGGTCGAAATATCGGAAACGAGTTAAGTATAAAAGATTAACTTTTCCAATTGGAATTAACTTATAATTACTCTAAGACAAAAAGATGAGATATTTAATCATCTAAAAGAAATAAAGAAATGAGGTTTAATAAATCCTATGTACTCATATTTACTTGTGTTTATCGATAATTGGATTTCGAAGGAACCGGGATCGGATTTGGGTGATTCTTATCCGAAAACCACTCGAACCAATCCACGTGTTCAAAGAATGAAGCCATGTTGAAGACGGAGATATTGTGATGATAATAACGAAGGACTACTTGTTGATTAATTAAGGATAAATTCCAATTTACTTATTGTAGCAGTGGTCTCTTTGTTATGAAAAATCTCAGAACCACAAGGACTTCTCGCCTAGTAATGGGCCAAGGAGAGAACCTTCGGTTTGTCCTGTTCCTGGACAACTTGTATGGACGAATGTCTGACATTGCATTCTAAATTGCATTGAGTGATCTCTATAAAACGTATATATACGAGGTGGCGGAGAAGGCAACTTCTCTTATCTTAACACCTTTCTCTGAGACATACGAGCTCAGAGGTTATATGTTTGTAGAAATCAGTCATGTGATTATGGAATGACAATGTGGCATTCAAAGAAGAAAGAAGATGTGTTATGTGAAAGGTAATCATTTACCTTCGACCTCATCACCCAAAAATGACAAAAACAGGGTAGAAGCAACAGGGCTAAGTGGGTCTCTCCCATTAGGAGATGTCATCACCCTTCTAGATTACTCTACACATGTCTAAGTATGTGGTGAATGTATAACTCGAGATCCCGTTAAAGGTCGGTAACGACCGAGGTGATGACATATTCGGTACTATCTAGCGAAAGGGAGGCTGGTTCTATGTTGGTTTAGGCGTTCAGTATCTGGACCCTAGGTGCATCCCTCTAAAGGTGTACTATCGGAAGGTAGTCCCTTACCTTGTCATTTGTATGCAATCCATTCTCACACCGGTTTATCAAGCTTGATCCAGGTATTTTCAATACTCTGGTCAGATCCGAGTAGTTTTAGGATTAGTTGAAGACTGTTGGAGTTTCCAGAGGAGAGCTGGCCTCAGACTTAGCTCAGTCCCTTCAGAACTAGCTAGTAAATATTGAGCCTTGGCCACTTAAAATAATACATGGAATCCCATAGAGTCTCACAATCTCCTTCACATACAAACTCACCAGACTCGTAGCAGTCCTAGTCAGCTTAACATAAATGAAATTTGCACTCTTAGTCAATTGATTGCCTATAACCCAAATGCCATTGTTACTTCTTCTTGACCTAGGTAGCCCATCAATAAAGTCCATAAAGATCTGCTTCCACTTCCACTTCGAGATCTCAAGTGGCTGAAGAAGTCCAGCTATCTTTTGTTGATCACGCTTAATCTACTAGTAGTTTGCACAACGACTCACAAAGATCAAAATAACTCGCTTCATTCCCTTCCACCATAAATACCCTCTTCATTCATAACTTTGAACATCTTGGTCATTCCTGGATGAAATGATAACGTTGAACGGTGGCATTTGGCTAACACTTCTTGCCTAAGTTCATCAAAGTATGGAACACAAATACGCCCGTTCTTTTTCAGTATGCCTCAAGGATCAATCTTAAAGCTAGAAACAGCACCTTCTTTAGCATCCTTCTTAAGTCGAGGCAAAATAAGATCTTCCTCTCGATTAGATGCAATCCTTTCATCATAACTGGCTTAACTTCTAAGTTTGAAACCATTGCTACATTCCTACTAAACACATTAGCAATGGCATTTGCTTTGGTAGGGGTATAAAGAATCTCCAAATCATAAGAATCGAGAAACTCCAGCCATCTCTGCTGCCTTAAATTAAAACCCTTCTATGTAAAGAGGTACTTTAAGGATTTATGGTCCATGTATTACTCGATCTTTTCACCCAAAAAATAATGCCTCCACATCTTAAGTGCGATGACAACAGCCAAAAGCTCCAAATCGTTCATAGCATGATTTTTCTCATGCGGCTTTAGCTGTCGACTCGCATAAGCAATAACTTTCCCATGCTGCATTAGGACTGCTCCAAATCCGGTTCCACAAGCATTCGTATACACAGTTAAACTTTTTCTCCTATCTGGAATTGTTAAAATAGGAGCGCTAGTCAACTTCTCTTTTAATTCACCAAATGCATTATCACACTTATAAGTCCAAACAAAATTAACATCTTTCTTTGTTAACTTCGTCAGATGAGAAGCAATCTTTGAGAAGTCCTTGATTATCATGCGATAATAACACCAATCCTAAGAAACTTCTAACTTTCATAGCACTTTCGGGCTTCTTCCAGCCTTGAACAGCCACAACTTTAGCTGGGTCCATAGATATGCCTTCCGCTGAAACAACATGTCTCGAAAACCTAACTTCGGATTTCCAGAAATGGCACTGCAAAAAATTAGCCTCCAACACATGGCTTCTTAAGGTATTGAGTACGATATGGAGATGATACTTGTGCTCCTCCTCCATTCTTGAATAAATAATAATGTCATCAATAAAGGCAATAACAAATTTATTAAGGATGTCTCGGAATACTTGATTCCTGAAATCTATAAAATAAGTGGGTGCATTAGTCGGCTCAAATGGCATAACTAACCACTCACAGAAATTTTTTGGAGTTCGTAAAGCTGTTAAGGGCACACTTTCATCTGCCATCCTTAATTGGTGGAAACCAGTGGCAAGATCCAATTAAGAAAATATTCAAACATCGTGGAGTTGGTCAAACATATCATCAATCCTTGGCAAAAGATATTTATTCTTGATAGTCATTTTATTCAACTCTTGATGGTCTACATATAACCTTAGAGAACCGTCCGCCTTTATAACAAAGATGATTGGCGATCTCCAACTCGAGGTACTATGTCGGATAAAACCCTTCTGCAACAAGTCATAAGTCTACCCTTCTAAATCCCTTCTCTTTTGGAGCCATCTTTCATAGGGGTTGTACAATAGATCTAGTTCTCGGAGCCAAATCAATATGAAACTCTACTTCACGGCGAGGAGGTAAACCTTGCACCTCATCAAAGATATCAGTGAAATCCCGAACAACTGGTACATCTCCTAGCTCCGCTTTAGCCACTTCGAGTAAATAAAGAAAAATGCTTATTAACTTGTTAGGCTCTTCACAAAACATATCAGTGCTTCTTCCTATCGCATCCTTTATCATGACCCTTCTTCTACCATAATCCAAGACAGCTTTATGTAAGATTACGGAATAAGGATCTTAAGGCTAAATTAACACTATAGGGGAGGTGAATAGTGTTTTCTAATTTATATGAATCTATTCGAAATATTTTGAAATTATACTAGGAATAATGAGATTAACAATCACAGAAAAAATCACAGAATCAAAACATAGACAAAGGGTAAATGCAGTAAAAGTAAAAGGAAAGAACACACTAGGATTTCATACTGGTTCGGAGTTACCCTACATCCAGTCCCTTACAATTCCTTGTACGGATTTCTTTTCAACTAGTAAATGCAAATACAATCTCGATTTCAAGGCTACGAGACACACCCTCCAAAATCCTGGTCCTTAGGTAGATACGTTTGTTTTTCAAGCTACAAGCACACACACTAGATTTATGGGCTACTATGCACACGCAATTGATTTCATGGGCTACAATCACACCCAATTTATTTCATGGGCTACAATCACACCAACAGGTATAGTGGTTTGATTTTATAGAGATTTACAACTCAGAAGTTCAATCTTGATTACAAATGATCCTATAATCCTTGAATAGCACTTAGATCTTGATTTGAGTGAGAAAGATGATAGAAATCATAGAGCAAATGATAGAGAATCAAACTAATCACAATGGAGTTTGATTCTGGTTGAAATTCGACAGAGTATGGTTATAATTTGTTTTAGAAAATGAGAGAGAAGAAGGAGGAGAGAAGAACAATGAAAAGTTATTGAAAAATTCATTGGGAAGACAGGTATTTATAGAGGAATAATGGTCATGTACATTCACGAAGAGATACGACGAATAGACACTTCTTTTGAAATTTGATTTTTGAAACTCATGGCTAGTATGTCGACATATGGGGTTGGAGTATGTCGACACACTCTTTGTAATTTTGAAAAACATTTTAAAATATTATTTTGAAAATGTATTTCTTTGTGAAATAATTTTATACTTTGTAAATATGTTTAAATATAATATATATACATCATAACCATAATAAAACTTAAGAAAAACTATATGATAATAATTTTGAAAAATAAACTAATATAAATCAAAATCTAATAAAAACAATAACTTGGTAAAATATTACAAACTAAAATAATAAGTATAAGAATTTTAAAAACTATTAAAAGCTATTTTGAAAAGAATATTTAAACCCAAAACATTTTAAAACTTAAAATAGATAAGGGGAGAGAGAGATCAAGTGCTATCAAAATTTTAACAAACATTCTAGACTCCATAACTTATCTGGAATATCTTGGAATCTTAAACTCTTGAATACTCATGGGTCTTCATTCTTAAGTCTCTACATCGACATCTTTAACTCTTCAATCTTTACTTGATACTGTACAGTTTTCTTATATCAATACTTGTTTAATATCATGCACTATATACTATATGTATCTTGATAAAACATTAGTATTTATATTTTATATGATTTCTTAAAGTTGTTGTCATAAAAACCAAATCCTTAGGTACTAAAAATCTCCATCTTTTTGATGATGACAACTTTGTATATAAAATATAATATAACTCCCCCTTAATCTATGCCTAATATTTTATATATTTCTCCCCCTTTGGCATTAATCAAAAATAACTAACTATAACTATAATTCTAACCCAAACTCTTAATACTAATTCTAACTCCCTTTTAATTGAACACTATATACTTATAATGATATAAATATATATAGAAACAATAAGTGATATGGTCATGAAATGCAAAATGACAAGAATGATATATAAGAAATGATAAGTGAAGCACAAATCATTAATAGTAACCAAACTATAACAACCCGCTTTTCCGTACCCTTTGAGCGGACAATAAACCACACATGTCCAACTCAAATTGCACGAACAAGCGGATCTTTAAGGGTAGAAAAAGAAAATAGACAGAATAGAATCTCACACGAATGGAATAGCTTATAATATTGAACAATAATCTTTACAGCGAAAAATTTTAAAATACATATATCAGAGTCTAACCTAAATTCAGCTTGGACAGTTATAAACATTTGTCCTTACAAATGATGACAAACATCAAACAACTACCGTAGATAATAGAATACATCCATACGTAGATGAATATCTCCACAGCTTACCATCCACAGACAGCTGGATAGATGGAGAGAGCGAACCAGATCTTGGAGATTTATTGCAAGCATACATTCTAGACTTTGGGGATTCTTAGGAAGATTGTTAATGGGGTAAATAATAAAATAAGAGAAAAGAAAGAAAGAAAAATAAAATAAAACATAGAATCTCACAGCGGAATGAAAAAATATAATAATCAAATAAACAGTTCATGAAGCTGTTTTACAAATAACATTTGATTACACTTTTACAATATCAGAGTTACACATACAGCAGAAATAAATAAATAATGCAGCAGAACAACATGATGCAATGGAATAAACATAATAAATAATATACAAATCTTCGTCTTTGTCCTCCAAAAAAAATTGTCTTCAATGTGTTGAAATACTCAGGCTGGCCCAAGCGTAATGAAAAACAAAACACTCGAGTCAGAACTAAAAGATCTTATGTAAGTTAAATCAAAATAAGTAAATATGAGTGTAACGGCTTCAGAGATGTTTACGAGATTTACATCTCCTATCCAGTGTCTAACATGCGTGCAAATGTTTGGGATTCCATCTCCTAAGGATCCGTTAAACTATCTACATACATAGTACAATACGCTATTATAATATGTCTACAGTAAAGCAAAGTATTAAAATAGCATTAAGGCGTTACCTATATCCCCCTTAACACATTTTATATAAATGCCGTAGTCTATACAGTACTGTAAACTCCACCGTAAACTGGTGGGCTATCAAGGAGCACTCCATAGGTATAACACAAACCAAACTCGTAGTAGGCGCGATAAGGCATATGACAAGGCACGCGAGTCAATGCCCATGGTAGAATACTACCGTTTTGCGGATCCGGACTGGTGGTAACGCATACGATCAGCTACTACCGCCCACCTCGGAACACACTCCCATAATCAAATCGAAGGTGGCCACCAAATCAATCACAAAGTAACAGATATGATATCGAAGAAGCATGTCCGATTGGAGGAGCGACCTCACTTGGCCCGACGTGGCTCCTATTTTAGTCATATCAAATTGACCCGAGGGGGTCAGGGCTGCGTTCATACCTCATACAGTATCGTTCGCCAAACCATCCTACTTCGTTCTGGATTCTCCACCACATGCATAGTTGTTAAAGTGGTTTTTGGTATTGGCAGAGAGTATGATAATATTCGATCCCGGTCTCTTTAACAACCAAATGCTTATTTCATGCCGGTTGGTTCTTTTACATTTCCAAAACCAATTCATAATTGATATCAAAATATCATATTCACTTCAAAATCATATCACTTTGGAAATCATATTCACTTTCGAAATCATTATTCACTCTAAATCATATTCATTTTCAAAATCATAACTATAATTGTAACGACCCAGAATTTTGGTTATTTGAAATTAGAATATTTAATTGATTTTAAATATTTAAAAGTTAATTTTTAACTTGAATTTCAAATATAACGATTTATTGGATAATTTAATAATTGGAATTTACTTAAATAATTGAACCTTGAGTTCTAAGCTAGATAAAAATAATTTCAAAGCTTATTAAATTTCTATTTACAAGAATGAAGATAATAAAATTTTCAAATTGAATTTAAAAGCGATTTACTCGATTTTAAAAATAACTTGTATATATTTACAAGTAAAAATAGCTTTCCGGAGCACAGTCTCGGATTTCGATGAAACTAGTTCCATTGGATCCGTAATAGTGTATTATTATCGGATTTCAAATTTTGTAGTGTTTGGAGTTATCGTTTGGCCGTACGGGATAGAAACGCGTTGAAATTAATATCGAAAATTCAATATAATAATTGGGTTCAAAAAGCTATCTTCTCCATACGATCAGATTAGGACTCGAAACCTTTTCCATTGCATTCGGAATAGGGGTATAACATTACGAACGCTTGGCGGCACGCCTTGATAGGAGTTCCGAATTTTGAGTTGGTTTAAAAAGACATCTGAAATTAAATAATATTTTAAATTTTTGTTTTAGTCAACCAGCCGTATTCTATCCCATCTGAAGTGATCGTGCCTTGCTCTCCTTCATCACGCTACCCCTTCCCCTTTTAAAATGCACGCAACAGTTCAATGAAATAGAGAAAAAAAAAACATGGCTAGCTTCAAAAAATCATAACTCGTAGAATAATCGTCTAAAAATCATGAAACCAGTTTGTAAAATCCTATTTCATCTTTCTCTTCAACCTGGTATGGCGTTTGGTGGGTGCGTCACCTGTTCGTGGTGTTAGCTGTGATAGTTGAAGGTTTTGGAGCAGCTAGGGTTGGAGATTTATTTTGATTTAAAGGTCAAAGTGGATTTTGGAGTGTGTGATCCTATTCGCGAAGTGGAGAAGGGATGGTGCCTAGATTTTGACGAGGTCTGATCACATCTGGACATGGGGGGGTCGCGTGGGTCTGTTGCTTTGCTGCGATTTGCTGTGAGGGGTGGAAAGTGAAGGCGAGGGTTGGAGAAGGTGGAGATTTCGATGGCGATGTTATGGGCATGGTCAGAGTGTCGAGTTGATGATCGAAGCTTCGTATCAGTGTCGTGCATGCGACCTTGGGTCGATTTCTATGCGTGTACAGGCGCAAGTTGTTTTAGGGAAGAAAGGGCATAAGCGGGTCGGGTTTTCTGGTTTGGGCCGAGATTAGCATTTGGGTCCGAATCCAACGCGGTCAGTCACGTTGGGTTCGTTTTAACGAGATCTTGACTATGGAATTAAAATTAGTTAAATTAGAGCTTGCTGAAATTTCAGATAAATTCAAACGCGTTCGAACTTAATTGAAAAAAAGAACGTGAAAGCGACAATAAAAATCAGGGTGAGTAAATATCACTCATTTAGATTACTGCAATTAATTTTAAATGATTAAAATTAATTATTGGATGCCTGGTTGAATTTAATAATTATTATTAGTTTGGATGTATGTATATGTATAGTAGTATATATATTAGTAGTTGGATTGATATTTCTGCATATTTTAACGGATGAGACCCTATGCACCCCGCATAATAGCGGATGACCCTATATACCGCGGTATCCCGCCTCGAAGCAGGATTCATATTTTTGTGTTGCATTAACATCTGCGGTTGCTGGGAAACGGGTTGGAGGGATCCAACTGGATTCCTAAAAAATGTGGAATTTAATTTCATATATACTGATATATGATATGTTTGAATAATCAGTGATATATTATTGTGTGATTTGAATTTATTGGATGCTATGATAGCACTGACCTAGATTTTGGTATTTTAAAATACCATAAATATATATATCTTGAATTTGAGAAAGAAATTAAAAAGGAATTTTGGAAGTAGAATATTTATATAGAGTTTTGAATTAGTTAAAATAAATTGATTTGGATAAAATAAATGGTTTGACTTTGTACTTGACTATTTCGTGATATTGTAAATATAGATTTTGGAATAATGTAAATAAAGGATTTTAAATAGTAATTCTTAAGTAATACTTGTTTTAAATATTAAAGGGTTTTAAAATCGAGATTTTTAGTATATTGGGAGAATAGAAGGGAACTTGGAAATTAATATAAAATTGGTTATACTGGAACTTAGATAAGATTTCTAAATTACGAAATGAAAGTAGAATCGAGATTTGGTTGGTTTTTGGAATATAGTTTGGGGTATTTAAGAAACTGATTTATAAATGTAATTTAATTTAGAAAATTGATTTATAATGGATTTAAGTGATGTGAAACTATTGTAAATTGGAAATGAGACTATGGGATTTATAAACAATGTTTATGAATAAAGTGAAATGATTATCATTTGATAAATTTAATATAAAAATTCACGGTAAGAATTTATAATGAGATGGGTAAGTCGGTTTTAAAAAAAATGATAGATTTTACCTTTGGAAATGTGAAAAAGGGATTTATGAGATTGAGAACATAAATCGATTGGTGATAAATGGAGAGAGATCTATAAATTTTAGATTGGTAATGTTGGAATTGAAAAATATACTTTTATCGAGAAGTTGAGTTTGTTTTAAAAAGAGGATTTTTAATTATTAAACTAGGTAATTTAAAAGTGTTTAAAAATATTTTAGAAAATTAGTTATTTAAATATTTTTAAATTATCAAAATGAATTATAAGTTTTATAGAAAAAGTCTTGTAAATCGATTGAATTTTATTAATAAATCAGAATTAATTATTGTTTCAAAGTTATGTAATTATTTTAATTGTTTTAATAGTATATTTAATTATTAAATAAAGTTTTCGGAAAGTAATGGTATACTTTCATGGCGAAATCGGAAGGCAGAGAGTGCCTACAATTAAGTTTGGATTTCTCTGGGATAGAGACGTAATCATTGAGCTACGAATCCATGGTTGATACCGCATGGTGCTTTCAATATTTATTTAAAAGGTTTTCAAATATTTTTAAAAGAATGGTTAGTGAACGTACTTACTCCGATAAGATAAGTACATATCTTTTGATAAAGAGATTTAATTTATTAAAATTTAAATTAAATGAGACTTAGTCTTTCCAGTGGAAAATGAACTCTTTGGTTGAATGATTGTTATTTGATAGTTAAAGAACTAACTATCAAATCTGGATTAAAAACATAACTTTGGTAATATCAAGGAGAAACAAGGGAATTATATGGTACAGTTACCGTCGAAGGTGCTATACTGTATGTATAAAATCGTTTCGTTCTTCTAGGACCATGGTAAGGAAATTCGTCCACTAATGGTTAGGAGATGATTCTGATCTTATTTTTGTCTGTTTATTTCCTAAAGAACCGGGGTTGAGTTTACTGGAAATATCGAGTATTGTTTCGAAGATACCGAGATCGGATAAGTTATTCGAAAACCACTTCGATCCAACGAATACGCTTCGAAGTGAATACAAGAGCGTGAAAACGAAGATGGAGCTTTGAAGTGCAATGGCTAATCGCTACTAATCCCGAGGACGATTCCAAAATGGATGTAGTAGGAGTAGTGCCTTCGGTTTCGTTCAGACCCAGAACGGACTGGTATGGATGAATGTTTTCAACACATTGTCGTTGGAGGACAATGAACATTCCAAGTATAAATTCCTTAAAAAGATAATCGTAGCCTCAAGTCTCATCGACCGAAATGACTGAAAATCAGGGAAGATGCAGCAAGGCTAAGTGGGTTGCACCCAATTAGGGTATGTTATCACCTTTCTAGATACCCTCGGATATATTATAAATTATGGATACGGTGGTGCATGGAAAAAGAGCTCTTGATAAGAGTGGGAACACCCGGGGTGGTAATATATTCAGTTCTATCCAGGTTAGGGGTAGGGCCGGTCTTGTGTTGTAGGGGATCCCTGCGAGGTCCGGTACATTTTTCTAGATGTGTACCGTGATAGGTGGTACCCCAGTGCCTAGTTATTGTATGGAATCCATTCTCCAATACGTGCCTTTACGGTTTTGGTTGTAGAGCCTAGTATGCTGGAATTTAATAATGTAACAATTTCGGCTATTTGAATAAGTATTTGTACTTAGACACTATTATAATATTAGATGATTTTGATATAAATGTTTTGGTTATCGTAAGGTAAAAAACCATCGTGTTTATATGTGGCGTGGTCTTATGAGATACCCTTTGTTTTTCAAAGGATTTTGGTAACTTTAATAATTCAAACTGAGTGTGTTTTCTCACGTTGGTTTTCCAGACTGACTCGGGTGTTATTTTATTATAATGCTCGGGTCAGACCGAGTATTACAGGTTCATGTTAGGATGCTATGGAGCTCTGGAGATGAGCCGGATGACGAGGACGTATTATACGTACTTGATTATATTCCGCTGTGTATTGTAGGCTGTATGGTCAGGACTAGTGAGGACAAGTTATTATAACTGTCCAGAATTAAGTTGTTGATTTGTTGTACTCTGATGATGGTATGTATAAATAATAGTTATAGTTCTTTTTGTATAAAGACATGTTATTATCTATTATATATTGTTCCGCTGCGATTGTGAGATTCTATGTTGTTGTTTTTCTTTTCTTCTACCACTTCCTTTTCTTTCCCCTAACTATCGGGTTTTCCGGCATTCGATTGCTCGACATGTAATACAGTGGACGTATTTGTGTCGATTTTCGAAGGTCGAAAATCCCGTTTGTTACAATAAAATAGGTTAAACCATCATATCAAATATCCGCATTTAATCAATTAAATCTAAATCATAATAGTTCCAACTTTAAACAGTTTGAATATTGAAAGTAGTTTATATATTGGAATAGTTATACATTAGAAATAGTTTATATTTAAAAATAGGTTATAGATTAAAGCAGTTTTATATTAGAAATAGTTTATATATTAAAATAGTATATATATTAAAATATATATATTAAAAGTTGTTTATAAATTTAAAATAATATATATTAAAATAGTTTATAAATTTAAAATAATATATTTTAAAATAGTTTATAAATTTAAAATAATACATATTAAAATAGTTTATAATTTTTAAATAGGTTATATATTAAAAATAGTTAATGTATTAAAATTATCAATATATTAAAATGGTTAATATGAGAAAATAGTTTACATGTTAAACGAGTTTGTATATTAAAAGAGTTTATATCAAAATTAGTTTCAAATTATAATTGTTTCTTCCAATTTCACAAATCAATTCAAATCAACTTTAGTTTTAAAAATTCAATTTAAATTAATCTTAGTTCAATGATTTCAATTCAAAAGTCTAAAGATTTCAATTCAAATTCTCATTAAAAACCATTTTAATTTATATCGATTTCAAATCCATGTTTGTACTACAAATTTAAATCACTTCAAATTCAATAGGTTTCAAAGTTTAAATATTCAAACATTTACAATAACTCAATTTTTATAATTTCATTTATATTTCAAAATTCAACTTTAAGATTCCAATTTAATTTTTTTAAACCATTCATTTAAACCATTTTCAATTTCAACATTTTAAAAGCTTGGGTTTTGAAAATAATTCAGTTTATATAAATTAAATTTTATTTCATAATATCATTTAACTGGATTCAAAAATTAAGGATTTAAAATCATTTAATTTAACCAATCCGGTGTCCGTATATAATTTTCTACCCTATGGCCAAGTGATACAGATATATATCATTTCAATCCGCAATAATTTTAAATTTACGGGTATATATCATTTCAACCCCCAATCTCGAGTAAAATTAAAAAATCCATAGAATCGCTCGACTTTATCATTTCAACCCATAACGATTTTTCCCTAATCTATAAGACCGTTTGGGTATGTATCATTTCAACCTATGGTGATTTTCCTAACAATAACTAAGGGAACTTGCAGTGTGATAACAACATATAAAATAAATATAATATCCAATCATCCAAATACCAACAATTAAACATCCATCACAATCATCATTCAAATCAACCAATAAATCACAACAAATAAACTGGTTATCATTATCAGGTATTTAACTAGCAATTAAATTCAATATTAATTTAAATGGAAAATTCAATTCAATAAAATTCAGATTTAACTGGAATGACAATTTGAAGATACCAGACAACAATCTATCAATTTCTAATCACATCATAAATTTAATTTAACTAACATAAGATAGTTTAGTAGATGTGAGTGGGATAAAACACTCACCTTTGATTTGTCGTCGATTTAAAATCCAAATTAGGCTTAAAAATTTAACAGTCTCAAAATGCAGCCAAACCGATCCTATATTGTCCGAAATTCTGATATGATCGCAACGGAAAAAATCGCGCGTGAACACAAGCTTGTATGAAAAAGTTATTGATATTAGAACGTTCGAATTTTTAAAAAATATAATAATTAATTAAATAAAAAAGTAGAAACATGTCACCTTCACCATCAAAACCCTAGCAGCCAAAAACGCGATCGAACCCAATTTGTGACACAGCCGCCGACTCCTATTGCCAAACGCCGCCGCCAACACGCCTCTACCACCACCAGATCGAAGCTTGCTGTTGGTTGCCTCGTCCAAGGCCGCACCTCCCAGGTACGCGCGGCGCCCCATCACCCCTTGGAACCGCCGTCGCCACCATGATATAGGCCTATTTTTCGACGATCCTAGAAACTTAGAGACCAACCGTATAGATTGACTTGCCTCAACGCCCTCTACACTCCAATGCCCTCCGATCGAGCCATCATCGAAGATCCACCGTTAAAATCGAAACCCTAGTTTCGACGGCCAAGACTAAATCTCCAATTTCTGGCCAAACCATGATTCGAATCATAAAACGAATTGCAGTAGTAGATTGCGCTCGTCGAGAGCTTTCCAACGATATATAATTTGCTAGTGTTTGGAGAGTTTGAATTTTGAAATTTGATTTGAAATTGAATTTAGGGTTTTGGATTTGCAGCCATTGGGAATGGGGAAGAAGCAGATAGATTGAAGATGACAGTACGTACAAAAAAAAGAAGGGCTGCTAGGGTTAGAGAAAAATCTATTTATATGGACAAGGCTAGATAAGAATGAATAACATATCGAATTGGGTCGAAACGATTACGCGACCCGAAAAGCCTGTTCCATTTCCGAAACGAAAGTAGGTCATCCAATATATCGAAATAGATGTTTTCGATATTTTCAAACTCAATGAAACTAGTTTCAAACTCAAATTCCATTGTATACAGAAGTTAGCTTTTAAAATCAGCTTATTTTAATTGAATTCATTAAATTGGTTTCTACGCGTTTCAAGCTCGCACGATCAAACGATAATCCGATCACTACGAAACTTGAAATCCTACAATAATTCACTGTTACGGATCCGATGAAACTGGTTTCGTCGAAATCCGAGATAATGGCAAAAATGGCTAATTTTCACATCAGTTATATAAATTATTATTAAATTGATTTATTCACTTGTAAATTCAAATTTTCAAGTTAACCATTTTATCATTTTAGATTACATAGAAATTAATAATCTATCAAAATAAATTTTCTATGTTAAATTCACTATTAAAATATTTCATTAAATTCAACGTTCAATTGCAATTGTAATAAATTTCCAGTTAATTATATTTTAAATGCAAATAAATTCTTTTATTTTGATTTCCACTCTTATTATTAAATCAACTATCACCTTATGGATATAATTAACATTGGTTTACATTTTATTACATTCATATTTTACAGTTATCATTTTTACCATATTAATTATAGTATTTAATTCCATTAATTACCAATAACCTTAAACAGTTGTCAATCTCATTCAATCCACATTATTAAATCATATTCTAATTATTTTCTCATAAATAAATCATAAATTTTAATTTATCATAAAATTAAATTTCAAAATCTTATTTAATTAATTATTTTTAATTATCGAAAATTACGGGTCGTTACACTCTCTCCCACTCAAAACTTTTCATTCTCGAAAAGGAATGAGAAGGAAGTAAGAAACTAATATATTTTTATTCAAAATAATCAATTTATAAACAATTTATTTACATAATCTAGTTTAATAAGAATTTGAAAATAACTCAACTTTTCCAAAAACATTCTAAGTCTTAAATTCATGAAATTTTTTGGTAGAGTCTCCTTTGTATGGATAGGTCCGAAAAATAATAATATCAATAATTTCAATATATATATATATATATATCATATTCCAATAATAAAATAATCTCAAACCATGGGAAAAACAATCTAATATCATTGCAAAACCGTAATCCGAAAATGTACCTATTTGTAGGGCAAACAACTCTATTTTATGAAACCAAAAGAGTAGCTATTGCTTCCCTAAACCTGTATTTCACTTATATAATCCAAAATAGTGAGAATTATGTACAAGAGGAATATTTAGTTGTTTCAATTAGTAACAAAAGCAAATCAACACAAAACATATGCAAACAAACAATACAACCATTATATGCAATCAAAATATCCATCATACATCCATAGCAACCAAAACTAATGGTTTGTTTAGTTCAAAAACCTTTCATTGTACAAGGGTGATAAATAAACTATCAAGTGTATCCTATGCTCAACATCCTTAGATAATTACTTAATAGATTATTTATACATCGTTAAACAATTCGAAGTATCATTCCCAAACTTCCCATCAGCCAAACAATAATGAATTGTAAATATTATTTAAGTTTATTCTATTGGTTTCATTTTCACATCGTTGACCTTTTATTCATTTTCATTCATTCATACAATAATTATCCTTTATAAATTTTCTTTCATTACTTACATAATTTATTTCCTATTCAATATTTAAATCATCAATGAATTCATTATTTAAGTATTACATACATTTTATTGCAGCTTTAATTCACATTTATTATTTTGTAACTTTGATTCCATTTAATATTAATATTCATAAATAAATCATTCATCTTAAGTTCCTTAACTTCTTAATTTACATTCATCCTTTCTTATATAGTGTCATTGAATAAATCTATTTCTGAATCATTTCAACATTTTCTGAAGTTATAATCATTTACTTAATATAGTATTCACTTTTACTATTCAATCTAATTATTAGCATTTCAAAACATTAACTTATGCTTATAATATTTCTTGTACATCAAAATTCTTATTTATAGAAATAATTCCATTTGAACACTTTCATTACTTAAGTTTTACTTGTATAATATTCTATTACCTATTCCTATTTAACATTACAACTTTTTAAACCTTTCTGTAAGCTATACATATGTTTTAAGAATGTAATTGAATGTTACACAAGTTTATCTTATTCAAATTTAGTTAACAAAATGTTCAATAATTATATCTTCTAAATTTTCATATCTTTTGATTTACAAGTTACAAATTTCCAATTTCTTATATATTTCATAAATCAATTAGCATCTAATTTCTTATTTTTCATTTTAGAAGTTTCCAATTATTAAAATAGTTAAGATTTCATTTCATTACAATAATTGAAATCCCTAGTTTATAGAAACTTAAGAACTAAATGCCGGGTTCATTTCAAATCATTTTGAAATAATATATATATATATATATATATATATATATTCATATCTTTTATATATCCAAATCATATTTAGAAATTAAAAATTAAGATTTGTTTATTAAAACAAATGTGTAGTAAAACTACTACAGCTGTCTTCCCACTTTGAAACTTGAAAATGAAAGTCGATGATGCGGCCGTCATCACCGAAATTATTTTCCAGCGACAGAGAGGGGAGTACAGAATTTATTTCCTTTTTAAATTTCTTCTAAAACATTTCTTTCAAATAAATATTTCTATCAAAGTACCTCCAAATAACACAAATATTTCTTTCCAAAATCTTTTTAAAACTAATTTCAAAACCCTGGAACTTAAGTTCTTAAATTTCCAATTTATATTTACTTTATTTGTAAATCCTGTTTTGCAACCAATATTTATAAACTTAACTTCCTAAGAAACAAACATATCACATACAACTGTATTCATTTATAAAAATTATCCTCTTTATACAAAATATAATACTAGGTAAAATTATTCCATTTACCTATATTTCAAAACGATATTGTGTCGGTCTGCCCTATTAAGTATTTAGAAATCCCTATCGATGCCATAGCGTCCTATGTACCGACCAGAATTTATAAATACTAAACATAACAAATTAACAAAATATAAAAGCATTTTTATAACACTAACAAATACGCTCTCTCCTATATATACGCTCAAACAACTCATTCTAGGGTATCACTACCCTATCTCTAATGAGTTAACCCCAAACATGCTAAGGTTATCGCTAAACCAAAACTCCGATACCAACTCTGTTACTTTGTGATTGATTTAGTGGCCACCTTCAATTTGATTATGGGAGTGTGTTCCGAGGTGGGCGGTAGTAGCTGCTATGCGTTACCACTAGTCCGGATCCACAAAACGGTAGTATCCTACCCTAGGCATTGCCTCGCGTGCCTTGTCATATGCCTTATCGTCCCCACTACGAGTTTGGTTTGTGTCGTACCTATGGAGTGCTCCCTGATAGCCTACCAGTTTACGGTGGAGTTTACAGTACTGTATAGACTACGGCATTTATATGAAATGTGTTAAGGGGGATATGGGTAACGCCTTAATGCTATTTTAATACTTTACTTTATCGTATACATATTATAATAGCATATTGTACTATGTATGTAGATAGTTTAATGGATCCTTAGGAGATGGAATCCTGAACATCTCTTAAGTTATTGCACGGACGTTAGACACTGGATATGAGATGTAAATCCCGTAAACATCTCTGAAGCCGTTACACTCATATTTACTTATTTTGATTTAACTTACATAAGATCTTTTAGTTCTGACTCGAGTGTTTTGTTTTTCATTACGCTCGGGTCAGCCTGAGTATTTCAGCACAATGAAGACCATTTTACTTTGGAGGACGAAGACGGAGATTTGTATATTATTTATTATGTTTATTCCACTGCATATGTTGTTCCGCTGCATTATTTATTTATTTCTGCTGTATGTCTAACTCTGATATTGTAAAAGTGTAATCAAATGTTATTTGTAAAACAGCTTCATGAACTGTTTATTTGATTTTTATATTTTGTCATTCTGTTGTGAGATTCTGTGTTTTCTTTTCTTATCCTTTCTTTTCTCTTATTTTCTTATTTTCTTATTTACACCATTAATAATCCTCCCTTTTGAATGGTTTGAGTTTGACATGTGTGGTTTATTGTCAATTTAAACCATCCAAAAAGGTGGATTGTTACAATAAGGTAAGCATTGGTATGGCTCTTTTCGAAGCTATTTATAATGTTCGTCCATGTCATTCTCCTTCGTGTTGGGTTGAATCTAGAAATAGACTTATTCTTGGACCCGACATGATCTTAGAAGCAAATGAGAATTTAGCTGATATTAGAAGAAAGATGAATGAAGTGCAAGATCGACAGAAGTGTTATGCAGAATGAAGGCACTGGGATCCAAAGTTCTCAATGGGAGATTTGGTGTTTGTAAAAGTCTCTCCTCTGAGAAGTGTTGTGAGGTTTGGGAAGTCAAGGAAATTAGCCCCTCGATATATTAACTCTTTTCCCATACCGAACCAAATTGGTAGACCTGCATATAAAGTGGAGTTTCCAAGTAGGCTATCAGATGTGCACAACATATTTCACGTATCTCATTTATGTAAGTATGTACACGACCTTTCAACGATGGTGGAACTGGCACAACAAGTTTATTTGGAGGTTCAGCCTAACCTAACCATCCTTAGGTCGCCTATTCATATTGTTGCTCGAGATATAAAGCGACCGAGGACGAAGGATGTGAATCTTGTTAAGGTTCAATGGAGTGGAGATGACAAAGATTGTACTTGGGAAACCAAGGACAATATTAAGGGATTTCCAGAGTTTTTGAGTTGAAGTCGAGCAAAAGGGTGTTGTCTAGTGGTGTTGCTAGGTTGAGGAAGGACTATATTGCGTTGGTTTAGTTGTAGCTTGCTTTTAGGTGAGCCAAACTCACTTTAAAATAGTTTAAAAATCAACAAATTTTGTGAAACATAAAAAGACTGATTTTATTGTTTATACTAGTGTATGTTTGCATGTTTGGATTTGATTTCCGCTTGAAAGCGAATGACATAAGTAACCATTGTTTCGTAGGGGACAAAAAGAGGAAGTCGAAGTGTCTTCGTAGCAAATAGCTCGCTACAGAACATTTTGAAAAGCATATATACATAGGTAATTTACAAGGGACTTTTTGTAACGATCCTTAATTTCACCGCTTTGTTTTGCAAATATTTAATTAATTTTAAATATTCGAATAATGGATTTTATAATTAAAATAAAACTCTTTTAAATAATAACTAGTGATGCTGAAATGGTTTTCAAATTTTGTTTAAAAAATAATTAGTTCGAAGAAAAACCGAAAATGTAACCGGAATTCGTTTTTCGAATTTTTGGCTTTTCATCGGCAAAAAGTTGTTGAAAACATTGTAAACACTATAGTATAAGTTTACATTTATACATTCATTTACAAAATAGTTAGGATATGTTTTAATACATACATACACACACACACACACACTTTTTTTGAGTAAAATTGTGTGATCCTCTACGCATAGAGGAGAGCACACATGTGAATATATATATATATATATATATCACGGATAAGGAGCTGCCAACATGCCTGGCAGGTAACAAAACACACACACACACACACACTTAAGAATATAAAAAGTGTGATGTGACTTTGTATGAAATATTAAATAAAACTACGTGAAAAAGTAAATGTCATTTTGCATGAAACATAAGTACAATATCTATTAAATGCATGTTGGCTCAATGTAGTGAAGTGGGACATGATTTTTGTATGGAACATGGGGTGGAGGGGACAAGATGATGAGGTGGCAAGCATGTAGTGGAGGGCATGGTACATAAGGGTATTTTGGTAATTTGCTAATTGCATTTTATATAAAAAACAATTTCATAATTTTCTCTTCTCATTTTTCATTTCTTTTTTTCATTCTAAAACTCTATTTCCTCCTTCTTAAGCTTTTCAAGCTTCCATGGCTTTCACAATGTTTTAAAATTTAAAAAGATCGTTCCTTTTTACCTATTCCCTTAAGAAAAATTGTTAAAACCCTTTGCTTTCTTCTCTACACCTCACATACTTCTCCCTAGGATCCATATCTGCCTACAAACCATCATGGCCGAGCCCATTTCCATAAAGGAAAAACCACCTAGGCCCCTATAAGGCTCCAAAACTTTATTTTTCCTAAGGCAAAGCGAAGATCTTGGTCGTTTCCAAGTTCTAGTAGAAGCTACCTTGATTTAGTCAACTTTTTGAGAGTAAAATCTCACCTTCAAAACCAAAAGTTTTTAACTTTAATATTTTTCATTTTAATAGTTGATAATTGCTTACTATATATGTATTGAAATGTAATAGTTATTGCCTTGGTATATGTTTGAAAAGATAACACCTTTGATAGTTAGCAAGTGATTTGAAAATTAGATGTAAAAGTTTAAGTAGGTGGTATAAAGTTATACTCTCTATGTTATGATTATTATTTTCTTATATATATATGTCATACTTATGTTATGTGATGTGATGCTTGGATGTAAATAAAATGACATGTAGGTAGTTATAGAAGCGTCTGTATAGCGACCATCGCTATTATTTAACGGCAAACTTTCTATCGAATTAGAAAATCACCGATAAAATTTTAATTAAAAATAACCGCAAGCGCACGGCGTACAATTTTAGTATGCGGCGAGTACGGGTCGATCCGTAGGGAATTAAAAGTGATTTTAAATTTTTAATCAATCAAATTAAGCCAAGATTTGAAGTTGTGTTAAGCTAAAAATTTCTAAAAACTAGGAAAAACTATAAGTGGATAAAAATATGAGAGTAGAAGGCAATTTAGAGGTAATTTCCTTCTCATGATAACATAAATCAACAAAATAAAATTATGATCACTCTTTTGGTCATTAGTGAATTTAGTTGATGTGTTTATCATCAGTATGACCTATTTGTGCTATTAATTAGCCCAATATAAACAATCAAACTTTAACGCACCCTCCAAACCACTTGTTAACTCTCATGAAAATGTTAATGAACTTGAAAATAAAATCTATTCTAAGCATAATCTATTTACTATTGATTAGTAATATAGGCCATCAAATTTTGATTCTAAAATTCACTTCATTACCATAATCATATATAGATGAAGAGGTAATTTGTGTTTGTGTTTGTTTAAGCATAGCCTTTTTGGTGTCAACAACATAGGCTATCAAATTCAAAGCTAAACAACAAAATATTTACCACATCAAACATTTCATTAAGCACAAAAAGAGATCATCAATTAACAAATATGTTGAATCTACATGATTAAGAGAGCTTCATTACTCCTAAATTGAAGCGGTTTAGCTTCTCATATTTGTTATCATTTCAACAAATGTAGAGTTTAACATAAAACAAAAAACAAGAGGAAAATGCAAGGTAATTAAAAATAAAAGAGAGCTAAGCTACTTGCATAAGAAATAAAACTAAGCTACCAACATAAGAGGAAAGAGAACATGTAAACAAAAATAAGCATGAATTAAAATTGCATTAAGAAAATTACATAAGAATAAAATGGCTAAAAATCCATGAAAGAGAGTTTATATTTACAATTTGTAGCTCCACTACATGAAACATAAGGGGTATTTATACATGCCTAAAACCCTAATGCATATTTTAGGGGAGTACCCAAATTTCCCTTGAGGAAGTGTGCCCACAAAGTTGTCATTGGCAAGTAATTAATCCATCATTATATGTGCATGTGCTTTTAATCTCCACTAACATGTGCATTGGCTCCTAATTGAAGATCATGGTAAGTGGGTAGGTGGGGTACTCCATGTTGCATGAAATGATTTATTTCCATATTCATTTGTTTCCTTCTCTTGTGAATGCATATTTCAATTAAGCCTCTTCCATCTTTCATCCAATTTCCTATAAATAAAAATAAAATGTACAAATAAATATTCTTAAAATTAATATATGCACGAAAATGACCATTTTGCCCCTATATGAAGATGAATAAATGATGATTTGAAAATAATTTGAATTTTGTTTAAACATGTTAAAATACCATATATGCTCATTTATTTAATTAAATTAGACAAAATATGGAAATAAAAATATGTACATTTACGTGCACATCAACTATATCAGCACTTTTGAAAAATACAATCTCTTCAAAACCTTTTGGTTTATTCTCGAGATTGGGTCTTGTTTTTCAAAGTTAGTTGAGTTTTTGAATAATGGTGAGTTTAAAATTAATTAACCATTTTAATAATGATTTTAAATTAAACTACTCATTTTAATTAATGAGGATTAAGGTTAATTAATTATCTTAATAACGATGAGTTTAAAATTAATTAATTACTTTTTTTATAATACTTCAAATTAATTAATCATTTTATCTAATAATGTTTAAGGTTAATTAATCATTTAATAATGATGGATTCAAGTTAATTAATCATTTTAATTATTGGTGTTTAAATTAAGTAACCCTTTTTAACTAATGACTTTTAAAGTTCATTAATTAGTTTAATTTTAACTAATCATTTTAATGATGTTTTAAATTAATTAATCATTTTAATTAATGATTTTTAAATTTAATTAATGATGTTTCTAAAAATGATTAATCTTTTTTTATGGCATTTGAAGTTAATTAATCAAATTAATTATCGAAGTTTAAAGATAATTAATCATTCTTATTAATAATAGTTAAAACTAATTAACCAATTGAATAAGGATGTTTTAAGTTATTAAATCTTTTTAATAATGGACTTTTAAAGTTAGTGGAACATTTTGCCAAAGTTGTTTAATATTAATACTTATCAAGTGAAACCCAAGCACAAATTCGATTTTAAAGGTAGAAGTTTGATTCATTTATGGAAATGAATTAATTTCTGTAAAGCAATAGCACTTATATGGAAAGCATTTATTTTATACTTAACACCAAGGTCAAAGAGGGAGACTCGTCTCTATCCCAAATGTTAAGAATGTACGCCTAGACATGACTTTGAGGTAACACTACCTTAACTTGTCCGACATCATTGTTACTCAAGTGATAGTGAAAATTTGAAATCAATGAGTGGTGATGGGTATAGAAGATTTAATTTTCATATACAATCATTTTGTTATCTTCGATAGTGGGTTTATCGACTATCATTTACCTCGGCCTTCTTTATATTTCGTTACTCTAAGATGATGAGTTGCTCATTTGATCTTTGTTATCCTTTATCAAGAATGGCTACAACTAAAGCATGAGTGGACGTCAAGCTATGTGGTGTTGCCCCCATTATAGTATTTTCACACCCACTCTAGATTAGATTTGGTTTTGTGCATAGTGGTGTGAAATACTTGGATACTTGGTAAGGTTGGCGGGGTCTGGCTTGTACATTTCCAAAGGCCATCGTTTGTCCTCAAGTATATTTCTAAAGGTATATTTTTAGTAAGGAGGAGCACCCTCCTAGTCATTATTGGAAAATTCCTTTTTTCCTGGTTGATTTGAACCTTCGAATTTGTTTTCCTTAATTGCATCGGGAAGATTCTAGCACCCTTCGCGATCTTTAATTATTTGTATCCATTCTTTACATTTGGATGCTGTTCTTATGAGAGGAAACCCATTCCGCATTTGGTGGCGTAGTCTCACATGTTGTTATTTAATTACACATATTGTTTTAGATTTTTACTCATACCAGACATATTGTCTGACCTGAGTTGGTTGTTTCCCTAAACTCTTAGGTACTCATTTTTATTTGAGTAGTCCGAGAGTAGTAGGTCTTTTATGGGCTCTTTTGAAGACGACGTCCGAGTAGGAGGCCTTTATCTATTCAGTTGTCTATTTCCACTGTTTATTTAAATTATGTAAGTGTGTTTTGTTTCAGCATTTGTAAAGGCAAGTTGTTATAATTGCCTAAGCCGATGGTAGTACTTTTTTGTAACTTTGGTAACTCCATGTTAGGATGTAATATTACGTACTATTTTACTACTTTATTCAATTTAACAGTTTCGTTGTGAGATTTTATGTTCTTTTATTTTATTTTCACCTAACGACAATCCATCTTTCAGATGCTTGGGCAATGGCATACGAACTGTGGATGTCTTAAGTATCGTTCCCAATGGTCAGAAAGGTGGGTCGTCACAGTTGGTATTAGAGCTTCGGTTGAGCGAACACGTTAGCCTGATTGGGGGTACAACTCATTAGAGATAAGGCAAGAAAAGCCCTAGAATGAGTTAATCTTGAGAGAGCATTTTTATCATCCATCCTAAATTCTCGTTTTAGATCCTTTGGTGTTGTTTCCCTTTTTTTGATCCTATCTTTGTATTCTAATAATACCTTTCATTGTTCAGGGAATTGAAAATGAGTACACGAAGAAGGGAGAGGATCTGGAACCAACATAGCTACAAATGGCAGAACTGCTACAAATGGGCCAATTGTAGAGCCGGTAGAAGAAGTAGCAGTACAAGTTCAACCGCCTCAGAACTTTGCTACTCTGTGCAAAAATTATACTGCTTTAGGTGGTAAACCATTCTTTGAAACTGAAGATATTCTGGGAGTTCAGACATGGCTTCGCTCCTATGATAGGATATTCGGGGATCTTTAGTTAGAGGATGCAAGGAAGCGATTGTTGGCATCGCGACAGCTCTAAAAGTCAGCAATGGATTGGTGGGATTCGGCGACAGTTAATACCTTAGGGAAAGATTTTTCTTGGGCTCAATTTAAGGAAGTCTTCAAAGCTTAGTTTATTCCGAAAGCGAGAAGGACTTGGTTGTTCAGGAGTTTCATGGATTTGAAACAAGGTGATGTGATAGTGGCATAGTATGACAATAGATTCAATGCATTGTCCTGCTTTGGACCAGGATTGATAGACACGCCACTCGAAAAGAATGAGATGTTCGTGGAAAGACCGAGGTCAGAATTCCATCGTGAGATGACCAATCATGTTAACGGTACCTTTACCAATCTTATTAGTATGGCTTTGAGGTTCGAAGCTTTGGATATTAAGCTAGGTATTCAGAAAGGCATAGTGCCAGTAGTTAGTGTCCAACTTTTATCAGTTATCCCAACATTAGGAAAGCTGAATTTCAAGGCAAGTTTAAGAGGAAGAAGGAGTGGGAAGGAAAGAAACCCGGAGATGGGGGCTCCAGCACAGAAGAAGCAGCTCAACTTGGCCCACATCCTTTGTTGTAGGTGCAATAAAATGAGCCACTTTGCAAATAAGTGCACAGACGTCCCTAGTGAACCAATCGGCTACAATTGTCACAAGCAAGGATATATAAGGAATAAGTGCCCTTTTCCAAAGAAGGGATCGCAAGAACAAGCTTTTGCTATTGAGGAGATACCATCTACTTCTACTGATCAAAAGGGAAAGCATGTATTGCAAGATACATTATCCATTTTCGATATCTCCATTAGATTATTATTCGACATGGGTGCTTCCTATAGTTTTATTTCATATGACCTAATGAACCAGTTAAACCTTAGATATGTTATTCTAAATAATCCTCTTTGTGTGTCAAACCCAATTGGGGGTCTGATGAATCTTGACACTATGTGTCTAAATATGCCTATTTCTTATCGAGATCGGCACTTCTCTTCTGACTTATTTGTTCTTCGGTTCATGGGTTTTAGGGTATTGTTTGGTATGGATTGGTTATCTAAGTTTGAAGCCGTCTTGGGTTGTGTTAAGAGAATAGTCATAGTAAAGGATGCAATAGGAAGAAGCATTGATATACGTTGTAAGAAGCCTAATGAGTTAACGAGTAGTTTCCTCTATTCACTTGAAGTACCCAAAGAGGAGATAAGAAATATACCGATTATTCGGGACTTCAAGAATATTTTTGATTAAGTGCAAGGTTTACCTCTTTACCGTGAAGTGGAATTCCATATTGATTTGATTCCATAAACCAGACCGATTGTATGACCTCCTCGAAGGTTGGCCCCGAAAGAGAGAAGGGAATTAGAGAAGCAGACGTTTGCTTATTGTAGAAGGATTTGATCCGATGTAGCATATCGAGTTGGAGATCGCCACTAGTTTTATTACAATGGCAGACGGTTCTCTTAGGTTATGTGTAGACTACTGGGAGTTGAATAATAGACTATCAAGAACAGTGTTTTAAATCTCGGATTTTGGCCAATATCTCGGGAAAATATATCGGCTATCTCGGGCGATATTTAAAACACTTATAACTAAATAGGCTGCCAAATCTCGGATTTTGGCTGATATCTCGGATTTTTCATCTCGGCCATCTCGGGGAGATTTAAAAGCCTGATCAAGAATAAGTATCCCTTACCTAGGATCGATGATATGTTTGACCAGCTCCACGACGCTCGGTTATTTTCTCAACTAGATCTTACCACTGGTTTTCACCAATTAAAGGTAGCAGAGGAGGGTGTGCCTTTAACAACTTTTCGTAACCTTGATAGTTTTAAGAGTGGTTAGTCATGCCGTTCGGACTGACTAACGTACCCGCTTATTTCGTAGACTTAATGAATTGAGTATTCTGAGATTTTCTTAATAAGTTTGTTCTTGTCTTCATTGATGATATTTTTTTTATTCTAAGATGGAGAAATAGCACAAGTATCATATATGATTCATTCTAAATATAAGAAGTCATGTGTTGAAAGCGAAGTTTTCTAAGTGCCATTTCGGGAAATCCAAATTTAGGTTTTTGGGGCATGTTTTTTCAGAAGATGGAATATCTATTGACCCATCTAAAGTTGTTGCAGTTCAAGAATGGAAGAAGCCCGAAAATGCTACGAAAGTTAGAAGTTTCTTAGGATTGGATGGTTTTTACCATAGGTTCATCAAAGATTTCTCGAGATTGCTTCTCATCTAACGAAGTTAACGAAGAAAGATGTTAAGTTCATGTAAACGCCTAAGTGTGATCAAGCATTCAAGAAATTGACGGAGAAGTTGACTAGCGCTCTTGTTTTGACTATTCCAGACGGGAGTGGTGGTAATAGTATATATGGATGCTTGTAATTCCAGTTTGAGAGCAGTTCCGATGCAGCATGGGAAGGTTATTGCCTATGCGAGTCGACAACTGAAGCCACATGAGAAAAATTATGCTACGCATGATTTGGAGGTTTTGGCTGTTGTCTTCGCACTTAAGATATGGAGGCACTATCTTCTGGGTGAAAGGTTAGAGTTATACACGAAGCACAAATCCTTAACATGTCTAATTACCCAAAAAGATTTGAATTTGAGGCAGTAGAGATGGCTGGAGTTTCTCGCTTCTTATGATTTGTAGATTCTTTACACCCCTAGGAAAGGTAATGCTATTGCAGATGCGTTGAGTAGTAATGTTGCAATGGTTGCTAACTTAGAAGTCAAGCCAGTATTTATGGAGAGGATTGCAGCTAGTCAAGAAGAAGATCCTATTTGGATCGACTTAAGAAGGATATCCACGATGTACTATTTCTAGTTTTGAGATTGATCCCCTAGGCGTATTGAGAATGAACGAGCTTATATGTGTTCCGAATGTTAATGGACTTAGAAGAGAAGTATTTTCTAAGTGTCATTGTTCAAGGTTATCTTTCCATCGAGGAGTGGCCAAGATGTTCAAGGATACGAAGAGAGTCTTCTAATGGATGGGGATGAGCAAGTTGTTTCGACCTTTGTGGGTCAATGCAGAAACTGCCAGCAAGTTAAGGGTGACCAGCAAAAGTCAACTGGACTGCTTCAGCTGCTTGAGATTTCAAAGTGGAAGTGGGAGAAAATCTCTATAGACTTTATTGATAGACTTCCCAAGTCAAGAAGAGGCAATAAAGGCATTTGGGTTATCGTCGACCGGCTGACCAAGAATGCTCATTTTATTCCAGTTAAGCCGATTAGAACTGCTGAGAGTCTGGCTAGTTTGTATGTGAAGGAGATTGTGGGGCTTCATAGTATTATTTATAATATTGTAAGTGACCGAGACCGGATATTCACTAGTAGGTTCTAGGAGGACTGCAAACTGCCTTAGGGACCAAGCCGAATCTGAGTATAGCTTATACCATCTCCAAATAGATGGGCAAACCGAGAGAGTGAATCAAATCTTAGAAGATTTATTGTGGGCATGCATTCTCAACTTTAGAGGTTCTTGGGAAGATCATTTACCATTGGTCGAGTTCACTTACAACAACAACTATCAGGCAAGTATCAGCAATCTCTATATGGTCGTCCGTGCCGTTTTCCTTCATGTTGGGTTGAGTCTGGTGATAGAATGTTCTTGGGCCCGATATGATCTTAGAAGCAAGTGAGAAGGTAGCTGATATCAAAAGGAAGATGAAGGAAGCGTAGGATCGGTAGAAGTGTTATGCTGATTGAAGGCGCATGGATTTTGAGTTCTCAGTGGGAGATTCTGTGTTTGTGAAGGTTTCTTTGTTGAAGAGTATTATGGGGTTTGGGAAATCAGGGAAGCTAGCCCCTCAATATATTAGCCCTTTTCCCATACTAGACCGGATTAGTAGTCTTGCATATAAAGAGAAGTTACTAGATAGACTATGAGATGTGCGCAATGTATTTCATGTATCTCATTTGCATAAGTACGTACATGACCCTCAGACGACAGTGGAACCAGCGTAACAAGTTGATTTGGAAGTTCAGCCTAACCTAACCGTTCTTAGGCGATCTATTCTTATCATAGCTAGTGATAATAAAGTGGTTGCGGATGAAGGATGTGAATCTTGTTAAGGTTCAATGGAGTGGAGATGATAGGGATTGTACTTGGGAAACTGAAAATTATATTAGGAATTCATATCCCGAATTATTGTCGTAAGCTGTTTGTATGCTGCTGTATCGTTTAGTGTACTCACCGGTTGTGGCAAAGTCAATTTCTTTATACTTGTTTGATTTAATGATATCATTTGGGTTTCTTTTGGTATCTATTGTTGTGTATGATAAATTTCGGGAATGAAATTTCCTGTAAGGATGGGAGAGTGTAACGACCTGGAATTTTACTACTTTGATTTGCGAATATTTAATTAATTTTAAATATTCAAATAATGGATTTTATAATTAAAATAAAACTCTTTTAAATAATAACTAATGATGGTGAAATGGTTTTCAAATTTTGTTTACAAAAATAATTAGTTCGAAGAAAAATCGAAAATGTGACCGGAATTCGTTATTCGAATTTTTTATTTTTCCTCGGCTAAAAGTTGTCGGAAACGTTGTAAACACTATAGTATAAGTTTGCACATATGAGTTCATTTACTAAATAGTAAGGATATGTTTTAATAAATATAATTTTATATATATACACTTAAGAATATAAAAAGTGTGATGTGACCTTTTATGAAATATAAAATAAAATAAATGAAAAAGTAAAGGTCATTTTACATGAAACATAAGTACAACGTGTATTAAATGCATGTTGGCTCAATGTAGTGAAGGAGGGGCATGATTTTCATGTAGAACATGGGGTGGAGGGGAAAAGGTGATGAGGTGGCAAGCATGTAGTGGAGGGCATGGTAAACAAGGGTATTTTGGTAATTTACTAAGTGCATTTTATATAAAAACAATTTCGTAATTTCTTCTTCTCATTTTTCATTTCTTTTCTTCATTCTTAAACTTTTTTTCCTCCTCCTTAGGCTTTTCAAGCTTCCATGGCTTCCATAAAATTTTAAAATGTAAAAAAAATCACTTCTTTTTACCTTTTCCCTTAAGAAAAATTGTTAAAACCCTTTACTTTCTTCTCTACACCTCACATACTTCCCATCAAGGCCCGTATCTCCCCAAAAACTATATGACCGAGCTCATTTCCATAAAGGCCGAACCCCCTAGGCCCATATAAGGCTTTAAAACTTCATTTTTCCTAAGGCGAAGCAAAGATCTAGGTCGTTTTCAAGTTCTAGTAGAAGCTACATTGATTTAGTCAACTTTTTGTGAGTAAAATCTCACCTTCTAAACCAAAAGTTTCTAACTTTAATATTTTTCATGTTAGTAGTTGATAGTTGCTTGTTGTATATGTATTGAAATGTAATGGTTGTTGGCTTGGTGTATACTTTGAAAAGATGACACCTTTCATAGTTAGTAAGTGATTTGAAAACTAGTTGTAAAAGTTTAAGTAGGTGGTATAAAGTTATACTCTCCATGTTATGATTATTACTTGCTCTTGTATATATGTCATACTTATGTTATGTGATGTGATGCTTGGACGTAAATAAAATGACATGTAGGTAGTTATAAAAGTGTCTGTATAGTGAATATCGCTATATCAGCACTTTTGAAAAATACAATCTCTTCGAAAACTTTTGGTTTATTCTCGAGCTTGGGTCTTATAGTTTAGTTTTTTGAATAATGATGAGTTTAAAATTAATTAATCATTTTCGTAATGATTTTAAATTTAATTAATCATTTTAATTAATGAGGAAAAGGTTAATTAATTATCTTTATAACGATGAGTTTAAAATTAATTAATTACTTTGTTAATAATACTTAAAATTAATTAACCATTTTATCTAATGATGTTTGGAGTTAATTAATCAGTTAATAATGATGGATTCAAGTTTATCAATCATTTTAATTAATGGCGTTTAGAATTAATTAACCCTTTTTAACTAATGACTTTTAAAGTTAATTAATTAGTTTAAATTTAACTAATTTTTTCTTTAATGATGTTTTATATTAATTAATCATTTTAGTTGATGATGTTTAAATTTAATTAACTAATTTAATTAATGATGTTTTTAAAAGTGATTAACCTTTTTTTGTGGTATTTGAAGTTAATTAATCAAATTAATTATCGAAGTTTAAAGATAATTAATTATTCTTATTAGATAGTTAAAACTAATTAACCAATTGAATAAGGATGTTTTAAGTTATTAAATCTTTTTGATAATGGAATTTTAAAGTTAATGAAACATTTTAATAAAGTTGTTTAATGCCAATACTTGTGAAGTGAAACCCAAGCACGAATTCGATTTTAACGGAAAATGTATGATTCGTTTATGGAAATGAATTAATTTCTGTAAAGTGATATCACTTATATAGAAAGAATTTAGTTGTATACTTAACACCAAACATCGAAGAGGGAGACTAGTCTCTATCCCAAAGTTAAGAATGTACGTCGAGAGATGACTTTGAGGTAACACTACCTTAACTTTCCCAGCATCGTTGTTACCCAATGGATAGTACAAGTTTAAAATCAATGAGTGATCATGGGCATAGAAGATTAAATTTCCATATACGATAGTTTTTGTTATCTTCGATAGTCGGTCTGTCGACTATCGATTACCTTAGCCTTTTTATATTTCGTCACTCTAAGACAATGAGTTTCTTATTTGAGCTTTATTATCCTTTGTCGAGAATGACTAAAACCAAAGCTTGAGTGGACGTCAAGCCATGTGGGTTGCTCCTATTAGGGTATTTTCACACCTACTCTAGATTGGATTTAGTTTTGCGCATAGTGTTGTGAAATACTCGGATACTCGGTAAGGTTGGCGGGGTCCGGCCTATACATTTCCAAGGGCTATCGTTTGTCCTCAAGTATATTTCTAGAGGTATACTTTCGGTAAGAGGGGGCGCACCCTCCTAGTCATTGTTGGAAAATTCCCTTTTTTCTGGTCGATTCGAACCTTCGAATTTGTTTTCCTTAATTGCATTGGGAAGAGTCTAGCACCCTTCGCGATGTTTCATTATTTGTATCCTTTCTTTATGTTTGGATGTTGTTCTTGTGAGAGGAAACCCATTTCGCGTTTGGCGGCATGGTCGCACATGTTTTTGTTTAATTACACCTATTGTTTTAGAGTTTTACTCATACCAGACATATTGTCTGACTCGAGTTGTTTGTTTCTCGAAACTCTAGGGTACTCATTTTTATTTGAGTAGTTTGAGAGTAGCAGCACCTCTATGGGATCCCTTGAAGATGATGTCCGAGCAGTAGGCCTTTATCTATTTAGTTTTTCACTCTTTGTTTAAATCATGTAAGTGTATTATGGTTCAGCATGTGTAAAGGCAGGTTGTTATAACTGCCTAAGCTGATGATAGTACTTTTGTTTAACTCTAATAACTCCATGTTAGGGAGTAACCCCATGTACTATTTACTGTTATGTTCTATTTAACAGTTTCGTTGTGAGATTTTCTGTTCTGTTCTTTAATTTCACCCCACGACAATCCATCTTTCAGATGCTTAGGCAACGACACACGAATACCGTGGATGTATTAAGCGTCGGTTCCAAGGATCAAAGTCATCATACTTTTGTAGAGAGACCTTAAGGAGTTTCTTGCCAATGTTATTTCACTTTTATATTTATGTTGGTTGTGAAATGATTGGATGAATATATATGACATATATAATGATTTAGGAACTGTCGTTATAGTGACTATCGGTATATCGACACTTTGAAAATATCATCTCTTTTGAAAATCTTTTTGTTGATCTTGTCCTTGGGTTTTTACAAAACAAATGTTCAGTCGCGTTTTTGCACGTTTAGTGCAAAAGTGCGATGCTCGGAAAAAAAGTTAGAACCCTTAAAACAAGTACCTTTGAAAGTTATAAATGGAGTTTTCTTTATCGATTTTGTAAAAAGTCAAGTTTTTAAAGAATTTTTAAATGTATTTATTTGATTCAAAACCCTCTAAAATTTGGTGAATGACCCATAGTATGTTGTTCTAAAAATATAATAGAGCGTCCATACTATGAATAATTTCGGAAAAATTACATTTAAAAAGAGCGATTCAAAGAAATTTTCAGTACTATTTAGCGACAATTTTTGTGACGCTTTTCTAATTTTTATAAAAATTGTTCTAACTTATTTTTCTCTTTTTGAGATTTAATATGGATGTTCTTAACTTATTTCCAAGAATTTTAAATGCGTTTTACAAGTGTTTCGTGATGTGAAAACCAAGCACAAGTTCGGTTTTTTTAAAAGTTTAAAGGCTTGATTCGGTTATGGAAATGATAAGAAATTTAATTTTCATAAACGATATCATTTATATGGAAAGACTTTAGTCATATTCTTAAGCACTAAACGTCGAGGTATGGAGACTCATTTCTATCTCGAAGGTTAAAAATGTCGTCAACGCAAACACTACCTTAACCTACCTGCCTTAATTTTTAACCGAGGAATAGTACAAGTTTAAAATCGACGAGAGGTGATAAGGATATGAGATTTAATTTTCATGTATGATCATTTTATTATTCTCGATAGTTGATTTATTGACTATCGATTACGCTATCTTCTTTGTGTTTCGTCAATCTAAGACGATTTATTGCTCGTTTGAGCATGATATCCTTTGTCGAAAATGACTAAAATCAGAAAGTGAGTGGACATTAAGCTATATGTGGTTGCTTCTATTAGGATATTTTCACATCTACTCTAGATTGAATTCGGTTGTATGCGCACGGAGATGTGAAATACTCGGATTCTCGGTAAAGTTGGTAGGGTCTGGCTTGTACCTTTTCCGAGAGAGTCGTAGAGTAAATAGCCCTCACAAGTATTCTTTCTAGGGGTATACATTCGATAAGGGGGCGCACCCTTCTAGTCATTGTTGGAAAATTTCTTTTCCCTTGTTTTTGATTCAAACCTTTGAATTTATTCCTTTCTTAATTGCATCAGGAAGTGTCTTGCACACTTTGTGATGTTTAATTATCTATGTCCATTCTTTTATGCTTGGATGTTAATCTTGTGAGAGGAAACCCGTTTCGGTTTTTTTGACATGGTCTCACATGTTGTTTTCGTATTCCATTTTTATTTGAAGTTTACTTATACCAGACTTATAGTTTGACCCGAGTTGTTTGTTTTCCCTAAACTCTCGGGTACTCATTTATATTTGAGTAGTCCGAAAGTGACAGGTTTCTTTGGGTTCTTTCGAAGATGATGAACGAGCAGGAGGCTCTTTATCTATCTGGCTATCTATTTCTACTGTCATGAGATGTTTGTCTTATGTATGTGTATTTTGTATCAACAAGTATAAAGGTAGATCGTTGTAACTGCCTAAGCTGATAGTAGTAGTAGTACTTTTGTTGTAACTCTAAGAACTCCATGCTGGGGAGTAAATTTATGTATTATCTTATTGTTATATTATATTTAACCGTTCAGTTGTGAGTTTTATGTTCTGTTTCTTTTATTTTACTCCATGATGCCTCGCCTTTTGGATACTTGGGCTATGACACACGAATACCGTGTATGTATTAAGCGTTGTTCTCAAGGGTTTGAAAGTTAGGTCGTCATAATTATTTCATAAAAATTACTAACTATTAATTATATTAATTAACCGCTTATATTAATGATTTAAATTTATTATTAAATTCGTAATTAAATTTGGAATAACAACTACTAATTGTTAAAATACTAAATCATTAACAATTTATTTTTTTGTTAAATTAATTAATTAATAAGTATTTTCTTTAAATTATTAGTTATAGTTTGTTAATTGTTTCTTAATTTAAGAAAGCACTCATTTTAATATTTCAAAAGAACCAGCCTAAAACCTCTAGAATCATGGTCTAAATATTTTATCACTTGAGCCAGTGAGCCTTATTTATTATTAATTGTTTGTCAACTGTTCATTATTGATTAAATCATTATTTTATAATTTAAATAATTATTTAACTAATAATAAATAATCAAATTGAAAAAATAAAAAAAATACTTCGCGTTTGACTCCAACTCCATCTTTAAATGGGTTGGAAGATGCATTTTCACTAACTACTGCGAATATAATAAATGAGATAATATATCTTATGAGGTTGAAAAGTCTACACTTGAAAAAAAAAGCTAAAGTGAAGTAGTACAGTTAATACATTTCTTTGCATCAAATCATAAATAGACACAACATAGTTCCACAATTGAGAGAAATATGAACCATAAAGAAACATAAGAGTTAAAATCAAATGGGCACATAAACCATAAATACATATAAGGGTTAAAATCAAATGGGCACACGAAGACAAGAGAATCTGTCAAGAGAGGTAACTAATAAAATCATACAATAAGAAATTCAATTGACAAAGGGGATTAATTATTATTAGGAATTTATACTAATATAGGCTTGTTTTGGAAAATAATAACAAATTTAGCTCAGTTTTAAAAATAATTACAGAAATAGACCACTTTTTTTTATTATGGTCTATTTAGTTGGCGATTTTTCAAAAGTCGCCAACTGACGATTTTTCAAAAATCGCCCAAAGAAAATAACATATTTCTTAGTTGGCGACTTTTAGAAAATCGCCAACGTAGGAAATCTTTTTTCTTTGGGCGATTTTTGAAAAATCGCCAACTAAATAGACCAGAAAAAAAAATGGTCTATTTTTGTAATTACTTTTAAAACTGGGCTAAATTTATTATTATTTTCTAAAACAAGCCTATATTGATAAAATTTCCTTATTATTATGAAACATGTACTAATCTAATTCCAGATGCCTCATTTAGTGCGTCAAAAAGCGTTACTAAATTGACTCGTTGAGTTTTCAAAAAAGAAAAAGCTTGACAATTCACCAACCAAACCAACACGTTAAATATCACTTTCAAAATGTATGCTTTCCGACATCTAAACAATGTTTCGTACAAGAAGATTACACTAATTTGAGTCACCTCAACTCATCAAAGTCACTTATTCACATCATTTTCCACTAGCAAATGCATCATCTTCTAACCCCATTGGCCACACACACATAATGAATATGTACTTAAGGAATATTCTATCTAATTCTATGGTAATCAAATTCTAAACCAACTCAATTACAAAACCCAACCAGAGACCAGTAAAATATTAACCTTCATCAAATTTATCGCGTCCTTTTATCACTTCAAGAAGAGAACTCCATTCTATCATGCACATATGTATGTACACACCCACATACATATACATACATACATACATACATACAAACATACATACATTATGACTGCCATTACATACCAAATGTAAATTGCTTATAAGTGGGAAAGAAGTGGAAGAGATGAAGCAAAACGTTTACATCCATTATTCCTCTTCTTCATTTCTTAAAAGATAACAATGGTAAGCAGTCCAGAGAACGAGGGCAACAGTAGCAACAACAACACAATAAAGGAACAAGACAGGCTTCTGCCAATAGCAAACGTAGGGAGAATAATGAAACAGATACTTCCTCCCAACGCAAAAATATCGAAAGAAGCGAAAGAATGCATGCAGGAATGCGTGTCAGAGTTCATAAGCTTCGTTACAGGAGAAGCATCTGACAAATGCCACAAAGAAAAAAGAAAGACGGTGAATGGCGACGATATTTGCTGGGCTCTTTCCAACTTAGGTTTCGATAACTACGTCGAGCCCATGAGACTGTATTTGCATAAATATAGAGAGGCTGAAGGCGACAGAGCCGCTGCTAGCGGATCCGGATCTACTTCCAATCAGGGTAAAGGATCCGATACTGCTCCTACTTTGATGTTCAATGCTTTTGACCATAGGGGCAATACTGGTGGTGCTGGACCTTCTTTTAGGAGGAACTGATATTATTGTTCCATTTCTTTTTTTCCTTTTCTTTCTCTCTCTTGATTTCTTGACGTGATGTGGTTTCAATTATTTGTTTCTTGATTTGTATTAATGGGTTTGTTTTGTTACCTTCAAGATCCACTTGTGCTGTTGATCTCTGCACCATTAGCATAATTATATTCTGTTGGTCAGGATTCTAACCCTATTATTTGGTTTGAATTTTTTGTATAGCTTCCTTGCTTCAATTAGATCTATTGCACGATAAGACATGATGAGAGTTAGTTATGTGTACTCTAATTTTCTCAAGATTGTATTTATTGGCAATCTCTTTCTGTAATCTTTCATGCTATTCATTCACCTAAACAACATGATATAACCTAAGGATTTTTCAGCTTCTTAAATACAGTTTTTCCAACATATTTTTCTTCCACAAATGAATATTTCTATTTGCAGACTAATGTGTGATTCTTCTATCTTTATCACCAATGAGATTTAACCTAAGATGGAAAACACAATGGTCTTTTTCTTCTTCTTCTGTTCTTTCTGATTAATAAAGTTTATAATATTTAATTTGTTAAAATTTGAATTTCTAAAATAAGGATACCATCATTAATTTTCTTCCTGTACCGTTGTGTCTTTATTAATGAACTTTTATACTATTATTCGATGGGGTAAGATTAATTTGCCAAAAATGAACTTTCTGATTCCGTTGTTCTAAATCACAAAATCTCTTATGAAATTTCCAAATTTTGATTTTCATTTAGCAATTTATTTTGTATTGTGAATTTTGTATGTACTTTTGTAGCCGTAACTTTTCCATTACATTTCTTCATGTATAGAGTGAACGCAGATGATTCGATTTTTCGTCTTTTGTATAATTTCTCAATAATAGTATTTCACTCCTCCATGTCAAATGATATGGTAGATATCCTCACAAAATTATAAAAAACTTTAGGGGACATTTTAGTACTTTTCTTTTCTCAATTAATATATTTACTCTAAGCTAAATCTACGATAGGCAGTTTATTTCCTATGCTCTCATACAACTAAAACTGAATTAATGTATGTTCGTAGCTGTTGTTATCTGGATAGGGAAATATTAGCAACTTCTGCGTAGTTGACACATGTATCAGATCTGCTTAGTACATTATTTCATAGTTAATTACAATACTAGAGCATTGATTACGTTTTAGATGTTGCAGGGAAAGAGACCGCCTATAATTATTCAAACAACTCTTATATCCAATAAGATAATGATAAAGACATGTCATATGTAAACGAATATGTGTAATTATATATATGTGTCTATCTGTGCGTGAAGATTCAACTCACTCCTCTTTTTTAGTGCTTCATTAGCCCTTATCATATTTTGAGCTAAACGAGTACAAATGCTACAAAATATTGTAGATGTTTAATTCACATGATGAATATCACTTCTACAAAAAATAAATTATTGTGAGATTTCTAGCCTTCTCAAACTTATAAATAAATAATCGACATTAAAAAATTATTTTAACCGATAGCTTTAAACATCAAATTTATAATGATAGAAGTATTAAAATGAGCTCAAATTTGGGAAATATGATGTTGAGTATGATATGAAACATTTCAAATTGGTGATTGATATAAATATTTTTGATGAGTTAAATTGGATTGAAATATTGAAGCTGTTAAAAGTTTCTAAATAATTCAAATTTTTGCATGTACGATCATATCAACAAATAAAACATATTCACAAAAAATTAACTCGATCCAGAAAAGGTATGCACAAAGAGGCAAAGACAGAATGAGAGGGGGATCTAAAGGATGCAGATCTAGATCTCTCCATGTATGGGTGAAGAGGCATAGTCAATAACTCGCTACACCCCTTTGTTGCTACACCACTATGGTTTTTAGTGTTACATTACATGTAAATAAAACTTTAAGGATGTTCAATCTACAATATGTGAACAACCTACCAAAAAAATAAAAGAAGAAGAAGAAGAAGAAGATTCGTTAGTTCTAATTAGTCAATCTCAAACGTGGAGACATTTATATTAACTGTTGATTTTATTCTTAATATGTTAGGATTTTCAAGGTAACCAAAATTTTGTACAGATGAATAGATGATCATGATGCATATAAAAATATATCTATAAATTTTTGTTTGATTTCAAACTGTATAACTCGAAAAATTGCAAGAACATTAATGAAGTATAACGAGGGAGGCATATTTTGGTTTGATATGGTAGGAATAGTGCTTTTGTCCAAAATTTACAAAGATCCAACAAGGTGTCAATTTAAGCTTTCCATGAAGGTTTATTTTACAACAATTTTCATTCTTTTTAGATGGCTCTATTTATGAGCCGTTATGAAGCCCGACACTTCGGAGTTTTTTAAAACGCCGGTTTTGAGTATCTTCTAATCTATCAAATCTATAGTTTTTGGTTGTTTCTCAAATTTCTTTTCAACTATATCCTCTTTCTACAAGGCAAGCGGAGTTGGACCACCTTTTTTTATTAACGGTAAAAAAACAAAGGTGAGGCGCATATGTCTCTGGCAACTACCTCACATACACACACTAGCTACAACTCACCATTCATGCTAAACAACTCAGAAAAAGATATTTCACTGCAAAAAACTTTTCAAAACAATTATACCAAATTACAACACATATCACTGGCAAGGAGCTAAATAACTAGTCTAGATAACCAAACTCCAGGACCAGATAGCCAGAAACAAGCTTCTAGTGCATCTTTACCATCTTTAGAATAATTATTTACATCTTTCAAATATAAAATCTTTGATTTCAAGTTACTTATTTTTAAGAGGTTTTTGAATGTTGATGACTTGTTATAATAAAAAATAACAAAAAAATACTAGAAAAATGTCAACTTGAATAGTTTAACCGTTATTTATAGTAAATTTTTATTTTATTTTATTTTATCTTCTTATCATAAATTTACTTTATCTACTTTTTTATCTTAATATAATTATGATTTTTTTATGAAATTTTTTAAGTATAATTTATCTCGTTTTAAATAAATATTTTTTTTGTAACTGATTTTAATATATAAGACATATCTTCCATTTAGATATTTACATAAATTTACAATTCTAGAATGATTTTCAAAACCTGTGAAATTCTAAACTTTCAAACATGGTTTTTAATGTTATAAAACCAACCATAAAACCTCTTAAAATCAAATCCCTAAACCAGTTGTCTCAAAACTGCTCGTAAACTACACAAATAAACTATTACGCAGAGCCTTCCCCAGTGTATTTGGATCTAGACCGCTTAATACGAATGTATTCAATCTAACTCATTTGGGATTATTTTCTTTACTAAATACGTTAACCAAACAGATCAAATTCTGCTAATAAAACGATTTCTCAATTGATAATGTATTGCAAAGTTAATATAAACAGATATGCATGTAAGAATAGGTTAGCACCACATAGATATAAAAAGCATGATTTAGGTAACAAGTTGGTAGTGATCAAACCTGACAATTTGGTCCAAGAAACCAAGTGAGTCCAACCAAGCAGTTTATAGATTGAGTTCGATACATGCTCCATTTAATTGAGAATTATGTTCCACGTATACCAGAATAAAACTCCGGTTCACATCAGAAGATCCCCAGTCTACCTGAAGTTCAAAAAAAACTGTGGGTCAAATACGGCTACATTATATTTTCTTAAATACATTATCTCTCAACATAGAATGTAAACCTGGATTTCCTTAAGAATAAAAAAGGGAGGAAACACTCATCCAATACCAAACCATTTAGATGGCCTGGATTAAATGAACCATGTTCACTCTAATTATGTAAATGTATAATTTGGCTGAATTATTCCTGGTCATCAGACTACAAATTAAATGGTCTGGATTTATCGGGCAAAGTCTCTAATTTTAAGCTAAACCATAGTGCTAAAATTAAAATGGCCTTTGGATTCTTACTGCTAAGGCTCAAGAAAAATTAACTGCATTGAAGTTTATGTTCTTAACTCTGGTTGCTTTTGTATATATGTCAATACTATTACAGTGGTCAGTACTGAAAATTTTCCTGTTTGGCTCCATTATACGTGTCGCATGTATTTATATATTTCCAGAAAGTAAGGATAGGTGACCAACTGATTAAAAAAGACAAAGAACAATATTTGTTTCCCCCATTAACCAAAATCAGTTCAATAACAGTCCCTTTGATTTTTAATCTTATCCCAAGCTTCTCATTGGTTCAGCTCTAATTTTGAGGCCACAATAGATAATTATTTTAGTGGATGCTCATTGCTCAATAGGAAAAGTTTTGGTGCTAGCAATGCTCCTTTTGTCGGCTGGTGTCCAATTGTAGTATATTATTTCCTTCCGGAGTGCATGTGTCGATATGTGGGGATATGCCTGTAGGTGATAAAATAAGAGAAAAGTCATGATTTTAGCACAATTACCAATAACTCTATGGGTACATGTTTTAAGTCCGTCATAAAGTAAATGCAACAGCAAATCTGAAGAAATCTATGTAGTAGTATGAGGTTGAACGAATACAAAACAAAGAAATATAAAACACTATTAAATGGCACCAATAACTATTGACTAATGGCTGAATAAATTAGAGTCAAGAACCTGAATTATGCAATTTAAATTACTTGTTCTCTAATGGTGCAGCAACAGTGCCTGGATACTGACAGCATCATCAATACATCATAAATCATAATTCAAACATGCTTAATATATTACAAAATTCAGATCAATTAGCATTCCACAAATAAATATAAAGTAGTGATGCGACAAATTCATATATAGCCAGAACAGAAAATCAAATGTCAAGCTTTAGAAAGGACTATATATTTGTGCATGGAAACGTACAAGTATTTACATGAGTACGTGTATAGAGTTGTTTGAAGTAAATATGAAATCAAAATGGACATGGTTTATATAACCACAACATTTTTACACCAACGTACATGGATGGCTGGAAGGAAAGAGGACAAGGATTCCTCAATATAGAAACAGAAGAGGAATAAACATCTTCAAAAAAATACTGCAACCTAGCATGAACATCTTCAAAATTTGATTTCCTTGCAGAAACCAAATAATTTGTAACTGATTTTAAAATTTTATCCTGTAGCGGCTATTAATTTAAATTTCATAAACACGGTAATAAGACCAATATTCACAGCAAGGAAATAAAAAAACATAGTATATATTACAATGCATAATAAATACAGTAGTAACCCCAATATACACAGCACTGAAAAGAAAACATAGTACATGTTACAATTTACAACGCGACAAATGATAATATATACACACACAAATGATTTCTCACACACACACACACACATCCATATATATAGTACCTTAAATGAATATTTTTCACAAATCTCCACTATAGTTTATACAAAACATGAATAATTGAGCTTGTTAAAAGCTCTAAAAGGGCATCCAATAAGATCAAAGAGGAATCCAGTTGTGAATGTCAATTCTAATACACAAAGTTCATCAACAACTATATAATAAACCACCTAACAAGTATTTTGTTCTTTGGAGCACTTCGATTTGTCGACAACTGTCATGATGTCGGCTTAATTAATTATGATTCAATCAGCAATATGTGTTATAAGTTAAGAACAAACCAGCGATGAGATTCTTAAATATACAGGAATCCGATGCTCGTGGCCAAATTTTCCTCCCATAAAGGACGGCAGAGCTAGAATGATATATTTTAGTTCGTACAATAGTGAGAAAAAAAAGCTAAATGAGTTGGTGTTGATGAAATAGGAGTATTATCATTACAGGAATAAAAATAACCAGGTAATGAATTGCCAAATGCATTTGGAAATTTTAGTTTGACTTTACGTGCATGTATTATAATTAAAAAAATATCTCATCCTGATCATCTTACTAAAATGCTTTTATATATGCTTCTTTGGGAGTTATCGATGAAGATTTGCTTCACATATGAAATATCTAAGGGCGTATGCTTTTGTAAAATAGATTTATGGAATACATCAATAGTTACAAATATGTTTACCATATGTCATCAATGTTAATACCTTTCTTGTTACCATAAATTTGTATGTGACTTTTATTTATTTATTATTAACATCAAGGAGTATCATGGAATCAATAAGTTGGGAAGTAAACACTCTACTCTACGTAGTTTGTTTATATCTCACTATCATCTAGTTGAAATTTTTATGATACTTTCCACACAGTGTAAAATCTAGGAACCTTGATCTTTACTATTCCGATAACCCTCAAACTGCAAATGTGAATATTCATAATAGTATATCCAATATAAGGAGAAGTAGAAGTTTTTTAGAAGGTAGTTTATAACTGTACTGAAATTTTGAAGTACTATTTTTTCTAAATATAATTTTTGAGTATATATACTTTGCAATATTTGCCATCAACTAATATTTTGCAACAGTTTTTCAGATAGACAAACCCTTAATTTAACATTTCACTTTAAAGTTTCATCAAATCTTACATTTACTTATGAAATCTTAGTTTAAATATCATTATCTGATATATTACGTTTCTTTATTCGTTTGGTTAAATCTGGATTTATCATAAGTTTCAATTGTGTAATGTTTTTATATTTTGCAAAGAAATTGAAAGTTTTGCACTTGATAAGAATGATTATGAATTGCTTCCAAATGCTAACATCACTATTTTTTCGTCAGCCAACAACAGTATTGTTGCAAATTAACATTGGATTTTAGGGCTATTTTAATTCTATAATTGTTTTTATAGCTGCAGCATGCACCAACCATGCTCATCAGCCATTGTATTTGTTTATTTAAACGAATGGATATCCTTAAGATGAATCTCTACCGAATTTTATTTTTAAGCTAAGGTGAATTACATTTGTTCACATGAGTTTGGATAACTGTAGTCATTGTGATTTGTGAGTTTAAACTCGATATTGTAACATGCTGAGCAATCTAGAGTTAATTTGTAACACCATTTTTGAAATTTATTGTTACTTCATTATTATTTGTTTAAATACTCTATCTCCATAACCAATGAATTGAAGTACATTCCTGTTAGAAGTTATGAATTAGTCTTTATTGTCCTAGTTATTAGCATAGAAAGTAGTGTTTTCTAAAATAATGCATTTTACTGTTCAATAGGTTAGTGGTTTAGTCTATTTAAAGCTTTGTAATTCCTATCGTTTTAGACAAGCAATAACAATGTAGTTTCTTTTGTGCTTTAGTTATACCTCTCTCCTTTTCTCAATATAAAATTCTAACATGGTATCAGAGCTAGGTTAGAGAGAGTGAGAGCGGATAGATCTGGAGGGCTGAGTAAACAAGTCAGCAAGAGTTTAAAGAAGAAAAAAAAGCCATTTTTGAAAATCGTCTTCCCCAACAAAAATCAAATCATCCGCACAATGACGCTTAATACTTAAACAGTACCCTACGTCAGATCGGAGCTTGAAAGTCGAATTCATTGGATCTGAAATTCACGAGTTTAGATCTGGAACCGCCAATTTCAGATGCTCGCGTCGATTTGTCTTTGTATTGTGGTCATTATTTGCTTGGAGTTGTCCGTGCTCGAAAAAAAAAATAATGCTCGTCGTTCAGTTGAATATCGTCTTGCTTGGAAGTCCTCACTTAGTCGCTGCTTGAAAGCTTGAAAAGCTCGCGTCCAGATCTGCTTGGAAACTGTGATGCACCTTGGAATGCCGGATCTATTATGATGTGCTATCTATGCCATGTGATGATACTTGAATTGGTAAGGAATGCTAGTAGATTTTCTGGTTTATTTTTCGTTTAACATTGTAGATGAGAGGATGATGGTTGTCGGCCTGTAATGGCAGTTGCTTTGTGTTGAGTTTTTTTTAATTGTTGCTGAGATGATGCCTATTGACTATGATGTGTTATGGAGATGATCATGCTATAGGCAGAGATGGTCAGGCTATTTGCTGGTAGTTTGATTTGGTTGTAGTTTGAGTGATGAGTGCTGGTGTTTGATGCTCTGCCTGGTATTGAAGGTTTTGGTTTGATTGATATTCTGGTTGGAAATTTTAGATGCTCGGAGATCGTGACAGTTGGGTTTCTTTAGTTGTTGCTTGTAAATATATTGAACTACCGCCTTGCTTAAAGAGATGCTCCACTGTTTGTATGGATATGCAGTTTTTATTGCTATATGGACGTGGTTATCTCAACCCAAGGAGAAGATACTAATGTTCATTATTGGATGTGTAGTTGATGGAATTATTGCCAAATACTTGCTGTGAGATTGCTTCTATGTTAATGGGTTGCATTGTTCGAGATTGCAATGTTGAACCTGAGTGTGCTTGCGCCTTTAAGGTTGATGAAGGAAGAGCAGGCATGGTTGTTTAGGTGAAGTATGCAGGTTGTTTCTTCTTCTTCAGTGTTTGTTGTTGGAGGTGATAGGTTTGAGGTGATGCTGTTTTGTGTAGGAGATGATGGGTGATTGGAAATGCTATTTTTCGTGATTGACGCAGTTGCTGGCTTGAGGAGTTGTGATGAAGGTGATGTTGAATGTTGGTGATTGGATGACTTGGGTTTTGTGTGATTAGTGAAGTGGCAAATTGAGATAGTGGTTTGGGAATGTGATGAAACTGGTTGAGAGTTAGATTTGGCAAGGTGAAATATGTATTTGGAGATTTGCAAGCAGTGGTGTTTGCCTGATGATTGAAGTGTTGGTTTTGGAACAATGGGTTGGTAATGGCTGTTGTGGATGGTGAAAAGGAGCAAGCTGATGTGAGGTTTGTTTTTGTGTAGGAGAGTGCTGACTTGGGAGAGAAGATGTGAACTTATGTGTTGAGTTGAAATCGGGGTTGGAAGGCGAAGGAAAAGTAGGATATGGTTGAGGCTGCTGGGTTTGAGTAGTTGAATCAGAGTGATGTGGAGGCTGAGGAGGTATTGCTTGCTATGATAGGGAGTAGCTGTTGGTGGATGGTTTAGCTTTTAGCTGTAGGCGATGTGTTAAGGAGTTGATATTAGAAAGGTAAATGATTGTATTGGGGATCCTGAAGTTGATGTTGACAATCCAGTACTTAAAGCCGAACAAGATTCATAGGCAAGCTCGACAAGGGTGCAGTTCTTAAAGCGATATGTGCAGGCTTTGAGGAAACTACTGAGCCAGCAGTGTGTTTAAGTGATGATGTCCAGACTAATGAATGCTTAGAAATAATGGAGGTTGCAGGCAAGATAAAGCTGCCAATGTTACTGCATGCAAGGATACTTTCCGTGGAAGAGTATGTGAATGCCCTGTTGTGGGTGGTGTAAAATTTGTTGGTGATGGATACACACATTGTGAAGCTTCTGGATCTGGAAGGTGTTAAATATCACTTCAGATGAGCTTCCTAGCATTAATGGTGCTAGTAACAGAGTAGTGGAATCTGTGGATGGTGAAGAAGAAAGGTCAAGTGCCATTAAAGCCAATGGAGAATCTATTGTGATTGGTAATGAGCTTGAGAATACATCATAGGTTGCTATAGTTGATGAGGATAAACGAGTGGCTATGGAGTTTGGATCTGAATTTTAGAAAATGGAGTTGTTTTTGGCTCTTTGAAAACCTGTCGTTGGCATGTTGAAGTTGCTTGTTGCGGTGAAGTTGAGTTTTATGAGCAGTGATGAGTTGTTGAATTGTGAGAGTTTGCAATTGCAGTGAAGTGTGAATGGCATTGATGTTGAAGGTAGTGGTCTGAAGAGGGTTTTTGATGTGATGACGATGCGTAGAATGTCGGTTATGAGGTTGGACAAGTTGAAGAGTGCTCATAAACTGTTTGGTGATATGTCTAAGAGAAGATAGGCATGCCTACATGTGAAGTAGGCTGAGCGAGGAAGATTTGGTTTTGTGTCATCCAACAAGTAAGGAAGAAGAGCTGCGGTTCTCACTTGTTAGGGGATGACAGATACCGCGGTATCAAGGGATGATCCATATGCAAAGACCAAGAGGGTCCCTCAAAGGAAACCAAGAGTAGTTGTTGATGGTTAAAGTACCAATCAACGCGAACAGTTGAGCATGCCCAACCAGGTAGAGATGAAAGTTGTGGCCGAGTTCGTCTATGCAAGACGATGAAGAAATTGAGAAGCGCAGTTCATTGCTTTGTTAACTGGATGTTAGCACATCTAGTTTAAGGGAGAGTGTTAGAAGTTATGAATTAGTCTTTATTGTCCTAGTTATTAGCATAGAAAGTAGTGTTTCCTAAAATAATGCATTTTACTGTTCAATAGGTTAGTGGTTTAGTCTATTTAAAGCTTTGTAATTCCTATCGTTTTAGACAAGCAATAACAATGTAGTTTCTTTTGTGCTTTAGTTATACCTCTCTCCTTCTCTCAGTATAAAATTCTAACATGGCTCTGATACCAACTATTAGGGTTGTCTCGCATGTTTAATGGAGGAACGACGGTTCGAATTTGGAAAGTCCCACATCGCTAAATAACTTGGACAAGTGGTGTATAAATATGGGTTGGTAGGCACGTAACATTGGGGATTCCTTTTGTTACAACAAAGTGTGTGCCAACCCATATGCGTACGCCACGTGCAGGAGATGGGGAGCTTGGTCCGACCGCCGTTACACAACAGTAGTATCGGAGCCGATGGTTACGGACTGGGCCATGCAGACACGGCAGTGCTCTCAAAGGTTATCGCAAAGGGATGCGAGTCAAGGGGGAGACTGTTAGGGTTGTCTCGCATGTTTAATGGAGGAACGACGGTTCGGATTTGGAAAGTCCCACATAGCTAAATAACTTGGACAAGTGGTGTATAAATATGGGTTGGTAGGCACGTAACATTGGGGATTCCGTTTGTTACAACAAAGTATGTGCCAACCCATATGCGTACGCCACGTACAGGAGATGGGGAGCTTGGTCCGACCGCCGTTACACAACAATTCCAACATGGTTGAGCTATGATATATAAGGTACGAGATTTTTTGAATCAAATAGTATGATCACTGCCACTATAATAAAAACAGAGTAAGTGGGTTTCTAATTAGTAGTAGCATTCAAAAATTTCTTCTAGGCATATTACGCATATACTTTTCAAGGAAAATAGAGTTGTGTACCGTTCTTCAAAGGATATATGACATGTTGTGACTATTGAGTTCGGAAATGTTACATATCTGTTGCCTAGAATTTTTCCTAGCATTTAATCAGATTAAAAAAATATGGTAATCCAAACAAAAAGGTAAATTATAAACAGAAAATTATTGTCAAGGACAAAATTTCTCAGTGTTTTAGCAGGACAGACCTTCAATATTTTAGCCTGAAGGACAACTTTCCTTAGGTATCAGTTTTTAGTTATTGATAGCAGTTTTAGCAGTTTTAGGTATCAGTTTTTAGTTCGGTAGCAGTTTTGGAAGAATGTTTGTCCTTATGAATAATTTTGGAAGAATGTTTGTCCTTGTGGTTAAAATATTGAGATCGTGTCCTTGAGGCTAAAAATATACAAATTTTTGTCCTTTAAATTAATTTCCCCAATTATAAATTAGTATAGTGTGTCGTTACTGTACTTAAACTTTCACATTTTATTTAAATAAAACTATTGCTAACTCATCTTTTTCAAGCAACAACTCAGTGTGTTAAGAGAGGAGCTAAAACAACATTACATACATCAATGCCAAATTCTCATGAGCTGCATTTTGAGATTGGACTTTGAACTATGATTAAGCTCATTTGAAAACAAATATATGCTTGAACATCAAGGGGCTCTCCCTGATTGTCAATCTAGAATATGCAATAGTTTTTTAGAAGATAAGAAGTATGGTAGTCTGAAATGTATATAAACAGTTCTGGAAGATTAGTTGTAACATTTTATTACCATTGGTAAACGATTTTCTATGTTTTTTAAACAAAAGATTACTAGAAATCTCAGGATTATGACATATGGGTATTTGGTAAACTCCAATGGTTGACTTGAGGGTTTTCGTTGTAATATAGATGACTTAAACTATTCTTGAGACGGTTGGTTTATGTTTTTTTTCTTGGTAGATCCAATATTGAAAAATACTCCCAATGTTTGTTGCATTTGCAAAGTCTAAGACTGTTAGCTCTACTTATAAGTGGTATAACATTCTAGACCGAGGCTTTAGTGGTCATAAATTCGAATCTCGAAACATTAAATTTAGTATTATGCTTGAAAGTACGATACGTATTCTAAAAAAATGTTGCACTTACATAATATAATAAAGAAAAGTTACGAAAATTAAGTGGATACACACACATGTATGAAAATTAATTCAAACCTCGAAACATCAAATTGTGCGTGCACGCGTGCGCCCGCAAGTGCATAAATCACTGCCACTTAATTATTACTCTGCATTTTATATACTATTTTTATTGTTTGCCAATTGATGCAAGTTTGTATAGTTCTAATTATCATCCACGGATTTTTGAGCACTTATCTATTAAATAATAGTAAAGTAGAACAAATTTTTGGTCTCATGTTGATTCTAGGATTTTTCACAACTTTCCTTGGTTTTCTGTAGATATTTATTAATATTATTACTCTCATATTAATATTTTATTAATATTTTTCTCAACTTTACTCTATGTTATTAATTCTCTGCCATCCTTTTACATTCAAAACCTACACTTCCTTATTTTTATAATTATTTTCATAGTTCTCGTCGATTTTTTCGTATATATACATTTAAGTATTTTTATTTAAATTAATTAGATAATATAAGTATAAACTATTTAAACAAATTAAATTAACTATTTTCTATTAATTTGTCTAATAAATCCTAAAGATAACAATGCCAACATGTAAATCACACATTATAACAAAATGGTATAAACTAAATTTTCATCTAAATATAAGAATATATAGATCAAATAATAACAAACAATAATAACAACTTCAATGTATAATTATTTATTTCAATAAATTGTAGTTAAATAATAGAAAGGTTTAGAAATTACAAATTATCTCAATAATTCTAGAAATTTCACCTCACTCCTTAATTCTCTTTGATTTTTTTAAATCTAGGTAATTAACATTTTACAGTTATCCAAAATGTTGCGTTAATTTTCTTCATGATTTTGTATTCAAATACCTAGATCTTATAATTTCTATTCTTATTAACAAAGTTTTCATCAATTTTATCTTATTATTTTACGTTTCAATCCATGTATTTATACTAATCAAACACAATAAATTCGAACTATATAAATAAATTTAAAAACTAATATTCATTAGTTTATCTAATAATTTATTAAAAAAATGACAAATTCAATTTATATACGAAATTCGTATTAACAAAATGGTAAAATAGATTTTTCAATTAAATATACAATATAAAAATCACTTAAAAAAAGTATATGTATAAACATTACAAAAAGTTTAATCTATGATTGATATATCATACATTGTACAACAAAATTTTATTTTAACAATATTTAAATACAATACTATGTTTTTTTACAGCATTATCATATGTAATGCATGAGATACACACTATTATTCTATTATTAGTATCCACAATTTTAGTAAATAAAAACAGTTAGTTTTCTCCTTGATTATCTTCTATTACAATTTAAAATTCTTATACAAATTGATTTTTTAATATAACATCCAAAACCCATCATACTACAAATGCACACTTGTGCACGGGAATAACTACACATGACTATAAATATTTTCGATATTATTTCAGAAAAAAGAAAATATTACTTTAATGTTTAACTTTGAAAATTTACATAAATAACTACTTACAATTATTTCACATATATACTATATCCATCAAATATTATGTTTAATATATAATATCTTATATTTTAAAATATTTATTAAACTTATTTTAAAATTGTAAACTAAAGTTTTAAAATATTAAATTTTGGAAATATATCTTTATAAAACTTATTTACATTTATTTAAAATGTATCAATTAATAAAATATTATGTTTAGTGTATAATTTTCTTAAAATTTTGAAATATTATTGTAAAACTAATTTGGTACAAAATATATCATTTTTAACAGTTAGAATCTGAAAATAATAATATGTAATGTTATTTACAAATAAAAATAGATTATAATTTAGTAATTTATGATATATAAAATATAGTTTTTTTTAAAAAAACAATATTTAAAATTATTTTATAACAAAAACATAATATTTTAACGTGTTTAAATCAAAAAATAATAATGATATTTTTTATAAATTCATTTATAATCATTTAACAAATATAAAGCTGCGAAATATTATACTGAAAGTATGTTTGAATTTCAAAATTTATATATAATCAAAATATATTATTTTAGATATTAGTTTTTTGAAAATGGGTTCATTTTATAGCTTTAGTATAACTAGGATTACAAAGTACAAGTACAAATACACAGTAGCCCAAGCAAACAGGGCTACAAAATCTACTTAATTAAAAACAAATATAGATATACATGTGAAGAAATACAAATATAAACAACTTATATCAATTCTTGTCTTCTTTTCACTGCATAAGTTTACTGATGCATCTTTGTCTAAAAAAACTTCAGCCCATTATTGGATGTGAACATTATGATGGGCAATCTGACTATAGTCTTCTCCAAACAAATGGTATGCAAATGTGAAAACTAACTCACGTGCTTCTCTAACCAACAAAATCTTCAGAACCGCCTATACTGGCGAATCGTACAACCCATTGACTGCTTCTCCATAGCTTGGTTGTGATCGAAATTCACTAAAGGGGGACGAAATCCCAATCCTACCTTGCCTGAATCTATCAATCATGATAATGTCGAACTCTCATCATCAAGAATTTCAATCAAAAGAAACATGCATTCAAACTCTCCACCAACACATATCTCCTACCAATTGCGATTGTATGAAATTAGTCATGAATGTAATTATGCTAATTTTGAGATTCAAGCTATAAAGCAAATGCCCAAAAATCTGAAGGTGGGGCGATTTCCAAATCTCACTTTCTCCAAATTGTTTTGTTTAGACCCAGGGATATGAATGAATCGCATTTTAAATGTAGATCCCATGAATTGTTTTTGAACAGCATCGCAAATATCACTACACAAACAATTATTCCTGATGCTAAAAACAAAGTAACGGCCTAAGATTTTGAAATTTACTTGCGGTTTCGCCTTTCTCAAATATCCATAGAGGAATAGTAATAATAAAACTTTGATATATAGATCCCTCAAATATAATCTATTCATTAGGCACTAAAGGAATTGTAATTGTTGCGCCTGCCAGTATCAAATTGCCCCAAAAGATAGTACTTTGAACCATTGTGGGATGTCAAACCAAAATCACCAAACCTAAAATCGATTATTGACTGCAAGAATCTTACCCAAACTGTGTATCAGATATTGACATATGATTGTATAAAAATAACCTCGGTTCCGCCTCTAATACATATGGTGAATCCAAATTTTACAAGTAGATCTACAAATCACATTCGAATTGTAGGTTGAAATGGCATAAGAAATAGGAAATAGAGACGCGATTTCGCCAATTAAATCCCCAATTCTCTGAATGTCGATGTGGATTAAAGTATTAGCATAGGATTTGGTATTTGGTATATGAACATGGTTTTAGGCTTTACTATAATAAAGGATACAGAGATCCCATGAAGATCGTAAATTGCCTGGTAGTTTCTCTCCCCATGGGAGAGAAAACCACTATTATTTTAGATATCTACAATTTAAGAAACATATAATTACTTACACATTCGATTAATATATTAATGTTATAATATATATGTAAATTATAAGGATGAATATGCTAAATGTTAAATGGACATTATTGTAATCTTTATTTTCAATCACAAGTCTATAAATAGAGCTCCATTGTATTGTATATTTACACTAGCAGTGCATAAAATATCTACTTTCTCTTCCTCTAATGGATTCTTATTTTTTATGTTTTTAACACCTTATCAACACGAAACTCTTTGTGATTCTAACTCAATAGATTTATTAATTAGTTTCAGATCTGGTAATTCTAATTTAATTACTTGTAGATCCAATAAATCTTAGCTTCTAATGTCATATCTATTAATTTATTTCCTGCAAATCTTTCGTATATGATCTATTTGAGTTTAAATCCAATTAATTTCCATTTTTTCTCTCTAAATATTTTAATTTGTAGCCTACTATAAAGTATGTATAAAATTTTCCATCTAACAAGCACTGGTTGTGGAAGTTATATGAATAGTCCACGATAGTAGTTTTTATTCCTTAAATATATCTACTTCTATTTTACATTTTACATGTAATAATGAAATAGCAAAGTTGATGGTTGAATTACAACCTAAAAGAATTAAGAGCGTGAAAAATCCAAAGTTTCCACAAGTCTCTGAACTCGAACTTCTGTTTTTTCATAGATTGCAGCTTGGTACTGAACTAGCCATCTCTAGAAGAGATATATGTGATTGCTTAAAACCAGTACATGTATCAATAACATGTATTATAACAAATACATTATTAGCGCTATGATAACATGTGCCTAGAACGCTATATTAGATATTCAATATTAGTTTTGATTTAACACTTGAAGTGAATTTCTAGCGTCCAAAAGGCTTAAGACCCAATGTTCTTATAGATCTGAAAATTTAGGAATTTCATGAACTAGGATATCTGAAGTTCTCATAAATAAGTCAATTTGAAGATTTATAACATTAAAGAACCTGAAGTTCCACTGGAAGAAAATGATCTGAAAATTCAAGATTTAAAATGAATGATAATGTTTGTTACATAATGATACGTATGACATGACTAATTATGCATTAAAGCTAGTTCACTTTGTCAATTAGCGATATCTATTCAGCTAGCATACTGCTTATTTTGTATTAAACAGTCTACTGTAATATACCTATTTATTTGCTTTTCTTGTTTTACTCAAACAAAAATAAATAAATAAAGTTTACTGCAACATTCAAGGAAGAATTACAAAGCTTTTAGGTTTGTAGATTTCACTCCTTAAATTTTGATTTCTAAACTATTTCATCCTGCTTTCCATATTATTATTATAACAATGAAGATAGAAAAATATTTTTGGATTATTTTTCCTTTGCTTGCTGCTCAGTGTATTTGAATTGTTCAAGTGGATCAAATTTTGACTTAGTTTCGAGTTCTTCTTTAAAAAATATTCTGTTATCTATGCTTTGACTTGGTTTTATCTTTTTATGACCTGGGGCTTTGATTTGGTTCATATTGTTGCCAAAATTCTAGTTTTAATAATTTATAGCTTAAGACATTCATTTATGTTTTGAATAATTCCATGATTCTTGCTGTGTATATTGGAGCATGCTTCTGACCACTTGTGTGCGATTTAATGTGTATCAAAGCATTTGATGTACCATTACTTGCTTCTGTACATTTGTACTTGAGGCATGGTACACCGTTGCACTTAAAACCCTTGCTTGATTGTGGTTTTGTTAGTTGTTCATGATATGGGTTGTTGTTCATATACCATATTGTACATGTCTTTGTTGCATACTTCTTTGTGCATTTCTGTACATGAGACTGAAATGTTTATTAAGTACTATTCTTGATTAAATTTTAATGCATCCTTATTTTAATTACAATAGTCTTCATTATTCAATATTTCACGAACTCGGCTAGTTTTAATGAACCATATTTGGATACTGTCATATCAAAGCATGTCTAGTATAAGTGTATTATATCTGTAGTTGATATATGCATGGCGATTTCACAACTATTTCAACCAAAATAAATAAATAAATAAAATCACCCATCCCAAATTGCAGACTTGTGTCTAATTTTCACCATTTAAATTATGCATCATCATAATGTGTGGCTATGATTTTGTAACTAACACCACAAGAAAATATGTTTCTTACTGCAATAAAGGATAGCGTTTGGACATTGAATGTTGTTGTTTTGGTATGCTTAAAATTGTTACAGCATTCTAAGTGGCTCCGACTAGATAAAATTTCTGAGTAGGCTATAAACTTATATTCCCGCTTACTTTTTCTACCTCGTTTTTGCTCACTTTCCTTTTCCAAAAAAATAATTTAAAAACCTATCCATTTTTTTCTTTCCTTCCATTTCCAACCATCTCTTTGTAACATCCCATATCTAGAGGCCCGAAGCAAAGTGTTACAAATGCTGCAGTCATCTATAGTATTAACTTCCGGCGACTAAATACGGCTATGTTAATGGTATCTATAATATCAGAAGCACTTGAATATGAAACAAAACACAGATTTCAAAACAACATTTTTTCATTACATTTCCAAACACATGTCCCATATTCATACTACATAATCCCAAAACTTTTCCTAGGCAATGAAAAAATAGCCTTATTACAAAATACGCCAAAAGTGACATATGAAGATGCCCCCTTGGATGATCAGTCATATAGTCATAAATGACTTAATACATACACAACAAAAATAAATAACAAAATAAAGAACTGCAACTCCTAATAGCTATCCATTAGCCTCATGCTTGCCTCTGGTAGCTTTATTCGTCATCATACTAAAAACCCGAAAAGCCTCAACCCTCAGCCTACTCAAATCAATTTTGAGCACCCGAGAGTTTAAGAGGAAAAACATAAACTTTGAGTCAAACATAAAACTTGATGTGAATAATACTATACATCCCAGTTATTAATGTTAAGTGAGACCACGCCGCTTAGCGGAACGGGTTTCCCCTCACTAACATCCTTTTAAAACATATCTTTTTGCAAATCTTTTCCGACAACCAAAACTGGTTAAATTCTGTAAAGCATCATTATGTAAACATACATACCAGATAATAAAAGAACTATCTGTTCAAACACTTTAGTTTTATTTGGCCGACTATTAACTTTTGGCTGACTCGGCCTACCAGACAAAATAACAAAATAATCTAACATCTATTAGACACACCTCTTTCGGATGGTCTGTCCTTAACTATCTGTTAAATACTTCTCTTCTGGACGGTCTGTCCTTAACTTATCATCTCCTAGGGTCACCTGATCCTAATAATTTTGCGGGCTCACCAATAACCTATATGTATACAAACATATATTCCCTTCTATGCGTAATCATAATTTTAGTCTTACCTATGACAAAGCCCTACACACTGGAATTTTAGACTAAATTAGCTGGGGCCAATAGCTAATATATAAGGCGCGACCCTATACCAGTCCCATCTTGCATTATAATATTTGAGTCATTTTACTTAGGGATATCTTACCAAAATTTTCCTTGAAAACCTTAAATGATTTAAAACCTTGAAATCAAACTCACACAAGGAAAATACATATACTTTATGCTTTACTCAAAATCACCTTGTCATGTTATATACTTTGCTCAAACCTTAATTGATGAAAACAGTCAAACACTTGAAAGTACCCCTTTTGATTCCATTGAAAATCCCCTTTTCAATACCTGGTAAAACCCTTCATTTATCTAGGCCGAAAGGCCAAAACCTTCCTTTCGAAACCATTATTAAAACCCTTTCGAAACCTTTGAAAATCTTCCTTTTGAAAGCTTTAAACCTTAGACATCATATCTTAAAACACTTCAAAAACATTGCCATTAGAAACCCTTGGAAAAACCTTCCATTTCAACCCTTTCGAAACCATTAGAAAACATCACCTTTCATCTCCTTCGAAACCCTTTTAAATACCTTTCGAATGCATCAAACTTTTAGAAACTAAAACCTTTCAAAAGCACTTGGGTTCAATTTAAACATGTGGAAAAACACCTTTCGAAACCATTTAAATCATCTCTTTCGAAACCGTTGGATTATACTTCAATCAGAACAAAAGGGTCTTAAAATAACCATTTAAGTCGAAAGCCTACCTTTCAAAAGCATTCCTAAGTAAAAAGTGATGTGTCAAAACCACCCTTCTGAAAACATTGGAGAAGTGGCTAATTTTAAAAGCTAATTATACCTTTCGAAACCATTGACTTTGAAAGGTAGAAAGGCTGCAGCTAGAGGTTTCGACCCCTTCGAAAGCATTACTTAAAACAAAAGTGTGCAGCCCATTCGAAACCCTTCCTTTTAAAATTTAAGCTAGTCGAAAGCCAACTGAGTTGAAAGCTATCCTTTTGAAAGCAAAGCAGACGCTTCTTTAATTTAAAACAAAGCATACTCCAATCCTTTCGGAACCCAGCATTTCGACTACGTACCTTCCGCCTCTATCTAATACGCTACGTACCACATAACTTGATACAATGCGCATTGGTTTCGAAAGCATGGTGGCGAAACGTCCTAGTCGGAACCCCTTGGTGCTGAAAGTAGCGGAACATGCTAAAAACATGTTATTTATGTTTTTAACTTAAAAGAGAAACTTTTCAGCTAACCTACTAATATTTGTCAAATTTTCATTGGTTGTTAAATACCTTTTCAAAAGTGCTGCCAATATTTTCAGAAATAAACAACACTTATATTTTACAATACCCCTTCTCCTTAATTAAATATATAAAACATTTAAGTCCCATACCTTAAATAATTTTATATATTCATCAAAACACTTAGGAAAATTCTATAAAAATTCTAGAAAATCCTATTTAATATGTTTTTAACATATATAAATTTCAGACCCAAATAATTATTTATTTTACCGTAAATAATTTATAACCCAATAAATTATTTTCTTCACTAGAAAATTAATATAAAATCCATATTTATTTAGAAAATTATAAAAATTGAAACCCACCTCTAAAATATTATTTCTGATCTACATTTAAATTCACAAGGCATTTGGATGTCATTTAATAGGGTTTTCATATCAAACATATCATAAAATCGATATAAATATGCATAAATCATCAATAAGTATATATAAACTTTTAATCATTCGAAACATGGCATAAACATACAAAAATACTTCAGATTATCCTTAAAACCGAAAATCATTAGAAAATGAGATGTAGTAATTATTCACATTAGCTTGAGATTAGGGATGTGAGATTTGAATTAAACTTGATGTTGATTAAGCTTCCCCTTTTACTTTCTTCTTCTTACTCTTCAAAATGGTGGCCAACCTCTCTTTACTTTTACTTTTAGAGGGCCCTTCTTCCTATTTTACCCCTAACTTATTTCCTAACATATCTTATTCTTGCTATCTTGTTTTGATTTACATTTTAACAAGGTAAGGCTACCCTTAATTATATTCAAATCTCAATCCATTAATCATCTTACATTATTTTATTTATTTTACTAATTAAATATCCTAAATAATGTTACTAAAAATATGGGGTGTTACAATCTCCCCTCCTTAAAGAGTTTCGTCCTCGAAATTACGATAAGATACACAACAAAACAATCAAAGGTAAAACATACCATCAAACTAATCAGGATAAGCGTCTCTAACCCTTCTTTTAGTTTTCCAAGTACAGTCTCTAGCATCGTCACTCAACTGGACTTTCACTAATCTGACTGTCTTGCTCCTCAACTTTTTCTCGTCTCTCGCGACTATCCGGATGGGCTTCCTAACTATAGTCATGTTTGGTTTCACTACTAAATCTTCTGACATAGTCGGTGCTATAGTAGTGTCTGGATCCCTAACACATTTCCTCAGATTAGATATATGGAAAACATCATGGAATCCTGCCAAACTACTCGGTAACTCTACTTTATATACGAGTTTCCCGATCCTTTCTAAAATAGAAAATGGTCCTACGAACCTCGGTGCTAACTTCCTCATCTTTCCGAACCTGATAACACCTTTCATCGGCGATACTTTGACGTAAACATGATCTCCAACAGAGAACTCTAAATCTTTTCATCTTCTATCTGCATAACTTTTCTGCCTAGACTGAGCTTCCTTCATTCTCGCCCTTATCAGCTCAATCTTTTCTGCCGTTTCTTTTACCAAATTAGGACCAAGGACCAATCTATCTCCGGTCTCTAACCAACATGCAGGGGATTTGCATGGTCTTCCATACAAAGCCTCAAACGGTGCTATCCTTATACTAGTCTGATAACTATTATTGTAAGAAAACTCGACTAGGTGTAGGTGGTCTTCCTATGATCCCTCGAAGTCTAATACACAAGCTCGCAACAAGTCCTCCAAGATCTTGTTAACCCTTTCCTTTTGCCCATCGGTCTGCGGATGGTAAGCGGTACTCGTCTTGAGCTTGGTTCCTAAACTTTCCTATAGACTCTTCCAGAACTCGCTAGTGAATAAGGAATCTCTATCACTAAAAATACTACTAGGAATTCCATGTAGTCTAACCACATTCTTCATAAATAACTTAGCCAATACATGGGCCATCCTGTTTGGCTTAACTGGAATGAAATGGGCACTCTTGGTTAGTCTGTCCACTATGACCCATATACTTTCATTCCCTCTATTATATCTCGGCAACCCGTCTATGAAATCAATAGAAATAGAATCCCACTTCCATACTGGAATATCCAATGGCTGAAGCAATCCACTTGGCTTCTAGTGCTCGGCTTTTACCTGCTGATAGTTCAAACACTATTTCACCCATAAGCCAACATCCCTCTTCAGGCCTTCCTAGAAGAAACTTCTCTTCATATCTTGATACATCTTCGTTCCTTCTAGATGAATAGTGAACTTCGAACGATGGCATTCCTCTAAAACATCCTTCCTTATGCTTCCCACATTTGGAACACATAATCTACCCTTCTTTCTCAACCATCCACTTTGGTCAAGACTGAGATCTTTCAAGTCATCTCTCTCTGTCCCATCCTTTAATTTCCTGATCCTTTCGGCTAACGAAGGATCGTCTTCCTGTTTAGAAGCAATCTTCTCAGTCAATACCAGTCGGACTTCTAAACAAGACAATATAGCAGCTCCTCCACTAGACCCAGCCTCGGATCTCCACTGCACCCTTCAAGCTGACAATGCTTCCAAGTCTTTCCATTCTGCTATCATAGCTAACACTGCATTCTGATGCTTCCTACTAAGCGCATTTGCAACCTTGTTGCCTTCCCCCGATGTGTATTCTATTCTAAAATCATAAGCGGCTAAAAAATCTAACCACCTCTGCTGTCTCATGTTCAGCTCCTTCTGAGAGAACAAGTACTTCAACGACTTATGATCTTTATAAAGCTCGAACCTCTCTTCCAAAAGGTAATGCCTCCACACTTTAATGCAAATATCACTGCAGCTAACTCCAAGTCATGCGTTGGATATCTAACCTCATGCAGTCTAAGTTGTCTAGAAGCGTAGGCAATCACTTTACCACTCTGCATTAGCACAACTCTCAATCATGTTCCACACGCATCAGTATAAATAACTAATTCCCGATTCTCCTCCAAAACAACCAATACAGGTGCATGGGTTAATAAGTGTTTAAGCTCTGGAATGCTTCCTCACACTTATCGTTCCACACAAACTTTACATCCTTTCGCGTTAGCTTGGTCATGGCGCTGCTTTTCGCGAAAAATCTTTTACAAACCTCGGATAATACCAAGCCAATCCAAGGGAACTTCTTATCTCAGTTAGTGTTTTTGGTCTTTTCCAATTATTAACAGCTTCGATCTTTTTTGGATCGACTGACAATCCTTTCTTCGAAACCACGTGACCAAGAAGCTTCACTTCCTTCTTTCAAAAATGGCACTTCAAAAACTTTGCCTTTAGCTGATGCTGCCTCAGCGTCTCAAGCACAACTCTAAGATGAACTTCATGCTCCTTCTCATCCTTAGAGTATATGAGAATATCATATATAAAAACCAGCACGAACCTATCCAAATAGTCTCAGAAAATCTGTTTCATCAAATCCACAAAGAATGCTGGTGCATCAGTGAGTCCGAACGGCATAACTAACAATTCGTATGACCCATACCTTGTTCTAAATGCCGTCAAAGGTATATTATCTTCTGCCACTTTAAGCTGATGAAAACCTGTAGCCAAATCCAACTGAGAAAATATCTTGGCTCCACTCAACTGGTCGAATAAATCGTCAATTCTTGGCAATGGATATGATTCTTTATCGTCCTTTCATTCAACTTACGATAATCGATACATAGCCTTAACGATCCATCTGGCTTCTTAGCAATTACTACAGCTGCTCCCCAAGGCGAACTACTTAGTATGATCAAACTCTTACCTTCCAAATCTACCAACTGAGCCTTTAACTCCTTCATCTCTGTTGGTGTCATCCTGCTTGGTAGCCTATTTACCAGTTCTGTCCCTGGCACCAAATCTATCCGAAACTCAATGGCTCGTTTCGGTGGAAATCCTACTACTGGCTCGAAAACATATGTGAATTCTCTATGCACGAAAACACGATTCAGCTCATCTTCTAACTCCATAACACCCAACAAAGCATTCACCTCGTAGCTAGGGTTTTCTATGGTATAAATTATCCGATCAGTACAGTCCAGGTGTCTAAGTAATATTTTCCTATCGTGGCAAAATATCCTAGCATCGTATTTACTTAACCAATCCATGCCCAATATAATTTCGAACCCTACGAAGTCAAATACATGCAAACTGCAAACAAAGGTGTAACCTAACAAGTCAAACTCTAAGTGGTCACACTTCATCCCAAATGTTGCATACCCACCTATCGGATTTGCAACTCTTAAGGAATTAACTAAATATGTGGGTTCTAGGTTAAGTTTATCTACCAAACATCGAGATATAAAATAATGCGATGCATCAGTATCAAATAAAACACTAACAGATATATCATGGATCTAAAGCGTACCTCCCAACACTGTTTTCCTTTCTCTTGCACTATCGACTTTGAAGTAGCAGGTTCTAATGCAAATACTTAGCCTTTATCTTTTTTAGCTGACTCTTTGCACTGGTTCTTATAGTGGCCGATCTGATCACATTTAAAGCACCTGATGTTCTTCTTTCCAATCACCTTCTTTCCTTTTCCCTTTCCAGTACGACACTCATGAGCATAATGTCCTTTCTTGTCACACTTATAGCAGACCACCTCAGACTTTCCTTTCTTTGCTACTCCTCCTTTCTGATCATTCTTCTTATGGAAAAACTTCCTCTTTTGGCTTTGTCCAACCTGGACCTCCTTTTCCTTCTTCTTCTCCAAACAAGCTAACATTTCTTCGTGTCTCAATGGCATCTCCACAAATACATCACATGGATCTCTAATGTGAGGCAAAGTAGCCCTGGCCAATTATGGCTTCAAATCTCTAATGAAATTCTCATTCCTTTTCATTACTGTATCAACAGTGGCATACCCATATCTAGCTAATTCTTCAAACCTACTAGCATACTCTAGAACTGACATTTCTCCTTTTCCAACTCAACGAACTTCCTAATCAAGACAGACTGCGCCATAATTGACATGATCCTTTCCTGGAACCTTCTCCTAAACTCTGCCCATGTAATCTCTACTTCATTTACTCTAGCAGTCACACTGTTACACCAAAACAAAGTTGCCCCTTGAAGTTGTCTCGAGGCAAGTCTCTTCTTCCGCTCGTCATTGAGCCCTAAGTCAGCAAATATCCTTTCATAGTGCAACAACCAGTTCTCCACTTCTATAGCATCCTCAGTCCCGATAAACGGCTTCCCTCCAAGCCTAGCATAGTCTCTACTCAAGTTAGCATAATGATTAACTACTGGAGCTTCTTGAACTCCTCCCGCAGCATTTCCTCCAACAACTCCAGCTGCGATCCCAGCTTGCATCATGTTTACGAAAAACTGATATATAGCCTCCATATCTACTTGTGGGACTCCAGCACTAACATTCTCAGCCTGAGCCTGACCTTGAGTTCTTCAAACATTTGGTCGGGCATTTCCATTTGTGGTGGTGCTATCTCCTTCTAGATTAACTCTACCTCTTGTTTCGTCCATATCTGTATTCAAGCTTCGTGAGATATAGAAGAATAGCCTAACAAAGATAGGAGTCTAGAGTTAAAGCGTATACGTATATATAGCAAATACAAGTACGTTACTGTAGCGTTATCCCATACCCCGATCTTAACTCTAAGTCCTAAGGATTATGTTTTCAAAATCATTTTTAGTTAAAGTATTTCATAAACATATGCTCTGATATCAAGTTGTAACATCCCATATCTAAAGGCCCAAAGCTAAGCGCTACATATGCTGTAGTCATCTATAGTATTATTTGGCAACTAAATACGGCTATGTTAATGGTATCTATAATATCAGAAGCACTTGAATATGAAACAAATCACATATTTCGAAACAACACTTTTCCATTATATTTCAAAACACATGTTCCATATTCATACTACATAATCCTAAAACATTGCCCAGGCAATGAAAAAATATACTTATTACAAAATACGCCAAGAGCGACATATGAAGATGCCCCCTTGGATGATCAGAGTCATATAGTCATAAATGACTTAATACATACATAGCGAAAATAAATAACAAAACAAAGAACTGCAACTCCTAATAGCTATCCGTTAGCCTCCTGCTCGCCTCCGGTAGCTTTATTCGTCATCCTACTAAAAACCTGAAAAGCCTCAACCCTTAGCCTACTCAAATCAATTTTGAGCACATAAGAGTTTAAGGGGAAAAACATAAACTTTGAGTAAGACATAAAGCCTGGTGTGAACAATACTATACATCCCGGTTATTAATGTTAAGTGAGACCACTCTGCTTAGCGGAACGGGTTTTCCCTCACTAACATCCTTTTAAAACATATCCTTTTGCAAATCTTTTCCTACAACCAAAACTGGTTAAATACTGTAAAGCATCATTATGTAAACATACATATCAGGTAATAAAAGAAGTATCTGTTCAAACACATTAGTTTTATTTGGCTGACTATTAACCTTTGGCTAACTCGGGCCTACCAGACTAAATAACAAAACAATCTAACATTTGTTAGATACACCTCTTCTGGACGATCTGTCCTTAACATATCTGTTAAATGCTTCTCTTCTGGATGGTCTGTCCTTAACTTACCATCTCCCAGGGTCATCTGATCCCAATGGTTTTGCGGGCTCACCAATAACCTATTTGTATACAAACAATATTCCCTTCTGTGTGTAATCATAATTTTAGTCTTACCTATGACAAAGCCCTATACACTAGAATTTTGGACTAAATTAGCTGGGGACAATAGCTAATGTGTAGGGTGCAACCCTATACCAGTCCCATCTGGTATTATAATTGAATCATTTTACTTAGGGATATCTTCCCAAAATTTTCCCTGAAAACCTTTTTCAAAATGATTTAAAACCTTTAAATCAAACTCACACAAGGAAAATACATATACTTTATGCTTTACTCAAAATCACCTTGTCATGTTATATACTTTGCTCAAACCTTAATTGATGAAAACAGTCAAACACTTGAAAGTACCCCTTTTGATTCCATTGAAAATCCCCTTTTCAATACCTGGTAAAACCCTTCATTTATCTAGGCCGAAAGGCCAAAACCTTCCTTTCGAAACCATTCTTAAAACCCTTTCGAAACATTTGAAAACCTTCTTTTCGAAAGCTTTAAAACTTAGACATTATATCTTAAAACACTTCAAAAACATTGCCTTCAGAAACTCTTAGAAAAACCTTCCATTTCAACCCTTTCGAAACAATTAGAAAACATCACCTTTCGAAAGCATCAAACCTTTAGAAACTCAAATCTTTCGAAAGAACTTGGGTTCAATTTAAACATGTGGGAAAACACCTTTCGAAACCATTTAAATCATCTCTTTCAAAACCATTGGGTTATACTTCGATGAGAACAAAAGGGCCTAAAAAACCATTTAAGTTGAATGCCTACCTTTCGAAAGCATTCCTAAGTAAAAAGTGATGGTGTCGAAACCATCCTTTCGAAAACATTGGAGAAGTGGCTAATTTTAAAAGCTAAGTATACCTTTCGAATCCATTGACTTCGAAAGGTAGAAAGGCGGCAGCTAGGGGTTTCGACCCCTTGGAAATCATTACTTAACACAAAAGAGTGCAACCCACTCGAAACCCTTCCTTTTAAAATTTGACCTAGTTGAAAGCCAATTGAGTCGAAAGCTATCCTTTCGAAAGCAAAGCAGGTGCTTCTTTAACTTAAAACAAAGCATACTCCAACTTTTTCGGAACCCAGCATTTCGACACATACCTTCCACCTCTATCCAATACGCTACGTACCATGTAACATGATACCATGTGCATTGGTTTTGAAAGCATGGTGGCGAAACGTCCTATTCAAAACCCCCTGGTGCCGAAAGTAGCGGAACATGCTAAAAACATGTTATTTTTGTTTTTAACTTAAAAGAGAAACTTTTCAACTAAGCTGCTAATATTTGTCAAATTTTCATTGGTTGCTAAATTCCTTTTCAAAAGTACTGCCAATATTTTTAGAAATAAACAATAATTATATTTTACAAAATACCCCTTCTCCTTAATTAAAAATATAAAACATTTAAGTCCCATACCTTAAAAAAATTTATATATTCATCAAAACACTTAGGAAAATTCTATAATAATTCCAGAAAATCCTATTTTATATGTTTTTTAACATATATAAATTTCAGACCCAAATAATTATTTATTTTGTCGTAAATAATTTATAACCCAATAAATTATTTTCTTCACTAGAAAATTAATATAAAATCCACATTTATTTAGAAAATTATGAAAATTGAAACCCACCTCTAAAATATTATTTCTAATCTACATTTAAATTCGCAAGGCATTTGGATGTCATTTAATAGAGTTTTCATATCAAACATATCATAAAATCAATATAAATATGCATAAATCATCAACAAGTATATATAAACTTTTAATCATTCAAAACATGGCATAAACATGCAAAAATACTTCGGATTATCCTTAAAACCGAAAATCATAAAAAAATGAGATGTAGTAATTATTCACCTTAGCTTGCGATTAGGGATGTGAGATTTGAATTAAACTTGATGTTGATTAAGCTTCCCCTTTTACTTTCTTCTTCTTACTCTTGAAAATGGTGGTCGAACTCTCTTTACTTCTAATTTTTGTAAATGAATGCAAGTGAGAACTCACGGCTAACAGTTTAGGGTATCAGAGAGCCCTTCTTCCTATTTACCCCTAACTTATTTCCTAACATATCTTAATCATGCTATCTTGTTTTAATTTACATTTTAACAAGGCACGGCTACCCTTAATTATATTCAAATCTCAATCCATTAATCATCTTACATTATTTTGTTTACTAATTAAATAACCTAAATAATGTTACTAAAATATGGGTGTTACACACTCCTTGTAACATCTTCTATCTGGAGGCCCAAAGCTAAGCGTTACAAATGTTGTAGTCATCTATAGTATTAACTTCCGGTGATAAAATACGGTAATGTTAATGCTATCCATAATATCAGAAGCACATCAATATGAAACAAAATCATAGACTCCAAAAAAAACAACTTACTGATTACATCTTAAATCCATGTTTCATATTCCATTACACAATCACAAACGATTCCTAGGATTCGATCAAATATAATTATTACAATTTACGCCAAGAGTGACATATGAAGATGCCCCCTTGGACCATCGGAGTACTCAATAAGCATATCGGTCTTAATACATCATAGTGAAAATAAAACTAAATAGCTCCTATATAGCTAGCTTTGCCTCCTACACGTCTTCATAAGCTTATTCATCCACCTAATAAACCTGTAAAAACCTAACTCTCAATTTACTCAAATTAATTTTGAGCTTCCGAGAGTTTAAGGGGAAAACATAAACTTCGAGTCAGATAAGAAGCCTGGTGTGAATAATACTATTACATCTCAGTTTACTAATATTAAGTGGGACCACGCCGCTTAGCGGAACGGGTTTCCCCTCACTAATATATCTTTTGCAAATCAGAATCATACAATCAAACTAATTAAAGAAATAATAACAATATCATATATGCACATAAATCAAGTAATTAATGGATTAACTGTTCGAGCTATATAGTTTTGTTTGGCTAACTACTAACCATTCGCTGACTCGGGTCTACCAGACAAAATAAATAATCTAACTTCTGTTAGACACACACTTGGACGGTCTGTCCTTAACTTACTTCTCCCAGGGTTAACTGATCCCAATGGTTTTGCGGGTTCACCAATAACCTATCTTTCTTTGTATATTCCTTTATGTGTGTAGCATCATTTTAGTCTTATCTGTGAAATAAGCCCTGCACACTGGAATTTTGGACTTATATTAGCTAGGGACTACTAGCTAAAGTATAAGGCGTGACCCTATACCAGTCCCATTTGGTATTCTAATATCTGAGTCATTTACTTAAGGTTAACTACCCCATCAAATTTTCCTTGAAAACGTTTCTTTCAAACTGATTTAACCTTTTTAAATCGTACTTAAACAAGGAAAATATACTCTTTGCTTTACTTAAATATCTTTTCCATGATATATGCTTTACACAAAACAATGTTGATGAAAAGCTAAATAAATACGGTTATCAATCCCTTTAAAACAAGTTAAAGCCCGTCTTTAACTTAGAAAAAAATAGGTTTTAAATCCAAGATATCACCTTTGAAACCCTTGTTTAAAAATTTAAACAGTCCCTTTCGAATCCATTGAAAGTACCCCATTCAAAATAAGTTAACTACTTTACCTTGAACACTGGGCCTAAAGGCCAAAACATATCTTTCGAAACCTTTAAAAGTAGACCTTTTGAAATCATTGAAAGTATCCCTTCGAAAGCTTTATAATACCTTAGACATCCTCTTTTCAAAATACTTTAAACTTTCCTTTCGAAAGCATTCGAAACCCTCTATTTAAAGGCTCAAGTAAACCCTTCAAAAACATTGAGGTATCTCCCCTTCGAAACCTACATTATATATTTTTCGAAAGCATTAAAATTCCTCACTTAAAAAAGACCTTTCGAAAGCATTAGGTTCAAGAAAAAGTTTATGCAACATAGCTTCAAAACCATTTAAAACCATTCATTTCGAAACCTTTAGGTTCATCTTTAAATAGAACAAAGGGTCTTAAAAGAACTGGGGCGAAAGCTTTACTTTCTAAAGCATTATTCCTAAGTAAAAGAAAGTGGATGGTTTCGAAACCACCCCTTTCGAAAGCATGGAGAAGCAACTTCAAAATTTAAGGCAAGAGAATCCATTCGAAGGCATTGATTCGAAAGACCTAATGCGGCAGCAAAGGTTTCGACCCCATCGAAAGTTTCTTTTTAAAATAATAGATGACAGCCCCTTTCAAAAGCCCTTTTTCTAAAACAAAGGCATATTTGACTAAGTTGAAAGCTAATTCTTTCGAAACCTCCTTTTTAAGCATAGGTGATTCATAGTCAAAAATAGTAGCTTCTACCCCGTCGAAAGCGTGTTTTGACTCTATACCTTCTGCGTAACTCCAATCCACTACGTATCAAGGCATTGATACCATGTGAATTGGTTTCGACTTGGTTGGGGGTGGAAGTATGGGGTCGAAATGTAGCTGCTGTAAGTGGGGAAGCAGTAATTCTTTGCAAAACTGATTATTAACCTTTTAAAGTAATATCTTTTCAACCAACTTGTCTTATTTGTCAACACATAATTTGTTGCCAATTCTTTTTCAAAAATCTTTTTCTAAAGGTTTTGCCGAATTCAGTAATTAACAATTTTAAAACATTTAAAAATTTTAAAAAATTTCCCCTTCTCCTTTTTTAAACATATAAAACATTTAAGTCCCATACCATAAGTAATTTTATATCTTTAATAAAATACTTAGGAAAATTCTCAAAAAATTCCCATAAATCACTTTTAATATGTTTTCTAACAATTTTTAATTTTGACCCAAAGCCAACATATAATACCGAAAATAATTTAAATCCAATTTAACCATTTTCTTTACTAGAATTTTCATAATAAATCCACAATAACTTAGAAAATTATGAAACTTGAAACCCATCTCTAAAATAATGTTTCTGACCTTATATCAAAAACTCAATCCATTTGGATGTCATTTAATAGGTTTTTCAAATCAAAACTTACAATAAAATCTATACGAAGCAACATAAATCACCAACGATCATATATCCATTTAAACAATCAAACATTTCACTTTTCTTGCAAAATAAATTCGGATCTCTTCTCGAAACCGAAAATAATAAAAATGAGATGTAATATATTATTCACCTTAGTTTGTTGTTAAGAAGGTTGAGATTTGCTCTTGAATTGATTTGATTAAGCTTCCTACTTAAACCCTTGCTTATCTTCCTTTTGTTTTTCCCTAATGGCGACCGGCCAAGCTTTGAGTTTTGTTTGCAAATATTTAGAATGAATAAGGGATGAAAGTAAGAAGGGTATAGGGTTTAAGAACTTAGTTTGTTTCTATTTTGCCCTTATCTTATTCCTCTTACTTATTTCATTTTAATTCTCTTTGGCTTATAGGTTAATTAAGGCACGACTACCTTAAATTATTCAAATCTCAATCCCGCAACCATTTACATTATTTCATTTAATTTATCTAATTAAATATCCTAAATAATGTTAGTCAAAATCAGGGTCAATACAGACTCCCCTCCTTAAAGAATTTCGTCCTCGAAATTACGATAAGGTACTCATAATAGGTAAAACATACCATGAAATAAGTCAGGATAAGCATCTCTAACCTTGCTCTTAGTTTCCCAAGTACGGTCTCTCTCGTCATCACCCCACTAGACTTTGACTAATCCGACTACCTTGTTCCTTAGTCTCTTCTCATCTCTCGCGACTATACGAACTTGTTTTCTAACTATAGTCAAATTCGGCTCCACTACTAATTCATCTAACACAGTCGGTGCTATAGTAGTCTCAAGATCTCGAATACACTTTCTTAGATGAGAAATATAAAAAACATTGTGGACTCCTGCCAAACTACTTGGAAACTCCACTCCATACGGGAGTTTCCCAATCCTTTCTATAATAGGAAATGGTCCAACAAATCTTGGTGCCAATTTTCCTAATTTTCCAAACCTGATTACACCTTTCATCGGTGATACCTTGATAAAAACATGATCTCCAACTGAGAACTCTAAGTCTTTCCGTCTTCTATCAACATAGCTCTTCTATCCAGACCGAGCTTCCTTCATTCTGACTCGAATGAACTCAATCTTTTCTGCACCATCTCTATTCAAATCTGGACCAAGAGCTAACCTATCCTTGGTCTCTAACCAACAAACGGGAGATTTGCATGGCCTTCCATATAAAGCTTCAAACGGTGCCATCCCTCTACTAGCCTGATAACTGTTGTTATACGAAAACTCGACTAAGTGTAGATGATCTTCCCACGATCCCCCAAAGTCTAGCACACAAGCTCGTAACAAATCTTCTAAGACTTTGTTAACTCTTTCCGTTTGCCCATCTGTCTGCTGATTGTAAGCGGTAATCATCTTGAGCTTAATACCCAAAGTCTTCTGTAGACTCCTCCAGAACTCGCTTGTGAATAAAGAATCTCTATCACTTACTATACTACTAGGAATTCCATGCAGTCGAACTATATTCTTTATGAATAATTTAGCCAAAACAGGTGTCGTCCTGTTTGACTTGACTAGAATAAAATGGGCACTCTTGGTCAATCTGTCCATTATAACCAATATCCTTTCATTTCCTCGATTCGACCTTGGTAACCCATCTATAAAATCCATTGAGATAGAATCTCATTTCCATAAAAAAACATCTAAAGGCTGAAGTAACCCACTTGGTTTATGATTTTCAGCTTTTATCTGTTGACAGTTCAAATACTTCTCACACATAAGCCTACATCTCTCTTCATGCCCTCCCAGAAGAAACGTCTTTTCATATCCTGATAGATCTTACTTCCCCGAATGAATAGTTATTTTTTAACGATGTTCTCCAAGAACTTCTTCCCTAATGTTTCCCACATTGGGAACAGACAGTCTTCCTTTCTTTCTTAACCACCCATTCTAGTGAAATCCTTAAAGTCATCGCTCTCCGTTGCATTCCTTAATTTTCTGATACGTTCTGCTAATATTGGATCCTCCCCTTACTTTGAAGTAATCTTTTTGATCACCACCGGTCGAACCTCTAAACATGACAACATAGCAGTTTCCTTACTAGATCTAGCCTCAGATCTCCACTATATTCTGCATGTAGTTAATGTTTCTAAATCATTCCACTCAACTATCATTGCCAATACTACATTCTGATGTTTCCTGCTAAGTGCATCTGCAACTTTCACTACAACAAAACAGTCTTTTTACAACGAGCAATGCCCGTTATAATACGATTTTCGCAACGGGCATGTGCCCGTTGTAATAGGCCTCGTTGTAATAGATCCACCACATTTTACAACGGGCAAAGCACGTTGTAAAAACCATTGCAGTATACCTTTTTACAACGGGTTATGACCGTTGTAATAGACTATAATACAACGGTCAAAACCCGTTGCAATAGACTAACCATACTAGTTGCATAGCCTATTTCACAACATGCATTGACCGTTGTAAAAACTCATATAACAACGCACATTGCCCGTTGCAAAATAAATGCAAATTTTTTTAAAAAAATTACAGCAGCATCCATGCAATACATCCATACTAATACTAAATATTGTCGTAAAATACAGGTAATAAAATTCAAGCATATTCAAGCATGAGGCCCATTCAATTAGGGAACAAATGACTACAGATATCTAAACAAGTAGTAGCTTAACTTCAATTCTAAGCCAGAGCAGAACTAATGTAGCGGCATCCAAAATTATACACTATTTTGCACCGTCCACTACATGTAACCTCACAAGTTCAATAGCCCTATTAATTAATTATCGAAGTGTTTTTACATTCATTCTTATTATATTATACACACATACATCGATTCACTCAGTACTAAATATAGATTTCTTCAGGTGCGTACTACAACAAAACAGTCTTTTTACAACGGGCAATGCCCGTTGTAATATGGTTTTCGCAACGGACATGTGCCCGTTGTAATAGGCCTCGTTGTAATAGATCCACCGCATTTTACAACGGGAAAAGCACGTTGTAAAAACCGTTGCAGTATACCTTTTTACAACGGGTTATGACCGTTGTAATAGACTATAATACAATAGCCAAAACCCGTTGCAATAGACTAACCATACTAGTTGCATAACCTGTTTCACAACATGCATTGACCGTTGTAAAAAGCTCATATAACAACGCACATTGCCCGTTGCAAAATAAATGCAAATTTTAAATTTTTTTTTTAAAAAGATTCATATATTCATACCATTCATAAAGTTTTACATAGTTACAAAACATCATATTCAAGCCTAAACTAACATAATATGTGGTACATATTAAAAATAACACAAGATTTCAAATTTAGACCAAACGACATTAAAGAAAACCTTGAACCATAATACTTTAGTTAATCAAAACTCATATCAACCACTTTTTTCTTCAAGAATTCCTTAGCTTCTGTAAAGTCCTGCAATACATACAAATGTAATGTAAACTATAAATATAGTCGTATATAGATATGTCCTAAACGAACTAAATTAAAGAACCTTTAGCACCTTTTTTTGCACACATCGAATGTACTAAATGAACTAAATTAACCACGTCATTCGAAATTAAAGACCATTATATAAATTGTATAGTAAGTTTTTTTTTCTCTTGACAATATTAAATCATACCTGTTTTAGCCAGAATGTAGAAAACTTTTCTTTTCAGGTATAAAAGCACACAACTTAAAATTCTGAAGTACTTGCAGCCTCCTCTGTATATTCTATAGAGATGAATTAAAATGCGCAGGCTGCAACTCCTCTAACCATGTTAGTTCCTTTCAAATTTAGTATTGGTCACATTGGTATACTTTACTCATAAAAGAGTTTCAAAAAGAACATTCCATATACAACATATTTAGTCCTAGTAAAAGAATTAACACACATTGAAGTTTTTCTTGGAAAGAAATGTATCGCTAATAATCAAAGGATTATCTGTTTATTTTTCTAGTACCTCTGCATGATGTAGGAACTTGAGCAGTTCAGCGCTAGTGCATTACAAGCAGCTAAAAAATATTTTACCTGAAAAGAAAATTATATACTAGATACAGTAATGTTTGAACATATGTTTTTGGACAGGATACTAAGAGCTCTTCTGGTAAAACTTGTTTTGAAACTCTTTTGTCGTTCTCAAATACTGCAACTGAGGTAAGTTGCTCCCAAAAAGTTTTGAATACTTACAAAATATTTCAAACATGCTCTACATAGGGAGAACTCACAATTGGGTTAGCTCTACAAACTTGTTTTGAAACTCCTCAAACACTCGGTATATAACTTTTTTGCTCACTCACCAGTCATCACTCTTTATATTCATCTAACATGTCATTTAAACATCAACAACCATGCATTTCGTTTAAGGGTATTAAATTCATACAGTAAATGGGTGTGCATAAAAAAATTTCCTACTTCGACCCTTCTAAAACGTACATAGTATGTACTTGGCCACATCTTCATAGGAGTCAAGCTTACAACGTGAGTAGGAGAAAATAGTGTAAAGCTTGGCATTTATAAAGATTTCAGTGTACGTTTACTAAAATATTCCTAGAAACAGAGAGTAACTAGTAGTCAATAGCAATGTGCAAAGCATAGGTTAAAATTGGTTAAATAGAATTAGATAATGTTGTAAAAGATAGAATTGAATAAATATAAAATTGAGAATCCAAGAAGAAATCGAGCAATTAAGGGGAATCCATAATTCATAATCTAAGAAAAATGCCTTAATTTCCTTACTTCCTTCTCAAGTTCTCTCGAAATTTCTATAATACACATTTCAATCACTACAGCATTTTCCATTATATAAACACTAGGCTGAAAACCTCAATACTTCTCTCCTAAGTATACATATTTTCTACATCTAAAAATTTAAAATTAATTTTAAACCTATCATCTTCAATATCAGAATTATGAAATGAAACCAACATATGTCAGGACAAAGTTTTCAAAGATAATTAAGTCAAACTCGCCTAAACTTACATGAAAAACAGTATGAACCTTAATCTGATAAAAATCATTTTAAGAAGTATATTCTTTCGAAGCTTTTTATTTCATTATTAATCAATGTGTAATGATAAAAATCAGACATTAATGGGTTCAAAATATAGAATAGCATTATAGTCAAATCAGAAGGAATAAAAATATTTCATTGTAACGGTCACACGACTATATTGATATGTTTCAGAAAAATCTTTAAATGGTGTTAATTACATTTAAAAGCAATTACAACCGTGAACCAATTGGCAAAGCAATGGTTATTGTTAAAACATGTTGACCATTATTTTTCTAATAAAGAATTAATGCATACGCAAATGCAAATGTAAGAATCAATACTTGTATAAGAAAATAATAAATAATAGGACTGACCTGTATGGAAATACAAGGAAAACCGGTTTGTGCATTTCCTCGAACAACATGTCTACATTGGGAAGGTACTTGTGGGACTAGCTCAACGTGAGCATTTTCCTCATTAAAACCAACAGTATTATCGCCTTACACTGTAAACATCATCCATGGCTCCAATTTCAATATGGACGACACCAAGATTTGAAACTAGCGTACCTATTTTGGGAAAACAACAAAAATATTCCATCAAAGGGTTTCTTTTCAAATGCTATGGATATCAAAAAGGAGTGCCGTAATCACAAGGAAAAAAGAACGAACAAGTTAGAAATCAAAACAGTGAAACCAGTAATCACAAAAATATACGAATTCGAACAAAGGCCGAAGTCACCAGCAAAATCAAAGTAATGTCAGTGCCGTGATGACCAAGGCAACAAGAAATGCACAAAGTCAACTGCAGTTCAAATCGAAGTGGCCGAAATTTATTTACAGTACCAAGTTGAAATCAAGCCGTGTCAATAAAGAAACGAAAATGTATGAATTGAACAAGTCAGTAATCATCTCAAGCATTCAAACGAAGATCAATGACCAAAACAAAATAATCGACGAATTCAACTAAATTCAAACGAACGAAAATATAGGAATTCAAATCCTATAAAACCCGTAATCATCACTGGCAGAAAAAACATTCGAGTTGAAGAGCAACAGAGAAGAATCAATTCAGTAACTCGAATCAAAGGTCGAGCAGAATCAATATCGAAAAAAGGAAAAAATCGCATACCGTTTTTGACAATCGAACTCGACCCAATTGAGGCAGCCGCAGGCAATCGTTGATAGAGGAAAATATTCGAAGCATCATCGACAAATTGAAGCGGTGCCACAAAACCCTAATTTATTGAAGAGGAAAGAACGAAGAGCAAAGCTTCCATTTTTCTCAAAGGAATCGGGCCGAAGATTTATATATTAATTGGACCGGCTCCTTTATATTATAAATTGGGCTTTTAGTTTTATATATTACAACGGGCACCTCTTACAACGGGCATTTTGTGACCGTTGTAAAGTTGGCATCTATTACAACGGGCCTGAATGGACTGTTGTAATAGCCTTCTATTACAATGGGCAAACAATGTCCGTTGTAAAAATTAAGGTCGTTGTATATGACATCTTTTACAACGGGCCTGAATGGACCGTTGTAATAGTCTTCTATTACAACGGGCAACCAATGCCCGTTGTAAAAAGGGCATTGTCAATCTGGTGTTCCTTCTGCTTCCTGTAATCTCTATCCGTGCCAAATAACCTGTAACATTGTTATAATCAACATATTATGCTAACAAGATCAAGAAGGTTGAAAAAAAAAATCTCATACTAACCGATCCATGTAAGTGAAAGTTGAAGAATAGTTTCCAGACTGAGTGTAAATCACAGATGATGAAAATCATGAAACTCAACATTGTATGTACATAAATATAGTGGAAGGAATCAACACCAAGTCCATTCCCAACTCGACACAAATTGCAAAATGGACAATGGTACACATTCCTGAAATGTAGGTCAAAACATCATATGATGCATCAGAAACCAACAACAAATAAACTTATATAATAGAAGTCAAGCTTATTTGATGGCATTTGGTTCAGATTTTCGCAGAATTCGAGGTTCCAGATGAAACCTCCAATTAAGGAGACATTTTAAACCGAGAGCATTGCGTAAAAACTGTAGTACGACCAGTGATAAATGAAAGATAGAGAGAACTTGAATATTTGTTTAAAAAAGGAGACTATACATTACTATATGTTGAAAGTTGAAACCTTGTGCGTATTTTACTGATTATCCTATATTGTTCATAACATGCATATAATGAAACACATGGAAGTGTAATGAGCCACATACCCAAGCCCATGTTCCAATCAGTGTGCATGCTTAGGATATAATTAAATATAAGAAATATGCAAGTTGAAACCTTAATGCGACCAAATAATTAACAATTATCAACATGCGTTTTTTATCGATCCACTTTGATCACTGTATCAGACTATCAATCCATATACACAAACATAACTACCACCTACCTGTCATCATCGAAAGATTATGCAACTGTCAAAACTGAATAACAAAGGCTTAAAGGTGTAATCATATACCTTTAAGCTTTTCAAACAATACTGCAGTTTCTTCCTTAGCTGGAGTTTTTTCTTCTCTATTCATGGCTAGCTCTACTCCCAGCATCAATCCCCTCCCTCTTATGTCTTCAATAACTGAAAAAGATTCACAAATGCTTTCAAAATTTGATAACACGAGAATTTGGTTCAACATTAAGCTCAGCTAGCCAAATAATACAATGGGCAACATTATATTTAGTGTGACAGTATAGAAGAGAAGATCAAGTGTAAAATGTATTCAGCCCTGGCGATAGTGATCCAAGTTTCCACAGTGGACTTTCAAGCTTATGCTAAATAAATAGATATCAAGGATTAATAAAGCAATGTAATGAAAACGAAAAAAAAAATTACCGTCCATATTGAAAAACAAAGGGAGAGTTGAGTAGCTAATGGATTAGTTTATTAGAAATTTCCCTTCTAAGAAACAATATAACCATATCAGCTCCGTGTTTGTGTACTGAAATTTATTTTCCCTATACTAAGGGCTACACCGTTTTCATATTTGTAACTTGTGTGAATCATTTGCATTTCTGTAAAATAACATGAAGTTTTATATCGCTAATGGTAGAACAGAGGTTAAATGAATGAAGAGACAAACATCGTTACCAGTCTCTGCCAGTAGTGATATATATCTGTAATATTTTGCTTCTTCCACTCTTCCAAATCAAATATATTCATTCCACAGTGAACCACATTCCCATAGCAGCATAAGAAAGTTCATATACCAATTTCAAATACCCAGGTGCTAGTTCAACTGCACCTCCCACTCCCTACAAATTGTTGGGAAAAAAACGATTTCAACATGATCATATTTTATCATAATTTTCTGGGATAAATATAATAAAATTCTTGCCAAAAACCTGAAAAGTTTCCGCAGTAAATCCTGCAACTTTTCCGGAAGTTCCATAGGTGATGTGGTCTTCAACCTCTTTGGCATAACGGGAAGCATCGGATCCAAATGCACCGCAATATGGATCAGGATTCATGACATGATGAATTTCACCCTATAACAAATAGAAAATATGTAAGACAAAATCAGATAAATTTCATTAAAAGTTATGTCATCTTATACAAATGAAATTTCTTGTGAAAATGTAATAAACAGACCTGAGGTATGGGGTATTTCCAGGTATGTAGAGCAGTCAAACCAATTTTGAAAAAAAAGGGCATGCCATCATTTTTAATAATTTTTTATAATAATTTTGCATGTTCCTGTCTTTTATCATTTACAAAATAGCTTTGTGAACTGCAAATACTCAAATCAGACAAATGGACAATTGTGGAGAGTAATACTTTCCAGTATGTGCATTTTTGTAAATTCATGTTTAATTCAATTTATGCTTTTCAGTTTCAAGGTTCGGAACATATAAGCTTATTGTCATAATAAAGTTACAAAATATAGTTTGTTGAAACATAGTATTCATGGATTCAATTGTTCTGCTGCTCAATGTATGAAAGATTGCAGTGGTAAAGACGGTATTTTATTATATATTAAGAAAGTAGTATTTGTTTCTACAACAGAATAGTACTGGATCTAGTATTGGAAAAAAAATTGTCTGAATTGTTTGCTTTGTTAACAGGACAAAGCCTCAACTTATTAGGTTTACATTCTAATTATTGTTTCTGTCAATTCTTTGTTCTAATTAAGTTCCTAGTTTTTACTATTAGTAAATTTCATGTACTGCAAGTTTGTATTTTCAGTCAAGTACATGTACAAATAGCATTCATATTCATTAAGCTTTTATGCTATTTTCATTTGTATACATGAAATGTTTAAAGAGATTACCAGTTGCTCTAAATCCCATTTTGCCAAACTTAACATCTCTACTACTTGCATTAGAACAAAGTAAATGAATCCACAAAACTGTAAAATTTAAAAGTTTAAATCAATGGATATGTTCAAGCATTAAATTAAAAAAAATAGCAGGTTTTATATATAATTTAACTCTAGGTCATCAACTTTGGTTTGTAGATCAGTCTTATTAAACTTATTATGTGCAAATGATGAATAGTTTGGTGCATGGTCTCCTGTTTTATTTCGATTTTACTTTACAGTAATAATGATGTTGGTAGTACATTTTTCTTCTTCAAATTTTATTATCCTATGTATCTAAAAGTGAGTTAACATTAACTTAGAAAGTTAACAGTACTTGAAGATTAAGATTAGGCATGCAAGTACCTTGAAAATTTAGCGGTTTCGGTGGAAAAATATAGCCTGATGGAATCTCTATTGATGCATCATACACCTTACATGCTGCTTTCCATGTTCTTGCAAGTGCCTGCTAATACATATTGGCTCATGTTTATGACAGCATGCAATAAAATGTACATCCTATAGTACTCATTTTTTCAAAATTATTTATTTGTATAGTTTTATATATATGTCAATATATTTCTCTTTAACTTAAAATTAATTGTAATTTTCATTCTTATTAGTGAGTTGATGGTTATTATACTTACGTAAAAATGTTATTTCTAGGAATCATCACACATTTTACCTTATTGGCATTAGAAGCGACAACAAAAAGTTCGCAAAGTGCACTCAAAAGCACACACATAGGATGAGCCTCTGGAGGTGCGGCCTTTATAATATTCTACATTGAGAAAAAACAAGGTTGTAGTAGGTATTAAAAAAAAGATATGAGAACGTCAACATGTGAAACTTTGGAAATCTAGAGAGAATAGACATACTAAAACACCCTCTTGAATAGGAGATTTCAGGGAAATTGAATATTCCCAACCTCCGAGCTCCATAGATGAAGGAAGGCGTCCGTAGACTGCATAGATCCAGATATAAAAATATAGAGCAGAATCTCGTCATAACGATCATATCAAGGATTCGAGTGAAATGGTGTTTATTGGAAATATATGGTTATAAAAGTTTAACCTTTTGGCAATTGACCCTTCAAAAAAATAATTTTTAAGTAATGTAACTTACTTAACAGAAATGCAACTTCAGTAAATGTGCTTCCATTAGCTAAATCCTGGATGGGGTAACCTCTGTAGCGCAGAATACTCTCTTCTCCATCAATATAACAAATGGCAGAGCGGGCCGGGGCAGTATTAATATAACCAGGATCATACAGCGTAATCCACTTACTATTTTCATAAATTATCTGCAATACACTATTTATTAAGAAGAGGTTTTGCATATTACATCTTCTATCATATGCTTTATGCAAGAGTGCATCCGAAACTTATTCATATGAATGGGAATTACAGTTATTTGCGACTGAATATTTCTTCTTATGCATCAATATTACACTAAAGGATTCAGTTATCTATTTTATCAGTTGGAAAGAATATGATCCGCTTCTCCATATTCACATATAAATGCTGGGTAAAAATTGTAAAATATAGTAAAATGTACAAGGGGAGAATCATGTAGCATATTCTTACTCTAACATTAAATAGTCAACAAAAATACCCATAGACATTTGTTATATCAAACTAGTTCATGATCCAGTAACCAAATAGATCGCTATTACAGAGTTTAACCAATCACTTTATTACTTACATAATAATAATATTAAAACACAAAATTACAGAAATCACCTGTTTAAAGTCAGAAGCCATAACAGTGCCATCATCCCTAACCACCACTTTATATTCCTTATCATTTCTCTCATCGATCACTCTCAGTGTCCCTCCGAGCTTAACCATCGTTGCGCCGTCGCATTAGAAATGACTGGAAATGCCTCTAATAAATTTGAAATATCGACCGCATTTGAGGCGACCAAATGGGCTGAGATAACAGCCAAACGTCCGCGAGCGCGATCCATTTCCTACTATGGTCAGATCTGCGGAAACGAAGGAACTAGATAACTAGAGTTGCAGCAATAGAACGCCAAATTTGAGAGGAATTTGTGGGTGGCTGATTGGATTTGAGAGGAATTCGAGGGTTGAAGCAGGGATTTAGAGTTAAAGCGGGGATTGGATTTGAGAGGGCTTCGTGGGTTGAAGAAGGGATTTAAGGCTAAAGCGGGTTTTCAAAGAAGTGTGGAGAGAAATTTAGGCGGGCATGAATAAAGAGGAGAAATAGGGCACGAAATTTAGGCGGGTAGGAATTACAACGTTTATGACCGTTGTAAAATTGGCATCTATTGCAACGGTCATTTTGTGAACATTGTAAAATTGACATCTATTACAATGGACCTGAAAGGACCGTTGCAATAACATTCTATGACAACGGGCAGTCATAGCCCGTCGTAAAAAAGGTGTTGTATAGAGCACTATTACAACGGGCCTGGAAGGACCGTTGTAATAGCATTCTATTACAACGCGCAGTCAATGCCCGTTGTAAAAAGGGCATTGTAATGTGGTGTTTTTGTTGTAGTGTTTATTCCCCTTCCCTGGTGTGTACTCAATACCAAAGTCATAAGTGGCTAAAAATTCTAACCACCTCTACTATCTCATATTTAACTCATTCTGAGAGAATAAATACTTCAACAACCAATGATCTATATACAACTCAAATCTTTCTCCCAAAAGGTAATTTCTCCACACCTTCAATGCAAAAATTACTGTAGCTAATTCCAAATCGTGAGTTGGATATCTAACCTCATAGGGTCTGGGCTGCCGAGAAGCATAGACAATCACTTTACCACTTTGCATTAACACAGCTCCCAATCCTGTTCCACATGCATCCGTATACACAACTAAGTCCTGATTCCCTACTGGTACAACTAACATAGGTGAATTAGTCAATAAGTGTTTCAATCTCTGGAATGATTCCTCGCACTTATCGATCCAAACGAACTTCACATCCTTCCGCGTTAGCTTAGTCATCGAGGCCGCTATCTACGAAAAATCTTTAATGAATTTCCTATAATAACCAGCTAATCCAAGAAAACTCTTTATCTCAGTTATTGTCTCGGGTCTCTTCCAATTATTCACCGCCTCGATCTTAGCCGGATCTACAGACAACCCTTTCTCTGAGACTAAATGACCAAGAAACTTCACTTCCTTCTTCCAGAAACGACAGTTCAAAATTTTTGCTTTCAGCTAATACTGCCTCAACGTCTCAAGCACCACTCTAAGATGAACTTCATGCTCTCTTTCATCTTTAGAGTATATCAAAATGTCATATATGAATACCACTATGAACCTATCGAAGTGCTCTCGGAAAACTCGGTTCATCAAATCTACAAAGAATGCTGGCGCATTAGTTAGTCCGAACGACATTACTAACCATTCTTACGATCCATATCTGGTCCTAAATGCCGTCAAAGGAATACTATCCTCAGCCACTCTAAGCTGATGGAACCCTGTTGCCAAACCCAACCGGGAAAATATTTTGGCTCCACTCAACTAGTCGAACAAATCGTGAATTCTAGGTAACATATATCAATTCTTCATCGTCTTTTCATTCAACCTACAATAATCGATACATAACCTTAACGATCCGCTTGGTTTCCTTGCAAACACTACGGCTGCTCCCCAAGGAAAACTGCTTGGTCTGATAAAATTTTGCCTTCCAAATCCACCAACTGCACCTTTAGCTCCCTCATCGCGATAGGTGTCATTCTGCTTGGCGATCTACTCACCGGTTCTGTTCCTCATACTAAATCCATTCAAAACTCAATAGCTTGTTTCAGCGGCAGTCCTACTACGGGCTCAAAGACATCTGCAAATTCTCTAACAATGAAAACTCGATTTAACTCGTCTTCTGCCTCCACAACACCCAACAAAGCAACAACCTCAAAACTAGGGTTTTCTACGGAGTATATAATTCGATCACTACAATCAGGGTATCTAAGTGATATTTTCCGATCATGGAAAAATATACTAGCATCGTATTTACTTAACCAATCCATACCCAAAATAATTCCAAACCCTATGAAATCAAACACATGCAAACTGCAAACAAATGTATGACCTAACAATTCAAACTCTAACAAGTCATACTTCATCCTTAGTGGCGCATATCCTTCTCTTGGATTCGCAACCTTAGGGAAGTAACTAGGTATGAGGGTTCTAGGAAAAGCTTATCTACCAAAAAACTAGATATAAAAGAATGCGATGCACCAATATCAAATATAAATCTAACCGATACACCATGAATCAAAAGCGTACCTCCCAACACAGCTTTTCCTTTCTCCTCTACTGTTGGTCTTGAGGTAGCTGGTTCCAATGCAAACATCTTGCCTTTTCCATCCTTGGCTGGCTCCTTGCACTGGTTCTTATAATGTCCAATTTGATCGCAATTGAAACATCTCACTCCTTTCTTGTCAGCAACTTTCTTCCCTTTTCCTACGGCATTAATGAGCATTGTGTCCCTTCTTATCACACTTATAGTAGATAACTTCCACCTTTCCCTTCTTGGTAGCTCCACTTTTCTGAGCTCCCTTCCTATGGAAAAAATTCCTTTTCTGATTCTGCCCTCCTTAAGCTCCCTCTGCTTTGTTACCCTCAAGAAAAGCAAGCATCTCTTCCTGCCTTAAAGTCATCTCAACAACTACATCGCACAGATCTCTAATATGCGATAATGTGGCCTTAGCAAGCTCAAGTTTTAACCCCCGAATGAAATTTTCATTCCCATTAATAACTGTATCAACCGTAGCGTATCCATATCATGATAGCTCCTCAAATCTGGTTGCATACTCAAGCACTGTCATATCTCCCTGGTCCTACTCAGCGAACTTCCTGAGCAGAGTTTACTTTGCAATCTCCGACATAAACCTATCCTAAAACCTTCTTATGAACTTAGCCCAAGTCATGGTCTCCTCATTAACTCCTACCGCAACACTGTTCCACCAGTACAGTGCAACTCCCTGTAATTGCTTAGAAGCATGCCTTCTTTTCTGCTCATCATTGAGCCCCAAACCAACAAAAATCCACTCGCAATGAAGTAACCAATTTTCTACTTCAATTACATCCTTAGTCCCGATAAAAGGTTTTCCTCCCAACCTGACATAATCTCTACTCAATACCGCGTAGTTATTAACCACTGGATCTCCCTGATTTTCTTTTTAAGCATTTCCTCCAACTAAACCCGCAGCAACTCCAGCCTATATCATGTTAACAAAGAACAGATACATAGCTCCCATATCTACTTGCGGCATTCCAGCATCCACGTTAGCAGCTTGTGCTTGATCGGGATTCCTTCTTGTTTTTGGTCTGGCATTCCCATTAGTTGTGGTGCTTCCCCCACCAATGTTAACTCTTCCACTTCTAGCATCCATATCTTACATTCGTAAAATATGCATTCGAGTCTTTGTATGATATAGAAGAATAGCCTGAGGGAGAAGGGAGAATAGAGATAAAGCGTATACTTATATATAGCAAATACAAGTACGTTACTATAGCGTTTTCCCATACCCTAGTCTTTCTCTAATTACTTAGGATTATATTTTCAAAATCATTTTAAGTTTGAAATTTCTTTTACATTTTTCATAAACCTATGCTCTGATACCAAGTTGTAACATCCCCTACCTTGAGGCCCGAAGCTAAGCGCTATAGATAATATATTCATTTATAGTATTAATTTCCGGTGACAAAATACGATAATATTAATGATATCCATAATATCAAAAGCAAATGAGTATGAAACAAAATCACAGATTTAAAAAAAAACAACTTTACTGATTACATCTCAAATCCATGTTTCATATTCCATTACACAATCACACACGATTCCAAGGTTTCGATCAAATATAATTATTACAATTTACGCCAAGAACGGCATATGAAAATGCCCCCTTGGATGATCGGAGTACTCAATAGGCATATCAATCTTAATACATCATAGCGGAAATAAAACTAAATAGGTCTTATATAGCTAACCTTGCCTCCTACACGTCTTCGGAAGCTAATTCATCCACCTACTAAACCTGTAAAACACTAACTCTCAATCTACTCTTAATTTTGAGCACCCGAGGGTTTAAGAGGAAAACATTAAATTTGAGCCAGACATAAAACCTAGTATGAATAATACTATTACATCTCGGTTTACTGATATTAAGTGAGACCACGCCGCTTAGCGAAACGGGTTTCCCCTTACTAATATCGCTTTTAAAACATATCTTTTGCAAATCAGAATCTTAAAATCAAACTAATTAAAGCAATTATAAAAATATTATATAAGCACATAAATCTGGTAATCAATGGACTATCTATTGGAGCTGTATAGTTTTGTTTGGCTAACTACTAACAATTGGCTGACTCAGGCCTAACAGACAAAATAAATAATCTAACTTCTATTAGACACACTCCAGGATGGTCTGTCCTTAACATACTATTTCCAGGGTCAGCTAATCCTAATGGTTTTACGGGCTCACCAATAACCTATCTTTCTCTGTATATTCCTTTCTGTGTGTAACATCATTTTAGTCTTACCTGTGATAAGCCCTACACATTGGAATTTGGACTTATATTAGCTAGGGGCTACAAGAAAAAGTATAAGGCACGACCTATACCAGTCCCATCTGGTATTCTAATATCTGAAGTCATTTACTTAGGTTTAACTACCCCATTAAATTTTCCTTGAAAACATTTCTTTCAAATTGATTTAACCCTTTTAAATCATACTTAAACAAGTAAAATATACTCTTTGCTTTACTCAAATATCTTGCCATGATATATGCTTTATACAAAACAATGTTGATGAAAAGCTAAATCAACAGGGTTATCTATCCCTTTAAAATAAGTTAAAGCCCTTCTTTAACTTAGAAAACATTAGGTTTTAAATCTAGTATATCACCTTCGAAACCCTTATTTACAAACTTTAAACAGTCCCTTTCGAATCCATTGAAAATACCCCTTTCAAAATAGATTAACTACTTTATCTTGAAACACTAGGCCTAAAGGCCAAAACATATCTTTCGAAAGCTTTAAAAATAGACCTTTCGAAATCATTGAAAGTATTCCTTTAAAAGCTTTACAAAACCTTAGACATCCTTTTTCAAAATATTCAAGTAAACCTTTCAAAATCTTGGGGTATCTCCCCTTCGAAATCTACACTATATACTTTTCGAAAGCTTTAAAATTCCTCACTTAAAATAGACCTTTTGAAAGCATTGGGTTCAAGTAAAAGTTTGTGGAACATAGCTTCGAAACGATTAAAAACCATTCCTTTCGAAACCTTTGGGTTTATCTTTTAATAGAACAAAGGGCCTTAAAAGAACTGGGGCGAAAGCTTTACTTTCGAAAGCATTATTCCTATGTAAAAGAAAGTGGATGGTTTTAAAACCACCCCTTTCGAAAGTATGGAGAAGCGGCTTCAAAGTTTAAGGCAAAAGAACCATTTCGAAGGCATTGGTTCGAAAGACTAAATGCGGCAGCAGGGGTTTCGACCCCATCGAAAGTTTCTTTTTAAAATAAAAGACAACTAATTCTCCTTTTTAAACAGAAGCGATTCATAGTAAAAAATAGTAGCTTCTACCCCTTCAGAAGCATGTTTCAACTCTATACCTTCTGCCTAACTCCAATCCACTATATACCAAGGCATTGATACCATGTGAATTGGTTTCGACTTGGTTGGGGGTGGAAGTATGGGGTTGAAATGTAGCCGTTGTAAGTGGCGAAGCAATTATTCTTTGCAAAACTGATTATTAACCTTTTAAAGTATTATCTTTCCAACTAACTTGCCTTATTTGTCAACATATAATCGGTTGTCGATTATTTTGGAAAAAACTTTTTCTAAAGGTGCTGCCGAATTCAGTAATTAACAATTTAAAACATTTAACAAATTGCCCTTCTCCTTTTATAAAAATATAAAACATTTAAGTCTCATACCTTAAGTAATTTTATATCTTTAGTAAAATACTTAGAAAAATTCTCCAAAAATTCCCATAAATCACCTTTAATATGTTTTCTAACATATTTAAATTTCTGACCCAAAGCCAACATATAATAGTCGAAAATAATTTAAACCCAATTTAATCATTTTCTTTACTAGAAAATTCATAATAAATCCATATTAACTTAGAAAATTATGAAATTTGAAACCCATCTCTAAAATAATGTTTCCGACCTTATATCAAAAACGAAAGCCATTTGAATGTCATTTAATAGGTTTTTCAAATAAAAACTTATCATAAAATCTATGTGAAGCAACATAAATCATGAAGAAGCATATATCCATTTAAAAAATCTAAACATGGCACAATTCTTGCAAAATAAATTCAGATCTCTTCTCGAAACCGAAAACAATAAAAATAAGATGTAATCTATTATTTACCTTAGCTTGTTGTTAAGGAGGTTGAGAATTGCTCTTGAATTGATTTGATTAAGCTTCCTACTTGAACCCTTTCTTATCTTCCTTTTGTTTTTCCCTAATGGTGGCCGACCAAGCTTTGAGTTTTGTTTGAAAAGGTTTAGAATGAATAAGGGATGAAAGTAAGAAGGGTTTAGGGTATAAGAACTTAGTTTATTCCTATTTTTCCTTATCATATTCCTCTTACTTATTTCATTTTAATTCACTTTGGCTTATAGGTTAATTAAGACACGGCTACTTTAAATTATTCAAATCTCAATCCCTTAACCATTTACATTATTTCATTTAATTTATCTAATTAAATGTCCTAAATAATGTTAGTCAAAATTAGGGTCATTACAGACTCCCCTCCTTAAAGAATTTCTTCCTCGAAATTACGATAAGGTACTCATAACAATCAATCATGAAGGTAAAACATACCAAGAAAGAAGTCAAGATAAGCATCTCTAACCCTGCTCTCAGTTTCCCAAGTACATTCTTTCTCGTCATCACCCAACTAGACTTTGACTAATCTGACTGCCTTGTTCTTTAATCTCTTCTCATCTCTCGCGACTATACGAACTGGTTTTCTAACTATAGTTAAATTTGGTTCCACTACTAAGTCATCTAATACAGTCGGTGCTATAGTAGTCTCTGGATCTCGAGTACACTTTCTTAGATGAGAAATATGAAAAACATTGTGGACTCCTGCCAAACTACTTTTTAACTCCACTCTATACGCGAGTTTCCTAATCCTTTCTATAATAGGAAATGGTCCAACAAATCTTGACGCTAATTTTCCTGATTTTCCCAACCTGATTACACCTTTCATCGGTGATACCTTGACAAAAACATGATCTCCAATTGAGAACTCTAAGTCTTTTCATCTTCTATCAGCATAGCTCTTCTACCTAGACCGAGCTTCCTTCATTCTGGCTCGAATGAACTCAATCTTCTCTATAGCTTCTCTAACCAAATCTGGTCCAACAACTAACCTATCATCGGTCTCTAACCAATAAACGAGAGATTTGCATAACCTTCCATACAAAGCTTCAAACGGTGTCATCCTTATACTAGCCTGATAACTGTTGTTATATGAAAACTCGACTAAGTGTAGATGGTCTTCCCATGATCCCCCAAAGTCTAGCACACAAGCTCGTAACAAATCTTCTAAGACTATGTTAACTCTTTCTGTTTGCCTATCTGTCTGCGGATGGTAAGCAGTACTCATCTTGAGCTTGGTACCCAAAGTCTCCTGTAGACTCCTCCAGAATTTGCTTTCGAATAAGGAATCTCTATCACTTACTATACTACTAGGAATTCCATGCAGTCTAACTATATTCTTCACAAAATTATTTTGCCAAAACAGGTGCCATCTTGGTTGACTTAACTGGAATAAAATGGGCACTCTTGTTCAATCTGTCCACTATAATCCATATACTTTCATTTCCTCGATTCGATCTAGGCAACCCGTCTATAAAATCCATTGAGATAGAATCCCATTTCCATACTGGAACATCTAAAGGCTGAAGTAACCCACTTGGTTTTTGAAGTTCAGCTTTTATCTGTTGACAGTTCAAACGCTGCTTCACCCATAAGCCTACATCTCTCTTCATGGCCTCCCAGAAGAAACTTCTTTTCAATCCTGATACATCTTAGTTCATCCCGAATGAATAGTGAATTTTGAATGATGACATTCTCCAAGAAATTCTTTCCTAATGTTTTCCACATTTGGAACACACAGTCTTCCTTTCTTTCTTAACCACCTATTCTGGTCAAGACTGAAATCTTTCAAGTCATCGCTCTATGTTCCATTCCTTAACTTTCTAATCCGTTCTGCTAATATTAGATCCATCCCTTGCTTTGAAGCAATCTTTTCGATCATCACCGGTCGAACCTCTAAACATGACAACATAGCATTTTTACTGGATCTAGCCTCAGATCTCCATTGTATTTTGCATGTAGTCAAAGCTTCTAAATCTTTCCACTCAGCTATCATTGCCAATACTGCATTCTGATGTTTCCTGCTAAGTGCATCTGCAACTTTATTCCCCTTCCCTAGTGTGTAATCAATACCAAGGTCATAAGCGGCTAAAAACTCTAACCACCTCTGTAGTCTCATATCCAACTCCTTCTGAGAGAATAAATACCTCAGCTACTTATGATCCATATACAACTCGAATCTTTCTTTCAAAAGGTAATGTCTCCACACCTTCAATGCAAAAATTACTGCAGCTAACTCCAAATCATGAGTTGGATATCTAACATCATGGGGTCTAAGCGGATGAGAAGCATAGGCAATCACTTTACCTCTTTGCATTAACACAGCTCCTAACCCTGTTCCTCATGCATCCGTATACACTACTAAGTCCTGATTCCCTTTTGGAACAACTAACACAGGTGCATTAGTCAATAAGTGTTTCAATCTTTGGAATGATTCCTCACCCTTATCGTTCCAAACGAACTTCACATTCTTCCATGTTAGTATAGTCATCGGTGCCGCTATCCATGAAAAAGCCTTATAGAATCTCCTATAATAACCAGTTAATCCAAGAAAACTCTTTATCTTAGTCATTATCTCGGGTCTCTTCCAATTGTTCACCACGTTGATCTTAGCCGGATCTACAGACAGCCCTTTCTCTGAGACTACATGACCAAGAAACTTCACTTCCTTCTGCCAGAAATGACTTTGAAAATCTTGCTTTCAGCTGATGCTGCCTCAACGTCTCAAGCACCACTCTAAGATAAACTTCATGCTCTCTTTCATCTTTAGAGTATATCAAAATTTCATTTATGAATACCACTACGAACCTATCCAAGTCCTCTCGGAAAACTTGGTTCATCAAATCTACAAAAAATGCTGGCGCATTAGTTAGATCGAACGACATTACTAACCATTCGTACGATCCATATCTGGTCCTAAACGCCGTCAAAGGAATACTATGCACAACCACTCTAAGCTAATGGAACCCTATTGTCAAATCCAATAAGGGAAATACTTTGGCTCCACTCAACAGGTCGAACAAATCGCCAATTCTTGCTAACCGATATTGATACTTATCATCTTCTCATTCACCTTATGATAATCGATACATAACCTTTATGATCCGTCTGGTTTCCTAACAAACACTACGGTTGCTTCCCAAGGCGAACTGCTTGGTCTGATAAAGTTATTGCCTTCCAAACCCACCAACTGCACCTTTAGCTCCTTCGTCTCGGTATGTGTCATTCTGCTTGGCAGTCTACTCACTGGTTCTATCCTGGTACTAAATCTATCCGAAACTCAATACCTCGTTTCGGCGACAGTCCTTCTATGGGCTCAAAGACATTTGCGTATTCTCTAACAAAGAAAACTCGATTTAACTCATCTTCTACCTCCACAACACCCAACAAAGCATCAACCTCAAAACTAGGGGTTTCTACAGAGTATATAATTTGATCGCTACAATCAGGGCGTCTAAGTGATATTTTCCAATCATGGCAAAATATCTTAGCATCGTATTTACTTAACCAATCCATACACAAAATAATTCAGAACCCTATGAAATCAAACACATGCAAACTGCAAACAAATGTATAATCTAACAATTAAAACTCTAACCGTTCACACTTCGTCCTAAGTGTCGCATATCCTCCTATCGGATTCGCAACCCTTATGGAAGTAACTAGGTATGAGGGTTCTAGGTTAAGCTTATCTGCCAAACAATGAGATATAAAAGAATGCGATGCACCGGTACCAAATAGAACTCTAACTGATACACCATGAATCAAAAGCGTACCTCGCAACATAGCTTTTCCCTTCTCCTGTACTGTTGGTCTCGAGGTAGTTGGTTCCAATGCAAACATCTTGCCTTTTCCATCCTTGGTTGGCTTCTTGCACTGATTCTTATAATTTCCAATTTGATTGCAGTTGAAACATCTCATTCCATTCTTGTCCACAACTTTCCCCTTTGCCTGTCCGGCATTCATGAGCATAGTGTCCCATCTTATCACACTTATAGAAGATAACTTCTGCCTTTCCCTTCTTGGCAGCTCCACTCTTCTAAGCCCCCTTCTTATGGAAAAACTTCCTGTTCTGGTTCTGCCCTCCTTGAGCCCCTCCTTCTTTGTTACCCTCAAGAAAAGCAAGGATCTCTTCCTGCCTTAAAGCCATCTCAACAACTACATCAGATGGATCTCTAATATATGATAATGTGGCCTTAGCAAGCTCAGGCTTCAACCCGCGAATTAACTTCTCTTTCCTTTTAATAACTGTATCAACTGTAGTATGACCGTATCTTGATAGCTCCTCAAATCTAGTTGCATACTCAAGCACTGTCATATCTCCTTGCTCCAACTCAGCGAACTTCCTTAGCAGAGTTGACTTCGCAATCTCCGACATAAACCACTCCTTAAACCTTCTTCTGAACTCAGCCTAAACCATGGTCTCCTCATTAACTCCTACCGTAACACTGTTCCACCAGTACAGTGCTGCTCCGTATAATTGCCTAGAAGCAAGCCTCCTTTTCTGCTCATCATTGAGCCCCAAATCAGCAAAAACCCTCTCACAATGAAGTAACTAGTTTTCCACTTCGATTGCGTCCTCGGTCCCGATAAATGGTTTTCCTCCCAGCCTGGCATAATCTCTACTCAATACAGCATAGTTATTGACCAGTGGAGCTTCCTGATTTCCATCTTCAATATTTCCTCCAACTAAACCCGCCGCAACTCCAGCCCGCATCATGTTAACGAAGAACTTACACATAGCTCCCATATCTACTTGCGGCATTCCAACACCCACATTAGCAGCTTGTGCCTGACCAGGATTCCTTTTTGTATTCGGTCTGGCATTCCCATTAGTTGTGGTGCTTCCCCCACTAATGTTAACTCTTCCACTTCTAGCATCCATATCTTACGTCCGTAAAATTTGCATTCGAGTCTTTGTAAGATACAAAAGAATAGCATAAGGGAGATGGGAGAATAGAGATAAAGCGTATATTTATATATAGAAAATACAAGTACATTACTATAGCGTTATCCCATACCCCAGTCTTTTCTCTAATTCCTTAGGATTATGTTTTCAAAATCATTTTAAGTTTCAAATTTCTTTTAAATTTTTCATAAACCTATTCTCTGGTACTAAGTTGTAACATCCCCTACCTTGAGGCCCAAAGCTAAGCCCTACAGATGTTGCAGCCATCTATAGTATTAACTTCTGATGATAAAATATGGTAATATTAATGGTATCCATAGTATCATAAGAACATGAGTATGAAACAAAATCACAGATTCCAAAAAAACAACTTTACTGATTACATCTCAAATCCATGTTTCATATTCCATTACACAATCAGAAATGATTCCCAGGTTTCAATCAAATATAATCATTACAATTTACACCAAGAGCGACATATGAAGATGCCCTCTTGGATGATTAGAGTACTCAATAGGCATATCAGTCTTAATACATCACAGCATAAATAAAACTAAATAGCTCCTATATAGCTAACTTTGCCTCCTTCACGTCTTCAGAAGCTTATTCGTCCATCTACTAAACCTGTAAAACCCTAACTCTTAATCAACTCAAATTAATTTTGAGCATCCGAGAGTTTAAGGATAAAACATAAACTTCGAGTCAGACATAAAGCCCGGTGTGAATAATACTATTACATCTTGGTTTACTGATATTAAGTGAAACCACGTCGCTTAGCGAAATGGGTTCCCCTCACTAATATCCCTTTTAAAACATATCTTTTGCAGATCTGAATCCTACAATCAAACTGATTAAAGCAATAAAACAATATCATATACGTACATAAATCAGGTAATCAATGGACCATCTGTCCGACCTTTACAGTTTTGTTTGGCTAACTACTAACCATTGGCTGACTCGGGCCTACCAGTCAAAATAAATAATCTGACTTCTATTAGACACACTCCTGGACGATCTGTCCTTAACTTACTTCTCCCAGGGTCAATTGATCCTAATGGTTTTGCAGGATAACCAATAACCTATCTTTCTCTGTATATTCCTTTCTGTGTGTAACATCATTTTAGTCTTACCTGTGAAAAGCCCTACACACTGGAACTTTGAACTTATATTAGCTAGGGGCTACAAGCAAAAGTATAGGGCGCGACCTATACCAGTCCCATTTGGTTTTCTAGTATCCGAGTCATTTACTTGGGGTTAACTATCCCATCAAATTTTCCTTGAAAACATTTCTATCAAATTGATTTAACCTTTTTAAATCATACTTAAACAAGGATAATATACTCTTTGCTTTACTCAAATATCTTTGCCATGATATATGCTTTACACAAAACAATGTTGATGAAAAGCTAAATAAATACGGTTATCTATCCCTTTAAAACAAGTTAAAGCCCTTCTTTAACTTAGAAAACATTAGGTTTTAAATCCAAGATATCACCTTCGAAACCCCCTGTTTAAAAACTTTAAACAGTCCCATTCTAATCCATTGAAAGCACCCCTTTCAAAATAGGTTAACTACTTTACCTTGAAACACTAGGCCTAAAAGCCAAAACATATCTTTCGAAACCTTAAAAACTAGACCTTTCAAAATCATTGAAAGTATCCCTTTGAAAGCTTTATAAAACCTTAGACGTCCTCTTTTCAAAATACTTTAAACTTGCATTTCGAAAGCATTGGAAACCTTCCATTTAAATACTCAAGTAAACCTTTGGAAAACATTGGGGTATCTCCGCTTCGAAACCTACATTATATAATTTTCGAAAGCACTGAAATTTAACACTTAAAACACACCTTTCGAAAGCATTGGGTTTAAGTAAAAGTTTGTGGAACATAGCTTCGAAACCATTTAAAACCATTCCTTTCGAAACCTTTGGGTTTATCTTTTAATAGAACAAAGGGTCTTAAAAGAACTGGGTTAAAAGATTTTGTCGAAAGCATTATTCCTAGGTAAAAGAAAGTGGATGGTTTTGAAACCACCCCTTTCGAAAGCATGGAGAAGCGGCTTCAAAGTTTAAAGCAAAAGAACCCTATCGAAGGCATTGATTCGAAAGATTGAATGCAGCAGCAAGGGTTTCGACTCCTACGAAAGTTTCTTTTTAAAATAAAATATGGCAACCCCTTTCGAAAGCCTTTTTTCTAAAACAAAGGCATATTTGACTAAGTTGAAAGCCAATTCCTTCGAAAGCCTCCTTTTTAAACATAAGTGATTCATCGTCAAAAATAGTAGCTTCTACCCCTTCAAAAGTGTGTTTCGACTCTATACCTTCTGCCTAACTCCAATCCACTACGTACCAAGACATTGATACCATTTGAATTGGTTTCGACTTGGTTGAGGCTGGAAGTATGGGGTCGAAAGGTAGCTGCTGTAAGTGGCGAAGCAGTAATTCTTTGCAAAATTGATTATTAACCTTTTAAAGTAATACCTTTCCAACTAACTTGCCTTATTTGTCAATATATATTGGTTGCCAATTCTTTTCAAAAATCTTTTTCTAAAGGTGCTGCCGAATTCAGTAATTAACAAATTTAAAACATTTAACAAATTGCCCCTTCTCCTTTTATAAACATATAAAACATTTAAGTCACATACATTAAGTAATTTTATATCTTTAATAAAATACTTAGGAAAATTCTCCAAAAATTGCCATAAATTAGTTTTACTATGTTTTCTAACATATTTAATTTCTAACCCAAAGACAACATATATTGGCCGAAAATAATTTAAACCCAATTTAATCATTTTCTTTACTAGAAAATTCATAATAAATCCACATTAACTTAGAAAATTATGAAACTTGAAACCCATCTCTAAAATAATGTTTCTGACCTTATATCAAAAATGAAAGCCATTCAAATGTCATTAATAGGTCTTTAAAATCAAAACTTATCATAAAATCTATATGAAGCAACATAAATCATCAACAAGCATATATCCATTTGAACAATCAAAACATGGCACTTTTCTTGCAAAATAAATTCGGATCTCTTCTCCAAACCGAAAACGATAAAAATGAGATGTAATCTATTATTCACTTTAGCTTGTTGTTAAGGAGGTTGAGAATTGCTCTTGAATTGATTTGATTAAGCTTCCTACTTGAACCCTTGCTTATCTTCCTTTTGTTTTTCCCTAATGGCGGCCGGCCAAGCTTTGAGTTTTGTTTGCAAATGTTCAGAATGAATAAGAGATTTAATTAAGAAGGGTTTACGGTATAAGAACTTAGTTTATTCCTATTTTTCCCTTATCATATTCCTCTTACTTATTTCATTTTAATTTTCTTTGGCTTATAGGTTAATTAAGGCACGACTACCTTAAATTATTCAAATCGTAATCCCTTAACCATTTACATTATTACATTTAATTTATCTAATTAAATGTCCTAAATAATGTTAGTCAAAATTAGGGTCATTACACTCCTTTTAATCTATGTAAGGAAACGCTTCAAAAAATCAGAAATGTCTCAGCCCTACATAATTCAGTCCAATTTTTCTTTACCCCGTTCAGCATCTCCCTCCAGTGCTTCCCATTTCTCTCTTTGACCTTCCACTGTCTATCACAACTATTTGCAACTTCAGAGCTTTGCAGCTTTATATCTTGAGTTGATCTCTCATGAAATCCACTTCTTCCATATGCTCTGATTGTATATGTATGTTGTAATAATACTTCAGACCTAAGCCGGTTTAAGACCGAACCCATTTATAAATCGATGTACCCGGCTCCGATGACTATTAGTTTTTAGGGATTTCAATTAGGGCTAGGGTACTGGTGGAAGAGACGACTTTCTTGTCATCTATAATGGTTCCGAGAAGGGATTTGACATCGAATCCAGTGGCAATGATTACATGTTTTCCCTTGACGGTTGCATTTTTGTTGTCGAGGGTGTCGACTGAGATTTTGTTGGTAATAGGAATTTGTCATGGCCTTTTACGTAGTTTATTTTATTCTTCTTGAATTAGCCTTCTATGCCTTGGGTTAGGCCAGAGACTGCTTTATCTTTCTGTTCCATCATAGCAAGGAGGTTGATTTCGAGTTCGAAGAACTAGATGCCATGGTTTGCAAATGAATGCTTGGATTCATGGTACATGTGGGACAAATGCAAATGGGCCTGAAATCCAAGAAAAAAACAAGGTAAATTTGTAGTTTTGTTTATTAACACTACAGGATTAGCAATTTCTGTTAACCAGGGTTCTACAAAGTTGGTTTCGGATAATAGATGTACAAACATATTACATCAGCAAGAGCATGGTTAAAGATTTATTTTGGCTAATGCAAATCATACATATGCAATAAGATTTAAGAAGTACTTTATCATGTTGTCTCCAGCACAGTTCCAGAAGGAAATCTATGTACCATTTATAGGAAATACTCAAGTGCAGTTGCTATATGCTGCTTCTTCTACTGAGTATATGCCAAAGGATGATCAGGTATCTCCTTCTTCTCAAGTTGATGAAAAGGTCCAAGATTATACTGCCTTCTTGATTTTCATTTTCATTTGCTATTTTTGTTGCAGACTTACCAAAGATGTTTGCTATAATGTTTTTCCTTTTGTGTTAATTAAAAAAAGGTGTGATTTAAGTTGTGTTTCTTTATTGACATTTCGATATGATGTTTCACTACCACTATCTAACTTCTTATTTGATATGTTATCAATGAATTAAGTTTTTGGATTCATTTTAGTCAAGAAAATGGCAAGATTACTAATAATGGTGTACTAACATACGGAACCACATCTAATATATTATCCCTTGCTGCCTTAAACAACAAAACTATACAAGTAGTAGAGGATAAGTTATCTGGACAATAAAAAATTTGCATAGTAAGTTATCTTTTAAATTATTTCATGAGTAGTCAAATGATACAAATGGAAAGAAAAATCTTTCCTTGTTTATGAGGGGTAAAAGTGCAGATCAAAGCATTAAAACCAATCTTAACCAATTGCTGAAATTAGTTTTCTTACCTTAATAAGCTTTAAGCATATGTTTTGGAAAGAGTCTAAATTTTTGGTTTCAACTTTGACAATAACACAATGGAGACAAAAAAGAAATACATTTTAGCAAAAATGAATTGTACGAAAAGTGAAGTCAGGATAGTGACAGTGTGAATAAAGTGTAAGAATGGTGCTAAAAAAACTAAATATATGTAAAACTTCAATTATCAATCTATTTAACAAAAGTTCAGTTTTATTGACTTTTATATTAATAAATATTCAAAGCTTTAATTATCAAGCAACATTAAATGTAGAAACAATTTTAAGTAGTTATGTGCATTTTAACAGTTCAAATTACACATTTTTTGAAAATTATATATATAAGCATTCGGCTTCTACCTGATTAGCATTTCACTATTAAATTGTATTGCTTTATGTTTTAATCCCTAATTTAGTTTTTTTGTTGTTGTTATTTTTATGCATGAGGCAAATGGAATAAAGTTCAAATATCATTATGAGAAGAAAAAAATTCGCTTGCTCTACCTAATATTATCAGTTGTTAGTTATTACAAGCTACAACTCTAAATGGTTATTATTGGCTTACTTACCTTACAGGAAAAAAATATGTTTCTTATGTTGCCTGATAATTAACATGGAAATAAAATACTGTCCACATATGTGGAGAGTAATTGTATTTGGAGAAATGATTTATATACATAAATGGTAATGTGAATTATTCCTTGATATTGAAGTCTGCCTTATTCAAGAACTGAAATTGTTACTAGAGACTGAGAGTGAAGTGCGAAAACATGTATAACCGTAACTTTTTATATATAATGGAATGATGAATAACTTTCATAGTTTAAGCTGGTTGCCACTGATTTAATGTATACTTGGAATTATTCACAACTTATTTTTTTAATAATGGAATAGTGAATAACTTTCACTGTCTAACTTGTCATAACTTATTTTTTTTATAACAAAAATTATGGAAAGCCATATGGATTTGAGTTAAACAATATGAGAACTTTATGTATACCGAGAGTTATTCATAACTCGCCTTTAACCAAAACATGTTTCAGATAGTGAATTTAATTTCAGTTGTGCTTATAAACATATTGCGAGTTCTTTCCTTTTCAATGTAGTATTTCAACAATATCTTTTAGCTTTTGTATGCTATCAAAGTTCATATTATATTCCTATCCATTATACATTGTGATTATGTAATTAATTAGTTAGCACAATTTATTATAACCGATCTACGAAGCTACCTTTTCTGGTAAAATCGAATACCAATAACTTAAAACGAAACCACTATAAGGTCCGATCGAAGATATTTTCTTTTGGAATTAGAGATGGATGGCTTGAACGTAATGTACATGTGTTGTTTGCTTTTACTTATTTTTCATTATAAATCCATCTCCCCTCAAAATGTTAATTCTCGATATATGTTTCTTCATAATAGAAATCTTTGACTATTTCTATCCTGGTACCCTATACTCTTATTTTGGTTTTGAATCTTTCCCATCTACTTTAGGCATAAGATAGATTAACCCCGTAGCCCACTAAAAAATAGTGGTTTTTTCCTTGGGCGGCTTGGTTCCATTGAATGAGTACACATTCTCATACCCTTCGTAAGCTTTTGGTATTTGATTGCTATGGACTAATTTTTGGATGTGCAGCTTTCCTAGTTGAATAGTGTAGTTCGTACTGACCAGCCTATTACCAGTGTATCAATTAGCATAAAATATTGTATATGTATTGAATATATTGTTTACGTGAAACTGTGAATATGGGAGCTTGTTTTCTCTTTTTATATCTTTGAAATAGCAAGATATATTAAATAGTAGAAAAGAGTCATATAGAATATGGGAGAAGGTTTCATGGATCTCACATTTCATATTGTTTTAAATAGATAACAAATAAAACAAAACAATTGACTACAGTTACAATGCTAAAAATAGTACCATCTTTTTACTCCCTACTTCAAGTTTTATGATCCATTTTGCATGTCAACCTACTTTTTTGGTTGAGTTATAACTTATAGTTTAATTTTATCCATCCAGTTTGTATATAAGTCTTAAGAGTATAAGCTTGTACTAAGTAATCTAAATAATGGATGAGATCACTAGGAAAAATAGAGTTGGTGAAAATTTATCATAAAGCAAGTGCTCAAAAGCATAGTGTGAGCTTAAGAAATGTTTTGTACGTAAATTGCATTTACCAAAGTAAGTGGTGTAGAGCATAATGAGGCGCCTTTGAGTAAGAGCCACGAGTACCTTGCACATGTTACACATTAGGCAATGCTTCCTCAAAATCTATAGGTATATTTCATTCTCACACCTTTTCTTCTATTTCACTAGTGAAAAATTAAATGGAAGCATCACAGATACTTATATTCGTATTAGGCTCATATTGGTGACCACTCACCAATTCACTTCTACCTAACTGTTGGCTCTTAGTATTTTATCATTTGAAGATTGAAATGTTAAGTTGTATATTATTATGCATTACTAAGTGTTGTATTAAGACTTGAAGTCAGTAGGAATGGTATAATTAATCAGCAAATTTTATTTACAAACTGTAAATTGAAACAATTGAAATTTTAAACAAGTAACTTGTATACTATCATAAATGAAGATGCATGCACCTTGCATTATATTATTCAAAGTAATTATGATATTTTATAAAATTTCAAATAGTTTAGTGCAGCGATGTTAATATGCTTTTTTAACTTGTTCTTAAGTGTAATAATTCATAATACAACTTTAAATATGAGTTATCCTAGTTCAGGACAGAGCTTGTAGTTCTACTGACTAAGCTTTATCCCACTGACTTTTATAAGGTTGTTTAAATGCATCTATGTGTTAGCAAATCAAACTAATAGGACATCCAAACACTAATACAATGAGAAAATTCTGCTAGCATTGCATGCATCCAGTCTAGAAAGAAGTGATATGGCTATTAAATAACAAAAAATCTAAACACTAATAAAATGTTAGAACTTCCAAACACTAATACAATGAGAAAACACTAATATAAATTATATATAAATAAATATTATATAAATAAAAAATAAAATAAAATAACAATAAATGAATTTTAACGGTAAATTCTATATATGAATTAATATAAATTATATCTATATAAACAAATACTACAAAATACTATATGATTTATATTCTATTAATTATATAGATCAATGTTATATATTTTATAAACTATTTAAGTGTGTGTGTGTGTGTGTATAATATTCTATGTTATATTTTTGCAAGTGGCGGACTTAGTCATATTTTACTATTAGAATTTTTAAAATTACCCTGGTGTGACACATTCAAGTTGTATATTCCTTGTTATATTCTTTGTAAACCGACGATTGATAAACAAATTACTTTCAAATCTCTTGTAACTGTAAGAGAGATGAGAACTTCAGTGATGAAGGGAGGGAACAAGTTAAAGTCCAGTTTTAAAGTGGCATTGATATGATCAAGTTTACAGTTTACTGAAAATAATTTGTGAAGAACATTATAACAAGCATGTGATAGAAAATAAAGTGAATGAAAGGAGAATAACACAAAAAAGATATGAATTTGTTCCAATATCCATTTTCTACTTTATTTATTATGAATTTTTGTTAAATATAGTTACAAGAGAGTAAGTTTCATTCAACAAAATTACAATACCCAAAATTTTCTTTTAATCTCAAAATAACAAGATATAAACAACCTGAAAGTGTCAAAAGTACCCAAAATTTCAAATCTCTTGTTACAAGAAAAAAGATATAGACCGAGGATTTCTTTTGAGGCGGATATGTTATGTAAGAGAGACGAGAACTTCAGTGATAAATGGAGGGAAGGGTTGTCTATCTCTGATGAAAAGAAAAAACATGAATGGGAGACTGCTAGTTCAAAACAGTTGTGTTTACTAGTGCCAGGTAAGCAGATTCTTTTTCCTGGTTTCCTTTTTAAGCAATAAAAAAACCATCACTCGGCCTTAAAAAAACAATAAACTTGATCACAAACTACTGTTATCAGTTAAACAATTGTTATAAGTTAATTGCTCCACCTTCATAAAGATATCTTCATAACAAATCCATAAATAGTAAAAATCAAGTATTCTTAGATATGTTATAGACAACCTAAATTATTCAACATTGAGAAACGTATAATGTATTTTAAGTTGGAAAAACCACTTACGTACTATCAAAGGTTAGCAAGCTTTTTCCCTACGAACTTCAAGTATAGTTCTTATTTCATACACAAACTTCAGCACATGAGTATATTTTAGGTGTTAACTCAAAGTTAATACTAGGAACAGCTGAAAATGTAAACTTTATGCAATAAATATAAGACAACAAAAATAAAACGAAACAATATTTCATAATATCCATAACCATAACCATAACCATAACCAGATACATAATAAGTTGATACAACAGAGTTTCAGTGAATAATTTTCTCACTCTTAAGCTATTAGGTTTAATAACAGCATAACTCAACCAAAATGTGTACTATGGACCGTTGGACCTCACCCATTTGACCATCGATCCACATTCTTTATTACGGTGCATTTCACTTTTTTTAAGGCCTTGCAGCATTTATGCAGTTTTTAAGTGAGTGAGCATATGCAAACACATAACAGAAAACATCATTTGTGATTATCAATGAAAATTTTCTTTTACCTGTCGTATGACTTGGTACTTCTTAAGTGGTCCTAACATTACCTCCAAAGTTTAACCAACAATGGGTCATCAATACAATTATTAAATCGACAATGGTAAAGCAGATACATTGTATGCTCTTCATGTCATGTGCTACTAGCAGAATCAGTATGTTATATGCAATCAAGATTATAACATGTCATGTACTAATAGCAGAATCACCAACTTGTGAGTTTCTTCATTACAGCTAATTAAAGACCATATTATAACCTGGATTAAATCAATTCTTTTTTGAATTTCTATATGCGCAATTCCAATTCCTTCGTGCAAAAATAAAAAAGACGACATGCTCTTTCTCCGTAGTAAGCATATGAAACTTTTTGGTTGCCCATTTTGTTGTTAGTATTTGGTGCAAACTTGGTTTATGGATATTGTATTTTTGTCTAAAAATGTTGTGTCTTTGTTTAACGGATATTATGTGAACTTGGTTTATTGTATTATTATTTTTATGGAAATTATGTAAACTTGGTTTATAGATGATGTCTTTGTTTATGAATATTTTGTTAAATAGTATATGTAAATGATTAATAGTTGTGTTTATATGATAGTTTTTGTGGTTGATTCGAATATGTTATGGATACCAGCTGCATGAAATATATTTAAATGCATTTGATATGTATGTACATAAATATTGTGCTAGCACAACAAAATATAATGCCATAAAAATTTAAAACTACAAAAAAACAGCATTTATTCAATGTTATCATTGCTCTTAAAACTTAATAACATCGTTTATCCAGTGCCGTCATTACTTCGAACACTTAATAACATTGTTTATGAAATGCTGATGAAAACGTAGAAAAAAATCTATGCAAACTTTTTTACAACAAAAAGAAAATGCTATAAAAGTCACTAACGATATTTTGTAACACAAAATGCATGCGCTTTTGACAGCAGTCTGCAAACACTGTTATATGTTAATAACACATGATGAAATGTAAAGCAACAAGCTAGGAAACGCTGTTAATAACTATTAACAGCCTATTATGAATGCTGTAAAATAGAGTTTTCCACGGCGTTATGATGTTAAAAGCTTTGTATCTTTGACTGCATGTTGTTATACAGTGTTTCTAATAACGCTGTTATATCCTATTATAGCGATTTTTGAATGTTGTGAAAAGCTGTTTCTGATGTAGTGTGAAGTATTGAAATTTCATTATTTAGGGAACAATAAAAAGGTAAATCTTCTTTGCCTTTTAACTTTTATCTGCTTTATATCATGGCATATTGTTTGTATTTATTTCGTAGTAGACTCCCAAAAATTCTCCGCATAGTAAAATTGATTACAGAATAATTCAAATCAGCCATCTAGATATATATTTGAACCAGTGTACGCATAGTATGTGCTAAAGGAAATATAAAGTCTGCTTAATGTTCTTTAGTTATTTCTGATTACATTTACTATCTCGGCAATAAAATAATCTATTGATTTTTTTATGTCAAAGAACATAGGTTTTCTCAATTCTCATGTTGGTAATTGGTGGCTTCATAGAACGTTCTATAGTTTAAAATTAAATAATTATATATGTACATATCGAGAATAAAAAATAAAACAGAAAAATAGATAAATAGTTTGGTTGACCTCAAAGGAGAAACATTCTTATGGTATCAAGCCTACAACAGCTAAAAATTAATTATGTGAAACTGAAACCATCTAAGTAGTTTCACTTGTGACGCTATTCATTCAACTTTTCTTCTCAGGTACAGCTAATACCATCATAATGTGGACATTGGAAAGATTATATTTTCTTTGTTCCTTTTACATAAGAAGAATGTATGACACTACTTTACGTGTTGAAATATCGAGAGAGATTCTTTCTCTTCCTAACCATACATTAAGACTTTATGGCATATTCATCAATTTTATTTTTAACCAATTGTTTTAAGTCGTAAAATCCATATAGATTAAATCACAAAAGATCTATTGTGATTGAAATAGGGCTTCAACCACTATAACTAGATCTGCTAATATAATTAAAGGGTCCGGAAGAGCCTATATAGTATCACCAAATGGTAACACTTATCTTCATTAAAAATGCATTATACTCAAGCAATTCTAAAAGAAATCTGCTAAGCTTTAAGAATATAAGAATGAATGATTACCATATTGAAACTATAAATAAAAACAACAAAGAATATCTTATGTTATTTCTAGAGTTGAAAGCTAGAAGCTTATTTATTTGAGAGAAAAATATTAGTACAATTTCAACTGGATCATATTTCACGAAAATTGTCATAGTTGAATCTCACTCTATAAACATGAGCCAAAAGCTCACAAATACAAAGACACTGATCTCGGATATATCTTTATCCTGTTGTAAAAATATTTCTTTTATTGAACTCTCTAGAAGAGATGTCTATATATCATTCGAACTATATGTATTATTATCTGATAAATAATTATAAATAATATTTGAAAGAGATATTTTAAATATAATTAAATAATAAACCTTAACAACTTGAAGTTGTGTATATAATTTATTTGAACAAGAAGTTCAACATGGTTTCAGACTAGATGTTCTGAACATTACCTTGCGGTCTTAACATCGATTAATAAATAAAAAAATAATAGTTCATATCCTTGTTATAGTTTGTTCTAAAATCACTACCAATGGCAAAGAATATGAAATCCTATTATATATATATATAAAATATGTGGATGCACGTATGTATCCATATATGCAGATATTTAACCAACAATCTGAAGACTGTTTGACAAAATATATATGAGCTCATCTTATAGATTATGCATAGATATCATTTAGTGATTTGAAAATCAATCAACATAACCGGTGAACGGCCTGAAGTCGTGTATGTATTCAAATGATTTATGTAATAATTAAATTCCTTTAATTTACTAGATCAATGAATGAGAACAAACTTATAGGTAAGCAATATCAATTAAATGCATCTTATCAACTAATTAAAGAATTATCCTCCTACATGTAATATATATGATGTATTTGCCCATAGAAATATCATAATAGATCAAAATGAGAATCCAAAGATGGTAATTATTCAATGTGACAATGTTCGTCAACATTGAGGGAGAGGATAAAAGGGATACAAGTTCATTTTGATTATCAAGATTAAATATTTTTTAACATATATACAATGATGCAAAATATTAAGTAATTTGAATAAATAATCGATAATATCCCTAGTAAACTTACTCCAATATAGATTTAAATCCTTAAAGGATCAAAAAGGTAAAGACCACATTTCAAGTCTAGTGAAAAAAAGTCAGTTCTATATATTTTTGGAGCAAGTAATAAAGATGCCAAATAAAGAAGGTAGGTGTTCTTGATGAAACAATGAAGGGTGCATTGGAAGAGACTCATAACATAATTATCGAGTAACCGTAAAAATGGTTTAGGTACCTAAAGTTTGATAAATAAAGAGATCTCAATGAATTATGTTTGGAACTGACAAGAAATAATCATCGGTGATAAATTTGTAAATAATATAGCGCTTATGGTTATGAATAAATTAAAGATCTTGAATTAGAGAAAAATATGATTGGCCATCATGAAATCTTTCCTAAATGAGAAATGTGGACCTATAGTCCGCAAAGTATAATTAGAAATTATATATATATATATATATATATAAAGTGGAAAAAGCACGCTGGAATTACTGAAGCATATATAGTGTCAACAACGTGTTAAGTGCCATAGGCATGATGTTTTTAGAAATAATTGAATAGTTTGAAGTAATGAAAGTGTTTGAAACACTTAAAATACCTAGTGGTATAAATATTGGTTAAATCATACTAAATGATGAAAATATACAAGTTCTTGAATAATATATATAGCTTTGTTGGTTTTAAAGAATGCAAAGCACAAGGAGCATATATTTCCACCTTCTTATTAGTGATGTTGTAATGAAAATCCTGATATACTTCACGATGAGTTAATTACTTTTTGTTTTTAAGTATTGTTATAATGAACTCTTAATATCCATCAAAGATGTAGTTGCAATATGAAAAACTAATTTGAAGCAACAAAATGAAAGCACATGAAGTATTTTTTGGAAAAATAGTGTATAAAATGCAAATCATATTTGAAAGAAACAATCTTGGAAAAGTCGATTATATCAAATGCATACATACATACATACATACATACATACATACATACATACATACATATATATGTATAACAGAATGGTGATAATAATAAATGGTTCGATTGAGGAACTAAATATTCTTTTGGTAAAAAACCATGCTTAAAGCATGTGAATGCACATGAGATAGCTAAAAGAAGGTTCATTATATATCGATTGCAACGTTGTACTCTTTTTTCTTTATGTTGGATTTTTTCCTATTAGGTATTTCCTTAGTAAGTTTTTTAATGAGGCAACTATTTATAGATGATGAACACATAAAGGAGGAAAAATAGAATTATTGCCTTTTGATTTTAATTTCCTTAATGCTTGTCTAAGCTATGTTACACATATATGGATCAAAAGTATTTGTAGCTAATTTGAATTATCAAGATATGTGTATTCAAACTTAAAGGGAAAAATATAAAACCAAGAGAAGCATACATAAGTATATCATAATATTGTCTTTTTCCTTGACTAAGATTTTTTCCACTGGGTTTTTCTTAGTAAGGTTTTAATGAGACATTACATTGATCCAAAAGTATCAAACTCCCTTTAATGCAATAAGATATTAAAAAATGTCATACTATATTGTACTCTTTTTCCTTCATCGAGATTTTTCCCACTGGGTTTTTCTTAGTAAGTTTTAACAAGGAATTACATTGTTCCAGAAGTATCAATCTTCAGTTGATGCAATAAGATATTAAAATGTCATACTATGATATACCTTTTTCCTTTACTAAATTTTTTCCCATTATGTTTTTCTTAGAAAGGTTTTAATGAGGGATTATTTGATCTGGAAGTATCAAACTTCTTAAAAGGAAATATCATCTTTAATATGATATTTATAATTTTGCAAGTTGCACTCTTTTCCTTATTCAAGGTTTTTCCATCTAGGTTTTCTTAAAAGATGTTTTTAATAAGGCAATAGACAATATCTATATCGACTGAATAGATATCTATAAGCAAGATAATAATGAGGGTGATCAATTATCATATATGTTTCAAGATAGACAACTTCATGTTACCATACGAGCAATATATATATATATATATATATATATATATATATATAAATTATAAGGGTGAATATGCTAAATGTTAAGTGGGCATTGTTGTAATCTTTATTTTCCATCACAAGTGAATAAATAGAGTTCCATGTTGTATTGTATGTTTACATCAGCAGTGAATAAAATATCCACTCTTTCTTCCTCTAGTGGCTTCTTATCTTCTTATGTTTTTAACAATTAAATTAATCAATCTGTATTTTTATCCAAGTGTTCATATGTTAAATAACAATAAAGTAAAAGAAAATACATTTTTCTCCTTAATTTCCTCTTATTAAGTTTTCTTCTTTATTCTCTCTATTATTTTGTCATTAAGCATCTCAGGATTTTAGTAAGTTGAAAAAAATAAAAATTAGTACTGTCCTTGGTTACCTTGTATCATACACACACACATGTCTATTACAATTTGATACTCATCCATATCTATTTTTTTTTTGAATATTCATATAATTTAAAATATAACTTACTAAAATTTAAAATATAATGTTAATTTCTAACTAATTTAATATAAAATATTTCATTTGGAATATTTAGAATAAAAATAATAGTGTCCATAAATATTTACAATTATTTAAACATATAAATTATTTAAATATGATAGTTAAAATGTAACTAATTTAATTTGAAAAATATTGTTATAAATTATTTTACAAGGACAAAATTTTTATTTCTACCACATAAAAAATGATATAAAAATAATATTATAAATATTTTTTTAATTCATTTATATACTCATTTAATATACATAAAATAAATTAAACATTATACTTAACGTATAATTTATATAAATATCAAAACATTTTTTTAGAATTATTTTAAATTCAAACATATCATTTTATATGTTTACAATCCAAAATAATAACATATACAATTATTCTATAATTTATTTTATGTAACTAAATTTTTTGATAGAAAATTTATTAAACTATTCTACCATATGATAGTCAAGTAGACGAAATTATAGCTCACTTATATTTCGAGTATTGTAAAGTCTGTTATTATTTCGCTTTCCTATTATATACAAAAATCACCATAGCGTTTATGATTTCTATGATTATTATTATGTCTCTACTTAATTCTAACCTACCATTTTAGTTTCGGGTGTAAGTTCTACCATCGTTTATTTATCTTTAACTATTTTACGTTCATATTTGTATTATTATATTCTTCCTGAAATGATATTTAGTAACAAAAAAGGTATACACAATAATTAAGGTTTTCTTTAGTTCTTCTTACTTTTTTTATATTTAAGTATAATTTGTAAATTGTTTAAAAGGTTCTCTCTAATTCCATTTAGTTGAGTTACATTCAAGTTTATGTTGTTAATTTTCTTTCAAAATAGTTATTTATTACGAATTAACATATACACAATAATTGAAATGCATGACTTGTACAAATATATGCTTAACATAAGCATACTACATTGCTCCTCAACTATTTAACCTTGTATATCTAACCGTTACAACATTTTTGTATGCAGTGCATAGATAACACACTAATAATGCATGTGAATATAAAACTCCTTATACAATAACATAAAATCATTGAACTTCAATTATATAAGGTTTAAATAAACATAATCTCACAAAATATGAGGAGAAAAACTATGAACTTTTTCCTAAAATTGAGATTCCAACTTGCGACCTTATATACACACATTAAAATTTGTATTTGAAAGTAGACATTAGTTTTTGTTCAAATGAGGATTCAGACTCATGATATCTCATTTGCTTGTAAAGTGAACACTTCAATTTGTAAGTAAATGTTATTTTTTGTTCAAAACGTCTTTCGAAATTCATGGTTGGTTGGACAAAATTAATGTAATTTTATTGCACTATACACACACGCGCACTGTGTCATATCCTATAGAAACTGAAAAGTATAACACATTATTGTTTTAATATTATAACATGGACGGTAGTTGTGCAGTTGTACTAGCAGTCCCCAGAATAAAAAAAAAAAATTAATAGCTAAATGAGTTGGTGTTGATGAAATAGGAGTATCATCGTTATAGGAATAAAAATCATTCATGAAGTTCTTTCTTTTACAGTGTTATTGCATGATATATTTTGGGCGCTTATGTTGGTAAATTTGTTGATAGAAAACAGCAGAGATTATTTTGTCGCATCAAATAAGGTTTCTCAACAGAATAAAACATTTATGAATAATAATCTCACTGTTAGATATGACTCGAATGTTCTGAAAGCATATTGTTTTGCAGCTCTTAGTAAAAATAATTGCCAATAACAGATTGGTTACAGTCGATGACCACCACTGCCGTGGTAAGGCTCTAGGTTTTTGATCTATATGGCTTGAATCGAATTCTGCTGGCATGATTAAGCTTAAAAAAAGATTAAACTAACAGAAAGAAAAGAAAAGAAAACAATGCAATTGGTCACACGCCCAACTCACACAAGTCCATATATATGCACCAAATAAGTTAACTTTTAGGTTAGTCCTTTTTCAGGGTCTGCACAGGTGGTGAGCTGGTAGTGCATGTGATCTGGCCACCTTTGCAAGGTTGGGGTTCGACCCACTCTAGCTTCATTGAACTTACGAAAGTACCAAAATGTTGTATTCAGTATGTGGGGTTAAAGCACGTCCTTTAGGATTTATAAATATAAGCTTGATTCCTTAGATTACTATTCAGAAAAACATCTTTTATTCTAGTATAGTGAGAATGAAATGACAAATCGTACAAACAACACTCGTGTATGCAGTTATAATTTAATACGTATTAAAATATTAAATTTCCCTGTACGTAGGACAGTTTTGTTACCTTCCACAAAACTTAACGTACATCATCTTCTGTTTCGTATAGGAAATGTGTGACCATACCTGCTGTAATCCCAATGTGCATATCAAATGCTACTACCTTAAATCATCAATACTGCTTGCCAAGTTGGTAATCGAACATGATAATGTTGAATAAAAAATTATGTGGAGTCACATTCTGTACTTTAAAAATAATGGGCAACTTACTGTTTGAAACTATGAGAAAGCAAAATGTTTTGAAAGAAACCACATTCTGTACTTTAAAAGTTTTAACTAATGAGTGATTTCATAACTAAAATGATAAAACCTTAAAAGTAATCAGTGATCAGTGATATTATGCCGACAATTAGAAGAGTATAATAAAATGTAACGGTCCATATGACCAAGTCTTGTATTAATGAATCAGTTGGCTCAAGGGGTACTTTTGTAGTTAATCAAACCATAGAGCGGGCCGGACTGAGTATAAATAACCACGTACAAGGCCATGTAAATTATCAAACAACTGTATCAATTCATTCAACTCAATAACGTTGCATTTCTTTAACTTGCTATCGGAGCAGAATTGCCTAAAGGCATGATAAAATCTCTTCACCAAGTTTTCATGAAACTGAATCTCATCTATTGGGATTAGTGTGTTTTCTCTTGTCAGATTTATCTAGGGCTGGTTATTTTTTCATTTTACCGCTTTTCCAGCGTTTTCCTTTCGAATATTTCCGTGATTTTCAGTTTCCGTGTTTTTCCGTCAAAAATAATTCGAAAGGAATTCCTTTCGGTAGGTGATGGAACTCAGCGGAAATTTCCACTATTTCCACGGAAATTTTCTTTCCTTCCGCATGCTTTCTTGTTTAGGAAAAAAAACTGAGACAAATTAGTTTATATTTTTGTACTAAACTAAGTTCGATTTCATCCCCAGAGTATTTATATGTGATGCTCTTGTATTTATATATTGCTTTGTAATATGCATGAGCACTTGCTATTTTAGTTTGCATATAATTATAAGTTAGATCCGTAATCATTCTTTTATAGTATTCAAAGTTAATATATTAACATAATTTGCTTATAATAATTAGCATATATTTTCTGCTGCCTTATTTTTCCATCACTGTTAACATGCTTATTTCGTGATGTACCAACTTTTTCATAAGCTTCAGTTCCATTATTATCTTCATAATTAGACATACAGTCAATAGTGCTATGTCTAAAAACTTTACAAACAGGGCAGATTAGTGGCCTCCATGAATATTCTATTATCACATTGAGACACTTATCATTAACCATACATTTAAAGTTTGGGAGTTCCTTATTAGGTGACACCTCAATCAAGCACTTTGCATACTCAAATCTTTTTTACTTTTCAATGATTTCATCATAGCGAATTAGTCGTCCAATATGGCATGCTATCCAGTTAATGCCAAGTAGGGTCCAAGTTAGTAAAAGTATTTGATATAAATGAACCCAGACTGACATAGATTTAACATTAGCTTAAGCAGACCCAAATCTGGGATTCTAAAAAGAGATAATGAACATTTGTTCTCTGATAAACATAGGGTCAGATTTTTAAATTTGGTGCATGTTTTGCATTTTTAATTCTCTACCCGAAAAAATGAAATTCCATGTTCCATTCCGCTTCTTTCAGTTTCCGCCTAATGGAATTCCGGAGTTGGCGGAACGGAATTTGGAACATAGAATATTGTTCCATCAACGATCGGAAGAAACGGAAAATGCTTCCGTTGGTACGGAAATTTTCCATCCCCACCCCTAGATTTATCATCATCATCGGAGAACCTTTCCCTTCCAATCAACCAAGAAAGTTCAAAACCCATTCAAGATCCATTCCCACTAAGTTCAGTGGCATACCTAAAAGACTGGTTAGAGGCAAGTTCATCATCCCAGCCTTGGTTGCACTGTGAAAGATCATCAGAGGTAATATCTTTACCATTCAAGAATATGTCCTTATCAAAATTCAGTACCGTGCCAAGAGACCGGTCAGTTTATCATCATCCTAGCCTCGGTTGCAATGAAAATTTCTTCAAAAGTTACCCCATCATTTGATCAAAACCCCATCAAATGGCTGAAGGAGACATTGCATCTGAAACCCACAATTCACCATTGCCACCTACTAATTCCAACCAGATTTGTGAAACTGAAGTCATCACTAAGAACATCATCAACCCAAAAAGCCAACTTATCACCATTCAATTAGATGAAGGCAATTATCTACTTGGAAATGTCAAATCATCACTGTGTTGAGAGGATAAGGTTTAGAAGGTTTTGTTCTTGGAATAACACTATAGCCTGGTCAATTCACATAAAACAATGAAGGGACTCAGATCGTCAACAAAGAATACACAATACATCAATTGTAAGATAATCTCATAAGTTCTTGGCTATTTTCTACCATAAATGCAAATTTGCTACCACAAGTTATTGGGTGCAATAGTGCACATGAAATCTGGAGCACTATTGAGGAAATATTCAATTCACAATATGCTGTCAGAATTATGCATTACAAGAGACAACTTCAAAATGAAAAGAAAAAATATCAATGAGGGAGTATTCGACAAAAATCAAGACTCTATGTGATCTACTAAACATTGTTGGACACAAACTATCTGAAACTGAGCAGATACTTACAATCTTAAATGGGTTAGATGAGGATTATGAATATGTAATAGCCATAATCTCATCTAAGAAAAACATGCAATGCATTCAATATGTGCACTCCACCTTGCTTGCACAAGAAGGACGAATTGAACAAAAGAAACCCTTGAATGCAGACCTCAACATCAACTATGCAGCAAACTACCCAAATTTCAAAAACAAGAATCAAGAAAGAAATGCAAGCAATCAATTCAATCAAAAACCAAATCAGAATGTCAGAGGCAGGGGCCGAGGAAGATGGAATAACAATAATCGAATAAGATGCCAAATTTGTGAGAAATATGGACATAGTGCAAATAAATGCTACTTCAGATTTGATCAGATTACATACCAAACCAACATGGCAGCATCAGTCAAAGGAATTTTCAATCCAATGTCAATATGGTGCACACAAGTCAAGAATCCAAACTCAAGGTGACAATTCCAGAACTCAAAATAATGTTGAAATTCTGGGCAGACCAGAAGATGTTATGAATGAAGCATGGTTTCATGACGCAGGTGCAACCAATCATATCACCAATAATTTGCAAAATCTAAATCTAGGAATCTTTATGGGCAATGGGAAATCTATTAAAATATCACACATTGGCAATGTTGTTATCAAAGGCAAAAGAGAGTTACACCTTAATAACTTATTAAGAGTACCTCAAATTAAAAAGAATCTAATGAGTGTCTCTCAATTTACCAATGATAATCAAGTTTACTTTGAATTTTATCTTAAATTTTGTATAGTTAGAGACTTATTAAGTAATGAATTTTTTTACACGGTAATGTTCATAATGGCTTATATACACTCAACCGATGAAGAATAATAAGGGTGCAGTTGAAAGAAAATGGTGCGATCACACTAGTTCTTACGATAACGTAAATGGTAAAAGCATATTTGATGTTTGGCACTGTAAACTTGGTCACCCAAGTGTTGATGTTGTAAAGAAAGTCCTTAGAAATAATAATATTAGTTTCAATGACATATTATTGCCATACATGTGCACATATTGTCAAATGGGAAAAGTCATAAACTGATATTTCCCAAATCCCTAACTGAGTACAACAAACCACTAGAAATGGTGGCTTCTGACATATGGGGTCCAGCCCCAGTTAACTCAGATTATGGGTACAATTATTATATATCATTTGTAGATGCTTTTTTTAGATTTACTTGGATTTATTTCCTCAAAACAAAGGCTGAAACATATAATGCAGTGGTTCAGTTTATTAATATAGCAGAAAAGCAAACTGACCAACATTTGAAAATTATGCAAACTGATGGTGGAGCAGAATTCAAACCACTGAAAGATTCATTTGCAAAGAAAGGCATTATGCATAGGATTACCTGCCAACATACCTCAGAGCAGAATGGTATGGTAGAAAGAAAGCACAAACATATTGTTGAGACAGGATTCACATTAATGGCACAAGCCTCATTACCACTTAAATTCAAGCCAGATGCCTTCTCTACATCAGTTTATCTTATAAATAGACTACCCACAAAGGTGTTACAGTACAAAACCCCTAGTGAAATTCTTTTCAACACCAAGATTGACTACTCAAACTTGAAGACATTTGGACGCCTATGTTTTCCATGCCTAAGACCATATTGTTAACCAAAAAACTGGATCAACACCCTGGATTGAGTGTGAAAGCACCAGCCATGTTCTTACAAAGCAATAATACAGAGAATAAATGTAAAAGAGTAGAAATAGAAAGAAGACAAGAAGATTTTTATACTGGTTCAGCTGTTAATGAAACCTACGTCCACTTTATAATTTTTACTATTGACTGATTGATGTTACAAAGTTGATTGGATTACAAAGCTCTTAAATATTCTTAGTTAGATCAAGTCTCCGGTGTTAGAGTTCAATGGAGAATCACAGTGAACCTTTGGATAGCCGTTGTGAGGAAGGAGAGGAGTGAAGAAGGCCTTCAACAGAGTTTCAGCAACCAGTCCGGAAGAAGATCCGGTTTATGTTGCAGGTAGAATTGTATTTATAGAGGTTGGGGAGCTACTGTTCCAAACCTGTTCACTAAATGCTTGCAGATGACCACAGGAAGGCGCACTGGAGTTTGCATCGCGAACTGAGCCAAAGTGATGGATCGCTAGCGATCCATAGTCTATGGATCACTGGTGATCCATGGATCCAGCTCGTATGCGACCCACTTCCCTAGTACTTCCCTATGCTCTGTTCCATTTGAGTCATAGCGATTCGATGATGATGTATGGATCGCTGGCGATCCATACAATCTTTGGACTTTGGTTTCTGGATTACCTTTGTCATCTTGTGTGTGTGTCGATGTTGTTCATGTAGTCTTGTAGCACGTTGCCTTGTTTTGATGATGGTTTGTTTACCAGTTGTATTTGTCTGCTGATTGAACCAGACGAATGCTTGTCTCTTGATTTGGCTAGCGCAAAATCTCACCAAACTTTGTCATTGCTCCCAGAATATAGATTGAATCATGATGCAAGAAAGTTGAAGAACCCATGAGTTAATACCATGGATCGCTAGCGATCCATGTCCTTAGTGTATTTTTTTCATTCTTTTCCTCTAATTTCCTTTGGTTTGTTGCTCTAGTCCTATTGGTTGGATTTTGTGCTATTCTGACTTGATCAATTTGTTCCGACATCTTTTGGATTCTGACGGGTTAAAAACCCGGATAACATTTGCGCCCAGAGTATGTCTTCGTTGAAAGCAAGGCGTGCTATGGAAGTAATCGCTTTTCAGTTTCTGTTTGTCGAGTTCTGAATAATCATGTTAAGGCCACATGAATTTGAACCTGGTTGCCGCTTGCGAAGTTTTGACTTGGACTGCCATTACTTGTCATGACAGACCAAATTTTACTCTATAGCTTCCCAGCATGCCTTGAAGTGGTATGTAGACCACGCTAGACAAGTTTGAGAAAGTTTGCCAGCAACTTGATGGATCGCCAGCGATCCTACTACTTAGCATTTTTTTCTTGCGCAACCCTTCTATTTAATCACTTCGAGCCAACCCATATCAGCTCCCACTTGCTTTTCACGACCTGACCTTTCAACCTCTTACGTTCCGAGCTGCTTTGAGCGATTCAATCCACCGTCTCCAGTGATTCAATCCACTTCGACCAAGCTTCCATTGATGCCACCGATTTTGCCTTGCCATTGACTCTTGAGATTCGCCGCCGGCTTGAACCTTGCCACGCCAAACCCTAGTTTCTTCTATTTTCCTCCTTGGATCGCCGACGATCCAGCGCACTTATCTCGCTGATTTGAGAACTTTGACCGTCTTCATGTTTTGATCATTGATTCAAGGTGGGTTTGCTGTTACGACATTCGTTTATCGATTTAGCAACGGAGTTGTATTCGTGATGTTAGTCGTGAAAAGACCGAGTCGATTGTGGCTTAATGGAGGAAGATAGTAAATCGTGTCTTGAGTTCTTCACAGAACGACATTCGGGCCTTACCCCGATGCATGACATGTTTTGCTGTCTTCGTCCATTGAGCCGGAATTGAATTATGCTAGGTCCCATTGCCAAAGCTGCATGACACATCATGAATTGGTTTCGTCCTTTCGGAAGATTCGGATTGGTTTTGCTTTCTTTTGCATGTACGGTGTTCCTGTACTGGAAGGAACTTTCCATGTCGTTTTGGACAATGGATCCGTTATCGATCGTTGATCGATAACAGGTAAGTATAGGAGAAGTAATTTCAAAAAGAAAGTGATACAAGAAGTCCTTTTCCCTCTCAGCTGCGAGCATGTTATCTACACGGGATAGAGCATTTGTAGTGTTCAGGACACCGAGCCCACCACCGATAGATAACACACCGCACTCACCCCGGTACATACTTGAAATTTGGCGTGTCAACATGAACCAACATTTCTTCGGAATTCAAGTGTAGTAGGAGCAATTCTTATTTTAGAGTAGAATTACCTGATCGTTTTAGACGCAAGTCCTGTTGTTTAGAATGAAGCACCCGTCTTTTCGCCGTAAGTTTGGCGGAGGAAGTCCTACGCTTTCAAAGGCCGAGTCATCGTCTGTCACCCCTTCTCCTTCTACTTTACAGGCTGAATATGGCCAGCTAGTTCCTGTCGGTCCGGTCTTGGACCGAACTCCTCCTAATTTTAGAGGTCTTTTGAATCCGCCAGAGAGAGCCTCCTCCGTGATTTCTGCTAAAGTCTTGCACAAAATCTGCCTGCAGCATGGCATTTCGGAGGAAGACGTGCACCTCCCAGAGAAAGATGAATTTGCTCATATGTCGCCTTCGAGATATACTGCTTGTCATCGGTATATGTGTTTGAACGGAGCAGTGCCCCCCTTCAATGAATCTTTGAGAGAAACCCTCTCGAACTTGGGAATTGCTCCATTCCATATTCATCCCAATGGATACACTATTCTAACCTGTCTGCACGTTCTTTTCATGCGGATTCTCAATCGTGCCCCGAGCATCGAAGAGTTAAGATACTTTCTCTGGTTTAAAAGAAGAGACGAGTGTCCATCCTTGGTTATGATTAAGGCCTAGAGAAACCATAAAATTGTGTTGCGACTGCAGAGCAATTTATCTCTATTCAAGACCCAATACTTCTTTGTTAGGTGTCCTGAGGGATTCAATCGTCTCTGCACAACAGGGAGTAAGTTCTTTTTCTCACTTATAGAGCTCTGATATGTTGCTACGGAATTTCTAATGAGTCAAATACTTTATGCATTTATTCCCTCAAACAAGGACTTATCTCTCGATCAAACTTTTCGAACCCTGAAGGCTATCAATGCTGAGGAGAGATCAGTCAAATTCTTGTTGACAGACGAAAACCTGCTTCGGTACGGGCTGTTGCATCCAGGGAGATCTGCAGTCCCAGTTGAGGTCCCATGCCCTACTCGATCCAGGATACGTACGCGATCCACTTCTTCATCCCATGGTTCTGTGGAGGGTGTTTTTCAAGAGAGGGGAGGCTTGTCCGGCAAGTCGGTCGAAGTGACCCACGAGGGAAAAGGCGCCGCGACCGAAGCCAGTTTCCCGGTTAGAATGCCTCCGATTCTGGAGGAAGAGGAGTTTAATCAAAGAGAAGGCAAAGCCGTAATAGACATAGAAAAGGAGGAGGGTGAGATTGGTAGCAGTAGCGATAAGTCCTCCTCCAGTGACGTTGATGATTTCTATGCAGAATCCAATGATGGAGATTCTGAATCATGCGACGAGACTCTGGGGAAGAGTTTCGTTGTTCCGAGCTCGCCTCCCCCAGACATGACTGATAAAGATGATGCTCCAGAAGTCAGACGATGTCGGGATTCTTCGATTAAAGATGCTGATGTAGACTTCGGAGATTTAAGCAATGTTTATGTCGATTTTGACGCGCTCATGGGGCAAGACTTCAAATTTGAGGAGGTGTCTCCCCGTCCAGGCCATATTGCGCCCGAAGTTAGTTTGATTCCTTCCACGACATCCACCTTATCTGGTTTGTGACGTTGGTTTAGGCTCTCCCCCAAACACATTACACGTTTCGATAGGGTTACACTTACTTATACATATTTTCATGCTTATTCTTCATTTCTAAGGCTCTTTATTTATTCTCCATGTCAGGTACCATGAGAGGACGCGACCTTTACGACGATCTTGAAGAATTTACTGACTCTCAACGATGGTCGAAGCGATCTTCCGGGCGTCACCAGCCTTGTGAAACAGAGGAGGAATGTAGAACGAGAAGAGATTCAGAGGCCGAAGCTCGTCACCAAGACAAGAGAGAACGGGGTCGAGTGTACAAGGGCAGATATGAGAAAAGAAAGACTTTCGATGAGCGAGAGGAGCTGTTTAAAAAGTCAAAATTTAAGCATGGTTCTCAATCTTCGGAACAACAGGCCTTCGCTCCGGCACTCGCTTCAATCGGTCCTGAAATCCTGGTTTCTTCTGTCTTCGTTCCATCTTCATCTCAAGTTCCCTCTTCTCATGTGGCACTTGCCCCCGGTTCTTTACGCTCGCACCGGAGATCTGCCTACGTTCTTCCGTCTAGTCCTCCTAAGCTTGAAGTAGCGCTCCCCGGGTGTTTTTTAAGGGGAGTTAAATTTGATCGCGATCTTCATCCAGATCACAAAGATACGTACATGCCCCACCTTTAGGCAATCCAGAATGATTTAGAGCAGGCTGAGGGGTGGGAGAAATTATGCAAACAACTGGCGGACACGAACCGCAATAACTATCAAGAAATCCTCTCCTTTGAATCGGAGAGAATGCTATGAAAAAGCATTGGCGGAACGCGGCGCCAAAGTCAATCGGCTGGAAGAAGAAAGAGATGCGATGCTTTGAGAAAGCAAGAATAGCGCTAGCTTATTGAAAGAGCTAAAAGTGGCTCATGAGAGAATAGAGATCGTCTACAAGGATGAAATTAAGAAGGCTCATGTAGAGGAAACCAAGTTAAAAAGGAGGTGGCAGCTTGCAGCACAACAATTGTGGCCCAAAAGAAGATCATTTCCATCCACGACCTTATCGTAGAGGGGCATAACAAAATGACTGTGGAATATGAAGAAATCATGAAGTCGCGCGATAAAACCATCTTTGACCAGGCTGAGACAATCGCCAGGCTCCAGGATCGAGCTGCGCAGCTTAGCGCTGATAAAGCTCGTGTCGAAGTTGAAAAGGCCGCTGTTATGGCGGATTATTTGGAGCTTCAGAACGCCTTCGAGAAAAGGATGGAGAAGATGGATGAGACCATCTTGAACTATTATGTCAACTCCATATTGCACTAGGGGAGTCTCAGTTACTTGGGTCCTAAATTCCCATGCACTCTTGCCGTGATTTGGGAGCAAATCTTGACTCGTTTCCGTGATAGCGAGGATGTTTATACCGAGCGAGAGCTAGAGAACGCTTATCTTAATGAAGAATCAAAGAAAGCATTGCTAGAAGGCCGGGAGATTTTGTGAACTGAAAGGGAGAAGGAGGCTACTGATGCTACTATGACAACGACTACCGAAGTATTACCGAAGCCTTTTATTTCCGGTCCCGGTGAATCATCAAGGCAGCTCGGCTCCACCGACAAGTTCTGGGCTTGAACCTTCTCCGCGGGTTGTGGAACCGTCCAAGGAGGGAGAGGGTGGTGAGTATGAGGTTGACATTCTAGGTCACTTCTCTGATGTAGGTAATCTCCTTGTTTCTTTCGAGCTCGAGAACTTTCAACTCACGCTGCAAGAGCAGGACGAACTTAATGCTTTCATTTTTGACCTTATAGGTCTGTCTTCCTTGTCTGCTCATCCGCCGGTTTCCTCAGTGCCTGGACCTATCACTATTTCAACCGTGTTCGTGCTCGTCTCTGTAGCTGCGCAGGTTGCCGTGTCCGTGTCCGGCTCACAGCCGGGGCCGGAGTCCGAGAAAATTGCCGCATTACATGGCTTGGATTATCCTTCCATATCTTTGGAGGGTGACTTAACGGCGAACGTAGATAGAGCAGCCGTGAAAATCTCAACAACAATTTGTTGCCATCAAGAAGGAGAAAGTTGAAGCAATAAAGTCCTCTAAGAGCTCTCGTAGATCTCGGAAGCGCAAGACTAAAGGGGAAGCTTCCGAGAAAGTTAAAGAGCCGGAAGAAGATATTAGCACCGAGGACATAGTTGACATTACTGGCAGCGATACTACTCCCAAGGTGAAGCAAAACTTCAGACGAAAGGCGGGAAGGAGAGTGGAGAAAAACGGCGTTGAGAAGCTTGGACGATGGTTAATCTGATTTTGAGTCATTTTGTGTTGTTTTGTTCAAGTGCAGAGTTTGCACTCACTGCTTTTGTTGCGTGGCCTGTACTTTTTTCTTTTGTTAGTCGGTATTGTGTGGATATGGCCCCCATATTTTGACCTTGTACAGAAAGAGTTATAAGTGATCCATTGTAGATATCTTGACTGTAACTTCACTTGTATGCTTATCTTTGTTCTGTGTACTTATATCTACTTTACTTCTATTTTATTTTATCTCGTCCTGTGATTATTGCCAAAATTCTTTGTTTGAAGTAACAGAACTTGTGAAGTATTCTTGTTTTGTTTTTGTTTTTGACCATTTCTGCTTGAGTACTGGTGTATGCCCCCCAGTTCATAGTGCTGTTCACTTCGAACACTTGACAAATGACCGGTACCAAAACTTGGAATAAACTAAGTTACAATTTGATTTTCTATAAGTTTTGCAATTTTAGTATATAGTTTGCGTTTTTTATATAATTCGGGAAAGTGTGTAACACATGTATGGTAGAAATGTGCATAACAATGTAAATTAAGTGTAGAATATGTAGTTATAAGATTAACTATTAAAGAATTCAGAAACACTCTTTGTGTAAATGAATACTTTTTTGCAAATTTTTGGGAGTTGCACCACTTGTCATTCCTCAAGAACGTGAGCAAATACCCATGCATATTATCTCTTAGGAATTGTGAAATCTTCAAACACGTGCATTGCTTTGAGCATGCACATTTTGTGAGTTAACTGTAGATAGCTAAACGTTTTCCACATTAAATGTTATAACTAGTCATTGGGTGTCAGCGGTTGGAGTTTTCTGCCAGTTTGCAGCACTTTGATTTCATTGGATTCACACCCGTTACTCCCGATAATAGGAGTGGGTTAAGCCTCGCAATTCCTATGATAGATGAGTTCCCCGGTATTGCTGGGGCAATTTCGGTACTTAAAAGTGTGTGCGGCTTTATGGGATGCGCTGCTTTTGATACTTCTCAATGTTGTCTATCTTCGGGTAACGTGAGGAGTTTATGTTTTAAGAGCATGATTTCACGGCTTGAAGAGTTGGTGCGTGGCTTACAGGATGCGCGGCTTTTATTCTTCTCAATGTTGCCTATCTTCGGGCAACGTGAGGAGTTTATGTTTTAAGAGCGTGATTTCACGGGTTGGAGAGTTAGTGCGTGACTTACAGGATGCACAACTTTTTATTTGAGCCTTCCCGGTGCTGCCGAGGCAACACTGGTTCTTAGAAGGCAGGGATTGGGTTCCTCCGATACAACGGTTTGAGCCGATTTGCTTCCGTCGACCTGGTGGGTAGGTGGGGAGTACTTGAGCATGATTCCACTTTCTCAAGTAGCAATTGCATGGTTTTGAGTCGATTTGACCCCGTCAACTCCGCATGTTACTATTATGAACACAGTTTTGTTGGTTCAAAAAACGAATTAATTTTATTAAAAAAAGTTGGGCAAGTTTTTGCCTATTTACCATGCCCCCGGCATCCCGAGACGGCTTATTTGCTCAAAATAGAAAGTACATAAGGTAGTTTTCAGGTGAAGTAGCAGCATAGCAATTCTCCGTTCCATGCTCTGGGAATTTGGATTTCGTCGACGGTTGTCAGCTTGAAAATTCTATCCCTTAGCTTTTGACTGATCACATACGGCCCTTCCCAATTTGGTTCGAAGGCTTCCGGTATGGGATAGAATCTTTTGAGGACAAGGTCTCCCACTTTGAAGGTTTGGTTGTGAACTTTGGAGTTGAAGTATCGCGCGACTCTTTTTTGGTGGGCGGCGGTCCTCAAATCGGCTTCTTCCCTCCTTTCGTTGAGCATATCCAGTGATTCGAGTAGGAGCTGCTCGTTTTGCTTCTGATTAAAATTTTTCCTTCGATGAGAGAGGACTTCTAGTTCGACAGGAATCATTGCTTCCGAGCGATATGCCAAGGCGAACGGAGTGTGACTGGTTGCTGCTTCGTGGGTCGTTCTATAAGCCCATAGTGCGAGTGGAAGTTCATCCACCCAGTTCCTTTTGTGCTTTAGTTAGCCGCTTTTTGATAGTGACTGATGATCTTGTTTATTGCTTCCACTTGCCAGTTTTCTTGCGGATGAGCGATGTGGAAAAGCTCTTCTCAATTCGGAAGCGTTTGTAGAAGTCTTTGAACTCAGCACTTTCGAATTGGGTCCTATTATCAGTGATAATTTTCTGTGGTACACCAAACCTGCAAATAATGTTTTTAGTAACAAAATTAATGACTTTCTTAGTGATAATAGTGGCCAGCGGTTCCGCTTCGGCCCATTTCGTGAAATAGTCAATAGCAACTATAGCGTATTTGGCCCCTTCTTTTGCTATTGGCAATACGACGATTAAGTCGATTCCCCATATTGCAAAGGGCCACAGGCTGACCATCTGCGTTAACTCTATTGAGAAAGTTCTTTTAATTTTGTCGAATCTTTGGCAACGATCACACAATCTGGCGTAGTCTGCTGCATCGCAGTTTATTGTTGGCCAGAAGTACCTATATCGGAGAACTTTCTTTGCAAGGGTCTGCCTCCCAATATGGTACCGCATTCACCTTCGTGCATTTCCCATAGGATCCGTCGAGCTTCGTCTTTGGTCACACATCTAAGAAGGGGGGTGGAGAATCCCCTTCGGTAGAGTATTCCATCCCGTATTATGAACCGCGACGCCTTTCAGAGAAGTTTTTTCCGTTGATTCCGGTCAGTTGGAAGGGTCCTTGTAAGTAAGTAGCCCTTGATTGGTGTCATCCATGTTTCTGGTTCGGCGGTGGTCTCCAGAATCCAGTCGACGCCCATTTCGTCTATACTCAGGGCAGTCAGAGTCTCAACTGGGACTAGTCCCAACGATTGAGCTTCTCCGGAGCTTGCCAGTTTAACCAAGCAATTAGCCTTGGTATTTTGCTCCCGCGGAATGTGAGTTATGGTATAATGTTCGATGTCGCTCAACAACTCTTGTACTTTAGACAAATACGGGGCAAGGTTCTCCCCTCGAGCCTGGTACTCGCCTTTTACTTGGCAGACGACTAGCTGGGAGTCGCTATAGATGTGGATGGACTTTATTCTTAGTTCTTTCACAACTTTCAGCCCTGCTATCAATGCTTCGTATTTTGCTTCGTTATTTGTTGCAGGGAATTCTAGGCGTAAGGCGTAGCAAATGGCTCGTCCTTTGGGGGTTTCAAGCACTATCCCCGCCCTCGAACTAACGTTGTTAGATGCGCCATCAACAAAGAGTTTCCATTTCGTTTCCGCTTCCAACGGTGTTTCTTTTTCGTCGTCCCCTATGGTAACCTCGGCAATGAAATCCGCCAGTGCTTGCCCATTGATACCCTTTCTCGGATGGTAAGTAATATAATACTGGTTTAGTTCGATGTTCCATTTGAGAAGTCATCCGGAGGTTTCGGGTCAGTATAGTACTTGCTTCAGAGGCCAATCAGTCAGTACTTTGATTGGATGTGCTTGGAAATACGGTCGTAACTTCCTAGACGCGATCAGGAGGCAATACGCTAGCTTTTCCAGCTTTAGGTAATTTTTCTCGGCTCCGGTAAACCGCTTGCTAATGTAGTATACGGGTTGCTGGATTTTCGCGTCTTCACGCACAAGGGCGGCGCTCAACGCATGAGGTGAGATTGCTAGGTAAATGAATAGGTCCTCTCCGTCCACTGGCTTTGATAGGATTGGCGGGGCTTCCATGTGTCGCAGCAATTCTTCAAATGCAGTTTGACTTGCCTCACTCCATTCGAAGTTTTTCTTTGCTTTCTTTAACGCATCAAAGAATGATATGCAATTGTCGATGGCTTTCGAGACAAATCGGCTTAATGTTGCGACCTTCCCATTCAAGCTTTGCATTTCTTTCTTGTTCTTTAGGGCTTGAACTTCTCATAGGGCAGTTATTTGCTTTGGGTTTGCTTTAATGCCCCTGACACTTACTATGAATCCTAAATACTTTCCGAAAGCTACTCTGAAGTGACATTTGAGTGGATTGAGTTTCATTCCATACTTCCAGAGTATTTCAAACATTTCAGCGAGATTATCCAATTGGTTGGTAGCCACTCGCGATTTGACCAACATGTCATCCACGTAAACCTCCATGGTTTTTCCGATTTGACGCTTGAACATGGCATTTACCAATCTTTGGTAGGTTGCCCTAGCATTTTTTAAGCCAAATGGCATTACCCTATAGCGGTATAGTCCCAGATCAGTGATGAAGCTGGTGTTTTCTTGATCAGGTTCATGCATCAGGATCTGGTTGTACCCTGAGTATGTGTCCATAAATGATAGCAATTCATGTCCTGTCGTCCCATCCACAAGCTGGTCAATTCTGGGCAGGGAAACTATCTTTCAGGCAAGCCTTGTTTAAATCCGAGTAGTCAATGCAGGTTTTCCACTTCCCATTGGACTTTTTGACTAAGACTGGGTTAGATACCCATTCAGGATAAGTTGCATCACAAATAAAACCGTTGGCCATTAGCCTGTCCACCTCTTCTCTTAATGCCTTAGACCGTTCAGGGCCCAGGCAACGCCTCTTTTGCTTTACTGGTGTGAACTTGGGGTCAATGTTGAGTGTGTGGCATGCGATTTCTAGTGATACCCATACATATCGGAATGCGTCCAAGCGAACACATCCAAGTTGGTGCGAAGAAATTTAGTAAGCTCCAACCGCATCTTGTTTCCAAGGTGCGATCCAATTTTCAGGACCATTGTTGGATCATCCACATCGACTGGGACAGACACCGTCAATTCTACCGGTGCTGCCTGATCCTCCCCCGAACTCTTCTTTCTAGGGTCCAAAGCCTTATCGAATCGGCTATGGTCCCCAAGCCAGGGGCGGCTTTGTAGTTGCTATTTAGAAGGTTCACGAATGTGGAGAGTTCTCCCCACATCCTTCCATTTTTCCTTTTTTTAGATTCGCGTAACTCTGCAATGTAACATTCTCTGGCCGCGTATTGATCTCCTTTGACCACCCCAATTCCGTTTGCCATTGGGAACTTCATGGTAAGGCACCATTGGGCCAGAGCGACTCTAAAGTCAGCTAGGGCGGGGTGTCCCAAGAAGGCGTTATACGCGGAAGTTTCGTCCACAATTACGAAGAGCTGAATGAGGGTGACTCTTCGATCACCCTCTCCAAGCTCCACTGGCAAGTCAATTGTCCCTACGGGTTGTTTGGGTTCGCCAGTAAACCCTTGGATTTTTGTTTGGCATGTGGACACGCTTTTTATGCCGATCTTCATTTGGTCAAATGTGTGTTTGAAAAGAATATTGACAGAACTTCCGCTATCAACCAATACTCATCAGACTAAAGCGGGTCTGATTCCTACTGTCACCACCATTGGATCATGTGTTGGAGCTTCAATCCCTTCGGTATCTTGATTTCTAAATACAATATCATCATTCAAAGTTTTCTACTGCTTGGTTGGAGCCCCATTGTCTATTGTGAGACACGATTCCTTTGGAGCATGCTTTAATGAATTTGCATACCGCTCTATCTCTCCCCAACTTCTCTATGCAGAATATGGGCCTCCAGATATCGTTCCAATAATGATTCTCTGGTCAGTTCGCTTTGATCCCTCTTCACTGGTTCCGGCTTGGTTTCTTTGATTCCTAGAGGCTTGAGGAGCCGCGGGCTGGTCAGGATTATGTGATTTTCTCACGTATTGCTGAAGCTTGTTTTCCCGAATCAGCTCTTCAACCAAGTTCTTTAGGTGGCGGCATTCGTTTGTGTTGTGACCATGCTTCTCATGGAATCGATAGAACTTCCCTGAGCGCTTTTATTGTTAAGTTGTTTCCTTCTTAGGGGGTTCTTATATTCCTCAGTCCCCTGTGTCGTGAGATAGATTTTTTCCAGTGTGTCGTTGAGAGGGGTGTAATCTTCAAGCCTGAAGCCTTTAAGGCATTTGTTGTTTCCATTTATCTTATTGGAATTCTGATTCTTCCATTTTCGATTTCCATCTTTCCCATGTGATTCCTTCAGCAGTTCTGGAAGCATTAGTATTCTGATTCATGGCCACATCACTCTGCCCGATGTTCGTCGATTGCATGCCAGTGGACTTCCTTTCTAGATCCTACGCCTCCTCCAATCTCAAGTATTGACTTGCTTTGCGATTGAAGTCCTTCCTCGTAGTGGGTTGATTCATTTTGATCCACTTTCCAAATTCAGTTTCAGGATGAATGGCACAGACCTAGGCCATAAAAACCATGTCCTCATTTGGATTGCTCACTTCTGTCACTGCGGTGTTGAACCGGTTCATGAAAGACTTCAGCGATTCATTTCGTCCCTGAAATGTCCGGACAGGGACATCGTGTCTTTGGGTTGTGCGGTGTGGAGCCTGAACTGATCAAGGAATCTTGTTGCTAATTGGTCAAAAGTGGAGATGGATCTCGGCGAAAGCCTAGTGAACCACATGGAAGCAATTTCTTCCAGAAAGATGGAAAAACATCTACACCGAACAGCCTCCGAAGCGTTTGCTTCGTCCATGTACCAACTATACTTGTAAAAATGGGGTTTTGGGTCTTTTGTCCCATCATAGGATGTAATAGTTGGCATCGTGAACTTTTCCGGATATCGCTCATTCAAGATCTCATTAGTAAAGGGAGTCCGACTTGGCGCGTGATGTGCACGTAAATGTGCATATTTTTACTTTCATATTTATTGAATTTAATTAAATAAACGAGCATATAGGGTATTTTAACATGTTAAAGCCAGAATTCAAATTATTTTCAAATCATCATTTATTCATCTTCATATAGGGAAAAAATGGTCACTTTTGTGCATAATTTAATTTAAGAATATTTATTTGCACATTTTATTTGTATTTTTAGGAAATTGGATGACAAAATGGAAGATGATTTCATGAAGATATGCATGCACAAGGATGGAAACAAAGGAATGAAGATGGAAATAATTCAAATCATGCATCATGGAGGACCCCACCTACCCACTTACCTTAATCTATAATTAGGAGCTAATGCAAATGTTAGTGGAGCTTAAAGTTTCATGCACATTTAAATGGAGGATTATCTCATGCTAATGATAACCTGATGGCCACACTTCCTCAAGGGTATTTTGGGTAGTCCCCAAAAATATGTATTAGGGTTTTAGGCTTGTATAAATACCCCATATGTTCATGTAATTAAGCTCTTAGCCTCCTTTTTAGTTAGTTTAGTTTTAGATTCAAAAATAAATAAGCTCTCTTTCTCTTTTTCATGGCTACTTAGCCATTTTTTCTTTCATGTAATTTTCTTTTTTTTAATGCAATTTTAATTCATTCTCTTTCCTATTTACATGCTATTTTTCTTTTCATGTTAGTAGCGTAGGTCTTTTTATTTATGCAAGTAGATTAGTTTTTATTTTATTTTAATTAGCTCTCTTCTTACTTAGCTTGCATTTTCCTCTTGTTTTTATTTCATGTTGAATGCTACATTTGTTGAAATGATAACAAATATGAGAGGCTAAACCTCTTCAATTTAGGGGTAATGAAGCTCTCTTAATCATACAGATTCAACATTTTGCTAATTTTTTATCTCTCTTTGTGCTTAATGTAAATTATTGGATGTGGTTAAATTTTGTTGTTTAGCTTTGAATTTAATAGCCTATGTTGTTGACACCAAATAAGTTATGCTTAAACAAACACAAACACTGTTGGGTATATTTTGACCTTGCCAACGACATCACCGAACCAAGTTCGTTTCCCTCACCTTCGAACCAACCCATCCAAAACTCTACACCAAACCAGTTGTTACCGATCCGGCATCATCCCTCTATTCCTCAGTACCGAACCAACCTTCCACCGGACCACCATGCTCCTACCACCGAACCAACCTTCCACCGGACCACCATGCTCCTACCACCGGACCAAGCTTCCACCGGACCACCATGCTCCTACCACCGAACCAACCTTCCACCGGACCACCATGCTCCTACCACCGGACCAAGCTGCCACCGGTCCACTCATCCTCTTCCGCCGAACCAAAGTAAACCGAACCAACTCCACCAGGCCAGGTTGTACTAGCCCAGGCCCATCAGCAACCATACACATCCTAGACCCCTACCCCCAGCCTCACTCTATAAATAGAGGGGCAGGGGTACAACAATGGGGACAAGTTTTAAGAGCTCAAGCACGGAAGGAACTCTTCAAACAACTTTCCTTTACTCGTATCAAAGCTTTGTACTTGTAATCAAAACTAGAGAAGTGAAATAACATATAAAGTGGACGTAGGTACATTCTGGCTGAACCACTATAAACTTGCGTGTCTTTTTACAGTTTAGCCCCTGCTTTTCATATATTTGCATAAATCACCCAAATCACTAAGAACAACATAAGATCTACTAAATCATACAACTTTGAAATGTTTGTCCATTTTTTGTGCAAACATTTTTGGTGCTTTCACTGAGAACTAGAAGCTCGAAGCTTCAGCTTCATCTACTTAACGAGTTTTCCTAACAGCATCGTCCGCCACTTGGAAAACATGCCTCCCAAACAGAGAAAAGATGTTAACAAAGGAAAAAACATCGCATCCAGTAGTCTTCCTGATCCAGTTGTCGCGAATCAAGTAAATCGTCCTCCTCCAGCAACGGTAACAAATGAAGGACAGGCTAACCCAACCACTTCTGCCACAGAACAGCCTGCAGCAATTACTATGGCAGATTTGGACAGAGTTGTTGTTGAAGTAACTAACCGCTTCACGTCCCAGCAGGAAGCCTTGGTGGACCATCTCATGTCACGCTTGAGGGACGCTGAAGAATCCAACCGCAACACTGAATCATGGGGCGAGTCCCAGTCTGGAGGATCTCAGAGACAGCAAAGATCTTCCTTCTTCGAAGGAGCTAACGGCAGGAGTAGCCGTGGTAGGAGCCGAGACCGAGCCCAGCCCGAAGTTAGGCCTGAGGAAACGTTTGGTGCCGAACCTAACGGGGAAGGTACCGGGCGAAGGTCAACTGCAGCTGAGCCTGTCATGCTGCCTAACCACAGAAACACCAGTGAACGGGGCCGAGCTAGAGTTCAGCCCGAAGTTGGACCCGAGGAAGTGCTTAGATCAGAACCCAACAGGGGAAGATCGAGGCAAGGGCCAACTGTAGCTGACCCAAGCATGCTCCCAGAAGATCAAAGGCAGCCACTGGAAAATATGAGGAATGATAGACGATACCATCCCTACAGGTTGTTTGGACGGAATCAACCCCACAGAACAGAACCAAACTCATTTCTGTCCGCTCCAAATTCTGATGAAAGGATGGCGCGCTTATTCAGAGAGTGTGTCCAACGGGAGCAAAGAGATCGAGGGATAGGCGCTAGGGTAACCAGCCCTTTCGCCCGCAATATCGAAATTGCTATCACCCCCCGAGAATGGAAGATGCCAACAATGGAACCCTACAAAGGAACCTCCGATCCCGTTGTACACTTACAGAGGTACACGCAGCATATGCTCATGAGTGGAGCAACAGAGGGAGTACTGTGCAAATGCTTCCCGCTCTTCTTAGCAGATCTTGCTACCTCCTGGTTCTGTCATCTACCCCAAGGATCCATCAACTCATGGGAAATGTTGAAAGAAAAATTCATCAGTCAGTTCCGCATTCATGTGGAGCAACCTAAGGACGCTTATTCCTTATCCAGCGTCAAACAGAAACCTGGAGAAAAGCTGCAGCAATACCTAACCAGATTCAACGCCGCAGCAGCCGCAGTTCAAGATGCCGATGAGAAGCTTATCCTAATGGCCCTCTGCAGTGGGGTGCATCCGGACACTAAATTTGCTAGAAGATTGACAAAAGAAAAACCAGCTACTTTACCCGATTTCTTCCATGAAGCCGGGAAATACATGAGGCTTGAGGATGCTGCCATTGAGGGGCAGTCAGGACAGCAAAGTAAGACGACCCATGGCAACGCCCCTGCTGTGGCGAGGGATGTTCGAAGAAATGATTCCAGAGACAATGCTGGGGGCAAGAAAGTAGAAAAACGTCTATATCGGCCAGGACCAAGATTCGACTCTTACACCCCTTTGAACGAGACCGTCGAAAATATCTTCCTTGCCACCCAAGGCGAAGTTAGATACAAACGCCCACCATACAAGAAGGAATCAGATAACGCACAGAAGTCTGGAAAGTTCTGCCGCTTCCATGAGTCTCACGGACATGATACCAACGAATGCCATCATCTCCGAGATCTGATTGAGGAACACATCAGAAGGAAAAAACTGGAACGCTATGTAAAAAGTCAAGACAGGACTCCAGCTCCTGCCAATGAAAACCCAAGGCTACCCTCACCAGGGACCGGCAGAGGCGACCGCAACGCTAGCAGCTCTAGTCAAGAGAAGATAGTGGTCCATACCATCTCAGGAGGTCCGCACATCGCAGACAGAAGTTGGAAAGAGATGGAAAGATATGGGAAGTCGCTTAGAGACAATAGGGACTGTGTCAATACGGTTATAGAAGAGCGCCACCCAAAGCGGAAAGAAAGTAATGACATCACATTCAGTAAACGCGACCTAGAAGGAAGACAGTACCCTCACATGGATCCCATGGTTATCTCTGCTCGACTCGGTCCCGCCGAAGTTTACCGAATCCTGGTAGACACTGGAAGCTCTGTAAATATCCTGTTCAAACACGCATTCAACAAAATGAAGCTATCAATGAAGGATGTATCTCCCTGCGATAAACCACTACACGGTTTCACTGGAGATGCGAAAATGCCCATCGGGCAGCTGGACCTCTTCGTTGAAATTGGAAGCCATCCCCGCTCCGTTATAAGGAAACAGACGTTTGTGCTGATAGAAAACCATTCGGCCTACAACGCCTTCCTAGGAAGACCAGCCTTATCTGACTTCCAGATTGTCCTAGCCCCGTGGTGCCTGAAAATGAAATTTCCAACAGACAATGGGGTAGGGGAAGTGGAAGGAGACCAGGATATTGCACGAGACTGCTATGTAACCGAACTTCGCAACAACCACAGGAAAGATAAAGGGAAAGGTGCAGAGATTGCCCTCTGCACAAAAAGCCTTGAAGCATAGCAACTAAAGAAAGCCCCTCCTCTTCGATACACCAGCGACCCTTTCAATGAATTAGACCCTAGGGACAAAGAGGAGGAGGCCACCGCCGAGCCTGCGGAGGCTATGGAGTTTATATCTGTAGACAAGCATGACCCAAGTAGGCTACTGAAAATTGGGTCCCAGCTGAAAGCTGAACTGAAGGAACAACTCATTGATTTTCTCCGCCACAACTTGGATGTATTCGCTTGGTCACACGCTGACATGACCGGAATCTCCCCCGACATAGCGTGCCACGTACTAAACATTGATCCTACCAAGGCGCCTGTAAAACAAAAAAAGAGAAGTATGGGGGTAGAGCGATCAGCAGCCCTCGATGAAGAAGTAAAGAATCTACTCGCCAATGACTTCATACGAGAAGCTATTTACCCAGAATGGATCGCCAACCCGGTACTAGTAAAGAAGGCTAATGGGAAGTGGCGGACCTACATTGACTTCTCCAACCTAAACAACGCCTGCCCAAAGGATTGCTTCCCGCTTCCCAGAATCGATCAACTTGTAGACAGCACAGCCGGGCACGAACTCCTGTCTTTTATGGATGCATACTCAGGATATAACCAAATTCCTATGCATGCTCCCGACCAAGACCACACTAGTTTCATCACCGACCGGGGTTTGTACTGCTACAAAGTGATGCCCTTCGGACTTAAAAATGCAGGAGCCACCTACCAGCGCCTCGTCAACAAGATGTTCGCAAGGCTAATAGGACGAACAATGGAAGTATATGTAGACGACATGCTGGTAAAATCACGGAAAGCCAAAGATCACGTAAGCCACCTAGGCGAAATGTTCCAGGTACTTCGACAGTATGGAATGAAGTTGAATCCACTAAAGTGCTCCTTCGGAGTATCATCGGGAAAATTCTTAGGATTCATCGTCCATGCCCGAGGGATAGAAGCAAACCCTGAACAAGTCCGAGCATTAAGGGGCATCAAGATACCTTCCACCCGAAAGGAAATGCAAAGCCTAAATGGAAAAGTGGCTGCCCTAAGCCGATTCATCTCCAAAGCAACGGACAAGTGCGTCCCCTTTTTCGAAGCTCTAAAAAAAGATAAAGGAAAGTTCGAATGGACGGACGAATGCTTAACCGCTTTCCTTAACCTAATCGAACACCTCCAGAAACCACCAGTACTCTCGACCCCAAGCGAAGGCGAAGAATTATACCTATACCTTGCTGTGTCATCTCACGCTCTAAGCGCTGCCTTGGTAAGGGAAGACAACCGCACGCAACGACCAGTCTACTTCGTCAGTAAAAGGTTTACTGGGGCAGAAGTCAGATATCCTAAGCTTGAAAAGTTAGCATACTGTTTACTAATCACTTCACGAAAACTACGTCACTACTTCCAATCCCATTCCATCAAAGTTCTGACCGATCAACCACTGAGGCAGGTACTCCATCGTCCCGACACTTCCGGGCGACTACTTAAATGGTGTATTGAGCTGAGTCAATATGATATCACCTATCATCCTCGCACCGCCATCAAGGGACAAGTCATGGCTGATTTCATTGCAGAATTCACTACCAACGAGGATAAGGAGCAACTGGAAATAACAGAAGATATCAAGTGGAATCTCTTTGTGGACGGTGCATCTAACGAACAAGGCTCGGGGGCAGGTGTGGTAATAATCACTCCCAGGGGAAATAAACTGCACTATGCTATAAGGTTGGAGTTCGCTGCCACCAACAACGATGCAGAATATGAAGCAGTAATAGCCGGATTAGAAATTGCCATCGAGATCGGGGTCAATTCTTTGTGTCTTCACAGCGATTCTCAGCTTATTGTTAATCAAATACTAGGGGAATTCCAAGCTCGAGAAGAACGACTCATAGCATATCTAAAGAAGACCAAGTTACTTCTCAGCCGATTGGACCACTACTCAGTCAAACACATCCCTCGGGAAGAGAACCAAGAGGCCGACGAATTGGCAAAGCAAGCAAGTATGAGAGACATCGCCATCTTCGGGGCAGTAACTGTCTCAAAGCAGACGATCCCAAGTTTTGAGCAAGTGAATCTGATAGCTGCAACCGAAGAAGCGACTTGGATGACTCCCATCCGAGACTACCTACAAAATGGCACACTACCCGACGGGCGTAACGAAGTCAAGAAAATCTTGAGGAAAGCGTCCCGCTACACAATACAAGGAGACATCCTCTATCGGCGCGGGTTCTCTAACCCATTGTTAAGGTGTGTCGCCGGAAGGGAAGCCAAGGAAATCTTATCCAACATTCATCAAGGAAGCTACGGAGATCACACCGGAGGGCAAACGTTGGCAAAAAAGATACTCCGATACGGATATTTCTGGCCCACCTTAAGCAAGGACGCCTTAGATTTCGTCAAGAAGTGTGACAGATGCCAAAAATTTGCTAAGATCCCTCGGCTACCAACAACCGAGATTACTCAGATGACCAGCCCTTGGCCCTTTGCAGTATGGGGAATTGACTTAATCGGTGAACTGCCAATGGGTCGAGGCGGCGCCAAATATGCTATAGTAGCAGTCGACTATTTCACCAAATGGGTGGAAGCAGAGCCTCTAAATAAAGTATCTTCAGCGAAAGTTATCAACTTCTTAATCAAAAATGTTCTGTGCAGGTACGGAGTCCCACTAAAAATCATATCAGACAATGGACTTCAGTTTGACAGCGAGGAATTCGCCAACTGGTGCCAAGAACACGGAATTCACAAAAGCTTCTCATCCGTAGCATATCCCCAAGCAAACGGACAAGTCGAAGCAGTCAACAAAATTCTGAAAACTCTGATAAAAAAGAAGCTCGAAAAGTCAAAGGGCGCTTGGGTGGATGAACTCCCTACGGCACTATGGGCCTACCGCACATCTTTCAGAACATCAACAGGGCACACTCCTTTCTCTTTGGCATACGGATCGGAGGCTATGCTCCCAGTTGAAACCATTGTGCCTTCCCACCGTAGGATCCACTATAACCCAGAAGAGAACGAAGAGCTCCTCAACATGTCTTTGGATCTAGTCGAGGAGAGAAGGAATGATGCAGTCCTAAAAACAGCAACCCACAAGCAAAAGGTGGCAGCACAATACAACTCCAAAGTCAAGCATCGTACCTTACGAGAAGGGGATCTTGTCCTCAAGCGAATCTTCCCTCGCCCCGGAGCACTAGACCCAATCTGGGATGGACCATATGTAATTCATAAAGATCTCCACAATGAAGCCTATATTTTGTCAACAGTGGACGGAGAGGTGTTCCAGAGGGCATGGAACATCCAACACCTCCGTCGATACTTTTCTTAACTTGTATTGCCCATATGAAGTGAATTAACAAAGAGAATCAGTGGACGTAGGCATTTTTTCGTGCCGAACCACTTTAAAAAAGCCTTGTCTCTTTTTTAACTTGTTCCTTTGTATCTTGGCTGCTTGTTAACTTTATCCTTTTCTGTTGAACAAAATCCTGAGCATATAGCATTTCTATTCAAAGCACTCCACAATGCAACTTCACGTGGACAAGACCCAACAGGTACTATGCGAATTTATGCCCTCGCCAATGAGACACTTTTGCTCCAGCATCCCTCTGCTGCGGGTTAACTCATTGCTCGCGACGGCCCTTAAAGCCAAGTGTAATGAGCCGATTATAAGCCACCGAGAAGGCCGACTATAGCCGAGGCAGCTCATTACGGCGTTAGGCTCGCCGGCAACTGTGAACCGACTATAAGCCCCAACATAAGGTGTGGCCAGCCAGGGGCAGTTCACAGTTGACGATCGGCACCCACGCTAGCCGGCCACAGTAAATCGAATAATACCCACGATTACGGGCCATAATGGCCCGGGTAGTTACTGTGCGCGATCTCGGCTCCGATGTGTCTTAAGTGCGGCTGTGGTAAAAAAGAATTAACTCCCCGCGGAGGCGTAAGATGGGTGACGAATGTCTCCAAGACCCACAGCTAGGGAAAGTGACTACAAAACCCGTTTGCCACGAACTTAAGCACATCGAAGGCCTTCCGTGACTGGAAGTTTTACTTTTTCACGTATTTCAATTTTTACTTAAAAAGCTTTTTTTTCTATCCCCTATAACAATCCCCAAAGTACATGATACAGAGTAGGAGATACTCGCCAATGGGTGTGGGGACTCACAGTGGCAGGACATTCAGCTACATTCCATGCTCGGTCCTACAAGATATTCAAGGCTGCCATCTACGATTAAAACATGAAAGGCGGTATTTTCTTCTTTTATGCACAAACACATGACTATAATTTGTTCACACCACACACTAATATTGCAAGTCATAAAATTATGGTTTAGAACCAGAATCTAACATCAAACACAATTTAATTACAAGAATATACATAGCTACATTTCTCATACGATATGTCGAAATAGCAATAAATATTCAAGAAACGGCAAAATCAGCTTAAGTTAAAAAATTACACGTCAAGAATAATGTTATTACAAGTAGCAAGAATTACAACTTAGAAGTTACTCTACTGTCTTAAGACTAACAGATACAGCAATGCCAAGCCTACAAAAAGAATTTTCCAGGTCCAATCAGGGAGCCGGTTGCGTCGAAGTCTTGTCCTTGCTCTTTTGCCCGCCTGTCCGGTCATAAAAAGGATTCATTAGTGATGAGTAGCCAAGTTAACGGAAAGACTAGAAAGGAAGACTTACCAGTACCTGCTTCTTGACCGTCCTGGTCGTCATCCTCTACCTGCACACCTGCCTCTTCAGCAGCAAGCAGCCGCATACCCTCCTTTACCGCCACTTTCTCCTCCTTGGTGAACTGGGCAGTGACCACATCCATACTGAAGACCGTACCACCCTCTTTATCTGCATCAGCCTGAGCCTCCTCCAAAGCCCGAAGATAGATCTTGGCCATGACCCTGGGATAATCATCCATCCAAGAGAGATTGCCCTGCTTCCAAGTCCGGAAATACATGTCCTGGAGCATGTCATCCATCATTCCCTCATTCTCCTCAAACTCCCTCATCCGGGCATCGGAAGCCGACAACCTTTCGACGGCAGCATCTCTCTCCAGTCTGTATCTCGAGCAATCAGCCTGAAGGGACCTCCGCATCACCTCCATCCCTTCCCTCAACTTAGCTTGAGCAAGCTCTGCAGCCTCAAGTTTCTCGGACAACCCCTCCACCTGCTCGAGATCCGCTCTCCGAACCTCATCCACCGTGGCAATAGCCATGTCAATCCGCTCTATGCAAGCAGCTTCCATTTTCCGCAATTCAGCCCGACTGGCCTCTTCCATGGTTTTCCTTAGTCGCCCAGTAGCAGCCTCATGCTGAGAAATCTGGATAGCCTGATCCGCAAGCTGTTTGGCCTGATCCGAAACCACCAATCGAAGTCGGATATTAGCACTCCCAATCTCCTCTCCGGCCTTAACCAGCCGAGCATGATGCCCCATCAGCTTCTTGGTCTCCTCGGCCGCCCGATCAATGTTAGCTTTGGCCTCGTCTCCCATAGTGACTATACGAGTAGTGAGTAGATCGAGATCTAAAGACTTGGCTTCATCAAGTACTCGTACCATGGGGTTACGGGGGAGAAGGTGTTCGGCAGTGACTTCGTCAAAAGTAATATCATGAGAACCTGGATCCAGATCAGGATGACCCGCAAATGGATTACGGGCCAAGTCGGGACGGTCGATATGAATAACAGAAGGGTTTCCGGACGGGTGCGGAGAGGGTACAAACTCGCTACCCTCCTCAGTAGTATCATGGATAGGCTGAGCCGGAGGCTGAGGACCGGGCAAAGTTTCGGATAAAAGATGACTCCTCTTCCTCTGCTGAATACCCTCTTCGATAACCCCAAGAAGAGGACGGTATCCGACTACATCCCCGGAGCGTTGGATTGAGGGCTTCGGCTTAGCAGAAATTTTGGAAAGTTTATATTGCTCAAGCCTGTGTCGAAGGTCTGAAGCTTTGGACGTCTTGCCTGCTCCTGATATAAAGAACAAATGTCACAATCTTACATCACTATACGATTCGAGAAACGCGGTAAATTACAAGTTAAAAAAGGGGAAAAGAAACACAGCTGTGATTGTACAAACCCTGGGGAGGAGTGGGATACTGCAATAAGTCCTGGATTTCATTCTAGGACGGGAGCGGGTCATAAAATATTCCTAAGTCCCTATCATTAGTGAAGCATGCAGGGGTCAAGAGTTCACCTTGAGTCGTCAGAGCCACCTTGGCCGGAATGGTCGGCAAAGACTCACTTGCACCAGTCCCGGCTTTGTCCGCCTTCCCGGTCTTCTCTACGACCCTGTCCATCGCCACCATCATCACCAAGACGCTCAACGTCACTTCCGCCCTCCGCCTCACCTCTTTCTTCCTCCGCATCTATCTCCCCCTGAGTAAGTGGACAATTGCTGGGAGAAGGACCATCCGACCTCTTAAGTTTCTTACCTCCGACGGCCGGAGGTTTCGTGAATGGTTTTCTCTTTCCACCCTCTGCCGCAACGCCTCCCTTAGCCTGAGCAGCCGCCCTCTCTTCCGCCGTTTCCCTCAACTTAACTACAGACTGCTGCGGAAGGATCAAGTTATATTCCAGAAGAATCGCATTTCTAATCAAGAAGGCAGATGATCTGTATTTCCCAAGAATGGCTTCTATCTCCGCCGCCGTCTGAACCAGGCGGTCAGTCTCCACAACCGGAAAGCCACCTGTCGCTAGCAAAAATGAGAAAGTATGAGAAGAAGCATCGCAATCGGAATAGAAATTATAAGTAAAAGCATCAACTTACATCCAGAGGTAAAGCGCCGGATTGAAACAGAGTCGTCCCTAACAAAGAACCACTCCTTCTTGAACATGCTGAATTTAGAGTATAGATCCAAGACCGGTTTGAAGGTCACGGCTGACTCCAAGCTAATGTATGGGGATCCTTTCTTGTAGCCCCTCAAATTATATAAGTACCGGATCTCCCGGTTGGAAGGAGGGCGCCCGTACTTCCTCTGAAAGATGACGAAAAGGCTCGCCAGTATGGCATAAGAGTTGGGCTGAAGTTGGAATGGGGCCACCTTTAGATACGTGAGGAAGCTGACTACCCAAGCATTGAGAGGCGGGATAGCACCACACATACAATGGTACCTACTATAAGCAAAGTACCCTTCGGGAGGATTGTATGGCATGACTCCTGGGCCCGGCAACAGCATGAGGGCTCTATCGATCCCAAAGGAGCGAGATATAACATCGAGCTGCTCCTCTTTGAGAGAGCTAGGAAAGCAGTCAGGCGGGGAATCCAGCAGCTCCTGGGGACCATGTCCATCCACTAATGACCTTGGGACGGGCCCATGACGCTCCGATCCTGATTGAGCTGGGGGCACGGCCGAGGACTCTCCTTCGCCCCCAGACTTCTTCTTATCTGACCGGGTTTCGACTCTTCGGGACATTATCTGCGCACACGAAAGCGAAAGATATGATTGTTAGAACAAGAAATACAGAAATATAACCGAGCAAGTATATATAAGCATAGGATGTTGTTCAAGATTCAGAGTCCATTCGGCATTAAAAGTTTAAATTTCATTCGGTGTTGAAAGCTTCTGAGGTCATTCGGTGGTACACCACGTATCTCATTCGGCGCTCAACACCCAACCTCGTCGCCTTCGTTCGGTGAAGGAAAACGTACATGGTTCGGTGCTTGTTTGATTCGGTCCTTGTCTGGTTCGATGCTAAGTTGATTCGGTCTCAAGCTGATTCGGCGCTCAAACTAATTCGGCTCTCTTTGATTCGGCAAGAGACAACGGAATGGTTCGGTAGATGGAAAGAACGGAGGCCCTAATCCTCTACTTATAGGCGAAAGCGGACTACCGGACCAGATGAAAATGGAGAATTAGGATGGTCAAAAACAAAGCAGGATACGTGCATGCACCTACCCTGCTTTGGGGGGCAGATGTTGGGTATATTTTGACCTTGCCAACGACATCACCGAACCAAGTTCGTTTCCCTCACCTTCGAACCAACCCATCCAAAACTCTACACCAAACCAGTTGTTACCGATCCGGCATCATCCCTCTATTCCTCAGTACCGAACCAACCTTCCACCGGACCACCATGCTCCTACCACCGAACCAACCTTCCACCGGACCACCATGCTCCTACCACCGGACCAAGCTTCCACCGGACCACCATGCTCCTACCACCGAACCAACCTTCCACCGGACCACCATGCTCCTACCACCGGACCAAGCTGCCATCGGTCCACTCATCCTCTTCCGCCGAACCAAAGTAAACCGAACCAACTCCACCAGGCCAGGTTGTACTAGCCCAGGCCCATCAGCAACCATACACATCCTAGACCCCTACCCCCAGCCTCACTCTATAAATAGAGGGGCAGGGGTACAGCAATGGGGACAAGTTTTAAGAGCTCAAGCACGGAAGGAACTCTTCAAACAACTTTCCTTTACTCGTATCAAAGCTTTGTACTTGTAATCAAAACTAGAGAAGTGAAATAACATATAAAGTGGACGTAGGCACATTCTGGCTGAACCACTATAAACTTACGTGTCTTTTTACAGTTTAGCCCCTGCTTTTCATATATTTGCATAAATCACCCAAATCACTAAGAACAACATAAGATCTACTAAATCATACAACTTTGAAATGTTTGTCCATTTTTTGTGCAAACAAACACAAATTACCTCTTCATCTACATATGATGTTGGTAATGAAGTGATTTTAAAATCAAATTTTGATGGTCTATATTACTAATCAATAGTAAATAGATCATGCTTAGAATAGATTTTATTTTCAAGTTCATTGTCAATTTTCATGAGAGTTAGCAAGTGGTTTAGTGGGTGTGTTATAGTTTGATGGTTTATGTTGGACTAATTAATAGCACAAATAGGCCATACTTATGATAAACACGTCAACTAAATTCACTAATGACAAAAAAAGAGATCATAATTTCATATATGTTGATTTATGTGATCTTGAGAAGGACATTGCCTCTAAATTGCCTTCTACTCTCATATTTTTATCCACTTTCTTTTGTTAGTTTTCTTCATTTTTAGCTTAAAACAACTTCAAATTCTTGGTTTAATTTGATTGAATAGAAAGTTTAAAATCAATACAATTCTCTGCGGATCGACCCATACTCGCCACGTACTAACATTGTACGCCGTGCGCTTACGGTTAATTTTTAATTTAAAATTTTCGGCTATTTTCTAATTCGATAGAGAATTAGCCGTCAAACAGCATGGATCCTCGCTCATCATCTCTTCTATTTTTATTCTCGTTCATCAATCGCTTAACCATATCCGCGATAAATGCCTCTAATGTCCTGTAGTCCTGGGGACAACTGTTAGTCACTTCACTAAGTGTTTCGCTTTGCAAACGGTCTTGGCGAGTGGGCTGAAGCATAGGCTCTCCTGTCTCTGGGATAACCACTCCCTCGGGATCCCGTTGGCTTGCGGTTGGCCTGACTGGGCCAGTTTGGATATTTTCAGCATTATCGAATTTATTAGCATTTTCTTCCAACTTATCATCGTTGAATTGTTCTCCATCTTCCGAGTCGGAGAGGTCCATGGATAATATCCTTTAGTGGGGTTTTCGCCCCTTGGTTAAAGTTCAAAGTTGGTTGCCTTGCGGCAAGTGGAGTACTTGCATTTTCTTTTGCGTTGATTCCCATAGTTCCTGCTGTCACCCTTCTTTGCGGCTGCTTCCCGTTTCTTCTGTTTATGCTAGAAACAGAAGAATTTTCTTATTCTATGACAGCAGCAGGTTCAGCCATAGTTCTTGGAGTAAGATTTGACTGTAAGGTTAAGAGAGCATTGAGCTTATCCATCAGAGCTTTCTGACTGCTTTCCATTTTTTGGTTGATTTCGTCAACCATCTTGTTTAACTCGTCTATTGTAACGACTTCGCATTGATTGGAAGATGATGGCATCTGATCTCCTACGTTGGCCCCATTTACTTCAGTTTGTTGATGATTCAAATCTTCTCCAATTACTACTGCCCCTATGGACCTTCCAGAGGTAGTTCTCTTCCAGAGGCAGTTCTCTTCCTTCTTGGAGCTATGGATTCCAAGCAACTGATTTTTCAAGCAAAGATTGAGGATCTAACTTCTGGACCTATCTGATCCAAAGTAGATAGCTAGATCTGAAACCTGAGTTGGATTATCAGTGAAAGCACCAAAATGTTAACCCAAAAAGTGGATCAACACCGTAGATTGAGTGTGAAAGTACCAGCCCTGTTCTTACAGAGCAATAATACAGAGAGTAAATGTAAAAGAGCAGAAATAGAAAGAAGACAAGAAGATTTTTATAGTGGTTCGACTGTTAATGAAGCTTACGTCCACTTTATAGTTTTTATTATTGACTGATTGATGTTACAAATTTGATTGGATTACAAAGCTCTTGAATATTCTTAGTTAGATCAAGTCTCCAGCGTTAGAGTTCACTGGAGAATCACAGTGAACCCTTTGAATGACCGTTGTGAGGAAGGAGAGGAGTGAAGAAGGCCTTCAGTAGAGTTTCAACAACCAGTCCGAAAGAAGATCCGGTTTATGTTACAGGTAGGATTGTATTTATAGAGGTTGGGAAGCTACTTGGCCAAGCCTATTCGCTAGATGCTTGTAGATGACCATAGGAAGGCGCACTGGAGTTTGCATCGCGATCCGAGCCAAAGTGATGGATCGCTAGCGATCCATGGATGCAGCTCATATGCGACCCACTTCCCTAGTACTTCCCTTTGCTCTGTTCCATTTGAGTCGCAGTGATCCAATGATGATCTATGGATCGCTGGCGATCTATAGTATGTGGATCGCTAGCGATCCATACACTTAGCCTATCTTTGGACTTTGGTTTTTGGGTTGGCTTTGTCATCTTTTGTGTATTGATGTTGTTCATGCAGTCTTGTAGCACGTTGCCTTGTTTTGATGATGGTTTGTTCACCAGTTGTATTCATCTGCTGATTAGACCAGACGAATACTTGTCTCTTGATTTGGTTAGCATGAAATCTCACCAAACTTAGTAATTGCTCCTAGAATGTAGATTGAATCATGATGTAAGAAAGTCGAAGAACCCATGAGTTAATACCATGGATCGCTAGCGATCCATAGGCCATGGATCGCTAGCGATCCATATGCTTAGTGTATTTTTTCATTCTTTTCCTCTGATTTCCTTTGGCTTGTTGCTCCAGTCCTTTTGGTTGGCTTTTGTGCTATTCTGACACTATCAATTTGTTCCGACATCTTTTGGATTATGACGGGTTAAAAACCCAGATAACATATACAATGCTCACAAGCCTAGTTTTAGATCTGCTCCATGCACATTCCTGGGATATGCATCTCAACAAAAAGGATACAAATTTCTAAGTGAGGATGGTAAGGTAATTATTTCAAGACATGTTGCTTTTAATGAAAATATCTTTCATTTTGCAGAGAAAGATATAAAAGTCAATTAAAAGGTATACAATGCAAGAGTATCAGTACCTCCCGTACCAATATATAGAGAAGAATGTGAAGAAGGAGTAGATGCAATCTCTTGCAAGGAAACTAATGAGGAGCACAACAAGTCATTGCATGGTTTAGATGTAGAACCAACTGAGTCATTTCAGGACCCAGTTACTCCATCGACTCATGAGCATGATACTACCTCAACTGAAGTTGATGAACAAGATCTTCATGAAGATGCACATCATCATGAAGGCACTCAACCACATGAACAACCACCTACACAAACTGGTCATCATATGATAATAAGAGCTAAAAGAGGGATTTTCAAGCCCAAATTATATACAGCAATATTTGAATCTAAAGAACCAGTCACATATGAATAAATAGTAAAAAGCAATAAATGGAAGGCAACGGTGGAAGAAGAATACACAACATTTATGAAAAACAAAACATGCGAGCTTATAAAGAAACAAGAACATAATTGGGTGCAAATCGACTTTTAAAATGAAAAGACATACAGATGGAACATCGATAAATAAAAGGCAAGACTTGTAGCAAAAGGTTACACTCAACAATATGCATTTGATTTTACAGAGACATTTTCTCCAGTTGTAAAACCAACAACAATCAGAATCATTCTATCCATTGCTCTACATAAGAATTGGAAAATAAGGCAACTGGATGTGAACAATGCATTTCTAAATGGTGAACTGAAGGAAGAAGTATATATGGAACAACCACAAGGATTCAAACAAACTAGCAATAAAGATATGGTCTGCAAATTAAACAAAGAAATCTATGGTCTCAAGCAAGCATTTAGAGTATGGAATGATAAATTGAAAACAACACTTGTCAAAATGGGATATGCACCAACCAAACCAGACAATTCATTATATATTATATATGAAACATAGCTGTGATGCTGCAACATATATATCAGTGTATGTAGGTCTGTCAACGGATACTTTTGGATGCGGATAGTGCCATATCTACATCTACATCCGAAATCATTTTTGGATATTGGATATCCGTATCCGCGGATATGGACGGATATCGAATAATTATCCTATCTGCTAATGACCGATAAATCAAGAAATATAAATAGAAAATTTTAGTTTAACATAAATATTTTTCAATCCCATTGATTATTAAAGTGTTAAAAATAAACAAATATAATGATAATTAATAATTTTGTGCAGTTAATATACAATTAGTGCGTATAACATAAACTTCTAACTTAATAAAATCATAAATAAATATCTTTGACCGTACTAAAATACATACAATTTAAACTATAATCTTGAAAAATGACGGATGGATAATTTTCAGATGCGAATGTCTTCATATCCGTATCCACATCCGTTTTTGGATATCGGATATTTATCCGCTTTCCGGATGCGGATGTGGACGGATTTCAGGTTTTTCGGGTATCCATTGACAGTCTTAGGTATATGTTATGATCTTATAATCACTGGAGGCAATGATTCAGAAATCAACAAAGTGATACAGCATTTGAATCAAGAGTTTTCTACCAAGGATCTAGGTGTACTTCATTATTTTTTGGGCATAGAGGTAAAAAGAAAATCAAAATAAGAAATGATATTATGTCAAAGGAAGTACATTTCAGAAATTCTCATCAAAAGTAAAATGGATCAAGCCAATTCTCTACCTACTCCTGTGGTAAGCAACCTTCACTTATCCAAGCACAAAGGAGAAGCCATAACAAATGAAAAGCAATACAGAAGTATAGTAGAAGCACTTCAATACGTTACTATTACAAGATCAGAAATAACTTATAGTGCCAACAAGGTATGCCAATTTATGCAACAACCACTTGATGAACAATGGAAGTAGTGAAAAGAATACTTAGATACTTAAAAGGCACAATAAATCAAAGGCTATGTCTAAAGGCATGCAATAATTTAAGCATACAAGGATTTGCTGATGCAGATTGGGTCGGTGACCATGATGACCATGGCTCAACTACAGGTTACTGTATATACTTGGGTGAAAACCCTATTTCATGGTGCTTCAGAAAACAACCCACTGTTTCACGCTCAAGTACAGAGGAAGAATACAGGAGCATTGCGTGTGCAACTGCAGAAATTATGTGGGTAGAATCCCTACTGTATGGATTAGGAATTCAAGTCAGACATAAATCCACGATTTGGCGCGATTCTAAGTGCTATTTCATTATCTGCCAATCCAAATTTACACTCTTGAACAAAGTATATGGAAATTGATTTATACTTCATTCGCGAGCGTATCATGAAAGGAAAACTTAGCGTGAATCACTTACCATCAACTTACCAGAAGGCAGATCTGCTTACAAAGCCACTATCACAAAAGAACTTTAAACGATTAAAGCCTGAATTGGGAATTAGAGATGGCGGCTGAAGATAGAAAGAGGGCTGAAAACCCTAGTTCGATTTGAGGGGGTGAATTAGAAGAGTTTGATAAAATGTAATGGTCAATATGACTAAGTCTTGTATTAATGAATTAGTTGGCTCAAGAAGTACTTTTTTAGTTAATCAAACCATGGAGCGAGCCGAACTGAGTATAAATAACCATGTACAAGACCATGTAAATTATCAAACAATTGTATCAATTCATTCAACTCAATAACATTGCATTTCTTTAACTCCAACATTTGAGTGGCTAATAGTTTACTAAATACATTTAATCAGCTAAGTATTTGAATTTCATAATGTGAGCAATAAACTTATCAACATGACCTCTTGTCCTTGCAAATGTTACCATTGTTAATTTCTTTGAAATTCATAGTTGTCCATTCACACCTCAGTATGAAAACAAACCTAAAATGGAAAGATGATATACTGTCATTATGTGAGGATTTCTTTTTTGTTGAAGTATATTTAAATGATATAAAACATCAAATGGCGCCACAAGCAGTCAAAATTAAAATACATTGTTACATAGCATCAATTTCACTGCTGTTCAAAAGAATAATTACAAGTAAGTTGTTAAAATAAATCCAGATAACCCATCAGGTTTAGTTTGATAAGCATCTTTTTTTCTTTTTTTCCACACAGGTTTATTCACATAGAAATTGCTATTAAATATCTAAATGGACATCCAAAGCTTCATTTTTGATCTGAATAACAGGAACACAAAAACTAAATATAAGAATAACAAAATACTGAAGGAATTTCTGCATTTCAGTACAAACATTTGTAGTTTTGACTCTCTCCTATAGTTGCAAATATAATGACAGAAAAAGCTCTAGTATGACCACTAATTCTAATTGTACACAATATCTAGAAATGAATATTCATCAAAAAAAATCCACAACACTAATGCAAACAATGAAAAAAAGGAGCATTCCCTAATCTCAAATAAACTTGTGAGTTTGTCCAATTGGAGTATGCAGAAATCATTTAGACAATAATTTGAACAAGGGCGTTTAGATAAAATAAAGAGAGTGGCTGCTAACCCTAACTTATCTATGCTTTAGTGGATATTTGGTTGCAATCATCAGTTGCAACCCTACCCGATCCAAGGCATACTATAATATATGCTGCTTTATCATTTTGGCCCGAGCACTTCAATTTATTTTCAGCCCATTATCTTTGTATTTTTTTTCATTCTTTCTGCACTTTGTTGCTTATATAAAAGCAAACAATTGTATCAAACTGTAGGATAATAATCTGAGAAAATTCATTCATCGATTCTCTTGCTCTCAAATATCAAAAGCAATAATAAAACTGCAAGATCAGTTTTTAACTTGGTATCAGAGCCTATCATTGCTTAACAGCATATTTGATTGGCATTTTAGATCTGAATAATCATCTAATTAGATTTCATCATCTGATTTTCAGATCATCCATTAGAGATAAACTCATCATTTGGGTTTTTCTTTTAAAGCTTCAGTTTGGAAAACTAAAATAGCCAGTGCCATACCAGAAGATCGAAGATCTTGGTTGCAATAGAGCTTATTTCAATAAAGAATCATCAGAAAACCAAAATCAGAGTCAAGAAAATCATCAAGAATCAGCAAGACAGTCATTACCTCACCAAGAACTCATCAGCCAAAGGTCATCATCTGAGATCTGGCTGTAACTGATCAGACCTTCACCCATCTGATTATTTTCCTGACACTGTAAGTTTTCTTCATCTCAAGATTCAGATCATATTTCCCTTTTAGACATCATGGCAGGAGACAATGACAGCTCTGCCACCTCTGCAACATCATCCAACCCACATCAAGTTGCAACTGAGAATCTTGTATAAACTGTTGTAAGCCCTCAAAGTCAATTGATTACTACACATCTTGAATAATATAATTATCTTCTTTGGAAAGTTCAAGCGGAAACTGCTATCAGAGGCTATGGTCTTGAAGGATTTCTCCTTGGCACTATTCTGATACCACCCATGTTCATAACTGACCAAGAAAACAAGACAGTTAGCAATGAAGAATTCACAAGACATCAAAGACAAGATAGTTTAATCTGTTCATGGCTACTATCCTCTATAAGTGTCAAGTTACTGCCTCAAGTAATTGGAAGTAAAACTACAAATGGAATATGGACAACAGTGGAAAGAATATTTAATTCTCAATATGCTGCCAAAGTCATTCATTATAAGGGACAATAACATAGTATCTGAAAGGATAATCTATCCATGGGAGAGTGTCTAACAAGAATCAAAACAATATGTGACTTACTTGAAGCAGCATGACACAAGATTTCAAATACTAAACAAGTCCTAATCATTTTAAATGGTTTAAGTGAAGAATATGAGGCAGTAGTGGCTGTTATATCATCTCAAAGAACCACACCATCAATAGAAGTGTACATTCAATTCTTCTTGCACATGAAGGAAGAATTGATTACAAAAAGCCTATTGAATCAGATATGTCAGTTAATTATGCATCAAGTTACAAGGGCAGAAATCAATATAACAACAAATCAGATCATCTACAAAGAGGCAACCAGTCATCAAGAGGAAGGGGTAGAGCAAGATGGAATAACAACAACAAACCAAGGTGACAAATTTGTGAAAAAATAGGTCACACAGCCTCAACATACTATTTCAGATTAAACTTAAACTATGTGTCAGGGAAGAATATAAACAATCAGAGAAATACCAGTCTAAGTGCAAATATAGATCAAGTGCAACAAGACTCAAATAATCAATCAGAAAGCAGCAGAAACCAAACTGCAAAATCAGAACACATTCAAGATGAAGCATGGTATCCTGATTCAGGAGCAACCTACCACTTAACAAGCAATCTTGACAATCTTAATCTTGGAAATAAAGAGTTCAAAGGTAAACAGTCAATTTGCATGGGCAATGGTGAGTCTATTAGAATTACTCATGCTGGTAAAGCTTATATCAAAGGTGCAAGGCAATTATTTTTAAACAATTTGTTGAGTACCAAAAATTAAAAAGAATCTTATTAGTTTCTCTCAATTTGCTAAAGACAACAATGTTTATTTTGAATTTTATCCTAAGTACTGCTTAGTTAAAGACATACTAACTAAGGAAACTCTTTTGCAGGGTGATGCAAACAAAAGCCTTTATAGATTCAATCTCGTTAATTCCACCAGTAGTGTAAAAGAACAAAAAAGTTGTAATCTATCTAAGGTTACTCAAACATAAAGAAATAAAAGTACATTTGATCTGTGGCACTACAAACTTGGGCACCCAAATGCAAATGTTGTTAAACTAGTACTTAGTGAGAACAAAATTTGTTTTGGAAATATTCCTGTACCATATATTTGTACTTACTGTTAGATGGGTAAAAGTCACAAATTAGCTTTTAACGATTCTCTTACTATGTATTCAAATCCTTTAGAATTAATTGCTACAGATCTTTGGGGGCCAGTCCCAGTATGTTCAGATTATGGTTACATGTACTACATATCCTTTATTGATGCATATTCTAGACACACTTGGATTTACTTCTTGAAAGCCAAGTCTGAAACATATAATACTGTACTGCATTTCATATCATTAGTTGAAAAACAAACTGGGTTTCAAGTCAAGGTTATACAAACTGATGGGGGCACTGAATATAAAACCCTTACTAATTTCTTTAATAATAAGGGAATAGTTCATAGAACTACATGTCCATACACATCTGAGCAAAATGGTTTGATTGAGAGAAAACATAGACATATTGTGGAGTCAGGCCTTACTCTTTTAGCTCAAGCCTCTATACCACTAAAATTTTGGCCCGACTCATTCAATACAGTAGTGTATTTAATCAATAGATTACCAGCAAGAGTGCTAAAAGGAGTAAGTCGTATAGAAAACCCATTTGGAGTTAAATCTGATTATCACACTTTAAAAACTTTTGGATGCCTATGTTTTCCTCATCTAAGATAGTACAACACTAATAAACTAGATTTCAGATCAAAACCATGTACTTTCTTAGGATATTCTACTAATCAGAAAGGGTACAAATGTCTAGATAACAATGGAAGAATTTTTATTAGCAGACATGTTGTGTTTGATGAACATGTGTTCCCATTTAGCAATTCAGATATGAAGACAACCAAGATGATATACAATCCAAAAGTGTCTATACCTGATTTACCTATATACCCCAATACTTGGCAACAAAAGGAGATTGAGAGGACTGCAGGAGCTAATGATTCACAACTTGGAATGCCTGATCAGTCAAGCTATGAACCAGCAGATGAATCCCGCTATCTCAATCAGTCTCCTACCTGCACAAACAATCAGACTCAACAAATTAATAATGAGTCTACAGACATTCAGGAAAGTCAACTCAGGAACAATTCTGATCAAGTAAACACCGAAGAAACTCAAGTTAGATCAGGTCATCCAATGATCACAAGGTCAAAAAGTGGTATATTCAAACCAAAAATTTATACTCCTGTCATAACAACAGAAGAGCCAGAAACTTTTGAACAAGCCACAGAGGACAAGCATTGGAAAGCTGCTATGGATGTGGAGTACAATGCTCTTATCAAAAATAAAACATGGGAACTGGTCAGCCCTCTAGGTAATAAAAATATTATTGGTTGCAAATGGACCTATAAACTAAAAAAAATCCAGATGGAACAGTAGCTAGATAAAAAGCCAGACTTGTAGCCAAAGGGTATACACAGCAGTATGGATTTGATTCTAATGAAACTTACTCCCAAGTGGTTAAGCCAACAACCATTAGAGTAATTCTTACTATTGCTCTACATAAACAATGGAATATCAGAAAACATGGTGTCAACAATGCATTTCTGAATGGGATATTACAATAAGAAATTTACATGGAATAGCCACAGGGATATAATCAAAATTCAGATCATGTGCGCAAACAAATTACGGTAATATATGACCTTAAACAAGCACCAAGAGTCTGCTTTGATAGACTGAAAACCACACTAGTCAGAATGGGTTATCAGTCTACTAAATTGGACTACTCTTTATTCATTAGAATTAATAAAGAATCCATTGTATACATTCTAATATATGTTGACGATTTAATTATCACAGGTTATGATGATGCTACAATCAATGGTCTTATTTAGTATCTAGATAGACATTTTTCTGTTAAAAATCTTGGAAATCTAAGCTACTTCCTAGGCATAGAAGCTATTAGAAAATCAATTTAGAAATAACCTTAAGTCAGAGGAAGTACATTAATGAAATTCTTCACAAGTCAAAAATGGATGGAGCTAATTCACAACCAACACCCATGATATGCAATCAACAGCTTTCAAAAAATAAGGGAGAACCAATATTTAATGTCAAACAATATAGAAGTATTGTGGGAGCATTGCAATATGCTACCATAACTAGACCAGACATAGCATTTAGTGTTAACAAAGTGTCTCAATTTATGCAGGAACCACTAAATGAGCATTGGAAAGCTGTAAAAAGGATCTTAAGGTACTTGAAAGGGACTGCTACATATGGCTTATCACTAAAAACTGGCAAAAATCTCAATGTGACTGGATTTGGTGATGCTGATTGGGCAACATACCATGATGACAGAAAATCTGTTTCAGGATACTACATATATGTTGGAAATAATCCTGTATCATGGTGTTCGAAGAAGCAGTCAACTATATCTAGATCTAGTACCGAAGCTGAGTATAGGAGTGTGGCTAGTGCAACTGCTGAAATTATGTGGATACAGTCCCTGCTCAGTGAACTGAAAATCAAAACTGATCTCAAACCAACACTGTAGTGTGACAATAAAAGTACTGTATACATGTCAGCAAACCCAGTCTTACATTCTAGGACAAAGCACATTGAAATTGACATATACTTTGTTCGAGAGCAAATACTCAAAGATCAGCTACAAGTCAGTCACATACCTGAGACTTACCAAAGGGTAGACATTCTTACCAAAGCCTTGTCGGCCAGAAACTTCACAAGGTTTAGATACGATCTTAAGGTGAAGCTCATCTCCAGTCATGCCGAAGAGAAAAATCAGGCTCCTCTAGAAGCTGCTTCAAAGACCAGAGCCTCAAATCGAAGTCAGCGGAAAAAAGGAGAAGACTTGAAACTCAAACAGACTTCGAAGATCAAATCTCTAGTGCCTAATCAAGCCACTGAAGCAGCTACGCAGCAATTACTAAATGATTTTTTAAGTAAAGGTATCGATTTGAGAAGAATCGATCAATTTGATGAATTTCGCCAAACCCTAGTTTACGGTTTGAAGGGGGGAGATAAAATGAAGAAAGTGGCCGCTAACCCTAACTTATCTTTGCTTCAACGGGTATTTGGTTGCGGTCCTCAGTTGCAACCCTACCCGATCCAAGGCATACGAGAATATATGCTGCTTTATCAGTTTGGGCCGTGCACTTCAATTTACTTTCAGCCCATTATCTTTGTATTATTCTTTTTCATTCTTTCTGCACTTTGTTGCTTATATAAAAGCAAACAATTGTATCAAACTATAAGATAATAATATGAGAAAATTTCATTCATCAATTCTCTTGCTCTCAAATATCAAAAGCAATAGTAAAACTGCAAGATCAGTTTTTACACGTTTGCATTTCAAATTAGAGTTCATGAGAAAATATAAAAGCAAGTTTATATTTCTAGTAAAACATTTCCACTTGTCCACAACTACATGTAAATGATAAAGAATTTATTTCTATCTGATATTATAGAAATGTATCTATGTTTAACCATCATTAGACAGACCAGTTATTCAAAGTTTCTGTGTCCTAGGTGATTCCATGACAAATGCAAACTACCCGGTTTATGCAGTAAATTAATTAGATATCATTTGTAATAGTTATTCTCATCTCTGGAGAGGAGAGCGCATTTTTATGAGAACATTAAATATTTGGTTTACTGAAAAAAAAACAACCCGAAGTAGATGCAAAATTGATACTTTCTCCATCTACTGGAAAATTAGATTGAAGTTGGCTAAAGCCAAGGAATAAAATATAAATCTTTTTAATGTGTAGTGATTCATTTGCAATATATGATACCTAGATACGTTGATTTAACAAATGTCCTACATATTTTTAAAAACATTTAACAAAGCAAGTTGGTGCTTAGACATTAACTAAAATAAAGTATTTGTGCGAATATAGCGTGGATTCACATTTCCTACGAATCAATAGATGTACTAGTATTATTCATTATTTACTAGAAGTCTAGATCTTGATGCTTTCTTTAGCATATTTTTCTTAATTTTTGTAGTGTATATCACGAAGTTTCTTTCCAGCTCAATGAGAAAAATGCAAGCGAGGTAGATACAAAATACAAGACTGTATTGTACTCAAACTGTTATAAATACTGCAGTTATGACGACTAATTGATTATTAATAGTTATTCTAAAAAAATCAAGGGACCTTACTGTACATATATAATTCATGATAAGCGGAATTGCATAATTTAATTCCCAAAAGTAACCAATTGATGTAAGACAAATACCATATGGTATTTATTTTGTTTACTTTATTTATGTGTATTTAATTTTGTATTATTACTCGTTTCCTTATTTCTCTATTTTAAAATTGGCTTCTATGCATTTCCTTTTTAGTGCTTTGAACTTGAATATATCAAGTATTAAGATAATTCAAGTCAAGTTTTTAATAGAATTAATTTTTGATTTCTAATTCTGGGTTTCTTTTTATTTTTTTGGTTTAGGTTTAGGTTTAGGTTCCTTCTCACGTGCCATTGTTGAATCTAACAACTAATGAGAATAATGTACATTGTCAAAATATCAAAACTGCACCACATTGCTATTCGAAGGAGGTCACCTGATTTGATGGAACTCATTCTCAAGTTGATCACAACACCAGCTAAGTCCATAGAGTTAAGGATAGTAGGATACTAAGCGTATCATCAAACTTATCGTGAACTCTCCTATAAGTTGTACTCGTACAGCAATGACCTAATTGAGTCATCTCTTGTCAAATAAGCTTCCAACAGCTTGTTAGTTGACCCCCTCTGCCCCATTCCAAGTTATGCCAATTCTGTTCCAGTTCAAATGAGCTTCACATAAATTTTGGATTAACACAGCAAATGCAGTAGAAATAATAAAATCCGGTTAATGTTAAGGTAGAACAAACATAAAACTAATACCCAAAATAAGCAATCACGGATCATATATGCACATACATGAAAAAAAATTCACATATAGAATTTATAGTGGCTCACTATCGCGGGACGTTGTATATGCACTTTGGAAAAGAAGATTTTATTACCTTTTTAGAATAGAAAATTCAAGATTGATAATGAAGAATAAAAAGAAAATATGAAGAAATACAACTAGGGAGAATAATACTCATAGTGATCTCTAAATGATGACTGCTTTTATATAGAGATTATTACTTGAGGTTGAAATAATTAATTTATGGTAATAAATCAATGCCTCATCAATTTTCCTATTCATATGGAAAATGTTTATCTACTTGATTTTTTTGACTTTCCACCAACATGCATTTGGGGAATTGATTTATTACTTCAATCTCTTAAAATAACTCATTCTCATCTAGATAATTTCTTACCTTCTTTAATGTATTAGAAGAGGCAATAAATTTGAGTCACAATCCATCTTGACTCAAATATCTTCCAAATCTTCTTTAATATGAAAATATTATATCTTTGAAATCTGACAATCTCCACCTTGATACTATATTTCGATGCGAGCCTACAAACTCCACCTACATTGTCATACTCTAAACAATTCTCGAACAAGACACCATGAATAATTTTTCGATGAGCTTCGGCATGACCATTACCCATTGCACTTTTCAACAAACTCCGGCAAAGCCACCGTCTGCCAATAAAGTATTGAAAGTACCTTCTCCATGTACTATCATTCTCCATAGTGAAAACAAATGTCTCCGTCTACCAACTTACTCTCCTCTGTACCACCATGTGAGCACCTAGCATCTCAATAAGTGGATCAACTTCAAGAAATGCTTGAAATTTGCAGCAGGAAAGGACTTGGTGAACATATCTGCTGCATTCTCCTCCATGTGAACCTTCTGAAGGCGAACTGGCTTATTTTCATTCATCGAGACAAGAAAGGACTCTCTCACCTTTATATGCTTCATCCTCAAGCTGAAAGCTAGATTTTCAGCTAAGTGAATTGCACTTTGACTATCACAACTCACCACAGTTCCATCATATGAAATGACCAAATCACACATCAGCCGCTTCAAGTAGAATGCCTCCTTAGCCACTTCAACAACGGCTATTAGCTCTACCTCTATAGTAGATAAAGCAACTGTCGTATGCAACCTCGCTCTCCAACTAATAGTTGTCCCTCCAAGAGTGAACACATAACCTGAGATCGACTTCCTTCGATCTCTATCTTAGGCACAATTAGAATCACAAAATCCAACCACACAGAAATCTCTATCTCTACCGTCAAAAACAAGCCCATAATCTGCTGTTCCTCTAAGACACCTCAAAATGTACTTCATTGCTTCCCAATGCAATTTCCCTTGATTATCCATATAACGACTAACTAAACCAACCGTCTATGCAATATCCAGTCACATGTAGACCATAGCATGCATTCCAACCACACTAGCATAAGGTAGCTTCTCCATATAAGCTTTGTTTTCGTCTGAGATTGGAGAGCCATTCTTTGAAAACTAAACGTGCAAAGGCATAGGAGTACTAATTTCCTTTTCCTTCTCCGTGCTAAACCGGCAAGCGCTTTCTGGATATATTCTTTTTGTGTTAATCTCAATACCTTCAGCTTTCTCTCTCTGTGGATTTTCATCCTTAAAATCTTTTTTGCTTCTCCAAAGTCTTTCATCTCGAATTTCGCCTTCAGTTTCATTTTTAACCTGTCAATTTTAGCTTTGTCCTTGGATGCAATCAGCATATCGTCCACATACAAGAGTAAATATATCCAGTTATCATAATCCATATGCTTAAAATAAACGCAAGCATCTTTAACGCTTTTGTTATCCATATAATTTCAACCTTGAAGAAGTTACAACAAGTGGCGACGTCATAAAGAAGTCATTACCGCCAAGCCAACAGTGCCACGTCTAACCAATAAAGTGTCATCTATGCCCATCCCATGCAGTGCCAACTTCTCGTCCATATCTTCTTCTTCGACGATGCCTTACCAAAGGCAATCAGCATCGTAAGCCACTAATGTAATGTCGACATCGGCTTTGTCGCATTCTACTGGTGCCACGCCCTATCAAGGTCGTCGTCCACTTATGAAATAAAATAAGTAACCTAGCTCAGTGATGTTGCCTCTTGCTGGTGCCGTGCGACATCGTTGTCACCTGAGATCAACATCAGCATACAGTGACGTCGAGAATTATTACAATTAAGGCATTACTTCCATTCTTCAATAATGCTCTATGTCAACGCCGCTCTCAGTCGATTTCACTTCATGTTGGTGTCTCTCTTCATCCATACTACTTATATTCATGCTACTTCCTATTAATACCGTGCTTTGGAAAGTAGCGTCGCAGTCTATCCTCGCAACGTTAATAATAAATATTGTCGACGTCCATAAAGATAGGATGATAGTCAACGCCACTTCAATTCCATACCGCCATCAACCACTGAGAGGCGCCGATCGTCAAAACCGAAAGTCATCGACTTCGACACTATACTATATGAAGTTGTTCTTTCGCAACATTGTCTAGTGACGACGTCGCTCCTCATCAATGCTTGGTGCTGCCCTTTATTGATGCCAATCAATGACGAAGCTAATGCCAAGTGCTACTGAAGCCAAGCTTGCTGAAGACGTTGGAGGTGGGGTGGACCCCATTATCCATATAAATATGGACCTATGGCTTGCAAATGAGGGGATTCTTCTTTTCTTCATTCTCAAAATCAAACTCTTATAAACCCTAAATCGAATTGGGGACACAATCTATTCGATTGTAATTATGAATAATTTATATCAACAAGGACTTGGAGACGCCTATTGTTTTTTACTATGCCTTTTTTGAACATTATTGACATGGACATGCATATACATGAACTCTTCAAGCCTAAAACCTGATATGATTATTCAAAAGGAGCTTTGGACTATGATGAGCATAATATGCATAATTATATGAACATGAGACTTTGAATATAAGAACTGGTTACATAGCCTATTGATAAGCTTAATGGATTATTGCACAAATTTGTTACTTGTCTTCCATATCTCCTATGAACATATGACACAACATGGGCCCCTTTTCGGAATGTCTTTCTTAAAAGCCCATATGAACTATGTATATGTTAACTCCAAGTGACCTTAACTGATCTCGAGCATGATGATCTAAAAAACATATAGACTTTCGTATATTTTTCCGAAAGGGCCTATTAGCAACATAGCTCCATTCTGTAATGACTTCATCATGCACTAAGTCTCAAGTGTTAAATTAGTCATTGTTAACACTATAAGTTGACATTGATTCAGTCATGCTTAATCATGTCATCATATATGTTCAAAACAAGGATTAATTCGTCATTATTGGCATCATGAGTGTTATTCAATTTTTGGTCTAATATTTTTGGCGCTAGAAAGAAGGTCTGAACCTCTGTCTTGTTTAACTTCCTTTTTAAACTAATTGAGTGAGTTTTATTTTATGAAAATAAGGTCAAGACGACTTAATGCTCTAAATGAAGAAGTTATCCAAACAACAACATTAGAAGAGAATGTAGTTCCCAACTTCAACTTGGGAAATGTAGTGCCTGGATAGCCATCAGAACTGTCACGACCTACTAATAGTGAAGCCAAGATTAAAAGCCTAGAACAACAAGTGCTAGAAATGAAAGAACTTTTCGAAGGAATACTTGCTCAAAAGTCCTCCAAAACCGCTAGGCTCACAGGAGGAGTGTAACGACCCAGAATTTTAGTGATTTGAAATTGGAATATTTAATTAATTTTAAATATTGAAAAGTTAATTTTATAAATTAAATAACTTGAATTTCAAAGATAGTGATTTATTGGGTAATTTAATAGCTGAATTTAATGATTGAAAATCGTTTAAATAATTTAAATCTTGGGTTTTATTGGGATAAAAATGATTTAAAGGCTCATTTATTTCTATTAATAAAAATGAAGATAATAAAACTTTTAAATTTGATTTAAAGGTGATTTAACTAATTTTGAAAATATCTTGTTTTAAATTAATGAGTAAAAATAGCCTTCCGGGGTACAGTCCTGGAATTCGACGAAACTAGTTCCATTAGATTATTAGTGTATTATTGTTGGATTTCAGATTTTGTAACGTTTAGAGTTACCATTTGGCCATACAAGATAGAAATGCGTTGAAAATTAATATCAGAAATTTAATATAATAATTAGGTTCAAAAAGCTATCTTCTCCATACGATCGAAATAGGTCCCTAAACTTGTTCCATTGCGTTCGGAATATGGATATAACATTAGAAACACTAGGCGGCACGCCTTGATTGGGACATGAAATTTATAGCTAGATATTTTGGAATTTAAAATAATATGTATATATTTGATTTGACTAGGTAGCCTCCATTTGGTTTCCTCCCGTACTCCTTTCTCTTTTACTCTTGTCCTTGTGTCTGCATTGCCATATCAGAATAAAACAAAGAAAAAAAAGAATGGAGCATTCATTTTCAAAAATGAAAATCAAACTCAATACAAAACTAAAAATCACGAAATTAGTTTTAAAATTCACGTTTTGGTAAGGGCTTCGATGTAGTATAAGATGTGGTTGGGTTTGATGGGTCTGGAAGTGTTTAACAATGAAGACATGAGAAGTTTTTGCTAGGGTTTAGTTTTTTTGGCAAAAGGAGGTGGAGTTTGGATTTGGGTTTAGAGGAGAAAATGACACTTGGAGGCTGAAAATGGCGAAGCTCGGTGCATGGGAGGGTGGCACGACCGTATAGGGCATGGCAATTTTGGTGCTACAGGTTGTGATTTGGTGATGAGAGCCGAGTGTCTCGATTTTGAGTGGAATGGGTTGCCTTCGTGGGAGAATCTCATCGGTGGTGGTTTCATGAGTTTTCGTGCAAGGATGAGAGAGGGAGAGGTGGAGGAAGGGACGGTCATAGTGGAGGGTGCTCCGTAGAATAGGCGGTAGTTTGAATTATGGAAGAAGGCTTAAAATTGATTTGGTGATTAGTTTATTTAAGTGTAATTAGTTAAGTTAATTATATTATTTAATTATTAAATCTTATAAAATTCATAACTCTCTCATACGAGGTCCGATCGAGACAAAACTATTTGCGTTGCGATCGTGATGATGAAAGCTTCGAAATGAAACTAGTTTGGACGGATATGGAGACTGTTGGAATTTGGGTTAAAATCGGACGTCGTTCGGTTTTAGCTCCAAACCGAAACGCTTCGACGACAACAAAGGATAAAAGTAAGTAAATCTCACTCATCTTGGATAATTGGTTTATTTTAAATAGTTAAAATTATTTATTGGTTGATTTGATGAATAGATAAATTATTAGTATCACTTGGATGTTATATTATATATATTAGTATGTATATTAGTAGTTTTGTATATTCCCACCGATTGGAGCGGATGAGACACTATGTGTCCTGCATAATAGCGGATGACTCTTTTTATTGGATATCCCACCTCAAAGCGGGATTATTATTATTTTATGTTATATAACATCTGTGGGTGCAGGGAAATAGGTTGGAGGGATCCAACTGGATTCTTCAATATATTGATTGTGTTTCATATATAGCGATATATGATGTGAGTGAATAATCTGTTATGGATTGTGGTGTGATTTTATTTATTGGATGCTATAGTAGCATTAGCCTTAATTTTAGTATTTTAAATACCATAAATACAAATTTTGAATTTGGAAGAAATTAAAAGGTGACTTTGGAAGTGAATTATTTATACTGAATTTTGGATTAATTAAAAAGGAAATTGATTTGGATAAAACAATGATTTGATTCTGGGTTCGTAATTAACTATTCGTAAAATGTTTTAAATAATTTATATAAGTGATTTTAACAATGGATTTTTAAATGATATTTCTGAAAATATGGATAAGGAGTTGAAAATCAATATTTAAAATAGGTTTGAAAGATAAATGGGATTTATAAAGTGATAGATTTAAAAATGGAGTTTATAAATGGGAATGTTTTATAAACAAGTGAAACCCAAATGAGTTTATAAATTTATAAACGATGTTTATAAATAAAGTGAAATGATTATCATTTGATAAATTGAAAATATAAATTCATAGTGAGAATTTATAATGAGATATATAAGTCGGTTTGGAAAGAAATAGTGGATTCTATTTTTGAATTTGGAAATAGTTATGAAATTGGAGATGCAAGTCGATTTGTGATAAATCGAGAGAGATTTATAAATGCTAAAATGGTTATATTAGATTTTAAAAATAGATTTTTATCGAGAAGTTAAGTTTTGTTTTAGGAAAGGATTTTTATTTATTAAACTAAGTAGTTTAAAAACTGTTTTAGTATTGAAAATATTTCGGAAGGTTGGTTATTCAAATATTTGATATTAGTTGAAATGAATTATAATTTTTATAATAAGCTTGGTAAATCGATTAGTATTATTTATAAAGGAATTGGAAATTGGTATCGTTTTTTGTTTAAAAGTGTTCTGGATATTTTAAATAATTACTTAAATGTGTTTTGAAAAGTAAACTATTATTCTTTAAAAATACTTATCATTTTATATATGGAATTTAAAGGTAAGTGATTGGGATTTTTTTATAAATACTCTCGAGATTTGTAAACCAAGTTATTTAATGGAGGTGGTTTTGTAAGAGGATTTTATAATGGAACTCTGGAAACTTAAGAAATTTCCAAAATGTTTTAGATATAGGAACTTCAGAAATGAATCTAAATTCATAAAAGAAGTCATAAATTGTTAGTTGGGATTATAAATAAGTATAATTGGTTTTTGGAAGTTGTAAAAAAGAATTTATTAATAATTCCGGAGATTCGTGAGATAAGTTATAAAATATTTCCTAAGTTTGATATTAAAATGATTTTAGAGAATATGTTCATAAATATTTTCCTAAGTATTGAAAAGAGGGTTTTGGAAATATTTTAAGTGTGAAATGAATGGTATAGAAATATTTTTCTAAGTGTTATAAATTGAATTTGGAAATATTTCTAAGTGTTGATATGGTTTGAAATATCTTGTTATGGATTTAAGTATTTGAAATCATTTTCAAATATTGAAATACTGGAAGAGATTTGATTATATATCTTTGTAAAGATATTTGAAATAAATGTTTTGAAAGATTTATAATATGGCCTAGTGACTGCTTATGTGTGTAATTTGATAATTAAATAACCAACTATGAAATCTGGCCAATTTCGTTGATCATTTCGAAGAGACCGAGATCAGATCTAATTATCCAAAAACCACTTCGATCCGATTTGAGCGTTGCGAATTATGATATCGTGAAGATAATGAAGATGGTGATTTTGGAGATTCGGTTTGTTCAGACCCAGAACAACTTGTATGTATGAATGCTATCATTGCATTGCTTGCCTGGAAGGCAGTGTTAGCATTCAAAGTATGAATGCCATTCTTAAGGTAAAACGTAGCCTCAAGCCTCATCAATCGGGAATGACTGAAAATCAGGGAAGATGCAGCAAGGCTAAGTGGGTCGCACCCATTAGGGTATGTTGTCACCTTTCTAGATACCCTACATCTACATCTTTATGGGTTGGTTGTGCATGAGATCTCAAAAGGGTTGCAAAGCAATCGAGGTTATGACATATTCGGTACTATCCAGTAAGGGGTAGGCTGGTCTTGTGTTGGTAGGGATCGATAGGTTCGATCTCGGTACATTTTCTAGATGTATACCGTGATATGTGGTACCCCAGTGCCTAGTCATTGTATGGAATGCATTCTCCAATAAGCGTCGTACGGTTTTGATTGTGCCCAACTATGTTGAAATGTGAGATGCAAGCATTTCGGCTATTTTAATAAGTATTTGTACTTAGACACTATTATAATATTACAGGATTTTTATGAAAGTGTTTTGGCTATCGTAAGGTAAAAACCCATCGTGTTTATGTGTGGCATGGTCTTACGAGATACATTTGATTTCCAAAGATTTTCTTATAACTTTAAATCCAGTTGGATGTGTTTTCTCACGCTAGTTTTCCAGACTAACTCGGGTGTTATTTTATTATAATTCTCAGGTCAAACCGAGTATATTATAGATTAGCTTGGATGCTTGGAGCTTCAAGAGACGAGTTGAAGGCCCAAAGACGTACTCACATAGATGGTTATATTTTCCATAGTATTCATTGGTGTGTTATCAGCATTTGTGAGGACAGATTGTTATAACTATCCAAGCTAAAGTAGGTTAGTTACTCTGATTGATGTTTGCATATATATACATATTACAGTTTGTTTTTATGTAAAGACTTGTGATATATTATAGATTATTCGTTCCGCTGAGAGATTCTGTATTGTTTAGTTTTCTTCTTATCTTCTTTCTTCTTCTTTGCCCTAACAATCGGGTTTTCCGGCATTCGATTTCTTGGCATGTAATACAGTGGACGTATTAGTGTCAATTTTCGAGGGTCGAAAATCCCGTTCGTTACAAGGAGATGAGTAGAGACTCCAAGAAGGGATTTAAATTCCTCTTTGCTTTAAACAAAAGCAAAGGAAAACTTGCTATAACTCCACAGAAGAGAAGAGGTGACCGACAAGCTAAAGTAAACTACTAGGGAAGATTAGAAGAAAAATCCAACGAACAATCTGGAAGCTCAACTTCTGAAGGTACAAACCTAAAAGGAACAACTACCATATTGATGAGTCTTACTTGAGGAACATGGCAGAAAAAATGGCAAAAGACGTGCTTAATCTCAAGGGGAAAAGAACTCTAGATGATAGGGTCAACAACAATCATCGAGAAGCTCCCTTCACAAATGAGATCATGTCCGCGAAAATTCCTTCTCATATCAAGATATCATCCATCAGATACAATGGAATGACTGATCCAGATAGTCACTTATAGTATTCGAAAGTCAGATGGACTTATATAATGCATCTGGAGCTATAGGTTGTAGGCTTTTTCCAACTACTTTTCAAGGAGCAGCAACTATATAGTACCAACAGTACCGAGAGAAAACTATCTATTCCTGGACGCAATTTTCTTACGAATTCTCAACACAATTCTGCATTTGCAAAGATCCTACTGTCGACTACACCGTGCTAGCTAATATCAAATAGAGATCGGGGGAACAATTGGGATATTATCTTAAGAGGTTCAACACGGAGGCCTTTAAGGTGAAAAATATGATCGACAAGGATAAGTTGGTGGCGGTACATATAGGACTGATTAAGCGAACCTCGTTTTAGCAAGAACTCTATATACATGGATGTAAGGATTTGTACGATTTTCAATTTCAAGCTAATAAATCCATTCACATGGATGAAATGTATCATGCCAGAAAGAAAGCCTCAGTCAAAAAAGAAATAGGGAATATTAGTCATAACCACAACCATAAGAAGCCGAGATGGAAAGAAGCTTCGAATACTAATCATATTGCTTTAAACAAGCCAATATCCAACATATATGCTACAATGAAAGAAATTAGTGACCTCTCGATTTCTTATAAAGCCAAATCCATTCCTGAATCAAGGAAATGGGGAGATTACTATGCTTATCATAAATCGAACAGGCATAAAACCGACGAGTGCCGAGTACTAGCGGGCATAATTAACGTATGATCTATTCGGGAGACCTAAAGGAATTTGTTTAGGATAATCAAAAGGATAAAAATGGAATCAAAGACTACCAAACAACGTTGAAAATCTGGTGGAAGGTGATATTCAGCTAGATTTCATTCCACCTATCAACAGAATTGACGTTATCTACGGAGGCCCACACGTGGCTGGAAATAACAAAGGAGCTAGAAGTCGCTATGTTAGGGAAGCAAGAGAAGGGATTTTCTCTATCTATAAAGAGCCGCCGCTCAAGAGTTAGAGATTCCAAATTCAAATGTATAATTTGACCATTAGTCCGCAAGAGCTAAGAGGGGTTTTCCACCTGCATAATGACCCGCTTATGATTACTGCACAAATTAGACTTTCCGTGGTTACTAAAATTTTGGTGGATACCGTAAGCGCTGTCAACGTGATTTTCAAAGCATGCATTTGACCAAATGAGAATTTTGGAAAAGAAACTTGAATCTAGTTTTGAACCTATTTTCAGGCTCGATAATAAATAGTCAACTCCAGTTGGGCAGATAAGACTTCTCGTGCAAATGGAAGTTCCACTGTGCTCATGAACTTTTGAGACTCTTTTTGTGATCATTAATCAACCTTAATATTATAATGCCTTTTTCGGAAGACCAACTTTGGATGAAGTTGATGTTTTTATTTCGCTAAAGTATCTAATGGTGAAGTTCCTGACCCAAAGCTAGTAGGGAACCATAAGAGGAGAACGATTTAGTGATCATAAGGTGTACTTTGCAACTATTGAACAATATGAATGAGACGACCATTCTTGTTATGATTCGAAGAAAAGTGAATTAATTTGAAATGATACTAAAAAGCCTTGGATGGTGATTCTTTTAACTCATCACCCAAAGCGAAAATAGAGCCCATTAAGAAAGCTAAACATGTGTTGAGGAAATTTGACTTCTCCAAGAAGAAAAGAAAAAGGAGGAAAGAAAATATGGTGGAAGAGAAAATAGAAGATGAGGAAATACTCACTAAACTAGACTGTAGAAATTAATAAGAAAGAATGAAGGCCATAGAAGATCTTGAGCAAATATGTTTAGATTTAGCCGATATGACGAAGACAGTTAGAATTGGAAAGGACAGAAAGATAGTAAACTTAGGGGAGAACTAATTCAAATCTTTCAGTCTAACAAAGATGTATTTGCCCAGAGCCACTCAGATATGGCTGGAATAAATTCAACTGTCACGTGCCATGCTTTGAATATAGACCCAAGTGTCACACTAGTCTGCCAGAAGAAAAGACATTTTGACAAAGTCTGGTCTAATGCTTTGAAAGAAGAGTCAAAAGCTTTCTCATGAATGGATTTATTAGAGAGGTATTTTATCCAGAATGGTTAGCTAATCCAATGTTAGTCAAGAAATCTAATGGGAAATGGAGGACGTGTGTTGATTACACTGACTTGAATAAAGCATGCCCAAAAGATTGCTATCCACTCTCAAGGATAGATCAGTTAGTCGATGTAATAAGCAGACACCAACTTTTATCTTTCATGGATATTCTGGATACAATCAAATTCCAATGTTCAAACCAGATGAGGAAAACATCAGTTTTATAATGGATTGGGGAACATATTATTACAAGGTAATGCCCTTTGGATTAAAAAATGCTGAAGCAACATACTAGAGCTAGTGAGTAGAATGTTTAGAGACAAATAGGCCAGAGCATGGAAATATATGTGGATGATATGTTGGTCAAGTCTCAAGAGAGAGACAATCATCTAAAAGACATGGAAGAAATGTTTGATGTGTTGCGAAGATATCAGCTGAAGCTTAACCCATAGAAGTGTTCTTTTGTAATTCAATCCGATAAATTCTTAGGATGTATTATCAGTGTAAGAGGAATCGAAGCTAACCCTGACCAAATTCAAGCTATTAGAGATATGGCAAAACTTAAGACAAGCAAAGATGTAATGATTATGAATGGAAGAGTGGCATCATTCAACATGTTCATTTCCAAGGCTACTGATAAGTGCATTCCATTCTTCAATATGATTAAGAAGAAGAAAAACTTCGAATGGGGTGAAGATTATCAAAAATCTTTTTAAGGAGCTGAAAGATCATTTGAAAAAACCACCAATTCTCTCTAGCCCTGTAGATGGGTAAAATCTTTATCTTTACATGGCTGTTTCTGAACATGCAATTGCTCGGCGTTAATAAGAGAAAAGAAGGGAATTCGGCTTCCAGTATATTATACCAGCAGAAGACTCAAAGATGTAGAAACTAGATATCTAGTTATAGTGAAATTAGCGTATTGTTTGATGCTCATCGTACGAAAATTTAAAGCTTATTTTTAAGTGCATCCAATCAAAGTCCTAACTAATTTCCCACTCAAGTAAGTTTTTAGTAAATAAAAAACTTTAGGAAGATTAATTAAATGGGGAATAGAGCTTAGCCAATATGATATCGAATTCCTACCTCGGGTATCAATTAAGGGATAGGCTCTAGCTAATTTTGGAATGAATGTACATGATTTATTAAAGAGCAATTAGAAAAGGAAAAAGATCTAAAACCTAAGTGACAACTATTCGTGGATGGAGCCTCAAATGAACAAGGAGCCGGGGCCAGATATGTGGTTATAAAACCCAATGGACATCATTTTCATAATGAAGTTAATATTTCCAACCACCAACAATGCGACGGAGTATAAATCTATGATAGTCGGACTTACCCTAGCCTTCCAATAGAAAATCCCTAAAATCGTGATTTTCAATGATTCACAATTAATGGTAAATCAGCTAAATTAGAAATATCAGATGAAGGACGCCAAACTAACTCTATATGCCAAAAAGATAATGTTGACTTAATTTGAAGATTTTCCAATACACCAAGTGCGAAAAGGCAAAAAATCCCAAGCTGATTCTTTGGCATAGTTACCAAGCTCGCTAGTGGCACTAGAAGCCCGAATCATGCCAGTAGGCTTCCAAGGGAATCCTAGTATAGAGAAGAAAATTCCCAATCTAAAAAATGAGAATTTAGTGTTGACCAGGTCTCAAGCCTTAACACGCAAGAAGAAAGAAGACGAAACCGAGACACTTCAAGAGAACCCCCCTTATACGGAAACTAATAATCGATATGAAAATAATTGGATGAATCCTATCATCAAATATATAATAAAAGAAAGGCTACCAATAGATAAAAAGGAGGCGAGGAGAATAAAACGCCAGGCTTTAACTTTTGTCATAACGAACGACATACTTTATAAAAAAAGGATTTTCACTCCCTTACCTAAGATATGTTGATCCAGAAACATAAGAAAAATTGCTAAGGGAAGCCCATGAAGGATTCACATGGCCTCAAATGTGCGAGGAAAATGTCAAAAATTCTCTAGTCAAACCATTGATTATGTAAGAAAATGTGAAAAATGTCAAAAATTCTCTAAGATCCCACATCTACCATCGAGCGAATTGACTTCTATCTCAAGTCCATGGCCTTTCGATGTGCGAGGAATTGACCTAATAGTGCTATTACCAATATCCAAAGGAGAAGCTAAGTACGCAGTAGTACTCATAGATTACTTCACAATTTAGGCAGAAGCCATGCCGCTTCTGAGTATGACATCGGGAAAAGTCCTCAAGTTTATAATTAAGAATATCGTTACAAGATTCAGAATTCTATATAAGGTAATATTCGACAGTGGAACTCAATTTGAAAGTGAAGAGTTCACCCGATTCTATAACAAAAATGGAAGCATCAAAAGCTTTTTATCTGCAGCTCATCCCAAATCAAATGGAGCTGTTGAAGTAGCCAATAAACTATAAAGACCATCCTAAAGAAACGGTTAGACAAAGAAAAAGGAAATTGAGTGGAGGAACCGCCTCTCGTTCTATGGGCATATAGAACCTCTACTAAAACCGCAACAAGACATACCCTATATTCTCTAACAGATGGATGTGAAGCCATGCTCCCAATTGAGGTTGAAGTACCTTCTCATCGAAGGATTGTGTATTCCTCTAATCCAAATCAATAATTAAAGAAAGAGTCTCTAGACTTAATCAATGAGTTAAGAAATAAAGCGGCCATACGAACAGCTGAATATCAACAAAGAATATCCAAGTATTACAACTCTAGAGTAAGAGGGAAATTATTCCAAAAAAGAGATTTAGTGCTCCGAAGAGTAATGGAAAATACAAAGAATCCAACATATGGACCACTTGGGCCAAACTGGGAAGGACCCCTAATCATACACAAAATAATCCCGCCTGGGAGTTGGGACCTATAAATCTATCGGCTAGATGCCAATGTCATAGCAAGAACATGGAATGCCAAACATTTGTGGCCATGTTTCCCAATAATGGATGAATAAAGAATTGAAGAAGAAGAATTTATCGGCTCAATCATGGAAAGGAGTCGGTTACTCCTAAGATATAGACCAGGCTATCAAAGGCCCCTTGCCATCAAAAGCCCATGATCATCAAAGACCTTATAAAAACCTTCAGTGCCATCATCAAAGGTCTCACTGAAGTGCCTCCTAGAGGGAGGACGGAGTAAGCATTTAGTGCAGTCATCAAAGGCCTCACTAAAGCACTGAACATGCCTTCGGTGCCATCATTAAAACCCTCATTGAAGCGCCTCCTAGAGGGAGGACGGAGTAAGCTTTTAGTATCGTCATCAAAGGCCTCACTAAAGCACCGAGCCAGCCTTTAGTGCCATCATCAAAGGCATCACTGAAGTGCCTCCTAGAGGGAAGACGGGTAAATCTTTGGTCCGTCTAAAGCGCTGAACCAGCCTTTAGTGCCATCATCAAAGGCCTCACTAAAGCGCCTCCTAAAGGGAGGTCGGGTAAGTCTTTGGTCCTGCTCAAAATAGCTAACCAAAAGCACCGGACAACAGACCTAAATCATCACCTAAGATGGTGATAAAGGGTCTGAGCCAAGTAGTGCTCCAAATCAATCAATCTTCTAGAGGAAGATCTATAAAAATCAGAGCCAAATGGTGCTCCAAATCAATCAATATTCTAGACGAAGATCCATCGAAATCTTAGCCAAGTAGCACTTCAAATCAAACAAATCTTCTAGAGGAAGGTCCGTCAAATATGAGTAATTTATGCTCCTCAAAAAACATAATTTTCAGCTACCAAATAAGATATTATGATATTCTATTATTGTCAAATATGGATTTCTGGTCTTCTATTATTATTGCCAGATATGGATTTCTGGTCTTATATTATTGCTAGATATGGATTTCTGGTCTTCTACTATCGCTAGATTTGAATCTCCGGTCTTCTATTAGTATTGCCAGATTTGAATTTTTGGTCTTCTATTATTATTGTCAGGTATGGATTTCTAGTCTTTTATTATTATTGCCGGATTTGAATTTTTGGCCTTCTATTATAATTGCCAAATATGGATTCTGGACTTTTATTATTATTGCTAGATTTGAATTTCTGTTCTTCTATTATTATTGCTAGATATAGATTTCAGGTCTTCTATTATTGCTAGATTTGGATTTCTGGTCTTCTATTATTATTGCCAGATTTGAATTTTTGGTCTTCTATTATTATTGCTAGATATAGATTTCTGGTCTTCTATTATTTTTTCCAGATTTGGATTTCTGGTACCCTAATATTATTGCTAGATTTGAATTTATGTTATCCTATTATCATTTCCAGATATGGATTTATGGTCCTCTATTATTATTGCCAAATATGGATTTCTGGTCTTCTATTATTGCAAGATTTGGATTTCTGGTCTTCTATTAGTATTGCCAGATTTGAATTTCTGGTCTTTTATTATTATTGCTAGATATGGATTTCTAGTCTTCTATTATTATTGCCAAATATGGAGTTTTGGTCTTCTATTATTACCGGATTTGTATTTCTGGTCTTCTACTATTATTGTCAAATATAGATTTCTGGTCTTATATTATTATTACCAAATATAGATTTCTGGTCTTTTATTATTATTGCTAAATATGGATTTCTGGTCTTTTATTATTATTGTCATATATGGATTTCTGGTCTTCTATTATTGTCGGATTTCTATTTTTGGTCTTCTATTATTATTGCTAGATATGGATTTCTGGTCTTCTATTATTGCCAAATTTTGATTTCTGGTCTTCTATTATTATTACCAGATATGGATTTCTGGTCTTCTATTATTATTCGCAGATATGGATTTCTAGTCTTCTATTATTACCAAATTTGGATTTTTAGACTTCTATAATTATTCCCAAATTTGAATTTATGATCTTCTTTTATTATTGCTCGATTTGGATTTCTGGTCCTCTATTATTATTGCCAGATTTGAATTTATGGCCTTGTATTACTATTGCCAGATTTGGATTTTTGGTTTGATATTATTATTGCCAGATTTGGATTCCTGGACTTATGTTATTATTGCCATATTTGAAATTTTGGTATTCTATTATTATTGCAAAATATGGATTTTTGGTCTAATATTATTACCATATTTGGATTTTTGGTCTTCCATTATTATAGACAGATTTGAATTTCTGGCCTTCTATTGTTATTGCTAGATATGGATTTCTTGTCTTATATTATTATTGCCAAATATGGATTTTTGGTCTTCTATTATTGCGAGATTTGAATTTCTGGTCTTCTACTATTATTGCCAAATATGGATTTCTGGTATTCTATTATTATTTCCAGATACAGATTTCTGGTCTTCTATTATTATTACTAGATTTGGATTCCTGGTCTTCAATTATAATTGCCAAATATGGATTTCTGGTCTTCTATGATTATTGCCAGATATGAATTTCCGGTCTTCTATTATTGCTGGATTTGGATTTTTGGTCATTTATTATTATTGCCATAGATAGATTTATGGTTTTTATTATTGCCAAATTTTGTTTTTTAGTCTTCTATTATTATTTTCAGACATGAATTTCTCGCCTTCTATTAATCCCAAATATGGATTTCTAGTCATCTTTTATTACCATATTTAGATTTCTGGTCTTCTATTATTATTGCCAGATTTGAATTTCTAGTCTATTATTATTGCTAGCTATGGATTTTTTGGTTTTCTACTATTATTGCCAGATGTGAATTTCTGTCTTATATTATTTTTGCTAGATACAGATTTTTGGTCTTCTATTATTATTGCTAGATACAGATTTCTGGACTTCTATTATTATTGCTAGATTTGGATTTCTAGTCTTCTATTATTATTGCCAAATATGGATTTCTGATATTCTATTATTATTGCTAGATATGGATTTCTGGTCTTCTATTATTACCAGATTTGGATTTCTGGTCTTCTTTTATTATTGCTAGATTTGGATTTTCGGTCTTCCATTATTATTGTCGATAAGAGTTTCTAGTCTTCTATTATTATTTATGTTCTTCTATCAAATAGATTTTTGGTCTCCTGTTATTACAAATAAAAAAAATTTGATGCCTCTTCCCATGACATTACCAAATAATCTTCTGGGCTTCCGCTTGAAAACCTATTATTATTTATTAATCTCTTGTAATAAGATTATAATCTTAATTCACATAGATAATATAGGCAATAAATGCCATTTCATAACTCAATCAAATCAAGAAGTAGAATTGCTAACAAAAGATATCATTCACTTTGTGTTTTACTAGAAAACAAGGCCAGCAAGGGAATGTCACTAAAGATTGGGCAATATGAAGGAATTTTGGTTTTACCCTAAAGAGTTAAAAGCTTCTTTTATACAAGGGGGGCTAAATGTTATCCACATAATTTCAATCTCGAAGAAGTAACAACAAGTGGCGACGTCATAAAGAAGTCAATACCGCCAAGCCCACAATGTTGCGTCTAACCAATAAAGTGTTGTCTATGTTGTATCCCACGCATTGCCACTTCTTATCCATATCTTCTTCTTCGGTGACGTCTTTCTTCAAGAGAAGTAATGGTACCAAAGTAAATCAGCATCGTAAGCCATTAATGTAACGTTGACATCGCCTTTGTCATGTTCCACTAGTGTCGAGTCCCATCAAGGTCCTCTTCCACTTATGAAATAGAATGAGTAACCCTGCTTAGTGATGTTTCCCCTTGTTAGTGCCGTGCAACATCATTGTTGCCTGAAATCAACAGCGCCATACAATAACGTCGAGAATTATTATAATTAAGGCATTGCCGCCCTTCTTCGGCACTGCTCTATGTCAACGCCGTTGTCCACTGAATTCACTTCATATTGATGTTGTTCTTCATCCATATTGGTTAATATTAGTGCCTCTTCCTATCAATACCCCGCTTTGGAAAGTAACGTCGCAGTCTATCTCCGCGACGTCAATAATAGATATCGTCAACATCCATAAAGATAGGATGATAGTCGACGCCGCTTCAATTCCATACAGTCATCAATTAGTGAGAGTCACCGATCATCAACACCGAGAGTCATCGACTTAGACACTATACTATATGAAGTCGTTCTTTCGCAACACTATCTAGTGATGACATCGCTCCTTATTAATGCTTGGCGCCGCCCTTTATTGATGCTATTTAACGATGAAGCTAACGCCAAGCGCTGCCAAAGCCAAGCCCGTTGAAGACGTTGGAGGCCGGGTGGAGCCACACTACCCCTATAAATATGGACCTAGGGGCTCGCAAATGGGGATTCTTCTTTTCTCCATTCTCAAAATCAAACTCTTGTAAACCCTAAATCGAATTGGGGACACAATCTATTCAAATGTAATCATGCATAATTTATATGAACAAGGACTTGGACATGCTTTTTTTTTACTACGCCTTTTTAAACATTGTTGACATGGACATGCATATACATGAACTCTTCAAGCCTAAAACTCGACATGACTATTCAAAAGGAGCTTTGGACTATGATGACACAATATGCATAATTATATAAATATTAGACTTTGAATATAAGAACCGATTACATAGTTTATTGACAAGCTTAATAAATTATTGTACAAATTTGTTATTTGTCTTCTATATCTCCTACGAACATATGACACAACATGGGCCCCTTTTGGAACGTCTTTTTTAAAAGCCCATATAAACTCTTGGATATGTTAACTCCAAGTGACCTTTACTGATCTCAAGCATGAGGATCTAAGAAAACATATGGACTTTCGCATATTTTTCCTAAAGGGCCTATAAGCATCATAACTCCTTTCTTTAATGACTTCATCATGCGCTTGGTCTCAAATGATAAATTAGTCCTTGTTAATACTATAAAGTCAACATTGATTAAGTCATGCTTAATCATGTCATCATATATGTTCAAACCAAGGACTAATTCATCACTATTTGCATCATGAGTGTTATACCAATTTTTGGCCTAACACTTTTGTGAAAACCAAGAGTAATCATAAAAGAGTCAAATCTTTTGTACCATGCCTAGGAGACTATTTCAAATCATATAGAGACTTCTTCAACTTGAAAACTCATTCCTTATTCCCGTCCTCTACAAATTCTTCCGGTTGCTTCATTCAGATGGTCTCCTCTAAGTCTCGATGCAAGAAAACGGTCTTCACATCAAGTTGCTTCAACTCCAAGTCATGAGTAGCAACTATGACAAAAAAAATCTGGATGGAGGTATGTCTCACTGCAGGAGCAAACACCTTATTATACTACATCCCTTCCTCTGTGAAAACCCCTTGCAGCAAGTCTAGCCTTATATCTCCCATTGTCTTTTACCGCGAACACCCACTTGCAACCTATGGCTGGGCTTCCTTGAGTAGGTGGTACCAAATCTCAAGTCTTGTTCTTCTTCAATGATTCTAACTTCTCTTCTATAGCACAAATCCACTTTGAGATATCACTTGACTTCATGGCTTCTTCAAGGTCAAATGGGTCATCATGAACCATATGTAGGGCATAGTCAAATTGATCATCAAGGTTGAGGTTTGCAAATTTCGACTCTTCGTACCCACAGGCGGCCTAATAGTCTTATGACTGGCTCGAGTAGGTACAACATCGCCTAAAATCCTTTTAACTCCACCTTGAACTGAACTTCATCTAGCTATATGTCCATCACCAACACTACTAAAAGACATATGTGAACTACTCTGTGATATATTGTTAATGAATTTCTTTATCAATCCCAAAAGTGTAACAAAAGTGACTTTGTCAAGAAAATGCTAGGGCGATCTAAGGCCAATTGATTAGGTCGACATAGGCTCAACGTCAAACCCGTGGTGATCTTATGCATATCTAATATTAAGGTTACAGTCATGTCGAAAGTCATTAAGTCAATATGTATGTCACGAGTTAGAATCAAGTCAATATGTTATTCATAAGCCATAAGTCATCTTATTGATATGCTATGCACTTTTTAAATGTTCAATTCCTTGCATGTACAAAGTTTGAGTGTTATAATTGGCAAGGATGCCCAAATCAGTTTAGGGTTACAAAGTTTAAAATGTGAGAAATGAGACAAGAAGTAATCAGCCCCTTCCTTGGTGCCACTAGGTCCATATTTATAGGGATAGAGGAACGACACAACAGCTTGGCGTTGGCATCCTTAGGCTTCAGCATAGTCAATGATACATAATGACTTTCAGTGTCTTTAGGTGCAGGAGGAAGTTTCGGCTCTGTCCCTTTGATGAAGATATGCGACATTGATGATTCACGAGACGGTTGGCTTCGATAGCTTTTATAGATATTAATGATGTTAACTGTAGAATGACGGCATCGATCATTAGCGACATCAATGATGGGTGGTGTTGATGAAGAGTAACATGGTTGAAGAAGAGAAAATTTATTCAATATAATGTTAGTGTTGATAACCCTCGATGTCATCATGGAGCGGCGTCCCTTAGATGTTATTAAAGTGCGGCGCTGCTTCAGTGTAGCATTGATAGCTTTTGTGGACAACGATGATGTTTACCATCAATATCACGTATATAGATGTGCGGTGTCTTTCATGTGTCATGTGAAAGTTGACACTATATAATGTTGGCATGGATCTTCGACGACATTAATAATGTGGGGTTCCTCTCAGAAGGCAACTCCAATAAACGACAACGTTGGAATGAAAGTATTATTAATGGGATGCGACAACATTGATTGCATACGGTATCAATGAAAGTCGGCACAAATGGTAAGCGACATTGATAGAAGGCGTCTTCGTCCAATATTGCTTTGGTAACTATGATTCTTGGCATCATGATGTGGTGTCATTCAGTATCTTAGCCTTGTTGATATGTGGTGCTGCTTGAGTGGCGACGTCAAGAAGTAGCAACCTTGAATAGGGGCAATATTTAGAATGTACGGCGTTGATAAGGAGCGTCATTAATGAGAGGCAATGTCAATAATCTTCCTTTAGGATTAACACTTGCCTGCTTATCCTAACGTTGCACTTAGGTGCTTTATAATGGTTATTGTACAAAGGCTTAGACACTTCTTCTTGCAATGAGGTTCCACATCATCTCTTTAGAGCTTTGAATCTAACATCATTTTCTCCTAAGAAATTACGAGAATAACATCCCCCCCGAAGTGTAGTGGAAGCATTGACTTTTCAAGTCAATGATCTCAAACATTATGCTTGCCACCTTCTGAATTTATCCATTCATTTAAATTTGATCCGATGGCATTCCTCTTTTTTGTCCAATTCAAACTCAAGCTAAGGAAGTTTCTAAATTATCAAGATCACTTGAAATCTTAGATTCTGTATATCTAGGTTTATACTTATATATGATTTTAATGCTAACATATTTCTGCTTTATTGCGTAACTCATATGGAGTTTGGTATTAATCTACTCAATCGACAAGGTTTTACTGGTGCAACATTATACTTAGGATATTTTTATGTTTCTCATCACTCAAGATTCTAGCACATGCTTATAGATCTATTCTCTTATCATAAGTTTAGCATTTATTTGTGTTCTTCTAGTCAACCTAAATGTTTAAGTTTTCTTGCGAATTCAACATTGGTTATTCAATGGTTGTTAATTTGTTATGAAGATTATTTTGGACTTTAAACTTTTAATATTTAGATAATATGTAAATTAGGTAAATACTCTTAAAAATGAGCATCCCGGTTTGAAATAATATCACCTAGTAGGCAAATGGAGGGCTATGCAAGATACCCTTTAAGAAGACTAGTATAGGCTCCAAAGCTTCTCCTCATGAGATAATTCTTCTTTGGTTGCCAGAGATTGGCTTTCAACACTGAATCGCTTATCAACCTTAAATTAGACTCCTTCGTCATTCAACTTTTTGGTTCCTCCAATAGCGTACAAATTTGTACTTAAATAATTGTTACTTCGAATGTACTATACAGCTCGCTTTCTAGAGCTTTAATTTGATGCAAGATGATATGTAACCCTTAACTTGTCTTCTTATTGTAATTTTTATCTCCAAATCTGAAATTTGTTTTGATGATACGTTAATAATTTAAGAAATTAGAGACTTATTTGTTAGAAAAACTAAAAAAATATCCAGCACTAATTTTGCAAAAAAGGTTAGAAAACCATCTGATAATAAGAAGGCTAGAAATCAAGTATATCATTTGATAAGAAGAAATCCTGAATACCATCTTCAGGCAATAAGAAATTCGGAATACCATCTTCTGATAATAAGAAATCCAAAGTACCGTCTTCTGACAATAAGAAATTCAGAATACCATCTAGTAATAAGAAATCCAGATACCATTTGCCGGTAATAAAATCCAGAGTACCATCTTCTAGTAATAAGAAATTTAGAATACCATCTGATAATAAGAAATCCAGAATACCATCTTTTGGTAATAAGAAATCCAAAATACCATCTACTGATAATAAGAAATATAGAATTTCCTTTGGCAATAAGAAATCCAGAATACCATCTGCTGATAATAAGAAATCCAAAAATTCTCTCTGGTAGTAAGAAATCCAGAATATCATCTTCTGGCAATAAGAAACCCATTTGATATTAATAAAAGACAGAAAATCCTTATCTAGCAATAACAGAAGACCAGAAATCCCATCTGAAAATAATGGAAGACTATAAATCCCTATATGACAATAATAGAAGACCAGAAATCCTCATCTGATAAAAGAAGATGAGAAATTACATCTGAAAATAATAGAAGATGAGAAATTCCAATCAGGAAATAATAAAAGACCAGAAATTCCATCTAAAATTAATAGAAGATCGGGAATTCCTATCTGGCAATATTAAAAGACTAAATCCTCATCTGATCATAGAAGACCAAAATTTTCATTTGAAAATAATAGAAGACCAGAAATCCTTATCTGATAATAGAAGATAAGAAATTCCATCCGAAAATAATAGAAAACTAGAAATCCTCATCTGATAATAGAAGATCAGAAATTCCATGTAAAAATAATTGAAGATCAGAAATCCGCATTAGATAGTAGAAGATCAGAAATCCCATTTGAAAATAAGGAAAACCAGAAATCCTCATCTGATAAAAGAAAATCAGGAATTTCATGTAAAAATAATAGAAGATCAGAAATCCTCATCAGATAATAGAAGATCAGTAATGCCATCTAAAATTAGTAGAAGACTAAAAATTCCTATCTCGCAATAATTGAAGACTTGACATCCTCATCTTATAATAGAAGATCAGAAAATCCATCTGAGAATAGTAGAAGACCAGAAATTCTCATCTGATAATAGAAGACTGGAAATCTCATCTAAAAATAATCGAAAACCAAATATCCTCATCTGATAATAGAAGATCAGAAATTCCATCTGAAAAATAATAGAAGACCAGAAATCCTCATCTAATAATAAAAGAATAGAAATCCCATCTAAAAATACTAGTAGACCAGAAATCCTTATTTGACAATAATATGAAAACTTGATTTCCATAAGAAAACCAGAAATTCAATATGAAGTCCAAAAACCATCAAGAAAACTAGGAATTCATTTGTCGAGAAAATCAGAAACCCAATTAAAAGTTCATCAAAATTTCATTTGATAATAAGAAACTCAGAAGCTCACCCGATAGCAGTAGAAGATCAGATAATCGCCTAGTAATACTAATTCAGGTAGATTTAAAGCGAGAGATTCGCAATTCTATCTGATACTAGAATGCTATATTAGAAGCTTTCACTAGGACTAATACTTTGAATAGCAACATAGATTCCCGTTGTTCCAAGGAATGTTTCTTATTAGGAGATATGCGGTTTTTAAGGTGTTCATTGTTTATTATTACTACCACTACTACATTGGAGCCATGTAGTTCCGTTTAACCATTCAGCCATTCAGCAAAGCAGTTCCGTTCAACCATTCAGCCATTCAGCAAAATAGTTCCATCCAGCCATTCAGCAAAATAGTTATGTTCAACCATTCAACTATTCAGCAAGGTAGTTTCGTTCAGCCATTCAACAATTCAGCCATTCAGCAGAGTAGTACCATTCGGTTTCTTGGCCGTTCAACAGGGTAGTTCCGTTAGACTGTTTGGCCCTTCAGTGGGATAGTTCCATTCAACTGTTTGGCCGTTCAGCGGGCCCAATTAATTTATTGATACTTATTTCATAGACCTACCTTTGAAGGTTCCATATTTCTAAGTCTAGATCGGACCTATTAGAAGTCTGTTTTGATATATTCCTTGACTAAAACTATTCTGTTGGGTGCGTTTCCACCACTCACCACCGAACCAATCCACTCCCAAGGCCTAGCCGAACCAAAACAAGGAAAGAGCCACTGAATCACCTGCTACCGGACCAACATACCACCGGACCAGAGCCACTGAATCACATACTACCGGACCAACATACCACCGGACCAACATACCACCGGACCAACATACCACCGAACCAACGTTGCCGGGCCATATTACATAAGCCCAGGCCCACCAGCAGCTATATACATCCGAGACCCTTGCCCCCAGCCTCACTCTATAAATAGAGGGGTAGGGGTACAACAATGGCGGACAAGTTGGAGGGCTCAAGGACGGATAGAACTTTCAAACAACTTTCATATACTTGTATCAAAGCTTTGTACTTGTAATCTGAACAGTAAAGGAGAATAACATATAAAGTGGACGTAGGCACATTCTGGCCGAACCACTATAAATCTGTGTGTCTTTTACAGTTTAGTCTCTGCTTTTTATATATTTGCATAAATCACCCAGATCACTCAAAACAACATAAAATCAACTAAATCATACGACTTGGAGGTGTTTGCCCATTTTTTGCGCAAACATTTTTGGTGCTTTCACTGAGAAGGGTGAACTCCGGACTTCAGCTTCTCCCACTTAACCTTCTTCCTAACAGCATCGCTCATTGCTTGGAAGACATGCTTCCCAAGCAGAAGAAAGATGTTAACAAAGGAAAAAACATCGCAACTAGCAGTGTTCCAGATCCAGTGGTCACAGATCAAGTAAATCGTCCCATTCCAACAGCAGTACCAAATGAAGGTCAGGCAAATCTGACAACCCCTGCCACGGAACAGCCGGCAGCAATTACTAGGGCAGATCTAGACAGGGTTGTGGCTGAAGTGACTAACCGCTTCACATCCCAACAGGAAGCCTTGGTGAACCAACTCATGTCACGCTTAAGGGATGTTGAAGAGTCCAACCGCAACACTGAATCATGGGGTGAGTCCCAGTCTGGAGGATCTCAGAGGCGACAAAGATCTTCCTTCTTCGAAGAAGCCAATGACAGAAGCGGCCATGGTAGGAGCCGAGACCGAGCTCAGCCCGAAGTTGGACCTGAGGAAACGCTTGGAACCGAACCCAACGGGGGAGGTACCGGGCGGAAGTCAACTATAGCTGAGCCTATCATGCTGCCTAACCACGGAAACACCAATGAAGGGGCCGAGCTAGAGTCCAGCCCGAAGGTGGACCCGTGGAAGTGCTTAGAACAGAACCCAGTAGGGGAAGATCAAGGCAAGGGCCAACTGTAGCTGACCCTAGCATGCTCCCAGAAGACCAAAGACAACCACTGGAAAATATTAGGAATGATAGACGATACCATCCCTACAGGTCATCTGGACGAAATCAATCCCACAGAGCAGAACCGAACTCATTTCTATCTGCTCCAAATTCTGATGAAAGGATGGCACGCTTGTTCAGAGAGTCCGTCCAACGGGAGCAAAGAGATCGAGGGATAGGCGCTAGGGTAACCAGCCCTTTCGCCCGCAATATCGAAATTGCCATCACCCCCAAGAATGGAAAATGCCTACAATTGAACCTTACAAGGGAACCTCTGACCCCGTTGTACACTTACAGAGATACACACAACATATGCTCATGAGCGGAGCAACAGAAGGAGTGTTGTGCAAATGCTTTCCACTATTCTTATCAGATCTAGCTACCTCCTGGTTCTGCCATCTACCCCAAGGATCCATCAGCTCATGGGAGACGTTGAAAGAAAAGTTCATCAGCCAGTTCCGCATTCATGTGGAGCAACCCAAGGACGCTTATTCCTTATCCAGTATCAAACAGAAACCTGGAGAGAAGGTGCAACAATATCTAACCCGATTCAATGCCGCAGCGGCCGCAGTCCAAGATGCCGATGAGAAGCTTATCTTAATGGCCCTCTGTAGTGGTGTGCATCCGGATACCAAATTTGCTAGAAGATTGACAAAAGAAAAACCAGCTACTTTACCCGATTTCTTCCATGAAGCCGGGAAATATATGAGGCTTGAAGACGCTGCCACTGAGGGGCAGTCAGGGCAACAAAATAAGGCAGCTCACGGCAACACGCCCGCTGTAGCAAAGAACGTTCGAAGAAATGATTCTAGAGACAATGCTGGGGCAAGAAGGGAGAAAAGCATCTATATCGGCCGGGACCGAGATTTGACGCTTACACCCCTTTGAATGAAACGATCGAAAACATCTTCCTCGCCACTCAAGACGAAGTTAAATACAAATGCCCCCCGCATAAGAAGAAATCAGATAACGCAATTAAGTCTGGAAAATTCTACCGCTTCCACGAATCCCATGGGCATGATACCAATGAATGCCATAATCTCCGGGACTTGATTGAAGAACACAAAATAAGGCAGCTCACGGCAACACACCCGCTGTAGCAAAGGACGTTCGAAGAAATGATTCTAGAGACAATGCTGGGGGCAAGAAGGGAGAAAAGCGTCTATATCGGATCTCAACTTATTGTAAATCAAATACTAGGAGAATTTCAGGCTCGAGAAGAACGACTCATAGCATATCTAAAGAAGACCAAGTTGCTTCTCGATCAATTGGATCGCTATTTAATCAAACACATCCCTCGAGAAGAGAACCAAGAGGCTGACGAATTGGCGAAGCAAGCTAGCATGAGAGACGACACTATTTCCGGAGTAGTGGCCATCTCAAAGCAACTGACCCCAAGTTTCGAGTAGGTGAATCTGATAGCTACAATCAAAGAGGAAACTTGGATGACTCTCATCCAAAAATACTTACAAGACGGCACACTGCCCGACAAGCGTAACGAAGTCAAGAAAATCTTGAGGAGAGCTTCCCGCTACACAATACAAGAAGGCACCCTTTATCGGCACGGCTTCTCTAACCCCTTATTACGGTGTGTCGCTGAAAGGGAAGCAAAGGAAATCTTATCCAACATCCACCAAGAAAGCTGCGGAGATCACACTGGAGGGCAGGCTCTGGCGAAGAAAATACTCCGATATGGATACTTCTAGCCCACCTTAAACAAAGACACCTTAGATTTCATCAAAAAATGTGACAGATGTCAAAAATTTGCGAAGATTCCGTGGCTACCCACAACTGAGATTACCTAAATGACCAGCCCTTGGCCCTTTGCAGTATGGGGAATTGACCTGATTGGCGAACTGCCAATGGGCCAAAGCGGAGCCAAATATGCTATAGTGGCAGTCGACTATTTCACCAAATGGGTGGAAGCAGAACCCCTAAATAAAGTATCTTCAGCAAAAGTTATTAACTTCTTGATCAAAAATGTTCTATGCAGGTACGGGGTCCCACTTAAAATCATATCGAACAACGGACTTCAGTTTGACAGCGAGGAGTTCGCCAACTGGTGCCAAGAGCACGAAATTCACAAAAGCTTCTCATCTGTAGCTTATCCCCAGGCAAACGGACAAGTCGAAGCTGTCAACAAAATTCTCAAAACTCTAATAAAAAAGAAACTTGAAAAGTCAAAAGGCGCTTGGGTGGATGAACTTCCGACGGCACTTTGGGCCTATCGCACATCTTTCAGAACATCAACGGAGCATACTCCTTTCTCTTTGGCATACGGATCGGAGGCTATGCTCCCAGTTGAAACTATAGTTCCTTCCCACCGTAGGATCCACTATAACCCAGAAGAGAACGAGGAACTCCTTCACATGTCTTTGGATCTAATTGAGGAAAGAAGAAATGATGCAGCCCTCAAAGCAGCAGCTCACAAGCAAAAAGTGGCAGTGCAATACAACTCCGAAGTCAAGCATCGTAGCTTACAAGAGTGGGATCTTGTCCTCAAGCGAATCTTCCCGCGCCCTGGAGCACTAGATCCAATCTGGGACGGACCATATGTAATTCATAAAGATCTCCACAACGGAGCTTATATTTTGTCAACAGTGGACGGAGAGGTGTTCCAGAGGGAATGGAACATCCAACATCTTCGTCGATACTTTTCTTAAATTGTACTGCCCTTATGAAGTGAATTAACAAAGAGAATCAGTGGACGTAGGCATTTTCGTGCCGAACCACTTTAAAAACTTGTCTCTTTTTAACTTGTTCCTTTATATCTTGGCTGCTTGTTAACCTTATCCTTTTCTGTTGAACGAAATTCTGTGAAACGGCTTTTCCATTCAAGACACATCACGGCACGACTTCACCTGGACAAGATCTAACAGGTACTATGCGAATCTATGCCCTCACCAATGAGACACTTTTGCTCCAGCATCCCTCTGCTGCGAGTTAACTCATTGCTCGCGATCGGCCCTTAAAGCCAACTGTAATGAGCCGATTATAAGCCACCGAGAAGGTCGACTATAGCCGAGGCAGCTCATTACGGCATTCGGCTCGCCGGCAACCGTGAACCTACTTTAAGCCCCAAGATAAGGTGTGGCCAGCCAGGGGTAGTTCACGGTTGACGATCGGCACCCACGCTAGCCGGCCATGGTAAATCGAATAATACCCACGATTATGGGCCCTAATGGCTCGGGTAGTTACTGTGCGCGATCTCGACTCCGAGTGTCTTAAGTACGGCTGTGGTAAAAAAGATAAACTCCCCGCGGAAGCATAAGATGGGTGACAAATGCCTCCAAGACCCACAGCTAGGGAAAGTGACTACAAAACCCGTTTGCCTCGAACTTAAGCACATCACAGGCCTTTCGTGATTGGAAGTTTTACTATTTCTTATATTTCTATCTTATTTAAAAAAACTTTCCTCCTATCCTCCATAACAATCCCTAAAGTACAGGACACAAAGTAGGAGACGCTCACCGATGAGGATAAGAACTCACAATGGGATGACAGGTCAATCAACTACATTCCATGCTCAATCATATAAGACATTCAAAGCTACCGTCTACAACTAAAACATGAAGGGCGGTACTTTCTTCTTTTGTGTATAAATACGTAGCTATAATTTATTCGCACATCACATTAAACATTGCAAGGTATGAAATTACATTTTAAGAAAGAACTTGACATCAAACATGATCGAATCACAGGCATATGCACAGCTATACTTCTTATGCAACACATCAAAATGACGAAAGCATTCAAATACGACTGAATCGGCTTAAGTTAAAAAATTACATGCCAAGAATAAAGTCGTTTGTTACAAGTAACATAATTACAGCCTAAAATTTACGTTGCTGATTTAAGACTAACGTAGACAGCAATGTCAGGTAAACAAAAAATATCCAGGTCAAGTCATGAAGTCGGCTGCATCGGAGCTTTACCCTTGTCCTGCTGACCCTCCGGGATCTCTTTAACTGCGGAGTGGAACCTCTCAGCGTGTTGACCAGAGAAAGTTGGTGCTTCGGAAGTCCCGCATGTCCGATCAAGGAAAGAATTCATTAATAATAAGCAACCAAGTTACGAAAAGCTAAAAGGAAAAACTTACCAGCATCTGCTCCTTGATCATCATCCTCTAACTGCACACCGACCTCCTCAGCAGCAAGCAGCTGCATACCCTCTTTAACCGCCACCTTCTCCTCCTTAGTGAATTGAGCCGTAACCACATCCATTCTAAAGGCCACGCCGCCCTCCTTATATGCTTCGACCTTAGCTTCCTCCAGGGCCCTAAGATAAATCCTGGCCATGACTCAGGGATAATCATCCATCCAAGATAAGTTGCCCTATCTCCAAGTGCGAAAGTACATATCCTGAAGCATCTCGTCCATTATCCCCTCATTCTCCTCAAACTCCCGTATTCGGCCATCACAAGCCAATAGCTTTGCAGTGGCAGCATCTCTCTCCGATTGGTATCGCAGGCAGTCGACCTGAAAGGATTTCCTTATCGCCTCCATTTCCTCCTTCAGCTTGGTTTGAGCAAGCTCCGCAGCCTCAAGTTTCCCGGATAATTCCTGTACCCGCTTGAGATCCGCTTGCCGAACCTCATCCACCGTTGCAATAGCCATGTCAATCCGTTCCTTACAGGCGGCCTCCATTTTCCACAACTCTGCCCTGCTGGCCTCTTCCATAGTCTTCTATAATTGCCTAGATGCGGCCTCATGCTGAAAGATCTGAAGGGCTTGATCAGCGAGTTGTTTGGCCTGGTCGGAAACCATTAACCGCAGTCGAATGTTTGCACTGCCGATTTCTTCCCCAGCCTTGACCAGTCGAGCATGATGCCCCATCAGCTTCCTAGTTTCCTCAACAACCCAGTCAATGTTTGCCTTAGCTTCATCCCCTAAGGTTACAACCTGAGTGGTAAGCAAATCAAGGTCCAGGGGCTTGGCCTCGTCAAGCACCCTTACCATGGGATTACGAGGGAGAAGGTGCTCACCAGTAGACTCATCAAAGGAAATATCGTGAGAACCCGGATCCAGATCCGGATGACCCGCAAACGGGTTACGAGCCAAGTCAGGATGATCTATCGGGGTAACAGTAGGATTTTCGGACGGATGCGGGGAAGGTATAAGCTCGGTATTCTCCTCCATGGTATTCTAAAGAGGCTGAGTCGGGGGCCGAGGGCCAGGTGGAGATTCAAACAAGGAGCGACTTCTCTTCTTCTTTCGGATATCCTCTTCGATAACTCCAAGAAGAGGACGGTAGCCGACTACCTCTCCAGAGCGGTTAGTCGGAGGCTTTGGTTTAGTAGAAGCCCTGAGAAGTTTATATTTTTCAAGACGGTGCCGAACATCTGATGTCTTGACCGCTTTACCCGTTCCTGGGATAAAAAACCAAGTGTTACAAGCTGACGTTGAACTATAATTCAAGAAATATATCAAGTTAGGAAGAGTAAAGAGACACTCATGTTATACAAACCCTGGGGAGAAGTGGGATACTGCAATAAGTCCTGGATCTCATTCCAGGACGGGAGCTGACCATAAAATATTCCTAAGTCCTTATCACAAATGGAGTCTGCAGAAGTCAAAAATTCACCTTGAGTCGCGGGGGCTGCCTCAACTAGAACACTCTGGGAAGATGAGTCGGCGCCGGTTCTGGCCTTGTCAGATTTCTTAGGCTCCTCTACCTGAGCCCGTTCTCCCTCCAGCCCTTGAAAGCTAGGCGGAAAGCATCATCTGTCCACTCCAGGATCACACCTGCCTGCTTAGAAGACAAAGCCCCAGCACCATCGCCACTATGTCCATCACCACCACCATCACCTTCTCCATCACTTCCGCTCTCCCCCTCACCTCCTTCATCCTCACCTTTTTTCTCCTCCACATCTCCCTCCTCCGGGATGTCTGGACATGTGCTAGGGGAGGGACCGTCGGACTTCTTAAGTTTCTTCCCCCCGACAATTGGATGTTTCGGGAAAGGTGTCCTTTTACTGCTCTTCACCGTAGCCCCTCCTTTAGCCTTGGCGGCCCTCTCCTCAGCCGTGTCTCTTTGCTTGACCACAGACTGATGTGGTAGAATCAGGTTGTGCCCCAGAAGAGTAGCGTTCCTGATCAAATAAGAAGCCGACCTCTCCCTTCCCGGAATGGCTTCTATTTCCTCAGCCATCCGAACCGAACGATCGTTCTCTACAACCGCAAAGCCACCTGTCGCTAGCAAGAAATAAGGCACGTGAGGGAGAGTATTGCGGTCAGAACAAAAAATTATAAATAAGATTCAACTTACAGCCAGTGGTGAAGCGGCGGAAAGAAACGGAGTCATCTCTGACAAAAACCATTCCTTCTTGAACATGCTGAACTTCGAGTATAAATCCAGGACTGGCTTGAAGGACACGGCCGACTCCAAGCTAATATACGGAGACCCCTTCTTGTAGCCCCTTAATTTGTACATATACCGGATTTCCCGATTGGAAGGAGGACGCCCGTATCTCCTCTGGAAGATGACGAACAGGCTCACCAAGATGGCATAGGAGTTGGGCTGAAGCTGGAAAGGAGCCACCTTCAAGTATGTGATGAAGCTGACTATCCAAGCATTGATAGGTGGGATGGCACCACACATGCAATGATACCTGCTATAAGCAAAATATCCTTCAGGGGGGTTATACGGCATCACTCCTTCCCCCGGCAATAACATGTGCGCTCTGTCGATCCCAAAAGAGCGAGAGATAACATCAAGCTGCTCATCTTTGAGGGAGCTGGGAAAGCAAACAGGCGGTGAGTTCAGGAGCTCTTGAGGATCGTACCCGTCTACTAGCGATCTCGGGGTTGGTCCCTGTCGTTCTGGTGCTGCCTGAACTGGGGGCACTATGGAGGACTCTCCTCGATCCTTGGACTTCTTCTTGTCAGAACGAGTTTCTACTTTATGAGACATTATCTGCAGCACGTGAAAACATACTGTTAGAACAAGGAGTGTAGAGATATAAACAGGCAAGTGCGTACAGCCTAGAATTTCATTAGTAATTTAAAACATAAAAGGCTTAAGGTTCATTCGGCATTCAAACTCCCCGATCTCATTCGGTATTTCCAACATAAAAAAGTTCATTCGGAAGTTCAGGTCTTATAATTCGTTCGGCAATCAAACTCCCCATGGTCATTCGGGGGTTCAAGGTCTGGAATTCATTCGGTACTCGTGCTCTGCGATCCCATTCGGTAGTTTAATCATAAAAGTTCGTTCAGCAGGAGGAAAACCTCACCTGGTCCGACGGTCGAGACTGGTTCGGTACTTGGTTGATTCGGCTATTTCAAACAGTCGAGTCTGGTTCGGTACTTGATTGATTCAGCTATTTCAAACGATAGAAGATGAACAGAGACATGAAGCCCATATTTATAGGCAAACAAAGATGACCGAACCAACTGGTTCGGCACATAGGATCGAATGAGAATGTCCAAGCTGAAACAAAGCACGACATATGCTGGCATATGCCCCAATTTGGGGGGCAAATGTTGGGTGCGTTTCCACCACTCACCACCGAACCAATCCACTCCCAAGGCCTAGCCGAACCAAAACAAGGAAAGAGCCACCGAATCACCTGCTACCGGACCAACATACCACCGGACCAGAGCCACCGAATCACATACTACCGGACCCCACCGGACCAACATACCACCGGACCAGAGCCACCGAATCACATACTACCGGACCCCACCGGACCAACATACAACCGGACCAACGTTGCGTTGCCAGGCCATATTACATCAGCCCAGGCCCACCAGCAGCTATATACATCCGAGACCCCTGCCCCCAGCCTCACTCTATAAATAGAGGGGTAGGGGTACAACAATGGCGGACAAGTTGGAGGGCTCAAGGACGGATAGAACTTTTAAACAACTTTTATATACTTGTATCAAAACTTTGTACTTGTAATCTGAACAGTAAAGGAGAATAACATATAAAGTGGACGTAGGCACATTCTGGACGAACAACTATAAATCTGTGTGTCTTTTACAGTTTAGTCCCTGCTTTTTATATATTTGCATAAATCACCCAGATCACTAAAAACAACATAAAATCAACTAAATCATACGACTTGGAGGTGTTTGCCCATTTTTTGCGCAAACATATTCTTACTTCTCTATTAAGGATTTATTCTTTACTTGATTCCCTTTGCTTCTCCATTGGGTTTCGGTCTCCTTCATATTTTCTATCTTCATCCCTTTTGGGATTTGGACATCCTAGTCCCTTTTTGCCCCATCTTGGGTTGCACCTCTGTTTTAGACTTTGGACATCTTCATCCCTTTTGTTTCTGGTTTCGGCATTTTCATGCTTTTCATTTTTGCCCCTTCTTGGGCTTTGCCTATACTTTTGGCTGTGAACTTCTTCGTCCTTTTTATTTTTTTTTGGACATTTTTTCCTTTTTCGTTTTTGCTCCTTCTTGCCCTTTGCCTCTATTTTAGATTTTGGACATTTCATCCTTTTTGTTTTTGGTTTTGGACATCTTCATCCTTTTCATTTTTGCCCCTTCTGCCTTTGTTTTGGGCTACAGACATCTTCGTCCTTTTTGTTTTGAAAGTGCTTTGGAAATTTGTCAGAGGCTTTGGTGGGTACTGGACCCTTATCCCTCTAAGAGGTGCTCCAGAAGTGCATCGGAGGCTTTTTGGTAGGTACTGGACCCTCCTCCCTTTAGGAGACGATCTGGAAGTTTGTCGGAGGCTTTTTGGTGGGTAGTAGACCCTTCTTCCTCTAGGAGGAGCCTCGGAAGTGCATTAGAGGATTTTTGGTGGGTACTGGACCTTCCTTCCTCTAAGAGGTGCTTTGAAAGTGCGTCAGAGGCTTTAAAGAAGTTTTAAAAAATTTGTTTGTGAAAATAATTTTTGGCCAATTGAAATGTTTTTGAAAACCTCTTTTTTGGATCAATAAACATCAGTTTTCTATTATGAAACTTCCCTTTTGGAAGAAAGAATTTTTCGCAAATGGATTTCTTTGAAATTTGAGAAATTATTTCCTAAAATTGGTCTTTATTTTGAAAAAGGTTTTAGATATTTGAACTCTTTGATAAAAGAGGTCCCTTCTCAGTGTTGCCACCAAGAAGGGTTTTTGAGTCGCTCTCATAATAGAAATGCAAATCTCAAATAAGAGATTGAGTGGTCATGATTCATGATCCAATAGTCATTTAATCGAGAATACACTCTTCTAATTAGATTTTTTGCGGTTCTAATAAGTCATAGTAGTTCCAAAAACTTTTTTTGGAAAATATGTATTGGTTTTCCACTTTTAACAATTTCTAAAAGCATTGAAACTGCTTCTATTAGAACGTGCTAAATCAAGCCTTTTATGTGCATTTAGTAACGTTAGGCAATCCCTTTTAAATATTTTATAAGTCTTCCTGGAAATAGATGAATATTTGCCTTCCTTGACCTATAGGGTAGCTCGTAAGAACCCCTTTAATTTTTTAAAATAAATTTTCCCAAATACGTGTTTAGTAAATTTTTTGGCAATATAATGGCTTGTTAAAAATAAGGTTGGTGTATATTACTTCTACCTTTATATGATATATATAATTGCACCTCTTCAGGTTTTGCTTAGCAAAAAGGAATGTCTTGTTTGTTAGTCTGAAAAGTCATGATTTATGAACTAATAGACTTTTACGGACAAGAACATGCATTTCTTTAAGAATCAATTATTTGGGAGGGTTTTGGATGTTTACCTTTGTTTAGAAATCGATCGATGACGGAAGATTAATGCTAGTTCAGAATCCTAGTAATTTTTTATACTACATCGATTCAAGCCTTGAAATAGAGAGCCATTTTATCTTGTATATTTGAACTACCTTTTTGCAAAGAAGACTAAAAATTGGTTATTCTTTGATCGGGAAATTCAGATCCTCTTGGACGTAAAGTAAATTGGTTTTGTTTTAACTTGTAAAGAAACTCGATTTTTGTGTCAATATATGAAGAATTTTAAATACAAATCAAATTAGAAATTTTTATAAGTAAAGATAATCCATGTCTAGCAACTGCCACAAAACTTCATAGTTTGATTGAATTTGAAGTTGCTAAGCTACTTTTTCCTTGTAGAAAAAGTTAGTGGGTGTTTGGGCTATTCTCTTGAAAACGAGAGATCTTTTAAGTTTCCTTAATTAATTCTTTTAAAGATCCTGACTTGATCATATTTTGAATTATTCTTGGAAAGACATGGCATTCATCAGTCTTATGTCCATTTACTTTGTGGTAAGCACAATAATCTCTTTACTTCTTAGGTGTAGGAGGTCTCCTTGTTAGGAAGTGGGTAACTTCCATTACTTTTTGCGATGGAGAAAATATAAGAGAGGGGTTTGTTTAAGTCTACATAATTAAATTTAGATGCCCTCGTTTGACTTTTTCCTCTGCTTCAATTCCATCTTGGCTTTTTATTGGAATGACTGAAACCAAACATTTCTTCCTTTGTGTTTTGTTGGGTTCTTTTCTTGGCACAATGCATCTCGTCCATGCGGATGAATTTCTCAGCTTGAGAATAGAAGTGTTGTAGTTCCTTACATCCACAAACATAAAGTTCTTTCCAAAAAGGAGTCTCCTCAATTAACCCTAAACGAACTTCTATCAGCTTTTCCCCATCGGTCACATTTTCTACTTTTAATGCTTCTGTATTAAGTCTCTTTAGGTATTCGCCAAGCAACTCCCCTAGCCTTTTCTTAATATTAACCCAGTGGAATCTATAGTTAGGTCTTTGTATATGAAAAAATATGTCTAGAATTCATAAGAAAACTTCTCCCAGGAGCAGATAATCTTTTCTTGGTAATGTCTATACCATTTGGTGGCTGCTCCATAAAAGGTTATGGGGAAAATCTTACAATGAACTACCCCTGAGACATTATGCAAATCCATACGGCTTTTAAAAGCTAAAAGGTGATCAGCTGGATCAGGATCATATTTTAGTGGAGGAATTTTGATGTGAGACGGAATTCTAATAGCCATTATTTCTTTTATGGAAGGAGTTTTCCGCAAGCTGTTATTTTTCTTTTGGTCAAGGGCTCCTTTCTACTTAAACATATCTTCTGTAATTTGGTTGAGAATGTCTCTTTGGTTGGTTTCGCAGTTATAGTAGTCTCTATTATGTTCTTTGATTGAGCTATCCAATTGTTCAAGGGGTTTTCTTGCTTGACTTTCTTAATTTTCATCTTACTAATTTATCATAGCACTTTTGCTTTCTTTTATTTGCAAGCTTGGAGAGCATGCTTTCGATACCCCGTCTTGGGGATTACTTAGAGGTTCTGCTTCATCTCCTTCCTTAGCCTTACTTCTTGTGAGTTTTGTTAGAGTCGAAGGTTGTCCAACTTACATATTCTCTAGATTGAACCTTAGGATGATATTGTCTTCCAAAGGCGTTTGTTGTGTGATATCTCTACTTTTCTTGGCTCTCGCCACTTTCTTCTTGAAAAAAAAGGAACTTTAGGCAATCAGTTTATGAAGAGAATTACAAGGAAGCGGAGGTACAAGTCCTCTTTCTAGCACCAAAACGTTAATGAATTTCTTCGTCAACACCCAAAAGTGTTTGAAAAGTGACTTTATTAAGAAAATGCTAGGGCAATCCTAGGCTAATAAGCTAGGTCAACATAGGCTCAATGCCAAACCTATGATGATCTTATGCATACCTAATATTAAGGTTACAGTCATGTAAAAAATCATCAAGTTAATATATAAGTCACAAGTTAGAATCCAGTCGATATGTTATTCATAAGTCATAAGTCATCTTATCGATATGCTATGCACTTGTTAAATGTTCAATTCCTTGCATATACAAAGTTTGAGTGTTACAATTGGAAAAGATTCCTAAATTAATTTATAGTTACAAAGTTTAAAATGTGAGAAATGAGACAAAAAGTAATCGGCCCCTTCCTTTGTGCCCCTAGGTCTATATCTGTAAGGATTTAGGAGCGGCATAGCAGCTTAGCATTGACATCCTAGGGCTTTGCAACATCAATGATACATAATAGCTTTCGGTGTCTTTAGGTGCAGGAGGAAGTTTCGGCTCTATCCCTTTGATGAAGATATGCGACATTGATGATTCATGACACGGTTGGCTTCGATAGCTTTTATGGACATTTATGATGTTAATTGTAGAATGGCAGCATCAATCATTGGCAACATCAATGATAAGCGAAATTGATGAAGAGCGGCATAGTTGATGAAGAACAGCTTTATTCAATATAACTTCGGCGTTGAAAACCCTCGACGTCATCATAGAGCGGCATCCCTTAGATGTTATTGAAGTGCGGCACTGCTTTGGTGTAGCGTTGATAGCTTTTGTGGACATCGGTGACGTTCGCCATCACATCGCGTATATAGATGTGTGGGGTCTTTCATGCGTCATATGAAAGTCAACATTATATAATATCGGCATGGATCTTCCATGGCATTAATAATGCGGGGTTCCTCTCAAAAGGCAACTCTAATGAGCGACGACGTTGGAATGGAAGTATTTTCAATAGGATGCGACATCATTGATTGCATACGGTATCAAAGAAAGACAACATAGATGGTAAGTAGCGTTGATAGAAGGCGGCTTCATCCAGTATTGCTTCGGTAACTATGATTCTAGGCATCGTCATGTGGTGTCATTCAATATCTTGGTCTTGTTGAAATGTGAGTGGCGATGTCAAAGAGTAGCGATCTTGAATAAGGGCGATATTGAGAATGTGTGGCATTGATGAGGAGCACCATTAATGAGAGGCGACGTCAATAATCTTCCTTCAGGATTAACACTTGCTTGTTTATCCTAACGCTGCACTTATGTGCTTTATAATGGTTACAACATAAAGGCTTAGACACTTCTTCTTGAAATGAGGTTTGACATCATCTCCTTAGAGCTTTGAATCTAACATCATATTCTCTTGATAAATTATGTGGATAACATATATCATCAATTGCGCATTCACTTCTATCAACAACAACTACAACTCTACCACTGGGATGAAATGTGGGAACTACTTCCATCTTTTTAGGCCTTTCAGAATCAACTAATGTGGTAGGTAACTCTTACTTAGGCTTGAACATTGTAGACTCATCAAATGTAACATGTCTAGAATGTACAATCTTCCTATCGATAGGGTTCTTTAACTCCATCCATGTATCACGTAAATATACCCTTATATGCTCTAGCCTCCAACTCATCATCACTTGAATGGTACACACACATAGGACAACCAAATCTATAAAAATAACTAAGATACACTACTTTACCTCTCCAGTTTTCCTTTGAAATCTTCTCATTTATGGCTGAGCATGGAATTCGATTTATAATATGCGTTATAGTCAGCAATGCTTCAGCTTAAAAGCCTTTGGATAAGCCCGCAGTAAATCTCAAGCAATGGGCCTTCCCAAGTAGAACCTGATTCATCCTCTCATCAACTCCTCTCAGCAACTCCATTGGATTGCGGATCACCAAGTGTAGTGAAATGTCTCTGAATACCATACTGCTTATAGAAATTGAGGAACTCCCTAGAGAAACTCACCGCCATTATCGGACCTTAGCAACTTTAAATTGAAACCAGAGTGGTTCTCAACTAGCGTCTTCCAAGCTTTAAATTTCTCAAAACTTTCTGATTTGGCCTTTATCACATACACCCAAACTTTCCAACAAAAGTTATCAATGAAGGGAATAAAATACTTTGCTCCTCCAATAAGCAATATCTACTGGTCCTTGTACATGTCAATAAGCAAGTACTTTCTCTGATCTATGAAGTCCAACTCTAAAAGATACATTTGTCTGCTTTCTTAACACACACTTCTAGTAGAAATCTAACTTGTCTTCTCCTTTGGAAATCTTCTATCTACGAAGCAACTCCAAGACCTTCTTCGAAATATGATCCAATCTAAGATGCCAAAGTACAGTGGCATCCAAACTACGAGAACTATCTACTTTAACACAAGACTCTCCAACCACGGTGGTTCCTTTCAGTAGATACAATTTCCAGATTACATCACCCTTCATCAAAACTAGCGCACCCCTAGAAACTTTCAAACTATCCTTCTCTATAGTTACCTTGCATTCCATGGATGCCAACTACCACAAAGAGGTCAATGACTTTCAAAGACCTACAATATAGCAAACACCTATCAAAGTGCAAATCACTTCGTTAAATATGTGTATCTGTACAGTACCCTCTTCCATAGCTCTATAACAAGTATTATTTTCCATAAGAATTACAGTTTCCTCCTTTCCAAGAAAAGAGCTAAAGTAATCCTTAATTGGAATCATGTAGAATGACGCTCCTGAATCATGCACTCAATGGTTTAATACATCCGATGCTACTGCAGTCAACACATCGTTGGATACAGCCTTCTCCACCGCAATCGATGAAGATCCATCCTCAGTCTTCCTCTTTAAATATGGACAATCTCTATTCCAATAGCTTGGTTTCTTACAGTAGTGTCACTTTCCTTCTCTGGACCGCTCTTCAACCATTTCTGAGCTTCCTCGACTTGGAACACCCCTCAGTATTCCAACTCATTTTCTCCTCTCCTCCTCTCCTCCACTCTCAACGAATAGACCCTGACTACTACTACTTCCTCTACCTTTAGTAATCTCCTTCACTTGATCTCTCAATCAGATAGAAGACTCAACTTCACATCTTCTATTGCCAATATGTCTCTTCTATATATCAGACTGTTAGTGAAACCTGTGTAACGCTCCGGTAGGGAATGCAAAAGAACCATCGCCTTCTACTCTTCAACCACCTTCAAATCTAAAGTCATCATCTTTATCAAAAAATCATCAAAGAAGCTAATAAGCACCTTCACTGAAATATCCTCTCACATCTTCATGGAAAAAAATGTCTTCAGCAAAATCAGATGATTTGTGGTCGAAATTTTCAAGTAGAGATTCTCCAGCTTGGTCCAAATTACACTAGCAGTTATTTCAATGCTAATCTCTAAGATAAAATTCTCTCCCATAGCCAACTAAAGAGTAGTAAAAGCTCATTCTTCCATCTCCTCCTTCTTCGCGGTTGAAATATATTGGACAATTTCTCGGTGTCAAACACCACCTGATGAACTCTATTCCTCCTTGGAATAGCTTTCATCCTCCATTGCCACTTCTCGAAGTCATTATCTCCATTCCACTTCTATATTACTAACTGAGATCCCAACGACACATAAGAACATCTAACATAGGGTTTTGCTTCAAATGGGGTACCTCTATCTTCTACTTTACTGCCTATCACCTTTCTTCAACAACTAAATTGCTTCAATACTAGACTGTTAAGGGAATTTTGGATTAACACCCCCAAACATAGTGGAAATAATAGGGTTGTGGCAATGGCGAGGTAGAAAAATGGAAAACTAGTGACCAAAATAAGCAACCACAGATCGCAAATGCACAAATAGAAAAGAAATTCACACACAGGATTTATGGTGATTTCACTATCGTGAGATAGTATACGTCCACTTCAGGGAGAAGATATTTTATTATCTTTTTATAAAAGAAAATTACAAGATTGATAATGGAGGCTAAGAAGAAGAATATGAAAAAATACAACTTGAGAGGATTCTACTTATACCAATCTCTAAAGGATGACTGCCTTTATGTAGAGATTATTACTTGGTATTGTGGGCATTTTTTTCCACGACGTGGTGAATACGAAAAGATGTCAAGGGGGCATAAAAATGGCCGAAAGATGCATAATAAAAACTTCGTTATGTAATCGCAAGGGCAAGGCGAAGTGTTAGGGGAAAATTTGGCATAGTCAAATTATATGCTCAAAGCGCTTGTAGAAGGTTCCTAAGATCAGGACATGTGCCTAGATCGAAACCGCATCCCAACCCAAGCTACAGATAGGAAGATATGCTCATCTTAAAATTTGTCCACCACCTAACCGACTCAGCCCCCCTCCCCCACTGTAGAGAGCTACTACCTACTTTAATCAAATGGAACATTCAATGGCGTTGGAATACTCGTCCCAATGATATGAAGCGATTGGTCCAAGTTTCATTCTATCCTGACTTAAAATGAAGGAGTTATGGCACAAAAATGTGTGTAACTCAAGTGGTTAAGAGTCATGCTTCCTATGGAGAGGTCAGGAGTTCAATCCCTGGCGAGCACATTATTTTTATGGAATATGAGAACGGTCCGGTAGGGAACCTAACCGAATCTTTGGAGCTATAGAAAGTACGTGAAAAAAATCTCTACCTAACCGAATCTCTGGAGCACTTCTAAACAACGAGGAAACATCTTAGCCTTGTCTAATAACCTTCAAATATCCAATCCACCATCCAACATCGAGTTATGGAGGACCAAGCTGATAGAGAGACACTATTGGGCAGAGGCACCACCGGACAGAGAGACCTCCAAACTAAGGCCCCACCAGACCGAGGCACCACCGAACCGAGACACTACCAGACAGAAACGCTACTGGACAAAGAGACTTCCAGACCGAGGCACCACCAAAAAGAGGCACCGTCGGACAAAGAGGCCTCTTGACTGAGGCACAGTCACACCAAGGCACTGTCTTACCGTAACTCCATTAGATAGAGACACCACTAGACAGAGACACTGCCTGACCGTGGTACCACCGGACACCGCCAGATCGAGGCACCATTAATCAAGAGCACTACCAAACCAAAATGGCCGAACCTAGGGTGCCGAATCAAAGATGCCGAGCAAGCTAAAATAGGAAACTCCATACGATCTTGTATATATGGGAAACTGCCTATTTTATTGGCCCGATCTACCTATTCCTTCATTCCTACAAATACCAAAGCATATAACAACAATGGACAAGAATTCTGATGAGGCAAGCTTACAACAATTAAGATGGACAAGTCAGGGAAAGCTAGGAACAATCTAGTAGGGTTTGTCTAACAGGAACAACCTAGCATGAATAGCAGAACAGGAACATCCTAGCTGGAATAGCCTAATAGGAACAACCCAGAAGGAACAACCTAACAGGAACATCCTAATAGGAACAACCTAGCAGGAACTGCAAGCAGGGTCAGCTGAACAAGGATAGGCTAATAGGAATAGCCGAACAAGAATAGGCAAGCAAGAATATATGAATAGGAGTTTCCGAATATACTTCCTTGGATCTATATCTTACTTTCTATTAAATAATGGATCATCGTATTTTGTACCCCAAGCATTGTACCAAAGATCTATACGAAGGATAATGAAAATCGATAGTGGCTGTTGGCACATTTTGGCCGAACCACTATAAATCTTTGTGTTCTTTCCTTTACTACAATTACATTTTGCATAACCTATATGTGATCTGCCCTCTAAAAATCAATTATAATACAAATATAATAGTTATATCATGCACCCCGTGTTCACAGCACTGCAACTAATCGATTGGAAGTGTTTGTCCACTTTTCATGCAAACATTTTTAGTGCATTCATTGAGAGCCGTATCTCAACATGCCTTTGAAATGAAAGAAAAAGGTTGGTGCTACCAGTGGGAATACAGGGAAAACCAGTTCACCCAGTCAAACAATTGCCAATCAAGATGATCATTCAACAAGCACTCCCATCTCTTTTTTAACCACCCATGGGAATATAGGGTTTGCTAATTATTTTAGGAAGGTAAAACTTAATTTTTTGGTAGATTTCTAAAAAGAATACGGAAATTATTTTGTTAACCAATTATATCTTAGGGTGTAAGGGCAGAAATTACCAGTTAGAATGACCCAGTAGTGAGTATGGTCAAACAAAACTCTCGAGTTAGTAGAATTGCATCTAGGAAATCATATAGATCAATTGTGTATGATGCCTTGAACTAATAAAAAGAATACTTGTTTACTCCTAACCATATAAGGAGTTAGGTTATTAGTTAACTTGTGAAAATCAATAAGTTCATAGTAATACTAGGAAAACTATGACATGTGTGATGGATAGTCCATATGATATATGAGACAAATAGTCTATATGATTCTCGATAGGTTCATAAAAACCCTGCGAAAACTATGATATGTGTGATAGATAGTATGGCGACCCACATCTCTCAACATGCCCAAAAACGGTGATATCAAGAATTATGGATCATTGGTTTGAAGAAAAATCATTATCACAAAGACTGAGATATCAATATGAGAGATAAACTATCTAATCCAAATGTCATCGTAGCGGAAACATAATATCAGATATATAAATATAATCTCAAAAAAACAGTAATAACAGTCTCAAAGCATAATAATATTGTAGTTTCATAAAATATTAGCACATAATCTCAAAATCAGAGTATATCATAAAAGCAATCCCTCAGAAACAAAATACCAAAATAATTGTACTGATAGGAAATACATTATAAAGAATAAGGTGAGAAGCTAGACTCCAAGCACGATAGTCTAAAAGCAATGATGGGTCGATCACCTACTGCCCTGTCCACCTGTGGTGGTGAAAAGGAAAATGGAATAGGTTAGACATATGTCTGGTGAATAAGAATAAAACTAATAAGATAATCAAATGTAGTTAATTCTAAATCTACCCTAAGTGATATAAAGTGTGTGCTGTGTCCATGCATACCAAAGGTCACATGCCTAAGCGTATCAATCTAACATGATATGTCCATCTACAAATCGAACCTCATTTGAACGATCTGCAAATTAGGGTTCTACTATCTCATTCTAACTTACACTACGCCTGGAGAGGAAGAACGCAAAATGCAGGCTCGCAAAATGACTCATCGAATGCACCCGTTCTCCCCTAATCATAGCAGCAAAGTACCTCTTACGTACCACTTTGGAGTTACCGTGCTTACACTCCTACTAGTACTGGGCCCTACCTAGGTTTATATCGATCTGCGGCCTCTTACCATCCTAGCCAGTGTCCACCCGTGCCATGCTTACACTAGAAAAACATGTAGCACCTGGATCTTCTGTTAGGACCAAACTCTTAGAGATGCCCTGGAACAGTGCTGCGCCCACCCCGATCGTAACACATTGAGTCTAACGTGAAATAAATTGCCTATCTTTCAACAATTCTCCACGTCCTACCTTATGACATAGAAACGGGAACTAAATTCACACCAATGACCTTAATAGGAAACTCGTTTCCCTCATCTATCTATCACATAACCGAGTCCACAAACAATTTAACTCTGCCTTAGTGACAACTTATGACTGGTTTAGGACGGCGGCGGTCCCTACACCTGGATTAGCTTGTTGATTGCTAGATCCCACTTGTTGGACGCTGGCGGTCTCGTTGACATCTGCATTGTGGGAGGCTGATCTAGTATGTGGTCTTCCCATTTAGAGTTATCTGCGGGAACTCTGAGTAGTATTTATGGATTCTTGAGAGTGAATTTGGATCTCCTTCGGGGGATTTTTCCAATCCAGAGCGACAAAGTAGAACCTAACAGCCTGAGAATGCATGTTCTCAGTGAAAGCACCAAAATGTTAGCACCAAAATTGGTCACTAACACCCTTGAATAGAGTTATGTAGAGAGATTAATGAAGAAAGTAAATTAGAACAGAGGAATATCACGGTAGAATGCAAAAACAACAACAGAAACAAGAACACCAGATTTATAGTGGTTCGACGTAACTGCATACGTCCACTTTGAATGTGATCTTTATTACTTTTCCAATCACTTGAGTACATATACAATCCATAAACAAACAACTCGAATACAAGTTTGAACTGAAAGGAGCGAGTACAAAAAATGGCAGAGTATCCCTGGAGTTCTCGAAAAAAGGTCCCTTCAACTGTACCCCTGCCCCTCTATTTATAGATGAAGATAGGCTGGACTCCCTGCACAGGCCCAAGAACAAAGTACTTCGGCCCACAATAAGCAACTCGCGTTAACCGAGCCGTGCATTCCGAGGCACCAATGCCGAACGATGGTTGTCGAACGACCCTGGCTGACCTCGAGTCTTCTCGTTAGTAACTCGAAGTGTGTCCTCACATATCTCGAAGGAAGCTGCGGCACGAGTCGTAGCAAAGGGAGGCCGGACGCAGCACTTCAACAGTAACTACCTTGACTGATCCAACAAGGCCGAACCATCATGGCCGAGGCATACGTGCCGAACCCTCCAATGATGAGCCACGAAATACCGAACCAAATGAACCAATTCCTCTAGGGCCAGTCCACCAAGTGCCGAGCCACCCTTGCCGAGCGATCTCTCCTTGGACATCTCGACTGAGCCATCTTGTTTTCCCTTCCTTGACCGAGCGATATGTGCTGAATTCCTATAGCTTCCTTTCTTGGTCGAGCGACACACGCCATCCTACAAGACCGAACCACACATGATCTCCCTTCCTCGGTCGAGCCACGTTTAAAGGCTGAACCATAAATATAGGCTAAACCATATATATAAGACGAACCATACACATAGGCTGAACCATATATATAGGTCGAACCTTACATATATAGACCGAACCAAACATATAGGCCGAACCAAACATATGCTGAACTACTCAAATCGGATCAATCCCTACATCTCCAATCTCTCACTGGCTCGAGTCTTATCTAGATTCAATCAAAGCTTCTGTAATTATCACCTTGTAGCCGGGCCAAGTAACCGTATAACATTTGCCCCCTAAAGTGCGTCGTGTGAACCAACATGACGCGCTTTGAATCGACAGTCAGTCCTTGCTTTCAGAAGCTAGCTCATTCGGAATGATAATGAATATAACCTCTTGAAGGCTGAATCATGGTGGATTTTCTTAACATTATATGTGCACATATTTGTACATGCGTATATTCATATATATATATATATATATATATTATTCATTACTATTACTCTTCTTTTCTTTTTTAAGACAAAATATGGATCATCATACCAATACCGAACCATGCGGTCGGTGCTTGCTTCACCGAACTAATAAACATGTGTTGACCGGTTCCATAGGGTAAGGCATGTTTGCCTCCCCCTCCTCACATATAAATGCCCACGCTTCTTCTCTTTCTTCCGACTTTTACTCCTCAACTTATCTTCTTCGTCTTTACTCAAACAAAAATCCCTTCTTCCTCAAAACCTCGATCACTCTTTTTCTCTCACCTCTCCACTATCTTCCCAAATACTTTCCAACATCCTCTCCACTTCGGGCCATAGAGTGCACGCGCCTCAACTCCAACTGACTTCGTAGGTAAGGATCCGGATTTAGCATAATTTCCTTGCCCCCGTACCTCCAAACCTGTCTTGGATCCGAGCTACATGCGTAGTCTCTCTTTCCTGATGGGAACGAGATGAGAGTGGTAATGATAGCGAAAGTATGTGTGAGGAGAGCAGAGGGTTTGAGAGGGAGGGAGTTTTTGGTTTTGTGGGGAGATGGATTTCGATACTCTGAATGGCCATGGGTCGGTTGGGATTGGGTAATAGAGTGAGTCTATATTCTATGGAGGAGTGGCTCGACACATATCATTGTGATGCCGTCCGATGACCGAGGAATGAGTATGGGTCGATCATTTAAGTGTGACGTTACGGACCGGTGAGAGTCCATAAGGGCGGTTCGGTACGCCGAGTGATGGAGTCGTTCGGCCTTAAGGGAGAACACGTGACGGTAGGAAATTAGGAAGGTGGGTTGGTATAGACCTAGTGGGATGTTAGGCGATTAGAGAGTGAGTGAGGAGAACGAATGTAGTGAGTGTGGCTCGACATCTAGTGAGGTGATGTGGGTCGGTAAGAGTTTAGGAACCGAGTGGGTTGACAGGAGTTTGTAAGTTCGGTTGGCATAGGCTAAGAGAGGCCGTTCGGTGATGAGAGAGTTGACCAGCTTCGAGCCTTGGGATCGGCATTGATAATCAAAATCACCTCAACTTGAACACAACATATGTCAAGACCACATATTCCCATGCCTGATCATAGAACAATGAATAATGACAAGAACTTAAGCACATGAGCATATGGAACTGGTTCAGACTAATAACTCCATAGTTCTTAACAATTATAAACGCGAATTCAACTTAAATAAAGCAAATAACAGCCTTCAACATATAATGCCAATGTCCGATTCCGAGACCCCTACTACTGAACATAGGACAAGCTCTCGGAGACGGTCAGCGGTGACGATCTCCGAAGATGATAGTTCAATGCTCAATCATACTTCATCGGTCTTTAAACCTTTAATTCTTTTATACTCATGCTTGAATGATTGCACTAGTCCACATACCCACGGGGGAGGGGGGAAATATTTTGTTGTTATATCTGATATCGATTGTCTTTCAAGTATAGTTTAAACAGGTATCTGTTCACATCCATCGTTCTTTAAAGATGTCCAGAAAATCGAGCTCTGCTACAGTTTCTGATAAGCCTGAGCTAGGTTCTCGGCAGGAGGTAATAGGGACTTCGAATCCACCGACAACTTCTATACAGGATATTCTGGATCCATCTGCTGTTGTTATAGGCCCAACTCCTGATGTTATAGACGGAGCAGTTATCCTAGATAATCCTATTGATTCACAAGCCTCAAAAATCAGCGAAGCTGCTCTTTGTCGATTGTGCGCAATTCATGCAATCCCTTTCGACGACGTTTTATTTCCATCGGGACAAGATTGGCCTCATCTGCCCCCAGCTGGGTATACATCGTGCAACAAATTTATGTGCTGGGTTGGTAGCGTGCCACTATTCAACTCTTTTCTCCGTGAAGTGTTATGATATATCATGATTGCCCCGGCACAGCTACACCCCAACAGCCACGCGTTTATTTATGCCACTTGTATTCTCTTCATGAGCACCTTATTCAGACTCCCTACTCCCGAAGATATCCGCTATATCTATCGCTTCAAAAGACGGCCTGATAGTCCATCTTTCATATTTCTCGAGCCACATTCCAAATGTCAAATCCTGACGGGGGCATGGAGTAAATTTTCCCAATATAAGCAAGAGTGGTTTTACATACGCTGCCCCCTGGCTTTGCGAGAAGATGGCTGGAAGGGAGTAAGTTTTATTCCTAGACTGATATTTGTATAAGGCTTGAAGTGCATCCTTTCTAAACTTCCTTTGAATTTTACAGGTATCCGCCCACGACCTGAAGGCGCTGGGTATTCTGAGGCCATCAAGACCATTCCCATGGGAGACCGTGAGATTAAATCCGTTATTTCAAACGAATTGCTTTCAAGGTTTGGATTATTGACGGAGGGTCGTCGAACTAGCCTCCCAACTGGCGCCACTACAACCGGATCTGCTGTGGAAAATGATAAAGAGCAGGTCGTACCTTCGGCCCCCGTTGAAGTGGCCCCCGATACAACCGAGGAAGGTGAAATTAAGGAGACCGGGATGTCAGAAGCGACCGATGAGAATATAAGTCCCGGCTCAGCAGCAGTAACTGACGCACCTGGCATCGATGAACCGCCCCCTCCTTTAAAGAGGAAAAAGAGCCTAGACTACAAATCGAGAAAGAAATCAGTGGGCGGAACCTCAAAAGTTAAAATTACTCCAGTCGAGAAAGAGTCGTCTCCCCAACATCTAGAGGGTTCGCTAAAAGGTCTATCAGACCTGACCATCCCCGATGACTTGCTAAATTATGGCTTCAATGATCCAGAGGCCATGGGACTTAATTCACCCGCGAGAGGCGATGAAGGCGATCACGCTTGCCATCAAGGAGAGAAAACCCCAATAAGTAAAGCTAAAGAAACTGGTCCGTCGGGGGGAAACACTAGGACACACACGAAAACTCACACTTCACCCTACACTTGAATTTTAGCTATCATGTGAATCTCACTAACTCGTCTTCACTTGGTTTCTGTGCAGGTGATATGGGGCGCTCACATGGCTTCGACCGCCTTCGTGGATCCTCTATCTTCCACCACTCCAGTTGGGATTCAGGATCAGGTAGACGTCGAGACAAGGATGACAGCGACGATAGGGACTACCATCCCAGAGATTCGTCGTCTTCTCGAAGAAGAACTTACAGCTATTCTTCATATCCCAACGAACCCCCCCCCCTCATTCAGAGCACAATAGGGAGAAATTTGCTCAGAAGGGATCTCAATTTGAAGCTCTCTACGACCAACACTCTGGCTCGTCGAGTACCAAGCAATCTCATGAGCCCCACAAGAAGTCTGTGACTCCAGCTAAGTAGACTTCCCCAGCCTCCGCACACGATCCATCGACGGTAGAAAAATTAGCCAAGCTCAAAGCCACATTCCCGAAGATATGTTTCGATGGATTAAAATTTCTTCCTGCGATTCATCCTATTCCAGGGCATGTCAAACAAAGCGCCATCTCCTGCAATAATGATGTCTATGTTCAACATGACGTTCATTTGGTGGAGAAAGTTTTAGAGGTTTCTATGGAACGTCAATATGAAATCGACCGCCTAAAACTTGAAGCCATTCACGACAAAGACATTACCAAAGCCCAAGATAAAGAGCTATCATTTTACAAATCTCAACTTGAGGCCGCCCAGAAAAATGCCAAGGAAACGGGCGAGGCAGTTAGTCGCTTGGAGGCCGCTCACAAGAAGGAAATTGATGAGGCAGTCCAACGCAGCGGTGCGTTAGCTCTAGAGAAAGACTCTATCCAGAAAGAAAAGGATATTCTCGCTTGACGAGTTAAAGAACTGGAGGAGCTGCTTGTCAAAGAGAAAGAAGAGAAAACTGCCGCAAAAGAAGAGTCACAGCGTTATTGTGATGAAATCGTCGCAACATGACTCTTAAAGACAAAGCTTGACGAGGAACTTTCTAAAGTTGAAGCGTTAAAGGATGCAGCCCGTGAGGAGGGTAAAGGAACGGCGTTGAAAGAGGTTGATTCTCGCCTCAAGGCAACTGCTGAATCCAGCAGGGAAGAAATTAAGTGCCTATTTGATCCGCTTATTGCTGAGTACAATGCTCGAGTTCTCATGCATCGGTATCTATCTTTTCTAGGTGAGGGTTAACTCAAATCATTGGCCGAAGCATGGGATGCTTTAATAAAAATAAAAAAAGTTGAACTGGGAACCGAAGAGGTTGATGAAGAAGCTCTTGTGAGGGAAGTGCTTCGAGGAAACGAGCCTTCCGACTTATCTGCAGCAAAAACCCTCTTTGGAAGAGATTCCTCCTCATCGAAGGGGAAAGACGACATTGATGGCCCATCCGGAACTGAGTCTCTAGTTCCCCCTTCCGTTCAGCCGGCTGGTTGCTCATCACTCGATCCTTTCGAGCAGCATGTCGGCTATGACCTAGAGAAGCCCGGGCTTGATGTTCACGTTCTATCCCCTATTCCAGAGGGTGAGACTCCCAAAATGGCCGAGAGTCAGCCGGAAGCTGGTATGTAATTTTTCCTTTTAGGGTCCAAAGAACCATCGCTTTTGACGAATAATAGATATATTCTAACATGTATCTTCAATGGCTTCATGTAGGCCATTCTGATCCCGAACCAACTCCAAGGAGCGATGTCGCCATGGAGAAGGAAGAGAAAATGGCAGAAGAACTTCACACTGAGGATACTCCTGGGCCCGATGCCCAAGTGATCGGGGCGCTCGACAAGGACAAACTCGAGAATCCCTTGCCTATAGACAAGCATGACGAGGTTGAAATCACTAGCGCCTCCGGACCTACTTCAAAATTTAGCATGGGGGAGCAAATCGCGGATGAGGAGAAAAAGAAAGCCACAGTTAAGGTTGAACCTCAGGTGGTGGATCTTGACGATCCTTTAAATAGGCCCTTGAAGATAATTCTCCCTGAGGGGAATACACCTCTGGATGTCCCTTGCCATGCCCTGGATACCGCCTCACTGGGAAGCAGAGAGTCCAAGAAGAAGCGCTTGGCTGAGGAGTCTTCGGAGAAACCGAAGAAGAAGAAAAAGTCAAAGAAGTAATTATCAACTTGTCTTACCTCTCTCAGCCTGAATAAACCTAAGTCATGTAGTTGTTTCTATTTATTTTTATAGTCGTTGTGAATGGATTTTTGCTCCAAACTCCGGAAAAGTTGTAATGGATCTTAATTTTGGGTTAGTAAATAAAATTTCATTTCTTTGCCTTCCACGATTTTCAATGTTTAGCTTATTATCTAACTTGTAGTTGAAATTCAAAATCTTATGGGTTATATAAGCTCTGATCCACTTTTACATGACTTTGAAAATTTTGAATCGTCCATACTTTAATCCGCACTCCGGGGACTCATAGTACTCTAGTTCGCGCTCCGGGAACTTAGAGAATTTTGAATCGTTTATACTCTAGTCCGCACTCCGGTGACTCAGAGTACTCTAGTCCGCGCTACGGGGAATTAGAGATTTTTGAATCGTTTATACTCTAGTCCGCACTCTGGGGACTCAGAGTACTCTAGTCCACGCTTCGGGGACTTAGAGATTTTTGAATCGTCCATACTTTAATCCGCACTCCGGGGACTCGGAGTACTCTAGTCCGCGCTCCGGGGACTTAGAGATTTTTGAATCGTTTATACTCTAGTCCGCACTTCGGGGACTCATAGTACTCTAGTCCGCGCTCCGGGGACTTAGAGATTTTTGAATCGTTTATACTCTAGTCCGCACTACGGGGACTCAGAGTACTCTAGTCCGCACTCCGGGGACTTAGAGATTTTTGAATCGTTTATACTCTAGTCCGCACACCGGGGACTCAGAGTACTCTAGTCCGCACTCCGGGGACTTAGAGATTTTTGAATCGTTTATAATCTAGTCCGCACTACGGGGACTCAGAGTATTCCAGTCCGCGCTACGGGGACTTAGAGATTTTTGAATCGTTTATACTCTAGTCCGAACTCTGGGGACTCAGAGTACTCCAGTCCGCGCTCTGGAGACTTATAGAATGGATAGCCGATCGACTTTTAGTTTTGTGCGTGCGTTCATACACTAGACAGATTAATGCAATTTTATTTTGCCACGATATCACAAAACACAAAACACAAATAGTACATAGAAAAATAGCTTCAAGCCTTTATTGATTGTTTATAGTCTAGTCCGCACTATAGGGACTTAGAGATTTTTGAATCGTTTATAGTCTAGTCCGCACTATAGGGACTCAGAGTACTCTAGTTCGTGCTCCAAGGACTTAGAGATTTTTAATCGTTTATACTCTAGTCCGCACACCGGGGAATCAGAGTACTCTAGTCCGCGCTTCGAGGACTTAGAGATTTTTGAATCATTTATTGATCAACTTTTAGTTTTAAATCCACGTTCGTACGCCGTGCAGATTAACACAATTTGACTTTGCCATGAAATTGTAACACATGGAACATCAACTGTTCATAGAAAAACAGCTTCAAGCCTTTATTAAATATATAAAAATAGGGACAAGCTGAATTGTCTTATTACATGTTGGAAAAAAAGAAAAACAAAATGAAACATACACTGGAAACAACTGCTACTAAAATGCAAAAGAAAAAAAAGACTATGTGTAATAACGACGCAAATGCTCGTTATTCCATGCTCTGGGGAGTGTCATGCCATCAACGGTCGCTAGCTTGAAGATTCCTTCTCCAAGCTTCCGTTCGATGACATACGGACCTTCCCATGTGGGATTCATATGTGACGGGATTGGAAAAACTCGCTTTAAAACAAGATCACCCACATCAAAGATTCTCGGTGAAACTTTTTCATTATAATATCGAGCGACTCAGTGTCGATACGCAGCGGCACTTAAATCAGCTTCTTCACGTTTCTCATCGACAAAGTCCAATGATTCCAGTAAAAGATTCTAATTCGTTTTAGGATCATAATGAGTCACCCGGTGAGAGGGAACTTCAAGTTCCATGGGTATAACAGCTACAGTGACGTATGCCAAGGTGAATGGAGTGTGGCCAGTTGCGGACTTGTGGGTGGTGCTATAAGCCCAGAGTGATGTCGGAAGCTTATCCACCCACTTGCCTCTAGACTTCTCCGGGCGTTTTTTCAATATGGACTTGATTATTTTATTACGGCTTCAACTTGCCCATTGGCTTTAGGGTGAGCGACTGCCGCAAACCTTTTTTCAATACAATATTTTTGACAGAATACTTTGAACTCCTTACTCTCAAATTGAGTTCCGTTATCTGTGATGATAGTTCATGGGAGTCCGAAACGGCATATGATGTTTCGCATAACGAAATTAATGACCTATTTGGTGGTAATCGTAGCTAAGGGCTCTGCTTCCGCCCACTTGGTAAAGTAATCGACCGCAACAATTGCGTATTTTGCACCACCTTTGGAGATTGGCAAGGAGCCGATTATATCAATCCCCCATATTGCAAATGGCCAGGGACTAACCATTTGTGTGAGTTCCGTCGGCGGAGCTCTCGGGAACTTCGCATACTTTTGACATTTGTCGCATCTTCTCACATAGTCCGCGGCGTCTCAATTCACGGTTGGCCAATAGTATCCATAGCGGAGGATCTTTTTGGCTAGCGTCTTCCCCCCAGTATGGTCGCTACATTCTCCTTTATGGACTTCTTTCAAGACCCACTTTATCTCGTCATGGGCGATGCATCGAAGTAAGGGAACTGAGAATCCTTTTCGATACATTATTCCATCCTGCACTATATACTGCGAGGCTTTACGGACGACTTGTCTTCTTTCATTTTTTTTCTCAGGCAAAGTTCCATGTAACATGTATTCTTTGAACGGAGTCATCCATGACTCCCTTTCGGTTTCTGTCCTTAACACAAAATCTATTTCCAATTCGTTTAAGCTCGGGGCATGTAAGGTTTCGACGGGGACTAAGCCCATCTGCTGTGCATCACCAGTACTCGCGAATTTTGCTAATGAATCGGCTTTCCCATTTTGTCCATGCGGGATATGCGAAATATCGTAATATTCAAAGTTTGCCAACAGTTCTTGAACCCGAGCGAGGTACAAGGCAAGTCTCTGCCCCTTTGCTTGATAGTCTCCTCGTATTTGGTATACCACCAATTGTGAGTCCAAAAGATTTCAACCGATTTTACTCCGAGTTCCCTGGTAAGTTTCAAGCCAGCAATAAATGCTTCATATTCGGCTTCGTTATTTGTAGCTGGGAAGTCCAGTTTCAAAACATAACAAATTTATCGGATTTCAGGAGCTACAAGAATAACACCAGCCCCAGAACAACGGTCGTTGGATGCCCCATCGGTGTATAGCTTCCATCGACTGGGGGGAATTACATCATCACCACTTGGCTCGTCTGATATGGTGAATTCTGCAATGAAGTCTACTAGAGCTTGCCCTTGGATAGCCCTCCGTGGCAGGTAAGTGATATCAAATTGACTCAACTCAATGTTCCACTTGAGTAACCTTTCAGAGGTTTCTGGTCGTTGGAGCACCTGTCGCAAAGGTTGATCTGTATAAACACTGATCGGGTGTGCCTGAAAATACGGATGGAGCTTGCATGATGCAATCACCAAGCAGTAGGCTAGCTTCTCAATCTTAGAATAATTTCTTTCTGCCCCCGTTAAACGTTTACTGACATAGTATATTGGCCTTTGAATTCGGTCCTCCTCATGAACCAAGGCAGTACTGATAGCATGCTGAGACACGGCCAAGTAAACATATTACTCTTCATGGTCTACATGCTTTGACAGAACCGGGGGACTCTCCAAGTGTCTCACCAGAGCTCGGACCGCATCTTCACAGTCCGGCGTCCATTCAAAATTCCTCTTCCCTTTCCTTATCACATCAAAGAAAGGAATGCATTTGTCGGTTACCCTGGATATGAATCGACTCAACGCGGCGACTTTTCCATTCAGGCTTTGCACTTGCTTTATAGTTCTAGGCACTTGTATGTCTCAGATAGCCTGAGTCTTTTCTGGGTTAGCTTCGATTCCCGGCGCATTGACAAATGAACCCAAAAAATTTCCCGATGCAACGCAAAACGAACACTTCAGTGGATTGATTTTCATTCCGTGGTATCTGAGTATATCAAACATCTCCGCTAAGTCTCGAATGTGGTCGTTTGACTGCCGTGACTTCACGAGCATGTCATCCACATAGACTTCCATTGTCCTACCAATTTGGTCTTTAAACATCTGATTTACAAAACGTTGGTAAGTCGCTCCTGCGTTCTTCAACCTAAAAGGCATCACTAATAACAGTATAGTCCAACATCCATGACAAAACTAGTGTGTTCCTGATCTGGAATGTGCATCGAGATTTATTTGTATCCCGAATATGCATCCATGAATGATAATAATTCGTGTCTTGCTGTTGAGTCGACCATCTGATCAATTCTGGGTAAAGGGAAACTATCCTTAGGGCACGCCTTGTTCAGGTCTGAATAATCAACACAGGTCCTCCATTTCCCATTCGCTTTTCTCACTAGTACGGGATTAGATACCCATTCAGGGTAGAGGGCGTCGCAAACGAACCCGTTTGCTTTGAGTTTGTCCACTTCCTCTCTGAGAGCAGCAGACCTCTCCGGGTCCATACCTCCCTTTTTTTGTTTCACCGGCACATACTTTGGGTCAATGTTGAACATATGACTTGCGATGGCGAGAGAAATCCCGCACATATCAGAGTGGGTCCAACTGAAAACATCTACGTTTGCTCGGAGGAAATCAGTAAAATCCTCAGTCATCGAGGGAGTGAGTTGTGATCCAATCTTAAGCATCCGTGATGGGTCATCGTGGCTAAATGGAATGTCAATCGTTAGTTCAACCGGTGCTGCCTTAGACTCCTGTGGTTCTTCATCATCGTCTCTCGGATCTATGTCTATATAGATCCGACTCTGCTGCCCGAGCGTAGGCTCGGGCATTACTTGTCAATTATGGGCAACATGGATGTGGACAGAGTTGTCCACAACTTTTCCCTTCTCTCTTCGCTGGTCCTCCCTCAGCTCAGCCACATAACATGCACGACCAGTCGCTTGATCGCCATGCACTACACCAACTCCTTTATCCATCGGAAATTTCAAGGTTAAACACCACGAGGCCAAAGCTGCCCTAAACTCCGCCAGGCCCGGTCGGCCCAAAAACATATTATACGGGGAATCAACATCTAGAACGATGAACGGTAGGATCTGTACCCTCCTACATCCACCTTCTCCTAACTCAACTGGCAATTCAAGGAAACCTATTGCATCAGTGGCTGCACCATTAAAGCCATGAATGTGGGCTTTAGATGGTTTCAGATCCTTCGCCTCCATCTTCATTTGGTCGTACGCCTTTTTGAAGATAATATTCACAGAACTCCCACAATCAATCAGTATCCTTCTCACAAGTGCGGGCCCAATCGTGGCTGAGATGACCATCGGGTCCATGGTAGGTGCCTCCACCCGATCGACATCTCTGCTCCTGAATACTACATCTATCGTCATTCGCTGCTTCTTAGCTGGGGTCCCGTCTTCTGTGTTCCAGCAGCATTCGAAATCCACATGCTTTAGGGAACTAGCATAGCGCTCCATTTCTTTCCAACTTTTGTCTACCGGGTGAGGGCCACCGACTATCGTGTTTATAACCAATCTACCTCTAGTCCGAGCGGGTTCCTCAGGTCGATGTAGAGTCTACCCGCGATTAAGGTCGGAGGTCCCCTGTCCGCCTTCCTACGGATTCTTAACAAACTGCTGTAACTTCTTCCGTCGAATCAGCTTTTCTATAGCATCATGGAGGTGCCTACACTCTTCGGTATTGTGCCCGTAAGTCTCATGGAAGCGACAATACTTCCCAGTCTGCTTTTGTTCCTTAGTGGATTCTTTTAGGTGCGGCTTTCGGTATTGGAATGTATTACAGGTTGATAAATAAATATTCTCCAACGATGAGTTCAGAGTAGTGTATTCGTTATAGGTAGGGATCCTTGGTTTCCACTTTCCTGCTTCCCTCTTTCTTCTAGAATTTCCTCCTCCGGATTCTTTAGACTGCCTCGGCTTATTCTGCACATTGACTTGGACCTTGCCGGAGTTTTCACCAGATTGTTTCACGACGATATTGCTTTGCACCGCTTCCTTACTTGGCCCTGGCGCGCTGCTTCGCCTCGTCCACCTAGCCTCTTCTCTTCGCATGAATTGGTTCGCCTTTGAATAAAAACGTTCCAGGGTAGTTGGTGGTTTCCCTGCCAGCCAATCACCAAACTCTGAGTCCGGATCTGCTCCTCGCATCACAGCCATAAGTATAGCATGGTCATTCGGGTTGTAAACTTCGGTAGCAGCAACGTGAAATCTTTGCAAATATTCCTTTAACGACTCCCTTGAAGCCTAGATCACACTAGATAAAGACATCATGTCCTTTGGGCGAGTGGTATGGATCCCTACTCTCAAATTGAGTTCCGTTGTCTGTGACGATAGTTCGTGGGAGTCCGAAACGACATATGATGTTTCGCATAACAAAATTAATGACCTTTTTGGTGGTGATTGTAGCTAAGGGCTCTACTTCTGCCCACTTGGTAAAGTAATCGACCGCAACAATTGCATATTTTGCACCACCTTTGGAGATTGGCAAGGAGCCGATTATATCGATCCCCCATATTGAAAATGGCCAGGGACTAACCATTTGTGTGAGTTCCGTCGGCGGAGCTCTCGGGACCTTCGCATACTTTTGACATTTGTCGCATCTTCTCATATAGTCCGTGGCATCTCGATTCACGGTTGGCCAGTAGTATCTATAGCGGAGGATCTTTTTGGCTAGCGTCTGCCCCCCAGTATGGTCGCTCCTTCATGGACTTCTTGTGAGAAATGCGGATTACGAATCTTAAGGCTAGTATAAACACTAGAGGGGGGTGAATAGTGTTTATAAGGAATTACTAATTTTTTTTGAGTTTATATTAATTTTGTAACAACCCTGTTTTTGTGATTATTTTAATTGTATATTTTAATTATTTTAAATTGAATTTCCTGATTTGAAAACTTTATTTTATTTATTAAAATGGATAAATTTTGTTATTTTAAATACAAATTTTGATTTTGATGTGAATTAGAATTCCAAACAGGACTAAATAGAATATTTTTCCAAAAAGTGAATTTTTGGTCAATATGATCAAACTTTGACTTTTAAATTTAAAATTTGAAATTTTGAGTTTTATATTTTATTATGAAATTAAATAAAATTTCAAGAATGCTGCTTTTCGTTTCGTTGAAATCCGATTTATAGTGTGAAAGTTATGCCCTTTTAAATATTGTGTGTAATTTGCTGTATTTAACAAAATTGTTTATTTTAAATTATATAAATAATATTTTATTTGGTCATGTAATGTTCTAAATTTTATTTATATGGGTAAATAACATGCTATGTATATATTTTAGTTATAAAACATTTTAAAAGTGTAATTGACATTTTCAAATGCCAGTTGTATTCTGTTTATAAATTTTAATTTCTAGTTTCAAATAATTAAAGTAATTCTTTATTAATCTTCCTATTTTCTTAAGAACTTATTTATTCTCATTCCTACTTTATTTTGTTTCTCATCTTATTTTATTTATTGGACTTTTATTTGTTTTAAAGTGAAATAGAAATTTTATAAGGCTAGTGATATTTATTTGTAATTTTCATGTCCTGTTTCCAATTTTTAAGCAATTTCTTTAATTCTTTTTCTATTTTCTTTAATTTTAATTATTTATCTTCATTTTATTTTAATTTGTTTCAGTTTTAAAATGTATTTACTGAAAATTTATTTGCTTTATTTTGTTTAAAAGAATTTGGAAATTCAAAGAGACTTTGTGCTTGTAACTTGTGACTCCTCCTTTTCCTGCCTCTTCGTTGCCTTGGCCTTTCATTTTCTCTTTGTAGCCATACATTCCTTATTGCTTTTCACGTGAAAATAACTTCTTTTCCTCATCATTTTCAGCCATAGCAATTTCTGAAATCATTTTGTAAGTCATGGCTTCCATTCTCCTCTTTTCTTCTTCCTTTTTCCATTTGTTTGCCTTGATTTTGCCCTGCTTCTTCATGCTTTGCTCAGCCTAACCCCTCCACCATCTCCTCCGACCACCACCACCACATCTTCCCCTCATCCATGGCTACAACCCCTCCATCTCCTCTGACCTGAAGTGGCCATGTCCTCCTCATGAACACAACACCACAAAACCTTGCTTAAAAATCAACAAAACAATGCCTAGACCATATATGCTTCACCTACCTTTCATCTATCACCTTGGCCACCCCCTTAGCCACCACCACCATCATTTACTTCACCTCTGCCCACCCCTTTCACTACTCTCCAGATCTGACCTGACATGAAGACCCCATGGCCGAGCCTATATGTGGTCATAGCCGAGCCAAAATGCACCAAAACTTCACCTATTTGCCTTGAACCCATGTATGCTCCATGTTGTAACTCTTCCACCACCTTCATCCCCTTGTAGCCTTACCTTTTCCAGACCCATACCTGATCCAAACCAAGTACAAACCTGACCTAATTGATCCCCTAGGCCATGCAAACAAGTAGAGAAAGCAAGGCAAGAAGTTTCGTATTCACACTGCTTTTTGTTTCAAAGTTATTCAAATTCAATCGTATTGATTTTTAACTATTATTTTGGTTTTGTTTTGGGTTGTAACACAAGATCTATAACTTGGATCTCGCTCTCCACTCAAGTTCATAGCTTTGTCATTGTGTTCTGGTTTGTGTTGTGTCATTTGAACTTGCATCTCCAGCAAAAGAGGTGAGTAAATCTCACACGAAATTTTATACTTATACTAATGTGAAACAACAACAACTGAATGTGTAGAATATTATGATATGTTATAACTGCCTGTGATTATTTATTTATATAATGTTAAACCTGATAATTTACCTGTCATCTCATCTGTTACTATTATATATTGTTAACTGTTCATTTTTATCTGTTAATCACACTGCAAGTTCCCTGTAGATTAGAATCACTATGGGTTGAAATGATACATACCCGAACGGACTTTAGAATAGGGAAAAATCGTTATGTGCTGAAATGATAGGCCTGAACGATTTTTATTTATTTCATTTAACTTGGGATTGCGGGTTTGAAATGATAAAACCCGGATTTTTCCTTTGTAAATTACGGATTGAAATGATATATTATCCGTATCATTTGACTTAGGTTAGAAAATTTTATATACAGACCCGTGGTTAATATATATATTTTCTTGAAATTATAAAATATGTTAAAAATGTAAATATTATGATAATTTGATTTTTATTTTAATTTAAAATGATTTTATAAAGTGTTATTGATTTTTCTATAAATTAAAAATAATTAAATAAATAAATGTTTAAAAGCTGAAATTTGAAGTATAACTTAACTTGGAAAATATGAAAGTGTTTTAAAATAAAAGTTAAGTTAAGAAAATAAAATGGAATTTAAATAAAATAATGAAATGGTAAACTTAATTAAAATGTCAAGTAAATGAAATATTATAAATTTTACATTTATTTTATAAGTGAATTATTAAAGATTTGATAATTGTTTGTGAAACTTTCACTTTGTAAAATCATAAATTAAGGGTTATTTAAATGATAGTTTTTAAAGTAAGAAAATATGATTTTTATAAGTTAAAATGGATTTAAATAAATTTTAATTGTTTATGAAATTGTAGTGAAAGTTTGGAATTTAAATTGACAGCATTCCTGAAATGCTATCATTTCTAAAGTTAAAGATATTACAACGTTTTGTAAATGCGGTAATTGATATAAATGAATTAAGTGCTATAGTTGCTGAATTTAACTAAAGTTTTATTTGAAATCTAAACCTATTACAGCATCTAAATGCTGTCTTTTGCTAATTGAATTGGTTTTAAACATAACTTTCCGTAGCATTTTCTAAATGCTGCAAAAGTTGAAATTTCACTGTTTTAATAAATTTAAGTCAATAAATGAATTCTGAAATGGTAAAATTTTGAGAATTGAATATTGACTATTAAATATAATAACTTCATTTTTAAATGATTTAAATTGAATAATTTGATTTGAAATATTTTGATATTTTGGAATGGATTTGAAATGATATTTGATTTCGAAGTATAAATTACCATTAGGAATTTTAACCATGGGATGTAATTAAATTGATGGTTTTATGGATCCTTAAAGGATGGGCGATCCCAAGCATACTTTAAGTTATTATGCATTGCTATTACAGTTCACTTGAGTTGGTTTACATTGTATAAGTATATATGTCCTGACTCGAGTGTTTTGTGTTTTACTTTACGCTCGGGTCAGCCTGAGAACCACAGCTTTGGATTCACCTTCTGGAGCTAGAGATCTGTTGGAGCTTATTTATTTATCGGTTCATCGACTTCTATTCCAGTTATTTCTTATTCAGTATTGTCTCGGTATTATTGATTTATGTATCCTGACTTCTATTATATTTATTTTTGACTATGAGATTTTGTATATGTTTTGAGAGTTTGTATATAGTAGCTTCATGAACTACTATGGTATTTTATTTCCACTGCGAGTTATTCTGATATTCTGTGTCTATGATTCTGTATTTGATTTTATTTGCTCCAAATTTTATTACAATCTGTTATTTTGAATTATTCAAGTCAGACATGTGTGGATTATTGTCGATTTGAATGGTCCAAAATAGTGGGTCGTTACAAATTTGAATACAAATGTATGCAATATTCAGACACAGATATGATCACAGATTCAAACACAGATGCAAATATAAAGTAAAAGCAGTAAAGGAAAGAACACACCGGATTTTATACTGGTTCGGAGTTACCCTACATCGAGTCCCACACACAAGTACGAATTTCCTTTCAAAAGCAATCTTTACAATTACAATCCTCGATTTCAAGGCCATGAGGTACACCACTCCAGATTCACAATCTTCTGGGTAGAGATACTTGATTTCTCGGGCAACAAGTTCACCCAATTGATTTCCTAGGCTACAATCACACCTTTTCTCACTTGATTGATTTCCAAGGCTACAATCACACATTTTCTCACTTGATTGACTTGCAAGGCTACAATCACACCTTTTCTCACTTAATTGATTACAAAGAAGCCTATAACTCTGAATAGCACTGAGGTCTTGCTGAGATAGTGATAGAGAATCAAACCAGAAATGATCTAGTTAAATTCAATGGTGATTTCGGCAGAGTAATGGTAAGAATATATATAAAGAAAGGTGGAAGAAGAAGAGGAGTGAAAACCAGAAAAATATGATTGAAAATTCGTTGAAAACATCCCCTATTTATAGAAGAACAACAGCCATGTCCATTCGTGAAAGGTTATGGCGAATAGACACTTCTTTTGAAATTAAATTTTTTGAAACCAACTGCCACTATGTCAACATGGGTATCTTGGGTATGTCGACATCCCAAAGGAAATTTTGGTGATTTGTTTTTCTTTGAAAATTACTTCTATCTTATATTAAACTATTTTAAACTTTATAAATATACTTAACTATAGTTAAAATACATAAGTAAATGTTTGCACAAAAAATGGACAAACACCTCAAAGTTGTATGATTTAGTAGATCTTATGTTGTTCTTAGCGATTTGAGTGATTGATGCAAATATATGAAAAGCAGGGGCTAAACTGTAAAAAGACACGCAAATTTATAGTGGTTCAGCCAGAATGTGCCTACGTCCACTTTATATGTTATTTCTCTTCTCTTGTTTTGATTACAAGTACAAAGCTTTTATACAAGTAAAAGGAAGTTGTTTGAAAGTTCCTTCCGTGCTTGAGCTCTCAAACTTGTCCCCCATTGTTGTACCCCTGCCCCTCTATTTATAGAGTGAGGCTGGGGGTAGGGGTCTTGGATGTGTGTAGTTGCTGGTGGGCCTGGGCTGATGTGATCTGGCCTGGCACGTTTTGGTCCGGTAGCACTTGGTCCGGTGATACTTAGTCCGGTGGTGAGTGTAGTGTGTGTTGGTTCGGTAGGGGTTGGTCCAGCATGTCTTGATCCGGTAGATTCTTGGCTCGGCAGTGGTAGGAGAAACTTAGTCCGGTGGTAGGGTCGAAGATTGGTTCGGCAGTCATAGGAGGAAGGTTGGTTCGGCAGTTGCTTGAGACTGCCGAATGGGTTCTGTGAGACATGGATGCCGAATGAGTTCCTGCCGAATGGGCTCTGGAGAACGAGAGTGCCGGATGAGTTTAGGCAAGCCTGGATGGATGAATCAAGCTTCTTGGCCTCGAGGTCTTCTGGGTGAGAACACGCCCAACATTTGCCCCCCAAAGTGGGGCATGTGCCGCGCTTTGTTTTAAAACTAACGACGTTAGCTTGGATGCTTTCGCCGAATCAGCCGGTCCGGTCGTCTATAGTTGCCTATAAGTAAGGGCCTAGGGACTTCGTCATTCCTTTCCAATCCCAGATAGCCGAACTAAATATCTCTACCGAATCAAGCTCTCTGCCGAATTGCTTCAGAAACACCGAATCAGGTACTTGACTTTCCTTTGCCGAATGAAACTCGTATGTTGTACCGAATGAACTTTAGCTATGAGAATGCCGAATGGACCTTTGAGAGGGAGAATGCCGAATGAACCTTGTAAAGTATGGTCGCCGAGTGTGTTTAGGCGTTAAGTGCCGAATGAAGTCATACACTTGAATAACTGGATGAACTCAGGAATCTTGAATTCTGAATGAAAATGATACCGAATGAAACTGATACTGAATATGTTTTTACCGAATGACGTCATATACTTGTTTACATCTTATGTTCTAACGATGTGCTTTTCCGGTGTTGCAGATAATGTCTCGTAAAGCGGAAACTCGATCAGACAAAAAGAAATCCGGGGGCGAAGGAGGTTCCTCTGCCGTGCCCCCAGCTCAGCCGAATCAAGAACGTCACGGACCAACCCCGAGATCGCTAGTGGACGGGTACGGCCCTCAGGAACTTCTGAACTCCCCGCCCGATTGCTTTCCTAGCTCCCTCAAGGAGGAGCAGCTTGATGTCATTTCCCGATCCTTTGGAATCGATAGGGCACACTTGCTATTGCCTGGGAGAGACGTTATGCCGTATGATCCTCCTGAAGGGTACTTCGCCTACAGTAGATACCACTGCATGTGTGGTGCCATTCCTCCTCTTAACGCTTGGATAGCCAGCTTCCTCACATATCTAAAGGTGGCCCCATTCCAGCTTCAACCCAACTCCTATGCTATACTGGTGAGCCTCTTCGTCATTTTCCAGAGGAAGTATGGTCGTGCTCCTTCCAACCGAGAGATCCGGTATCTATATAATCTGAGGGGCTATAAGAAGGGGTCCCCATACATTAGCTTGGAGTCAGCTGTGACCTTCAAGCCGGTCTTGGATCTGTATTCCAAATTCAGCATGTTCAAGAAGGAATGGTTCTTTGTCAGGGACGACTCCGTTTCAATTCGGCGCTTTACTTCTGGATGTAAGTTGATGCTTTTACTTATAATTTCCATTACGATTGCGATGCTTCTTCTCATACTTTCTCATTTTTGCTAGCGACAGGTGGCTTTGCGGTTGTGGAGACTGACCGCCTGGTTCAGACGACGGCTGAGATAGAAGCTATTCTCGGGAAATATAGATCATCTGCCTTCCTGATCAGAAATGCGACCCTTCTGGAGTATAACTTAATCCTTCCACAGCAGTCAGTAGTCAAGCTGAGGGAAACGGCAGAGGAGAGGGCAGCTGTTCAGACTAAGGGAGGTGTTACGGTAGAGAGTAGCAAGAGGAAACCTTTCACAAAACCTCCAGCCATCGGAGGTAAGAAACTCAAGAAGTCGGACGGTCCCTCCCCCAGCAATTGTCCACTTACCCAGGAGGAGGAAGACATAGAGGAGGAAAGAGGTGAGGGTGGAGATGGTCGGGAAGGTGATAAAGGTGGCGATGGCATCGGGGCCTTGCTTCCTGGGCAGGCGGGCGAGATTCAGGAGTGGACGGATGATGCGTTCCACCAGGCTTTCGAGGGGCTGGACGAAGATCCGGCTTTGGTAGAGAAAACCGGGACAGCGGACAAGGCCGGGACCGGTGCAAGCGAGTCTTTTCAGACCATTCCAGCCAAGGTGGCTCCGACGACTCAAGGTGAACTCTTGACTCCTGCATGCTTCATTAATGATAGGGACTTAGGAATATTTTATGATCCGCTCCCGTCTTGGAATGAAATCCAGGACTTATTGCAGTATCCTACTTCTCCCCAGGGTTTGTATAACAGACGTGCTTTCTTTCTTCTTTTAACTTGTACTTTACCGCGTTTCTCGAATCATATAGTGATGTAAGCTTGTGACACTTGTTTTTCATATCAGGAGCAGGCAAGACATCCAAGGCCTCAGACCTTCGGCACAGGCTTAAGCAATATAAGCTTTCCAAAACTTCTGTCAAGCCGAAGCCTTCGACCCACCGCTCCGGGGATGTAGTCGGCTACCGTCCTCTTCTTGGGGTTATCGAAGAAGGTATTCAGCAGAGAAAGAGGAGTCATCCCTTATCCGAACCTTCGCCCGGTCCTCAGCTCCTGACTCAGCCTCTTCATGATATCACGGAGGAGGACAGCGAGTTTGCACCCTCTCCGCACCCGTCCGGAAACCCTTTCGTTACTCATATCGATCGTCCTGACTTGGCTCGTAATCCATTTGCGGGTCATCCTGATCTGGATCCAAGTTCCCACGACATTACCTTTGACGAGGTTACTGGTGAGCACCTTCTTCCCCGCAATCCCATGGTACGGGTGCTTGATGAAGCTAAGTCCTTAGATCTCGATCTGCTTACCACTCGGATAGTTACCATGGGAGACGAGGCCAAGGATAATATTGATCGGGTGGCGGAGGAGACTAGGAAGCTGATGGGGCATCATGCCCGGCTGGTTAAGGCTGGAGAGGAGATTGGGAGTGCCAACATCCGACTAAGATTGGTGGTTTCGGACCAGGCCAAACAGCTCGCTGATCAGGCCATTCAGATTTCTCAACATGAGGCTGCCTCCGGGCGGTTGAGTAAGGCTATGGAGGAGGCTAGTGAGGCGGAACTACGGAAGATGGAGGCTGCCTGCAAGGAGCAGATAAATACGACCATCTCGACAGTGGATGAGGTTCGGAGGGCGGATCTTGAGCGGGTAGAGGAGCTGTCGGGGAAGCTTGAAGCCGTAGAGCTTGCTCAGGTTAGGCTGAAGGAGGAGATGGAGGCGATGCGGAAATCCCTTCAGGCTGACTGCTCGAGATACTGTTTGGAGAGAGAAGCTGCTGTTGGAAGGTTGTTGGCTTTCGCGGCCCGGATGAGGGATGTTTGAGGAGAATGAGGGGATGATGGATGAAATGCTTCAGGACATGTACTTCCGAACTTGGAAGCAGGGCAACCTGTCCTGGATGGATGATTATCCTAGGGTCATGGCTAAGATCTATCTTCGAGCTTTGGAGGAGGCTAAGGCCGATGCGGATAAAGATGGTGGCGTGGTCTTCAGCATGTATGCGGTCACTGCTCAGTTTGCCAAGGAGGAGAAGGTTGTGGTGAAGGAAGGTATGCGGTTGCTTGCCGCTGAGGAGGTAGGCGTGCAGGTAGAGGATGACGATCAGGATAGTCAGGAAGCAGGCGCTGGTAAGTCTCCCTTTTTAGTTTCTCCATCGACTTGGTTGCTTATTGCTAATGAATCCTTTCTCTGACTGGACAGGGGGTCAATAGGACAAGGATAAAGCTCCACTGCAGCCGGCCCCTTGATTATACCTGGAAAAACTCTTTTTGTGGATTTGACAGGGTTGTATATGTTAGTCGAAAAATGGTAAAGTAGCCTTTAGGTTGTAATATTCTGCCACTTGTAATAAATAGTCTTATTTTTGACGTGTAATTTTTTAACTTAAGCTGATTTTGTCGTCTTTTGAATGTTTGTTGTTATTTTGGCATGTCGTATGAGAAATATAGCTATATATATTCTTGTAATTAAATTGTGTATGATGTCGGGTTCTGGTTTAAGACATAATTTCATGACTTGCAATGTTAGTGTGTGGTGTGAATAAATTATAGTCATGTATTTGTACATAAAGGAAGAAAATACCGCCCTTCATGTTCTGTTTGTAGATGGCAGTTTTGAATATCATGGAAAGCAGTTGAATGCCCTGCCATCCGATTGTGAATATCTCCTACTCTATATCCTGTACTTTATGGATTATTATAGAGGATAGGAGGAAAGCTTTTTAAGTAAAATTGAAATATGTGAAATAGTAAAACTTCCAATCACGGAAGGCCTTCGATGTGCTTAAGTTCGTGGCAAACGGGTTTTGTAGTCACTTTCCCTAGCTGTGGGTCTTGGAGACATTTGTCACCCATCTTACGCCTCCGCGGGGAGTTAATTCTTTTTACCACAGCCGCACCTAAGACACATCGGAGCCGAGATCGCGCACAATAACTACCCGGGCCATTATGGCCTGTAATCGTGGGTATTATTCGATTTACTGTGGCCGGCTAGCGTGGGTGCCGATCGTCAACTGTGAACTGCCCCTGGCTGGCCACACCTTAGGTTGGGGCTTATAGTCGGTTCATAGTTGCCGGCGAGCCTAACACCGTAATGAGCTGCCTCGGCTATAGTCGGCCTTCTCGGTGGCTTATAATCGGCTCATTACAGTTGGCTTTTAAGGGCCGTCGCGAGCAATGAGTTAACCCACAGCAGAGGGATGCTGGAGCAAAAGTGTCTCATTGGCGAGGGCATAGATTCGCATAGTACCTGTTAGGTCTTGTCCAGGTGAAGTTGCACTGTGGAGTGCCTTGCATAGGATTTCGTTCAACAGAAAAGGATAAAGTTAACAAGCAGCCAAGATATGAAGGAATAAGTTAAAAAAAGAGACAAAGTTTTTTAAAGTGGTTCGGCACGAAAATGCCTACGTCCACTGATTCTCTTTGTTAATTTTCTTCATATGGGAAGTACAAGTTAAGAAAAGTATCGACGGAGGTGTTGGATGTTCCATGCCCTCTGGAACACCTCTCCGTCCACTGTTGACAAAATATAAGCTCCGTTGTGGAGATCTTTATATGGTCCATCCCGGATTGGATCTAGTGCTCCGGGGTGAGGGAAGATTCACTTGAGGACAAGATCCCCTTCTTGTAAGGTGCGATGCTTGACTTCGGAGTTGTATTATGCTGCCACTTTTTGCTTGTGGGCTGCTGCTTTGAGGACGGAATCATTTCTTCTCTCCTCAATTAGATCCAAAGACATGTGAAGGAGTTCTTCGTTCTCTTCTGGGTTATAGTGGATCCTACGGTGGGAAGGCACGATGGTTGCAACTGGGAGCATAGCCTCCGATCCGTATGCCAAAGAGAAAGTAGTATGCCCTATTGATGTTCTAAAAGGTGTGCGATAGGCCCATAGTGCCATAGGGAGTTCATCCACCCAAGCGCCCTTTGACTTTTCGAGCTTCTTTTTGACCAGAGTTTTCAGAATTTTGTTGACGGCTTTGACTTGTCTGTTTGCCTGGGGACACGCTACGGATGAGAAGCTTTTGTGAATTCCATGCTCTTGGCACCAGTTGGCGAATTCCTCGCTGTCAAATTGAGGTCCATTGTCTGATATGATTTTGAATGGGACTCCGTACCTACACAGAACATTTTTGATCAAGAAATTAATAACTTTTGCTGAAGATACTTTATTCAGGGGTTCTGCTTCCACCCATTTGGTGAAATAGTCGACTGCCACTATAGCATATTTGGTCCCGCCTCGGCCCATTGGTAGTTCGCCGATTAAGTCAATTCCCCATACAGCAAAGGGCCACGGGCTGGTCATTTGAGTAATCTCAGTTGTTGGTAGTGAATTTGGTGATGAAATCGGCCATGGCCTGCCCCTTGATGGCGGTGCGAGGATGGTAGGTAATATCATATTGACTTAGTTCAATGCACTATTTACATAGCGTTCCAGTCTCCTTCTTCTGATGTGTTCTTCAATCAAGTCCCGGAGATGATGGCATTCATTGGTATCATGCCCATGGGATTCGTGGAAGCGGCAGAATTTTCCAAACTTAACTGCGTTATCTGATCCCTTCTTGTGCGGGGGGCGTTTGTATTCAACTTCGTCTTGAGTGGCCAGAAAGATATTTTCGATCGTTCATTTAGAGGGGTGTAAGCGTCAAATCTTGGTCCTGGCCGATATGGACGCTTTTCTCCCTTCTTGCCCCCAGCATTATCCCTAGAGTCAAATCTTCGAACGTCCTTTGCTACAGCGGGCGTGTTGCCGTGAGCTGCCCTATTTTGTTGTCCCGACTGCCCTTTAGTGACGGCGTCTTCAAGTCTCATATATTTTCCAGCTCCATGGAAGAAATCGGGTAAAGTAGCTTGTTTTTCTTTTGTCAGCCTTCTAGCAAATTTAGTATCCGGATGCACACCACTACAGAGGGCCATTAAGATAAGCTTCCCGTCGGCATCTTGTACTGCGGCAGCTGTGGCATTGAATCGGGTTAGGTATTGTTGCAGTTTTTCTCCGGGTTTCTGTTTGATGCTGGATAAGGAATAAGTGTCCTTAGGTTGCTCCACATGAATGCGGAACTGACTGATAAACTTTTCTTTCAACATTTCCCACGAGCTGATGGATCCCTGGGGTAAATGACAGAACCAGGAGGTAGCGAGATCTGCTAAGAACAGTGGGAAGCATTTGCACAGTACTCCCTCTGTTGCTCCACTCATGAGCATATGCTGTGTGTATCTTTGTAAGTGTACGATGGGGTCGGAGGTTCCCTTGTAAGGTTCCATCGTTGGCATCTTCCATTCTCGGGGGTGATAGCAATTTCGATATTGCGGGCGAAAGGGCTGGTTACCCTAGCGCCTATCCCTCGATCTCGTTGCTCCCATTGGACGCACTCTCTGAATAAGCGTGCCACCCCTTCATCAGAACTTGGAGCAGATAGAAAGGAATTTGGTTCTGTTCAGTGGGATTGATTCCGTCCAGACGACCTGTAGGGATGGTATCGTCTATCATTCCTCATATTTTCCAGCGGCTGTCTTTGATCTTCCTGGGAGCATGCTAGGGTCAGCTACAGTTGGCCCTTGCCTTGATCTTCCCCCGCTGGGTTCTGATCTAAGCACTTCCTCGGGTCCAACTTCGGGCTGGACTCTAGCTCGGCCTCGTTCACCGGCGTTTCCGTGGTTAGGCAGTATGACAGGCTCAGCTACAGTTGACCTTCATCCGGTACCTCCCCCGTTGGGTTCGGTACCGGACGTTTCCTCAGGCCTAACTTCGGGCTGTGCTCGGTCTCGGCTCCTACCCTAGCTACATCTGCCGTTAGCTCCTTCGAAGAAGGAAGATCTTGGTTGCCTCTGAGATCCTCCAGACTGGGACTCGCCCCATGATTCAGTGTTGCGGTTGGACTCTTCAGCATCCCTTAAGCGTGACATGAAATGATCCACCAGGGCTTCCTGCTGGGACGTGAAGCGGTTAGTTACTTCAACCACAACTCTGTCCAAATCTGCCTTGTAATTGCTGCAGGCTGTTCTGTGGCAGGAGTGGTTGGGTTAGCCTGTCCTTCATTTGTTACTGCTGCTGGAGGAGGACGATTTACTTGATCCATGACAGCTGGATCTGGAAGACTGCTGGATGTGATGTTTTTTCCTTTGTTAACATCTTTTCTCTGTTTGGGAGGCATGTTTTCCAAGTGGCGAACGATGCTGTTAGGAAAACTGTTAAGTGGATGAAGCTGAAGCTTCGAGCTTCTAGTTCTCAGTGAAAGCACCAAAAATGTTTGCACAAAAAATGGACAAACACCTCAAAGTTGTATGATTTAGTAGATCTTATGTTGTTCTTAGCGATTTGAGTGATTTATGCAAATATATGAAAAGCAAGGGCTAAACTGTAAAAAGACACGCAAATTTATAGTGGTTCAGCCAGAATGTGCCTACGTCCACTTTATATGTTATTTCTCTTTTCTTGTTTTGATTACAAGTACAAAGCTTTTATACAAGTAAAAGGAAGTTGTTTGAAAGTTCCTTCCGTGCTTGAGCTCTCAAACTTGTCCCCCATTGTTGTACCCCTGCCCCTCTATTTATAGAGTGAGGCTGGGGGTAGGGGTCTTGGATGTGTGTAGTTGCTGGTGGGCCTGGGCTGATGTGATCTGGCCTGGCACGTTTTGGTCCGGTAGCACTTGGTCCGGTGATACTTAGTCCGGTGGTGAGTGTAGTGTGTGTTGGTTCGGTAGGGGTTGGTCCGGCATGTCTTGATCCGGTAGATGCTTGGCTCGGCAGTGGTAGGAGAAACTTGGTCCGGTGGTAGGGTCGAAGATTGGTTCGGCAGTCATAGGAGGAAGGTTGGTTCGGCAGTTGCTTGAGACTGCCGAATGGGTTCTGTGAGACATGGATGCCGAATGAGTTCCTGCCGAATGGGCTCTGGAGAACGAGAGTGCCGGATGAGTTCCTGCCGAATGGGCTCTGGAGAACGAGAGTGCCGGATGAGTTTAGGCAAGCCTGGATGGATGAATCAAGCTTCTTGGCCTCGAGGTCTTCTGGGTGAGAACACGCCCAACAGTAAATATAGAGAATAATATATATATATATAATTTTACTATAATTTTATATTTAAGTCTAAGTATAAATATTAAATTTATTATTAAAGATAGTTTAAAACTAAGGATAATTTGATTTTGAAAATAAAGATTATTTTGAGGCTAAAAGTATTTAAAATCAGGATAGATGTTTTTGATTCTTTTTAAAAGGAAGGTTTTGAAATCATTTTGAAAACAAGATAATTTTGTAAAATCATTTGAATAAAAGTTAGCGGATACAAAACAATGTTCCACTAGATTTTTCGTAGGTTCCATCCTACTAAGGGTTCCATCCCTTTAACAGGCTCGAAGTGGATTCCATTCCACGACTAAATTGGATTTTAAGATGCCAGTGCTTTTCTAGGAGTTTTAACAAAATTCCTAATTAAATTACTTATTCTTGAAATCTTGAACTCTTGATAATCTTGATATTCTTGATACTCATGAGTCTTCAATCTTGATATCTTGAATCTCTATACTGTACAGTCTTCATTCTTGATACCTGCATGGTTAAATCCTGCATATACATATATATATATCTAAACTATAATGTTAGTATTTATATTTTATAATCTTATTCTATGGTTTTTGTCATCATAACCATCATCTCAAGGACTAACAATCTCCCCCTTTTTGATGATGACAACATTTGTTTATAAAATATTACTTCTATCCTATTGACTCCCCCTAAAACTAATAACTCCCCCTTAATCTATGCCTAACTATCCTATATTTAATACTTCTCCCCCTTTGTCATCAACAAAAACTAACTCCAAACTATATAACTCCCCCTTAGTCTAATACTATGTGATTATAATGATAGTGTTATCATAAATAATCAACATTTAATTCTAAAACTAAAACTTTAGTCCTAAATTACAAACTCTCCTAATTAAGAATCTATATATGATAATACTTGTAATATAAGAACACAAATCATTTATATTGTTATATTTACATGAGCGTAGATAACGTAAGTAAAAACATACAACAATAGGAAAGAGGAAAGAGAAACTAATGTGTGTCCTTAAAAAATGGGAGATCTATGAACCGAACAATTTGGATTGATTTATTTTTAATTTAATTTTTAATTATACTTTGTTATTTATATTATAGATTTCAGTTATTGAACAAATACCTAATTCTCTTCTTAATTTAGTAAATATAGATTCATTTAAGGGTTTTGTTAGCATATCAGCAATTTGATTCTCATAATTGATATAATTGAGAGTAATTACTTCCTTACTTATATTATCTCTGAGAAAATGATGTCTGATATCAATATGTTTAGTTCAAGCATGATAAGTAGTATTTTTGGATAAATTTATTGCACTAGTATTATCACAATAAATTGATGATTATGAGAAATTTAAACCAAAATCTTTTAAAGTTTGTTGCATATATATTACTTGAGAACAAGCTAAAGCAGCAGAAATATACTCCTCTTCAGTTGTTGATAGAGAAACTATGTTTTGCTTTTTACTAAACCAGGAAATCAGAGAATGCCCCAAAAAGTGACAAGTTCCACTTGTACTTTTTCGGTCTGACTTACAACCAGCATAGTCAGCATCACAGTAAGATATTAATTCAAAAGAATCATTTTTAGGATAAAATAAGCCATAGTCAATGGTGTGTTTAATATACCTTATGATATGTTTTACAGCTTTTAAGTGGGTCTCTTTAGGTTGGGATTGATATCTTGCACAGAGGCAAACGCTATGCATGATATCAGGTCTACTAGCAGTGATACAGAGTAGTCATCCAATCATTCCTCTATATAACTTTTGATCTACATCTTTTGAGAGATCTTCTTTACTTAGGTACTCATTGGTTGCTATGGGAGTGGGTTTTCCACTTGCAGTAGTCAAACCAAATTTACTAACTAGGTCTTTAGCATATTTTTCTTGACTAATAAAGATACCATTATCTAATTGTTTTATTTGTAATCCTAGAAAGAAGTTTAATTCACCCATATGACTCATCTCAAACTCTTTTGTCATTATTTCAGAAAATTCTTTATTCATTTCAAAATTAGTTGATTCGAAAATGATATCATCTACGTAAACGTGTACTAGTTGAATATCATTTTTATTTCTTTTAATAAAAAGAGTATTACCTACTTTACCCATATCAAAATTTTATTGAAGTAAGTAAGATCTTAGTCTATCATACTAGGCTCTAGGAGCTTGTTTTAGACCATATAGAGCTTTCTTAAGTTTGTAAACATGATTTGGAAAATTTTCATTTTCAAAAAGTGGTGGTTGTTCAACATATACTTCTTTTACAAATCCATTTAAAAAGGCACTTTTAACATCCATTTGAAATAATTTGAAATTATTATAATTTGCGAAAGCAAGTAGAATCCTAATGGCTTCTAATCTTGCTACGAGAGCAAAGGTTTCATCAAAATCTATTCTTCTTCTTGACAATAATCTTGAGCGACTAACCGAGATTTATTTCTAACGACCTCACCTTGTTCATTCATTTTATTTTTATAAACCCATTTTGTTCCAATTATAGTTTTATTTTCAGGTCTAGGAACAAGTTCCCAAACATCAATTCTAGTGAATTGATTTAATTCTTCTTACATAGCCAAAATCCATGAATCATCAGTTGATGCTTCTTTTGGATTTTTGGGTTCAATAGTTGATATAAAAGCTACATTGCTCATTTTACTTAGTTGATTTCTAGTTGTAACAACAGATTGCATATTTCATAGAATAATATCTATGGGATGATCTTTTAAAAGTTTAATCCTTTTATTAGGATGATTAAATTCATTATTAGTTTCAATTGACTCTTGATTTTGAGTAATTAAATCCTCTTCATCATTTGTCTCTACAAAATTTTTGAGATTTTCATCGAATGAAACATGCATTGTTTCTTCAATGGTGTTAGTTCTTAAATTAAACACTATGTATGCTTTGCTTCTATTAGAATATCCGATAAAGAAACCTTTGTCGGATTTAGGATCAAATTTATCTAAGTCATCTTTTGTATTTAAAATAAAACATTTACTTCCAAAAATTCTAAATAAGATACCTTAGGTTTTTTTTCCGTGAAGAAGTTCATAAGCTGCCTTATCAGTTAAAGGTCTTATTAAGATTCTATTTAAAATATAACAGGCGGTAGCAACTGCTTCTGCCCAAAAATGTTTTGGTAAATTACTATCTGAAAGCATAGTTCTCGCACACTCTTGAATCGTCCTATTTTTACGTTCTACTACTCCATTTTGTTGTGGAGTTCTTGGAAATGAAAAATTGTGAGTTATTCCCTTTTTATTGCCGAATTCCTCAAACTTTTCATTTTAAAATTCACCACCGTGATCACTACGGATGGTTATAATTTTTACAGAAAGTTGATTTTGAATCCTTTTTGTAAAGTTCTTAAAACATTCAAAAGTATCATTTTTATGTTTCAAAAAATATTGTCCATGTAAATCTAGAATAATCATCTACAATTACAAAAACATATTTACTGTGATTTATTGACTGAATTTGAGATGGACCAAATAAATCAAGATGAAGTAATTCAAGAGGTTTTGAAGTTGAAATCATATCTTTTAATTTAAAAGAACTTTTTCTAAGTTTTCATAATTGACATGCATCACATAAACTATCTACTTTAAAATTCATTTTAGGGAGACCTCTTACTAGATCATGTTTTGACAGTCTAGATAAGAGTTTGAAATTCAAATGCCCAAATCTCTTATGCCAAATCCAAGGGTCACTTGTATTTGCCAAAAGACACAAGTTATCATTTGAAACTTTCATACTAAGAATATGAATATTCTTTTTCCTAATTCCCTCAAATATTATGGTTGAATTATTATCTTCAATGTGACACTTATCTTTTTCAAATTTAATTTTATATCCTTTATCGCAAAGTTGACTAATACTTAACAAATTATGTTTCAGATTCTTAACTAGCAAAACATTAGTAAAGGAGTTTTAGAGTTACCGACATTGCCGATGCCAATCACATATCCTTTTGAGTTGTTTCCAAAGTTAACCAATCCTCCGTCTTTGTATATTATATCATTCAGCATATCCGGATTACCAGTCATGTGTCTAGAACATCCACTATCGAGTATCCATTTATTCTTTTTGATCTGCACAATTTGTCCATTGTGGATTGATCCATCAACACCCATAAAACATGTTTCATGCACATCATAAAAACCTTGTGAATGATTTGACTTTGAATATAGATTATATGCAGACTTATGATACAATGATGATTTAAATATTTTTAAACAAGTATTAACAAAATTTTCAAATATAGCCATTAAATTTTTTTCAAAATTCAGATTATGAAACTTGTAAAACCTTGCTCCGATACCAAATGTGAGAAATGTGGATTACGGATCTTAAGGCTAGTATAAGCACTAGAGGGGGGTGAATAGTGTTTATAAGGAATTTCTAATTCTTTTTGAGTTTATATTAATTTGAACACAAATGTATGAAATATTCAGACACAGATATGATCACAGATTCAAACACAGATGCAAATATAAAGTAAAAGCAGTAAAGGAAAGAACACACCGGATTTTATACTGGTTCGGAGTTACCCTACATCCAGTCCCGCACACAAGTACGGATTTCCTTTCAAAAGCAACCTTTACAATTATAATCCTCGATTTCAAGGCAACGAGGTACACCACTCCAGATTCACAATCCTCTAGGTAGAAATACTTGATTTCTCGGGCAACAAGTTCACCCAATTGATTTCCTAGGCTACAATCACACCTTTTCTCACTTGATTGATTTCCAAGGCTACAATCACACCTTTTCTCACTTGATTGATTTCCAAGGCTACAATCACAACTTTTCTCACTTAATTGATTACAAAGAAGCCTATAACTCTGAATAGCACTGAGGTCTTGTTGAGATAGTGATAGAGAATCAAACTAGAAATGATCTAGTTAAATTCAATGGTGATTTCGGTAGAGTAATGGTAAGAAGATATATAAAGAATTGTGGAAGAAGAAGAGGAGTGAAAACCAGAAAAATATGATTGAAAATTCGTTGAAAACATCCCCTATTTATAGAAGAACAACAGCCATGTCCATTCGTGAAAGGTTATGGCGAATAGACACTTCTTTTGAAATTCAAATTTTTGAAACCAACTGCCACTATGTCGACATGGGTATCTTGGGTATGTCGACATCCCAAAGGAAATTTTGGTGATTTGTTTTTCTTTGAAAATTACTTCAATCTTATATTAAACTATTTTAAACTTTATAAATATACTTAACTATAGTTAAAATACATAAGTAAATATAGAGAATAATATATATATAATTTTACTATAATTTTATATTTAAATCTAAGTATAAATATTAAATTTATTATTAAAGATAGTTTAAAAATAAGGATAATTTGATTTTGAAAATAAAGATTATTTTGAGGCTAAAAGTATTTAAAATCAGGATAGATGTTTTTGATTCTTTTTAAAAGGAAGGTTTTGAAATCATTTTGAAAACAAGATAATTTTGTAAAATCATTTGAATAAAAGTTAGCGGATACAAAACAATGTTCCATTAGATTTTTCGTAGGTTCCATCCTACTTAGGGTTCCATTCCTTTAACAGGCTCGAAGTAGATTCCATTCCACGACTAAATTAGATTTTAAGATGCCAGTGCTTTTCTAGGAGTTTTAACAAAATTCCTAATTAAATTACTTATTCTTGAAACCTTGAACTCTTGATAATCTTGATATTCTTGATATTCTTGATACTCATGAGTCTTCAATCTTGATATCTTGAATCTCTATACTATACAGTCTTCATTCCTGATACCTGCATGGTTAAATCCTGCATATACATATATATCTAAACTATAATGTTAGTATTTATATTTTATAATCTTATTCTAAGGTTGTTGTCAGCAAAACCATCATCTCAAGGACTAACACTTCTTTCAAGACCCGCTTTATCTCATCGTGGGCGAGGCATCGAAGTAAGGGAACTGAGAATCCTTTCCGATACATTTTTCCATCCCGCACTATATACCATGAGGCTTTGCGGATGACTTTTCTTCTTTTGTTTTTTATCTCGGGCAAAGTTCCATGTAACAGGTATTATTTGAATGGAGTCATCCATGACTCCCTTTCGGTTTCTGTCCTTAACACAGAATCTATTTCCATTTCGTTTATGCTCGGGGCATGTAAGGTTTCGACGAGGACTAAGCCCATCTACCGTGCATCATCAGTACTCGCGAATTTTGCTAATGAATCGGCTTCCCCATTTTGTCCACGCGGGATATGCGAAATATCGTAATATTCAAAATCTTCCAACAGTTCTTGAACCCAAGCGATGTATGGGGCAAGTCTCTACCGCTTTGCTTGATAGTCTCCTCGTATTTGGTATACCACCAATTGTGAGTCACAAAAGATTTCAACCAATTTTACTCCGAGTTCCCTAATAAGTTTCAAGCCAGCAATCAATGCTTCATATTCGGCTTCGTTATTTGTAGCTGGGAAGTCGAGTTTCAAAGCATAACAAATCGATCGGTTTTCAGGAGTTACAAGAATAACACCAGCCCTAGAACAACGGTCGTTGGATGCCCCATCGGTGTATAGCTTCCATCGAGTGGGTGGAGTTACATCACCACCACTTGGCTCGTCTAATATGGTGAATTCTACAATGAAGTCTGCTAGCGCTTGCCCTTGGATAGCCATCCGTGGCAGATAAGTGATATCGAATTGACTCAACTTAATGTTCCACTTGAGTAACCTTTCAGAGGTTTCTGGTCGTTGGAGCACCTGTCGCAAAGGTTGATCGGTAAAAACACTGATCGGGTGTGCCAGAAAATACGGATGGAGCTTGCGTGATGCAATCACCAAGCAGTAGGCTAGCTTTTCAATCTTAGGATAATTTCTTTCTGCCTACGTTTAACGTTTACTGACATAGTATACTGGCCTTTGAATTCGGTCCTCCTCATGAACCAAGGCTGTACTGATAGCATGCTGAGACACGGCCAAGTAAACATATAACTCTTCATGATCTACAGGCTTTGACAGAACCGGGGGACTCTCCAAGTGTCTCACCAGAGCTCGGACCGCATCTTCACAGTCCGAGGTCCATTCAAAATTCCTCTTCCCTTTCCTTATCACATCGAAGAAAGGAATGCATTTTGTCGGTTGCTCTGGATATGAATCGACTCAACGCAGCGACTTTTCCATTCAGGCTTTGCACTAGCTTTATAGTTCTGGGTGCATGTATGTCTCAGATAGCCTGAATCTTTAAGGGTTAGCTTTGATTCCCCATGCATTGACAATAAAACCCAAAATATTTCCCGATGCAACGCCAAACGAACACTTCAGTGGATTGATTTTCATTCCGTAGTATCTGAGTATATCAAACATCTCCGCTAAGTCTCGAATATGGTCGTTTGACTATCGGGACTTCACGAGCATGTCATCCACATAGACTTCCATTGTCCTACCAATTTGGTCTTTAAACATCCGATTTACGAAAAGTTGGTAAGTCGCTCCTGCGTTCTTCAACCCAAAAGGCATCACTACATAACAGTATAGTCCAACATCCATGACAAAACTAGTGTGTTCCTGATCTGGAATGTGCACCGGGATTTGGTTGTATCCCGAATACGCATCCATGAATGACAATAATTCGTGTCCTGCTGTTGAGTCGACCTGCTGATCAATTCTAGGTAAAGGGAAACTATCCTTAGAGTACACCTTGTTCAGGTCTGAATAATCAACACAGGTCCTCCATTTCCCATTCGCTTTTCTCACTAGTATGGGATTAGATACCCATTCAGGGTAGAGGGCATCGCAGACGAACCCATTTGCTTTGAGTTTGTCAACCTCCTCTCTGAGAGCAGCAGACCTCTTCAGGTCCATACCTCTCCTTTTTTGTTTCACTGGCACATACTTTGGGTCAATGTTCAACATATGACTTGCAATGGCGGGAGAAATCCCGCACATATCAGAGTGGGTCCAAGCAAAAACATCTAGGTTCGCTCGGAGGAAATCAGTAAGATCCTCAGTCATCGAGGGAGTGAATTGTGATCCAATCTTAAGCATCCGTGATGGGTCATCGTGGCTGACTGGAATGTCAATCGTCAGTTCAGCCGGTGTGCCTTACACTCTTGGGGTTCTTCATCATCGTCTCTCGGAACTATGTCTCTGTAGATCCGACTCTGCTGCCCGAGCGAAGGTTCGGGCACTACTTGTCAATTATGGGCAACATGGATGCGGATAGAGTTTTCCACAACTTTTCCCTTCTCTCTTCGCTGGGCCTCCCTCAGCTCAGCGACATAACATGCAGGACCAATCGCTTGATCGCCATGCACTACACCAACTCCTTTATCCGTAAAAAATTTCAAGGTTAAACACTACGGGGCCAAAGCTTCCCTAAACTCCGCCAGGGCCGGTCATCCCAAAAACACATTATATGGGGGATCAATATCTAGAACGATGAACGGTAGGATCCGTACCCTCCTACGTTCACCTTCTCCTAACTCAACTGGCAATTCAACGAAACCTATTGCATCAGTGGCTGCACCATTAAAGCCGTGAATGGGGCTTTAGATGGTTTCAGATCCTTCACCTCCATCTTCATTTGGTCGTACGCCTTTTTGAAGATAATATTCACAGAACTCCCACAATCAATCAGTATCCTTCTCACAAGGGTTGGCCCAATCTTGGCTGAGATAACCATCAGGTCCATGGTAAGTGCCTCCACCCGATCGACATCTCTGCTCCTGAATACTCTATCTTTCGTCATCATTCGCTGCTGTTTCGCTGGGGTCCCGTCTTCTGTGTTCGAGCAGCATTCGAAATTCACATGCTTTAGGGAACTAGTATAGCGCTCCATTTCTTGCCAACTTTTGTCTACCGAGTAAGGGCCACCGACTATCGTGTTTATAATCAATCTACCTCCAGTCCAAGCGGGTTCCTCAGGTCGATCTAGTGTCTGCCCACGATTAGGGTCGGAGGTCCCCTGTCCGCCTTCCTACGGATTCTTAACAAACTGCTGTAACTTCTTCTGTCGAATCAGCTTTTCTATAGCATCATGAAGGTGTCTACACTCTTCGGTATTGTGCCCGTAAGTCTCATGGAAGTGACAATACTTCCCAGTCTGCTTTTGTTACTTAGGGGATTCTTTTGGGTGTGACTTTCGGTATTGGAATGTATTACAGGTTGATAAATAAATATTCTCCAGCTTCCCTCTTTCTTCTAGAATTTCCTCCTCCGGATTCTTTAGACTACCTCGGCTTATTCTGCACATTGACTTGGACCTTGCCAGAGTTTTCACCAGATTGTTTCATGGCGATATTGCTTTGCACCGCTTCCTTACTTGGCCCTGGCGCGCTGCTTCGCCTCGTCCACCTAGCCTCTTCTCTTCGCATGAATTGGTTCGCCTTTGAATAAAAACGTTCCAGGGTAGCTGGTGGTTTCCCTACCAGCCAATCACCAAACTCCGAGTCTGGATCTACTCCTCGCATCACAGCCATAAGTATAGCATGGTCATTCGGGTTGCTAACTTCGATAGCAGCTGCGTGAAATCTTTTAAAATATTCCTTTAACGACTCCCCTGGAGTCTGGATCACACTGGATAAAGACATCACGTCCTTTGGGCGAGTGGTATGGATCCTGAATTGTTCCACAAATTTCACCGCTAACTCATCAAACCTGGAGATCGACTTCGGAGGAAGTCTGGTGAACCACATGGTAGCGATTCCGGGTAAGGTTATTGGGAAACATCTACATTTAGTCGCATCGTTTTCCCTAGCTGAGTCCATCATCCACTCGTATCTTATTACATGTTGTATGGGGTTAGTCTTCCCTTCATACGCTGGAATGGTCGGCATACTGAACTTTTGGGGGTACTCAGCCTGTAGGATAGCATCTGTGAATGGAGTATGACACCTAGATATGCCCCAATCATCGTTGGATAGGCCCTGATTTTCTCTCATCAGCTGTCTGACCATAGCTGATAAATCCGGCGTCTGGATGGGAGGTGGCAAATTGGACTCCGTCCTGCAGGACCGTTCTGGCCGGTGCCTCCTTGGTAAGTGATCTCCCCTCTTGGGGACCCGCTTCGCTACGACCCTAACGTGGTGGTGCACCAGCTTCCACCTGTGCTCCAGATCTTAAGTTTCCCACTCCAGTCTGAGTGCGATTTTCCCGGAGCAAGTGAGGGGCCGCGGTTCCGGGTAGAGTGCCCAGACCATTTCTGTTGGACTGTTTTGCCGCACCTATTTGTGCTGTTTCAATCCTGCGGCGTCTAGGCCTGTGATGTTCGTCAGACGAAGCGGAGCTTTCATATGATGAGTAGGAAGCGGGGCTTCCTCCAGCATTCTGATGTTGTTGCTGAGCAATCTGGGTCATGAGATTGGCGTTTGCTTGAACTTGTTCGTTAAGCTGTCTCCTGCTTTCCACAAGTTCTCTCGTCAGCTCATTGAACTCTGCCATGGTGACAACTTCTGACTGGTTTAGGACAGTGGCGGTCCCTGCACCTGGATTAGCTTGTTGATTGCTAGGTCCCACTTGTTGGATGCTGGCGGTCTTGTTGACATCCGCGTTGTGGGAGGCTGATCTACGTGGTCTTCCCATCTTAGAGTTATCTGCGGGAACTCTGAGTAGTATTTATGGATTCTTGAGAGTGAATTTGGATCTCCTTCGGGGGATTTCTCCAATCCAGTAGCGACAAAGTAGATCCTAACAGCCTGAGAATGCACGTTCTCAGTGAAAGCACCAAAATGTTAGCACCAAAATTGGTCACTAACACCCTTGAATAGAGTTATGTAGAAAGATTAATGAAACAAGTAAATTAGAACAGAGGAATATCACAGTAGAATGCAAAAACAACAGCAGAAACAAGAACATCAGATTTATAGTGGTTCGGCATAACTGCCTACGTCCACTTTGAATGTGATCTTTATTACTTTTCCAATCACTTGAGTACAGATACAATCCGTAAACAAACAACTCGCATGCAAGTTTGAACTGAAAGGAGCGAGTACAAAAAATGGTAGAGTATCCCTAGAGTTCTTGAAAAAAGGTCCCTTCAACTGTACCCCTGCCCCTCTATTTATAGATGAAGATAGGTTGGACTCCCTGCGCAGGCCCAAGAACAAAGTACTTCGGCCCACAATAAGCAACTCGCGTTCACCGAGCCGTGCATTATGAGCCCCCAATGCCGAACGATGGTTGCCGAACGACCCTGGCCGACCTCGGGTCTTCTCGTTAGTAACTCGAAGTGTGTCCTCACATAACTCGAAGGAAGCTGCGGCACGAGTCGTAGCAAAGGGAGGCCGGACGCAACACTTCAACAGCAACTACCTTGACTGATCCAACAAGGCCGAACCATCATGGCCGAGGCGTACGTGCCGAACCCTCCAATGCCGAGTCACCAAATACCGAACCAAAAGAACCAATTCCTCTGGGGCCGGTCCACCAAGTGCCGAGCCACCCTTGCCGAGTGATCTCTCCTTGGACGTCTCGACTGAGCCATCTTGTTTTCCCTTCCTTGACCGAGCGATATGTGCTGAATTCCTATAGCTTCCTTTCTTGGCCGAGCGACACACGCCATCCTACAAGACCGAACCACACATGATCTCCCTTCCACGGTCGAGCCACATTTTAAGGCCGAACCATACATATAGGCCAAACCATATACATAGGCCGAACCATATATATAGGCCGAACCATATATATAGGCCGAACCATATATATAGGCTGAACCATACATATATAGACCGAACCAAACATATAGGCCGAACCAAACATATAGGCTGAACCAAACATATGTTGAACTACTCAAATCGGATCAATCCCTTACATCTCCAATCTCTCACTGGCTTGAGTCTTATCTAGATTCAGTCAAAGCCTCTGTAATTATCACCTTATAGCCGTGCCAAGTAACCGGGTAACAGGTTCCAAAATTTATAATGACCAATTTCAATTTAATACAAAAGGATTTGTAATTCCTAATTTCAATTAGTTTGATTAACAGCTTAGATTTAGGTGACTACAATCTAATAAACATAAAATAGAATTAAAATTAACCAGTTTAATTATCTTTTTAGATCTGTGCCCAATCACCTTTGTCCTTAGCTCAAGATCTGGTTCCAACTCTCCTTGTTTCCCCAGATATGCTTAGCCTCCCTTCCAATGTCGTGATCTCTCTTTTAATTTTGGTTTAGAATAGAATTTTTTTTTGATATGAGGATTAGAAATTAATTTGGGAATTAGGGTTTTAATTTTCAATTTGTTAGAGCTTGACCGGGTCAACCATGACTTAATGAATAAGATCAAATGTGGATGTTTCTGGGGTAAATCTACATCCGATCTCAAAAGATAGAGTTTGGAACAACAAAAGATATTAACATCTAAACCAAGGATAAATATAAATCTCTGGTGAATCAATGCTAATTTGTAAATTAGTTTCCCCATTTACAAGTCATTAGAGTATTGGCGAGACCGCCAATTCACTATAAAGCTCATTCGAAGCGGAGTTATGGGATACTCCAGAATCACAAGAAGATGAATAGTGAGAGACAAGAATGGATTCTGGAATCGCAGGGAACGTTCCAAAATTTTCAAAGGAAATCAAATAAAAATGAAGAGATTCAAGCTCGAATGAAAGTGATTCTGTGACTAAATTTACCATACATTCTAAGTTTTGCCTCAAAGCCAAAGCTCTGATACCAACTGTAACGACCCGATATTTTCAACCATTCGCATCCGCACATGTCGGACTTGAATTGCTCAAAATACTGCGTTGTAAATAAAATTTGGCAAATCTCAGAATATACAGTAAATAAATATAATCACAGATCACAGAAATAGAGTAAAATAATGCAGCGGAAGTAAAAGAAATAGTAGTTCATGAAGCTACTATATAAATATATCAGAGTTACATAAGATATAACTGAAGAAATAAAATACAACAGAAGTCTCAATATGATAACCAAGCACAAGCTGAATAGAACAATAGAACTGAGATAGATAAAACTAGATAAGCAGATAATCTCCAGCGATTCCAATCTCCAGAAAGTGGAATCAAAATCTGTGAATACTCAGGCTGACCCGAGCGTAAATAAAAATACAAACACTCGAGTCAGGACATACATACTTATACAATATAAACCAACTCAAGTGAACTGTAATAAAGGTACAAGTAACTTAAAGAATGCTTGGGATCGCCCATTCTTTAAGGATCCGTTAAACTATCTACTATGTAGTAATATTCGCTATTATAATAATGTCTAATATAAAATAAACATACTTTTAAATAGCATTAAGGCTTTACATTTTCCACCTTAACACGTAATAGTCCCAGTAGTCTATCCAGTATTAGCATACTCCCAAAATGGGGGCTACCCTCGATACTCCACAGGCTACGGGAGAAATCACAAATCGTAGTAAAGCTGGATATGGTAGGTGACACGGCACACAAGGCAATGCCAGGGTAGATATACCAATTATGCATCCAGACTGGTGGTGACTCATAACAGCCACTACCGCCCACCTCGAACAACACTCCCAAATCAAGGGTGCACACCAAATCAATCACAAGTAATAGAATGGTATCGAAGAAGTGTGTCCGATCAGAGGTGCTACCTCCTTGGTCCGTCAATCGCTCCTGTTTTAGCCACCTTATGCCAACTCACGGGAGTTGGGTCCACGTATATACCTTAGGATCGTCACCACCATCCTACTTCATTCTGGAAACTCCACCGCGTACACAGTTGTCAAAGTGGTTTTCGGTATCGACAGAGAGTATGTCCATATCCGATCCCGGTCACTTTAACAACCAATCGTTATTATAACCCGTGGTTATAATTTAAAAACAGTTTATACTTCAAAACAGAATATCATTTCAAATCCAAATCTTTATCAAAATAAAGATTAAATCAATTCCAAACCAGTTCAATATATTTAAAGTATCATATTATTTTAAATCATTTCAATATATCAAAATATCATATCTTTCCAAAACTTCATTTCAAATCATTTTAATATACAAAATATCAAATCTTCCCAAAACTTCATTTCAAATCATTTTAATATATCAAAATATCATATCCTTTCAAAACTTCATTTCAAATCATTTTAATATATCAAAATATCATATCCTTTCAAAACTTCATTTCAAATCATTATTTGAGTTCAAATACAAATATTCAACTTTAAATACCTTTTTAAATTCAAGATATCATTCATTTATTATCATTTCAAGTCACCCTTTTAAATAGTTTATATTTCAATCAAAATAATTCATTTAAACCATTAAAAGTGTAATTATTATACTTTCAAATCAAGTAGTAAACTTTCCAAAGTTTCAATTCAATTCATTCATTTATTTCAATTAAATTTCCACAGACCATTTCAAATCTTATAAATTTCAAATATAGATTTAATCCACAAAATAACTATTCAAATTATAAAATAAATTCCAAAGCTTTATTATCCTATATTTCATAAGTATAATATCTTTTAAATAGATTCAAATTACAAGTAAACCAAATATTTTTCATACTAATATAACTTCAATTATTTATTCCAAGATTTAATATCATTTATTTAATTTAAATTCAAATACCATTTAATCACATTTCAAAATAGTTGTATTTCCAAAATCAACTATTCCATTTTAAATCATTTAAAGTCAATTCATTATATTTAATAATTAAATATTTAATTTCCAAAATTTAATCTTTTTCAAAGATCATTTATTCATTTGAATTTATTAAACAAAGAAAATTCAACTTTCGCAGCACTTAGAAAATGCTACGAAATGTTATGTTTAAAAACAGTTCATTAACAAAAGACAACATTTAAAATGCTGTAATATCTTAATTTAGTTTCAATTCAAATTTTAATTAAATTTAACAACTATAGCACTAACAAAGTGCTATAATAACCCTTAGTTCAAATTTGCTATTTGGTTCAGTTAAAATAACTACAGCATTTTCCAATGCTGTAATATCTTTACATTACATTTAAAAAATGCTGTCAAATCAAATTTAGGGTTTTATTTACAATTTCACACATAATTAAATTTTGATATAAATCATTTTAGCTTATAAAATCATATATTTCACAATTTAAAAACAATCATTTAAATACCTTTATTTCTATGATTTTATAAAGTCAAATTTCAATACAAAAATCAAGTTAAATAACAATTAAATTTTCATTTATTTAATTAAATTCTTAACTTAACAACTAAGTTTAAATTTACAAAATATAACTTATTTCCATTTATTTTACTTAATTAGAATTTCACTTTTAAACAAATTCCACAAAATTTAGTTTAAGTTATATTTCCAAATTCAGCTTAAATATTCATTTATTTCATATTTTAATTTATACAAAATCATTAACACTTTTAAAAATTATTAGTACTTAATAAAAATCATTAAATTCATCTTTTAAATCAAATTTGTCATATTTCCTTACCTTACATAAATTCCATTTATAAACAAAATCATAAATTCCAAAATTAACTTATATTTCAAATTCTACTTCACCATTTACTAAATTCACTTGTTTAATTTGTAGAAAATCACTAATATTTTATAGAAATCATTTTAATAAAATTTAAATCAAAATATCATAATATTTACATTTTTAAAATATTTTAAAAATTTCAGAAAAATATATAAACCATGGGTCTATATACAATTTTCTAGCCTAGGTCAAGTGATACGGATATGTATCATTTCAATCCGCAGTTTACAAAGAAAAAACCGGGTTCTATCATTTCAAACCCGCAATCCCAAGTTAAATAAAATAAATAAAAACCGTTCAAACCTATCATTTCAGCCCATAACGATTTTTCCCTATTCTAAAGTCCGTTCGGGTATGTATCATTTCAACCCATTGTGATTTCTATACTAACAGGGAACTTGCAGTGTGACAAACTGATAAAATGAACAAAATAGCATGAGATAACAGTAACATATGGTATAATAGGTGTAAATACAGGTGTGAACATCATATGATTATAATATAGCAGTTATAACATGATGATATGCATTTACAGATTCAAGTGATGTCAGTTTATCAACTATATAAGTACATATTAGTCTGGTGAGATTTACTCACCTGTATTAGCTAGAGATTACAAAAAACAACACACAACAGAGAATCTTCGAAGGCACGACAACACGAATATGATTTGAGAGTGGAGAGTCAAAGCCAATTGCCTTGTTCAAACATTTACACAAAACAATATGACAATATATAAGTTTCAAACCAAATTATCACCAAACAATTCAAGAAATCAATGTCCAAAGCAATATCGAATGGTTTGCATTTGTTCTCAACTTCACATGGATCAGTTATAGGTGTGTTAAGCTCAGCTAAAACATGGACTAAGGGCAGGGTTTGATTCAAACAGGGTCGGCCAACATGGTGTAAAAGGTGATGGAGTATATAGGTGCGACAATACTACACTACAAGGCAAAGCTACATCATTTCAAGCTATAACTAGGTTCGGCCATGGGCTGTGTGGGCCCAACCAGTGGTGCAGGTGGTGGTGGGTGATGTGGCAAAGGTTGGAGGTCAGGTCAGAGGTGGTGGTGGTGGAGGAAGTGGTGGCTAGAGGTGGTAGAAGGTGGTTGTGGCAATTTAGGCTTGGTTTGCAAACAAGGTGATGGTTTTGGTGGATTTTTGTGGTGCTCCTTGCCATAGATGAGTTCGGCCTGCCTTGGTGATGTAGTAGGGTGAGTAATGATCAGAGAAAGGGGGTGGTGGAGGTCGGACCAGATCTGGTTGGGGAGGAGCTGATCAAACAAGTTGAGAACACAATGCAAATTCAATAGAAAACAAAGAAAACAAGGAAGAAAAGAAGAAATTGTTTACCCAAACTCTTGAAGCCATGGCTGTAACGACTCAGATTTTCGCGTTCGTAAATCGACATCCGTACTTCACATTGTACTAGAATGCCGCAGATTCGACCGTTCAAATCCGATTCGCCGGAGCTTATAACACCATTAAGTATAACAACACAGCGGAATAATAAAAATATATCAATATATATAACATTGATACGATGATAGAAACAAAATCTGAGACAATATGATACAACAGAATGATACAACAGATATCAATATACATCAGAGATATGATATAAGAAATCGCAGCGGAAAGAAAATAGATAACACTAGCAGTGGATAGAATATCTCCAATAGAATGCTCCAATCCATAGCTAGCGGAAAGCAAGGTCAGTCGTCCAAGGACTGACTAGCTCCAGATAATCTACTAAACCTGAATATCTGAAAACCCCAACTCTAGACTGCTCGTGTAGAAAATTATGAGCACCCAGAGTTTAGGAAAGGAACAATAAACTCCGGATCAGTCATGGGACTGGTGTGAGCAACAAAAACAGTTTATCTTTAAAACAAATAGCAAAGAATTTTTAAAGTCAATTCGCAATGCTTTCGGAAAATGAAACTACCATAAGGCCTCCCGCCACACACACAATGCAAACGCAAAATTGGAGGAGATTTCTCCTTATGATAGTCAAAGATGCTTACTACGCAAAACAAACCATTTTTGATATTATTATTAGTGCATACTGGAAAAACATTTCGAAAGTAGAATATAAATCTTAGCCAGCATAGACATTTCGCACTTATGCCTACTATAGCTACAATGTTCAATAGCAGGTTAACGCCACATTCCATGGCAGGTAATACAACTAAAACCGTACAGGGCTCGTATTGTTTTGTTTGGATTTCCAATAAATGGTCAGGCCAAGGAACTTCCCATTGCCACATGGAAACGCCTCTGGCAGGACGCTCCGAGAACCAAACTGTTCTCTGCCAAACAAGGCCGGCTATCTCCCTTCCCGGGGAATATACAAAACCTCAGATATGCCACCCCCGGTCCTTTGGGACCTTTAAATGAGGCGCCTCTAAACCAACATCACACATAATAAATAAAGTGTGTCCACATGAGTAAGTATCTGGGCTCCATACCCTGATACTACCCTTTTCCAGAAGGAATGGTCATACCCTAGGGAAGCTACCCCTGAAACCTTGCCGCACAATTCCTGTTTCGACCATTACCGGTTTGTGAGGTTCGACGAAGTCTCGTCCACAAAGCTACGCTTTGTCACAAAGCCATGCTTTGGGTCAACAGATGATCAAAGTAATGATCACAAAGATAAATGATCAAACAAATGATCATATCACAAATGATCAAACAATGATCATCACACAGCAACACTCAGCATGTCACATTACCAAATTGGGAATATATCGCTGATAACCTTCAACTACATAACCTCTGAGCTCGTACGTCTCAGAGAAGGGTGTTAAGCTAAGAGAATAAATTCTCCGCCACCAAACAGAAATGTATTTGAAAGAAATCAGCTTTATATCTCAAAGTGTAATGTCAGACATGTAACCATACAAGTCTGTTCCGGGTTCGAACAGAACCGAAGGCACTTCTTACGAAGCCCTTGCAATTTCGGGTACTCACAATCCCGATCGGATTTCCCATCACTTAGGGGATCTCTATACCGGGCGCTACTCGGTGCAGAGACAATCGACGAGTTATCCTTTCGTTCTCGTGAATATCCGGTCTTCATCACCGGTCTTCAATTGCCATCCATATACGACGTATCACTAATTCGGAATGGGTTATATGACACAAAGGTCTTTTCCCGGCTAACCCGAATAGTGAGCGTAATATTCAAAAACAAATGGATAATGGGATTTCAATTAAGTCACAACTTATTACCCAAACTTCTCTTTTCAAATGGTTTAACAAATTACCATTTTCGAATCTTTACACAAAAAGATTTATTTCACAAAGTTCACCCAGTTTCACAAAAATTCATTCACAGATTTTTCCAAAACAATTTCTGTTTCAATTGGATTAACTCGTTAAATCTTTAAAACAAAGATTCAACTTATAGCTTTCAAAACAATTTCATTTCTAATGGTTTAAACACATCATCATTTTAAATCTGTTAAAAATAAACAGATTTAATTCATAGCTTTCAAAAAGAATTCATTCATAACTTGGAAAACCATTTTTCAATTCAATCTTGAAATTCCTTTAATTAAACTGGAATTTCATTTCTTATATAAAAGCTTTTATTCCTTTAAAACAAACAGTTTTTTATTTTGGAAATCTGATTCATTAATACAAGTTAAAGTCTTTGGGTTAAATCCAAATTCTCAAAATTATACTTTTAAAGGGTTTAACTTCATATAAACACATTTATATCATCCTTAATCCCTAGTTTCAAATCATAGGATTCAATTTCAAACTTGAATTCAAATTTAAATCAAATTATTTAAATTTTCAAAACTCGATTTAGTTATTCAAAATAACTTTTAGCTTTGAAATTCCATTTCAAAAGCTTTTCACTTTAAACCCAAATTTCCAATTTCAAAATCAATTGAAATTAAAATTTCAATTTCAAAAAAATCAAATTTAAATTATCTATGACTTAACCGATTTCCACGTGAAATCCATATTTGTGTGTAAAAGTGTAGTCCAGGGGTTTTACACAGTAGTGCAACATCATACAATCATCACAGATCAGAATACAGAAATATAGTTGATAAGCGGTATTAACTATCACGCTTATCGTTCATTCACAGATCACAGATATATATCACATATAAGTAAATTACAGATCACAACATAAATCAGGATGTATCACAAAGCATCACAAATCAGGGATATCAAACAATAAAATCATCCAATAGAATCCAAATATCCATAAGTAAGATCAATAAATTTTCTGATTAATTTAAATCAGATTAATTACTTATGAAATATAAATTACTAATCTTGGTTAATTAATCATTAATTAATTATAAACCATTTTAATTAATTAACCTTTAATCATTTATTAATTAACCATTAAAAAATAAATTAATTAACCTTCAATTATTCTTATCAACCTTTAATTATTAAATAATTAACCTTTAATTATTTAATTTACCATTTAATTATCTTTAATTAATAAATTACCCTTAATAAATTAATTACCACTTAATTAATAAAATTTCAATAAGTGATCATCCCTAACCACTTACATTAATTAATTAATCTTTGATTAATTATCTTCAAATTAATTGCTTTAATTTATTAACCATATTAATTATCCTTTCACAAATCATTTGATAAATAAATCAACTTTAATCATTTAGTAATTATCTTTTAATTAATTTCATTAATAAATTAACCATCAATTAATCACATTGACAAATTTTTCTTTAAGTAATTAAGTAAGTGACCTTAAATTAATTACCTTAATTAATTACTCTTTCATTACCTCATTAATTATCAAAACCTTAATTAGATTAAGATAAAATCATTTCCTTTATTAGATACCAAATCACATATTTAGTTTAAAACATTTAATTAGGACAGTGTTTTAAAAACTTGGTTAAGTTTTAATTCAAAACTGTTTTCACACTTAACTTCAAATATCGAGCCAAATTACAAAATTCCCGAGTAAAACTTCGAGTCACTCACGACCCTACCCACTTCGAGTCAAACCCGGGAACGACCTGAAACCACTCACCATCAAAATTCCCAGATCACTTAGAAGTGCACGTGCACGTGCACATCACCAGAATTCGCCTCCAGTCGACATCGCGGCGTCGATCTAGTCGACCATCTTCCTCGCACCACTCCCCGATCGCCAAAACCCCATCATCTCTTCAAAAACGAATTCAAGCTTAAAAGCTCGAACCTGGAAACACGAGACAGAACCCAGCCTCCAAACCTGTCAACACGTCGCATTCGAAATTTCGACCACCAGAACGCGTCGCACCTCCGTCCAGACCTTCGTCTACATCCACACTACCATCTCCAAAAATCCCACTGCACTCGATCAATCGTAGAACCCGCGGTGGATCGAACAACCAAACCCAGTTAAACTAGGGTTCTAGAATAAATTCAACTGCCACTGCCTCTTCGATTAATTACATCACCCTCTAGTATTTTTCCCATCACCTTCGATCACCCCTCCATCGATACTGAAGATCGCGACCTCCCAGTCAACAGAGATCATCAGAAAATCCCAATATACCATTTTCAGTTCGAACAAGAACAGCACCTTCAAACTAGTATTAAAAATTACGAATTTAGTTTTAAAAATCATGTTTTCGTTTAGGGATTTGATTTATAACCCTGAATTAATGAATCACTAAGTTTGGGTTTTGACTTATATTAGATTTTCTTAGTCATTTTTGTTTTCCAGATAATTTCCAGAGACATTTCACTATTATTTAACTTAAGTAAAATTTTAATCTAAAGTTTGTGATGGAACAAACAAGTTTCATTTAAATCTTACGTGTAAACAAAGTCAAAATCAAGAGGTTTTGAATTTAAATCAAGGCTTGAACTCTGGGAACTATAAACAGAGATTACTCTGATAAAACACACATGCATACTATACATTCTTATGTACTCAACAGAATTGCATATATATATATATATATATATATATATATGTACACACACTACATACTTATTCAAGGATGAAACATGCAACAGATTTGTATACTTAAACATTTAAAGGTGATGTTACTCACCTGGAAGCAAATTTGAAACAGAGAGATGCTCTGAGTTTTGAAAAAATGCAGTTTTGATCCTCTCTTTTTTTCTTTCTTCGGTATATTACTTCCAAACTTGAATACTAAGTGATGTTTTTCTTTTCTTTTTATTTCCTGTTCTTTGCTATTTTGTTCAAATAAAATAAAGGTTTGTGGATGTGTAGATATATATGAAGGGTTTGCGTACATGTTCAAGTACTAAAACATTATATTGTATAGTTACTTTATACATGCTTTGTACAACTAAAGACCTTCTTCCTTCTTTCAAGGGGATGATGTGATCTGGTACATGATGAAGAGTAAGTAGCATTTGTTAGTCTATAGGATAGTGGTTTTGATGACAACAACTATAGGAGTGTTATAAAATATATATGTACAGGAAATCTATATGCAGGTATCAACAAAAGAAGACTGTACAGTAAAGAAGACAAAGATCAAGAGTTCAAGATTGAAGACCCATGAGATTCAGGATATTCAAGAGTTCAAGACAAATAATATAGTTAGGTTAGATATTTGTTAAAACTCCTTGAAAGCACTATTGTAACGACCCATAAATTTTGATTGGTTTTGATAACGTAGTTAATTGAAATTTTGTAAAATTTTAAATAATAAAATTTGAAAATAAAAATTTATTATTTAGAATACGTCTATTTTAATATAGCAACTGGAAAATTTTCATTTGATAATATTGAAGTTTGTTTTCCAGTGAAATTTCATTTCAAATCAAACCGGTTAATAAAAGTGAATTTAAAAGTTTTACGAAACCAAAATACATCAGCAGGAGAAAATTTATTCAGATCATTCTGAATCAGACCGCGAGATTCGTTTTTCCAAATTTGGACTTCTATTTCTCCGTTATCTTAATTCTGACCAAATAGCAGCATTTTCGGTACCGGTTATCGATTTTTGATCCGATGATCGTACCACCAATATCTGTATACCGTTTTGATCGTCTCGATGTGCTGATCTCTGCGGTATATTCAATTCTATATTTTGAAGCTTGGCATGCGAAGAAGTCAGTGAAACGGTGAACCGTAACGGTACCCGTTTAAATCTTTGGTCCTATTGTCTTTCAGATTTGTCCACCATATAAACCCAATGGCTTGTTGCTTTTATTATCCCCGCAAATTCAGCTATTGACTGTTGCCTTTTCCTAGACCCTATTTTTCTACTTTCTTCTTTTATTTCTATCGGTTTGGGAATTCAAAACACTGGATGATAGTACGTTTCGCATTCATCTATTTGTGAACTGATCATTTACATTTTTTTTCAAAACTGACTTTCCCCATAATTTTCTCCATCCTTTCCTCGAAGCAGACTCGCTCAACAAAGAAAAATTTTATCCGCGTGATTAAACTGGAGCCTGCGCACGAAATTCTAGAGCATCCCACCGATCCAACAACCATCCTCCTTGCCTATCTCTCCATCACCTCGTCACCAAAGCCTCTCTTCTTCCCATCAAGGTTCGACTGCTCCACTTCTCCTTCCTCCTTGTTCCGACCCAGCCCTATCACCTTTCTTTCCCTCCATTCGAAAGTCTTCCCGCCAACAGCCTCTCCGCCTCTGCTCCCCTATGTGCCACCCCTCTACCGAGCCCACCACATCATCCCCACCACGCCGGCCTTCACCTCAGTGACAGCCATCCTAGACTCCGCCCATCACCTTGCAGCCGATCCTCTCTGTTTTAAAAAAAAAAGTAAGTTATGTGTATTTATAATTTATATATTTTAAAGAATATTAAGTTTCATGCATTTATATTGTAGCTTATAGCTTACAAATGTTATACGTATACAACCTATATAATGTTTATGAATTATATTTTATACTTACTGTTTTGTATAAATAAGCATGACAGCCTATATATATATGTACTTGTCGTATTTGATAAAGTAAGTATCAGGTATTGTTTATGAAATCCTAGTTTTATGCTGTAAATGTAGGATCGATTTCACCCTAGAGGGGGGGTGAATAGGGTGATACTATAAATTGTTAAAATTATTGCGGAAGTTATATCAATTTTAACACAGATTTCAACACAGATTAAGCAGAATAATAACAGCACAGATATTGCAGAATAAATAACAGAACAGAACAACACAGAATTTACCCAGCTTCGGCAAAACCCTGCCTACGTGCTGCCCCCAAGGTTTCTACTAGAAATTAGATAGTCACACGCTTACACACGTAAACTCGCGACACCCGCTACTGACTAATCCTAACTCTACGCTCAAAACCCTGCCACAACTCAGCCACTGAGTTGCGAATTCTCAATCTACGCCACGTAGATTGTCCCCTAGTCACACGACTAGAAAAGTTGCAATTTTAATACAAATTTAAAAACGATTTAAAAACAAATTAAAAGCCCTATATAAAAATAGATAAAAAACCCCCTTTTTATATATTAAACCCTTTTACTCAAAAAGCAATAGCCGGCCCTTCCTCCTTTTTACTTTAGCTCGTTACTTCTCTTATTCTTCTTAGAGAGAAATGATGGCGGCTTAGTTACTGAATTAGGGCTTGTGGAAAAATTGGGGATTTCGTTCCTCTTGCGCTCTGATCTTTTGGGCTTTTCGAAGTGCCGTTCCTACTTCGATCGCGTTGTTGGTTATTCGAGAATTTTGCCTGGCACGATCGATTTCTTGTTGCGTACTCTGGCTACTTCGACGTTGATCGAGTTTGAGATGGCTCCGGTATGTTATTTTCCTTTTTGTGCTTATCTGATTTTCGTATTTGAACTCGATGCATCTTTGCCGATGATGTATAGGGTATTTATATAGGATTCCATCTCCTTGTTTTTCGTTCGTCTGATAGTTATTTGATTTCGTCAATCACTCTTGCTTGCCGTTCGATTTTACTTGAATGATGATGATATGCACTGACTTGTTCATGCGCGTATATTCGATTCACACGTCATTGATCGATTTCGTGATGACCACGGTTTCGATTCTGGTCTTGGTCAATTTGCTTGGTCATCACGGCATTGAATTGTATTGACGATGTTTATTTTTGATTCCGTGTTCTGACTTGTTCATTGCGGCTTTTAGTTTGCTGTGTTGCCATCTCTTTGTTGTTCATATATGCTCGACTATTTTAGAACAGCTTTGACTTGATTTATTAAAACTGTTTTGTCTTCAATTTGGTCTCTCGGCTATGTAGTCTCAGGCAATGGCTTTGCTTGTTCACTGAAGTGATGTATATTGGTTGAACTTTGCACTTGATATTTGTGGCCAGTTTGAACTGCAGTTAGTCTTCGGTACTTGATACTGCATAATGCTTGACTTGACTTAGTTTGTGATAATGTTCGACTTGATTCGAACTTGTTGCCTCCTCACTAGAACTTGTTTCACTGTTGCATTGGTTTTGTATTTATGTGTGTCCAGACCTGTTTTGGCATCGCTGTATCTTGTGCATTTGTGATACTTGTAGTCTGATTATTTCACTGCATGTGGTCTGGACTTGCTGCCTTGTACTGGTTCACTTGAGCTTGCACTGTGTTGAGTTGAGCTATGTTTTACTTAAACCTGCTTTGGTCAGGTTGCATTTGTAGATTTCATTGTTGCAGTTTCCTTTGTGTACACGATATATTGTGTAGTCTGGTCTGTTGCTTGATGAAGAGGTTGAACCTGATAGTCGAACTTGCATGTTGCCTTAACTTTTTGGTTGTTGCTGTTTTAACACTACTGTCGATTGTTTTCGACTGTTATTGCATTTGTACATTTGAATTTTGGTTGAGGCTGTGATTTATGTGTCTTGACCATTTCATTTGATTTGCACCTGTGTTGAATCCGATAATCTGGGTTTGACCTGTGCTCACCTGTCCCTGTAAATTTATCAAGTGTATATATATCGGTGTGCACGGCCTTGTGACATGTACAGTGATACACTGTGCATGTCACATCGTTCGTGTGTGATGAATTTAAATATAAATGATGACTAACAACCCAAATAACTGAGGCAAATAATATTTTCAAAATCCACATTTTATTTTATATTGCAAAAATATTTCTTTTTCAATTTTACTGCGTTTGAGAATATTTTTGCAGATTACTCGGATGCTGGAATCAGACTGGAATGCAGTTGAAGACAAAATACGAGTGTGAGTGATATGTAGTGAGGTAATGATGTAACTATGAAATTGTGATGTAATTGTATAGATGTAGTGAGAGCTTGAATTTGTACTATTCAAAATTGTAATAAATATTTGTTTGAATAAAATATTCATTTGAATTCAAATTCTGTGTTATTTATTCTATCCAGCAAATATTTATTTAATCTGTGATATTTAAAATAGTATAGAAACAAATACATTTAAATGACTGTATATATGTTTATTATCATCAAACAAAAATCATATACACGCATATTCAACAGTAAATGTATACATAGATTTAAAACTATAAGCTTTATTGTTTAACTAAATTTACAATGTATGAGTACAGTAATGTATATCGCATATAGATGGTATTTTAAATGGAACTTGGATCTCAGGTGTATAAATATGTATCTAATTATATAGGGGTTGGGTTTCAAATTATAACGATTCACTTTATAGTATATATTTGCTGCAGCTATCTTATATCACTGAGGAGTATTGTATATATGATAGCCGGTAGGGCTTTATTTTGTACCGTAAGATAGTGACCCATATGATCGACCGTTTATAGTAATGTAATGTATTAGTGTATATATAAATTTACTGTTTTAAGATATTGTTTTGAAATATATTACAATATGGATATTATATATACTAGTCGGTTTGTTTATGGGCTATGCTATATATTAGTTAAACTAATTCAGGTACTGTTAACATCAGATGTTATGTATATACTATGGCATGGGTATGGCTTTAAATATAGTTATAGTTTCGTGATAAATTAAACATTGATTCGAAAAGAGGATATTTGAAGTAATTATATTACATTATAGAAGCCTAGCTTGTTATAGGGTATGGTTCTCTGTAGATAGATAAGTTGTAGTAAAATTTGCGTGTTTAAGTGTTATATTTTATATGTTTTGGTCAGTATCCATGTTAGTTGATATAAAAAAGTTATACATAGACTTTAGTTTAAATATTGATTTCTAAGATATAACTTGTATATAAGTTCGCATACGTTTATATTGTACTATATATCTATTCGATTATATAAGTATTGATTTTAAACATATTATGTATATATGTTAATTTTAATATATGTGTTAATTTGAACAAATGGATTTTTTTTTTTTTGAAATACATATATATTTAAATATTAAGCAGGTTTGATATTAGAATACGATTCTTTTCTTTATATATATATATAAATTCGCTTATACCAATTATCTTCATCGATCCAGTTTTGATTTTTATTCCGTCGATCTCTGTTATCAGCTTTGTTCGTCGCGCCTGTTTTCTTCATCAAATCGTATCCATATAGTGTTGCTTTGGAATTCGTAGCTCATTTCTTTGTCAGATCTTTCTAGCCTCGAAAGGTGAGCAACCACTCACGATTGACATTCTTTTATTTATTAAATTTGATTTCAATTGAAACGACAATTGGAATATGCTGCTGTAGTTATTTACATTGTTATATATATGCTATTATCCATAACTGTTCACCTGTGACATCTGACACCCGTATCTGTTATTTATTGATGATATATGCCTGTTGTTTTATTTTATATTATCTGTTATCACTCTGCAAGTTCCCTGTTAGTATAGAATTCACTATGGGTTGAAATGATACATACCCGAACGGACTTTAGAATAGGAGAAAATCGTTATGGGTTGAAATGATAAACCCAAGCAATTTTCAAATTGAATTTAAATTGGGATTACGGGTCGAAATGATATCCACCCGTATATATTTAAATTTCGGATTGAAATGATAAATATCCGTATCACTTAACCATATGATGTATATATACAGACACCGTTGGTCCATATATATAAATATTTTGAAAATGAATTCTATGGTTTCGGAAAGAAATATATGGTTTTATAAATGTTTGAGCCTTAAATTATTTAATTTAAATTAGGATGGATTAAATACTTATGAGATGTTTAAGTATAAAAAATTATATTTTCAAAATAGATTTTGGTAATAATTTGAATAAGTTAAGGTTGGAAAGATAATTTATTTATTAAACCAATTTGAAACTTATTGAAATTGAGATTTAAGATATGATTTATAACTTGGGTTTATTTAAATAATTTAATGAAAAATTCTTGCTTAAATAAATTTAAGAAAATAATTAGTAAAAATGAAATGTAAGGCTAGATGATATTGAGTTTATTAAGTGAATATTCCCTGATTAAATAATAATGAAGTTAAATCAAGAGCTATATGAAACTGTTAAATCTAACTTTGGAAAATGTTGAGTATTAAAACTTTGAAATATATTGAAAATTTAAATGGTATATTTAGAACTGAATTAAATTGATGAATTGAGCTTTGAATAAATTTGAATCTGGAATTTGAAGTTGATTTGAATCGTTTTGCCAAACTTGAGGAAAGTAAATACTTTGATTTTAAATTATTTAACCTATATATATACTATTTTGGAAAATAGATATATTTGAAATGAAATGATATTTTGGTTTTGAAGTATAAATTAATTTGGAATGACCACGGTGTTATAGTGTATATTTCCACCTCGTAGATAGTTCTGAAGATCCTTAGAGGATGGTTATCCCAAACATCCTTTAAGTTACTTGTATTTCAGTTGATATTTCACTTGAGTTGGATTTATTGATATAAGAATGTTAATCCTGACTCGAGTGTTTTGTGTTTTGCTTTACGCTCGGGTCAGACCGAGTGATACAGCATTTGAGACTCACCCTTGGAGTTTGGAGCTTCCTTTGGAGATCCAACTATCGCCTCAGCTTTCAGCTCTTCTAGTTGATTTGTTCGGAGAAGTCATCTATTCGTACTGGAGACTTCACTACATTTGAGATATTCTATTGTATTTTATTTTAACTCTGATGTTTATATAGTAGCTTCATGAACTACTATTTTATCTATTCCGCTGCGCATTATTGTATTACTCTGTGTCTGTGATCTGTGATTGATTTATTTACTGTATATGCTGAGTTTTGCCAAATTTAAATTAACAATTCGGTATTTTGAATTATTCAAGTCTGACATGTGTGGATTATATGTCGATTTGAATGGTCCAAAATAGCGGGTCGTTACAGTTGGTATCAGAGCCAGGTTCTAGGCGAAACTTAGCATATATTGTAAATTTATTTACAGAATCACTTTCGTTCGGGCCTATCTTCGAATCAGAATTCTTGTTGATTAGAGTTCCTATAATTTGAATTGCTATCTTTGTTCTGAAATTCGTCTTGGCCTCTCCCTATTTATATTCTTATATGAGTATCCGTCTTCTTTTTGAATATTAATTATCTCATCTTGGTGCGAGTCCTTTCCTTTTTATTTTGAAATTTCCTTTGATTTAAATTTCCCCGTAAATTTTTGAACTTCTATCTTGTTGATTTTGGACTCATTGAATGATAGGAAAATATTTTGGTTAATGGCAAAATCTGAAGAGCAGAAAGCAGCCCGTCGGGCACGAAGAGCACTGGCCCGTAAGGAACGGGAGGAAGCAATAGAGGAACAAGAGAGGCTGTGGAGAGAAAGGGTAGAACCGGGTCCTTATGACCATGTCATTTGTTATCGGTGTCAGGAAAAGGGGCATTATGCAGCCATGTGCGGAAAGAGATGGAAAGGGAAAAAGAAGGAGGGCAAGCGCTTTCGATCCGAGATTTTCTGTTTTAAGTGTCGTAAGAAGGGACACTTCCCAAGTCGCTGCCTGGAAGTGAAGAAAGTGAAATCGGCACTCACGGCATCTACCGACCAGTCAACCATTTGCTACCACTGTAGACAGACTGGACATTTAGCCAGAGATTGTTCCGAGAGACAGCGCGGAAGGCAAGCTGTGTTACGTCCTGCTCGAGCTGCTGCCTTCCCAAAGTTCATTAGGGAAGATGGGAGAATAGTGTACTCATGCAAGAAATGTCATAGTTGGGGGCACCTTGATGTGGAGTGTACTGGACCCGTTGAAGCACCACCCGGTAGGATTAATACCGATGCATTATTCTTGTAGAAGTATGGATCAGTGAAATCTCTTTGTATTAGTGGTTTAAGTTAAGTCGTATTAAGTAAACTCTGTTATATCCTTTGCCTAGTAAAAGTCGATGTGTCGAACTTAAGATTTATAATGATGCTTTACCATTTCGTTTGATGAGAATTTGTTGTTTTTTTCTTTCGCTAATGGAATAAATTCCTTTGAATTAACATAGGTTAATATACCTCGGAATCTTGGTTAGGATTCTCATTAAGTAGGATCCCTTTTGAATTTGACTTCAACTTCTATCACGTTCCGAGATTCATTCTGGAATCATCCTTTGAAATCGGGTTTGTTTGTATTTTAGAAAGTGTTTTATATATCGAAATTATTATCTTTATAAGTATGATTATATTCCAAATATAAAAGTAAATGTTTTCGATAAAGATTATATACCCTTTTAAAAAAAATGAGAATTTGAGGTTTAGGAAGGATTTGCAATTTTGAGGAAAAAAAAAAAAATTTAATAAGAAAGTTGATTTATCTAAAAAAAAAAAAATTTGATTTATAACTGAAGGATTTTAAATTTGAAATCCGAGAATTGAACTCCGGTATTTTGAAATTGGTTTTTAAGATTTTGAAATATATAATAATAGTATGATTTAAAAGTATTTTCCCAATAAGAAATGTTTCCAATAAATTTTAATGAGTTCGAATGATTTTGAAGAAATCTCAAAAGAAGTTTGAGAAAATAGAAGTCCAGAACTCACTTATGTCGCTGGAAAATAATTTCGGTGATGAGTGCACGCATCATCGACATTGATTTTCGAGTTTCAGAGTGAGAGATAGGCCACTTTAATAGCTTTGCTATGCGAGTGATTTTGCGAAACCAATTTTGATTTCAAATTCCGAAGTAAGATTTGATATGCGAAAGATATATGTATATATATTTGAAATGATTTGAAGTAAACCGGTGTTTAGTCCTCGAGTTTTAGATTTGATTTGAGATAACCCTATTTTGGAATTGATTTACTGATTTAATTGTGATTTCCAACTCTTGGATTGAAATATGATTTCTTCGACTATTTTGAAGGTTCGAGCACTTCCAAATCAAGGTTAACTTTTAAAAAGCTAAGAATTTTGAAGTAAAACATATAAGTTTGATATGTATGTTTAAAATATGTAATAATATGATTTAAATAAGCTGAAACTGTTTTGTTAATTAACAAATAAGGCAATTTTAAAATTTTCTAATATGAAATTTAGATTGAAACGTTTTGAAAAGAATTTGATCTTCAAAATATTTTGAATAAAGTTTAGTTAAATGTTTTAACTTAGTAACATCTTTATGAAACTAATATAGTTGTACGTATGCTGGTTGATTCGCATAGTTAATTTGATCCAAGTTTGAGTACACAAGTTCGAGGTGGATTACACCATTTCGTGTTAGGATTTTTTCATTCGATTCTTGACGGCGAATATTAGATAGGGATTTTGGACTTGATTCTAGAATTCTCTATCATAGCATATGGCTATGCAAGGAGACTGATGGCTTCTAGTCGAGAAACCATATCGAATTTCGCATTTAGGGAAGTCGAATGGACAATACTAGTTCGAAAGCGAACTTGCGTGATCGAGCGAGCGATCAAATGTGATTCTGCGAAATAATGACGTATGTACATCTTATATCATTGATATATTTTGACGCTGAAATTGAAAGCTGTCGGGTTAGAATTCTTTACTTACTAAAATAAAGTTTCCAATTTAAATTACAAAGATATATAACCCATAAAAGCAAATATATTCAATCCCATATGGCTCTTCATACAGCGAAATTTATTTTGAAAAAATTTGATCCTTATATAAGATAGACCTTACGTAAGTATAAGATGATTTTGAAAATATTTGATTTGGAAATGAATTGGTTGACTTAAATTATATTGATTTGGAAATTTGGATTTATTTTCTAAATCTATTATTCTTGAAACTTAGAAATTAGAGATAATGAATTTGAGAAGAAATAATTTGGTGAAATTGTATATGATTTTGAAATTGAATTGATATTGAAACAAATTGAAATTTGAGAACCTTATGTTACTAAACACTTGATCTGGGAGTTGTCGAACTTATATAAATTTGATTTGTATGAGTATGAAATTGATTCGAAAACTATAGATTTGGAAGGTACTCAATTTGAAAGTGAAATCTTATATAATTGAAGTCTATATAAGTATGATTTGATATACTATTGATTTTGGAAAGTATTTGATTTGAAATTTAAAATCTTATATATAATGGATTTTATATAAGTACGATATTTGAAAGTGATTTGAAAAGGTACTATATGATACATATTTTCGAAGTAAAGATATGGAAAGTGCCTTCTGCTTGATATCCGATTTGTGGCCACATCTTGGATTCATTCTATCGATATTATTCTCTCTGATTTGGTTTTCCGGATATGATACTCGAGTGTCCTTCGAATTCCATGGCGTTACCCATGGTCTTACGAACTCGACTGCATAGCGTAATTCGTAAGGCAGTGATTGCTTAAAGGGTACGGATGTTTCATGGGGGATCCAGGCGTAACCATTGTGTATCTGCGATCTATGGTCGTGTTAGTGGCGTAATCCGCAAGGCAGAGATTGCTTACGGGGTATGGATGTTTCCTGGGGGATCCAGGCGTAACCATTTTTATGTATCCTGCGGTCCACAGTTTTGTTGCATGGCGAAATTCGCAAGGCAGTGAATGCTTAAAAGGTACGGATGTTTCCTGGGGGACCCAGGCGTAACCATTGTGTATCTGCGATCCATGATTTGATTCGTATTGTTTTGTTTGGATTGTACTTTCCATATCTATTTTTAAAAGTTTTCCAGTATTCTCACTGGGTGTTGAAACAAGTCTACTAAGTACCTGGAGAATTCTAGTTTTGCGCCTGATCAACGCACTACCAGAGTCTACAGGAACAAGGATAAACTTGTTGAAACACCGAGTTATAAAAGTATTTTCGAAAGAAAATTTGTTTCGTTATAAAGGTATTTTATAATAAAAGTATTTCCAACAAAGAAAATTTTGTATTGATATTTGGAATCAAAACCCTTATGGTTCTAAATTAACTATTCATGCCCGATACTATTCCTTGAATCTACCTTATCTGCTCAGCTTGATTTATTCACCTATATTCTGTTTTTCCAAGTCGTGCTTCTTTTCCTTGTTGATTATATCCTTTTCAAATATTGTTTATTTATTTACCTCATGGTTTAATAGAAAATTTTAGTGTTATAAAAATTTTAGAAGTTATTAATTAAATAAAACATATTTAAAGTAAATGATCATTGATTATTAATAATGTTGAAAAGTATCTTGAGATAAAAATTAATAAATTTATGAATTTTGGATTTAAATGTTTTCAATAGCTTCTTTGAAAAAAAATATGTAATAATGTAAATAATTGTTTTTCAAATAGCTTACATATATTTATAAAGGTGTTATTTAAACATATAAATGGTATTTATAAAGAAAACAAGAAACTTTACAAATGAGTTTTGAAAAATAATTAAGGTATTAAAAATAATTGAATTGTAAATGAAGATTTCAAATGAATATTTCAAGTAAAATTTATATAGTTAAATTGATTGTTTATCCTTGTCTTTTAATCTATCTTTTCTGTCTGGTTGTTTCTATTCTCCTACCTCCTTCCTTTTCGGGGACGAAAAGTTTTGAGTCGGGGAGAGTGTAACGACCCATAAATTTTGATTGGTTTTGATAACGTAGTTAATTGAAATTTTGTAAAATTTTAAATAATAAAATTTGAAAATAAAAATTTATTATTTAGAATACGTCTATTTAAATATAGCAACTGGAAAATTTTCATTTGATAATATTGAAGTTTGTTTTCCAGTGAAATTTCATTTCAAATCAAATCGGTTAATAAAAGTGAATTTAAAAGTTTTACGAAACCAAAATACATCAGCAGGAGAAAATTTATTCAGATCATTCTGAATCAGACCGCGAGATTCGTTTTTCCAAATTTGGACTTCTATTTCTCCGTTATCTTAATTCTGACCAAATAGCAGCATTTTCGGTACCGGTTATTGATTTTTGATCCGATGATCGTACCACCAATATCTGTATACCGTTTTGATCGTCTCGATGTGCTGATCTCTGCGGTATATTCAATTCTATATTTTGAAGCTTGGCATGCGAAGAAGTCAGTGAAACGGTGAACCGTAACGGTACCCGTTTAAATCTTTGGTCCTATTGTCTTTCAGATTTGTCCACCATATAAACCCAATGGCTTGTTGCTTTTATTATCCCCGCAAATTCAGCTATTGACTGTTGCCTTTTCCTAGACCCTATTTTTCTACTTTCTTCTTTTATTTCTATCGGTTTGGGAATTCAAAACACTGGATGATAGTACGTTTCGCATTCATCTATTTGTGAACTGATCATTTACATTTTTTTTTCAAAACTGACTTTCCCCATAATTTTCTCCATCCTTTCCTCGAAGCAGACTCGCTCAACAAAGAAAAATTTTATCCGCGTGATTAAACTGGAGCCTGCGCACGAAATTCTAGAGCATCCCACCGATCCAACAACCATCCTCCTTGCCTATCTCTCCATCACCTCGTCACCAAAGCCTCTCTTCTTCCCATCAAGGTTCGACTGCTCCACTTCTCCTTCCTCCTTGTTCCGACCCAGCCCTATCACCTTTCTTTCCCTCCATTCGAAAGTCTTCCCGCCAACAGCCTCTCCGCCTCTGCTCCCCTATGTGCCACCCCTCTACCGAGCCCACCACATCATCCCCACCACGCCGGCCTTCACCTCAGTGACAGCCATCCTAGACTCCGCCCATCACCTTGCAGCCGATCCTCTCTGTTTTAAAAAAAAAAGTAAGTTATGTGTATTTATAATTTATATATTTTAAAGAATATTAAGTTTCATGCATTTATATTGTAGCTTATAGCTTACAAATGTTATACGTATACAACCTATATAATGTTTATGAATTATATTTTATACTTACTGTTTTGTATAAATAAGCATGACAGCCTATATATATATGTACTTGTCGTATTTGATAAAGTAAGTATCAGGTATTGTTTATGAAATCCTAGTTTTATGCTGTAAATGTATACATAGATTTAAAACTATAAGCTTTATTGTTTAACTAAATTTACAATGTATGAGTACAGTAATGTATATCGCATATAGATGGTATTTTAAATGGAACTTGGATCTCAGGTGTATAAATATGTATCTAATTATATAGGGGTTGGGTTTCAAATTATAACGATTCACTTTATAGTATATATTTGCTGCAGCTATCTTATATCACTGAGGAGTATTGTATATATGATAGCCGGTAGGGCTTTATTTTGTACCGTAAGATAGTGACCCATATGATCGACCGTTTATAGTAATGTAATGTATTAGTGTATATATAAATTTACTGTTTTAAGATATTGTTTTGAAATATATTACAATATGGATATTATATATACTAGTCGGTTTGTTTATGGGCTATGCTATATATTAGTTAAACTAATTCAGGTACTGTTAACATCAGATGTTATGTATATACTATGGCATGGGTATGGCTTTAAATATAGTTATAGTTTCGTGATAAATTAAACATTGATTCGAAAAGAGGATATTTGAAGTAATTATATTACATTATAGAAGCCTAGCTTGTTATAGGGTATGGTTCTGTGTAGATAGATAAGTTGTAGTAAAATTTGCGTGTTTAAGTGTTATATTTTATATGTTTTGGTCAGTATCCATGTTAGTTGATATAAAGCAAGTTATACATAGACTTTAGTTTAAATATTGATTTCTAAGATATAACTTGTATATAAGTTCGCATACGTTTATATTGTACTATATATCTATTCGATTATATAAGTATTGATTTTAAACATATTATGTATATATGTTAATTTTAATATATGTGTTAATTTGAAGAAATGGATTTTTTTTTTTTGAAATACATATATATTTAAATATTAAGCAGGTTTGATATTTGAATACGATTCTTTTCTTTATATATATATATAAATTCGCTTATACCAATTATCTTCATCGATCCAGTTTTGATTTTTATTCCGTCGATCTCTGTTATCAGCTTTGTTCGTCGCGCCTGTTTTCTTCATCAAATCGTATCCATCTAGTGTTGCTTTGGAATTCGTAGCTCATTTCTTTGTCAGATCTCTCTAGCCTCGAAAGGTGAGCAACCACTCACGATTGACATTCTTTTATTTATTAAATTTGATTTCAATTGAAACGACAATTGGAATATGCTGCTGTAGTTATTTACATTGTTATATATATGCTATTATCCATAACTGTTCACCTGTGACATCTGACACCCGTATCTGTTATTTATTGATGATATATGCCTGTTGTTTTATTTTATATTATCTGTTATCACTCTGCAAGTTCCCTGTTAGTATAGAATTCACTATGGGTTGAAATGATACATACCCGAACGGACTTTAGAATAGGAGAAAATCGTTATGGGTTGAAATGATAAACCCAAGCAATTTTCAAATTGAATTGAAATTGGGATTACGGGTCGAAATGATATCCACCCGTATATATTTAAATTTCGGATTGAAATGATAAATATCCGTATCACTTAATGTAACAACCCAAATTTTTGTAAATTTTAATTTTTGACAAAATGACGATTTAATCTAGTTGACAATTGATATTGAGTTTTAAATCGTATTTAAAAGTCTTTAATAAAATTGTTAATCGTTGTTTGGGATTTTAAATCAAATTTGAAATTCTTTTATAAAAATGTTGACCGGGCTTTACAATTTGAATCTTGGCCCATGTTTCTTGGCTTTGCCGAGATGATATCAGGGGCAAACCCGATCTCCTCTCTCTCCCATTCTTCCATTTTCGTAACCCTAAAACTAAATCAAACAAGAGAAAATAATGGCAGCTCGATTTTCTCGCGTTCGTTCGTTCCTCAAATTTGGGCGTCTTCGATCAATTGCTTCTGGAAATCGAGGGCGCCAACTTCTATGACTTCGCCCTGGCTGCTTCGATGATAGTCGTGCTCGAGGGGATTTTGGCTGCATCATTCGTGGCTAAGGTGAGTGGATAACCGCTCACATCTAATTCCTACTTTGGGTTATTTAGAGCTCGAAGCTCCGCGAATTTTCGTGTTCCTATTTTATGGCTATCTGGACTGCGTTCGTGTTGTTCGATTTTCTTGACTTGGGATTTAAGTGATTTAGTAATTGATGGTTCGATCAATTTGGGTTTAACCCCTTGTTTTCGTTCGTATATGATTTTTGAATTGTGATGGTTTGGGTTTCTCGACTTGTTCGACTTCGTCCCAGGTTGTTGTTTTTGCTCTGCCTGTGATCTTTGTCTCTGGCCATCTTCTCTGTCAGTCTTATAGTTAATGTATTTGAGTAGTTGCCAGTTTCCTCTTTGCTGCACTAAGTTGTAGTTACTGTCTGTACATGCTCCACTGTATCTTCATCTATAATTAAATTATACATGCTTGCACCCATGTAGATGATTTACTGGTCATTTTCATGTAGCTGTAGTCTTTGTATATATGTATGATGTTGCGCACTTGATTGCACATACCTGGATTTCTTGATTGTTGTAGTTGCCTGTTCCATGTTGCGGTCTGGCTCATTTTGAGATGTCTCCTTTGCTCCATGCATATGTGCTCTGAAGTTTGTTATGTTGCTTACTGCCTTGACATTTTGTTTACTGGTGTCTTTGTTTCCCTGTTGCCAGTAGCATTCATACTTCATTGTGTAGTTCTTTTGTCATTCACGTGTACATGTTTGATCACCTGCTAGTCGAGCTTGCATGTTGCCTTCATAGATTAATCACTGAGTCCTTCCCTGTTGATCTGTAGCTTCACTTGAGTTGTTGAACTTGAAGTTCTCCCTGTTGTGTCTTTCATCATTCAGTATACTTGCAATGGTCTCTTCATTTTAATTGGTCTTCGTGACAAATTCAGTTGGACTATGTAGCCCTGGTTTTTGATTTGTATTACCTGAACTATCTTGATCTTGGGTACTGCTTCATCTGCGAGGGGTATGTATGTGTATGCATATATATATATATATGTGCATACATGTATACTTGTATCTGCTTGACTTTGGATCTTCTTTGTGACTTCTCTGCAGTTTGTCTTCTTTGATGCACTGTTGCATTTGTACATCTGGACATGTATTTGTTGTCCGCACCTATGTACTTCGACTTTGGCATTTTTCCTTGTTCTAAATTTTGATGTAAGTACTGTCCAGTTACAGTATTCCATATGTTTACAAATTCGTACACTCATGTTTTTGGAGACTGTTTGCACCCAGTTGCATTTTAGTCTTCATATATATATATTTATGTATGTTCGAATTTGCATTCTTGCTCTTGAAGTTTTGGACTTGGTTTTGGGTTATGTTGTTTATCAATTCCTTTGTCTACACTATGCACTTTGCTTGGACACCTGTTATCCAAATCTGCATATATGTACATACATACATAGGTATGTGTGTGTACATATATGGTCGGAATTGTACCAAGTTTGTGTTATTTTTAAAATTGCAAATTGCAGTTACCTTGGTTCAAAACTGATAATTGTTTCTGGGCATTTCATTTTAGCAAATTATTAAGTTGTCTTGGTTTGGTTTCTTCCTCACTTCGGCCTTGGCTACTACGTTGCCCTGTAACCTATGCCTATATGTTGAGTGTCACTGCATTGATCTTTTATGCCTTTGAATTATCACTTCATGTTACATCTGTTAGGTGTAATAGTATTGAACTACCTTATGTTCATATACATTTCCTGTTGAGTTTGCTCCATCCAGTTTCATGCATACTTGACACTGCAGTTTCTTCACTTGGTTCCTACTTTTATACACTGCATATCCATGTGTCATTTTCGCTTGCATCTGTTCATCCCTGAGCACTTGCTGACCTGCTGCATTTTCGTAGCAGTTTTACCCTTGTCCCTTGTGGTGACTTTATACTCTGTTGTGGCGAGGCAGTGCACGCGTGCGTGCACTGTAGCCACACCGAATTGACAGATTTTAATCGATATCTCTTTTATTCTTTATTCATCGACCTGTTGCGTAATTCGTAGGCTGTATTGGCAAGGCAGTACACGTTAGCGTGTACTGCAGCCAATTAGCATTGACATTTTTAAATTGACATTTCAATTGCCTAAACTGCTTTGGATTCTGATTTGTGGATTAACACTGTTTAGTGTTATATCTGCCGTTATCCAATTCTCGTATCGAGAGTTGGATATACGAGATTTCTGTGACTGTCATCTATATTGAGATTGATTATTATTGCTTCTATGCTCTAATAACTGATTTTGAATTAGACTGATCCGAGTATTATTTTCTTTTGAATGTAATACTCGGGTCAGACCGAGTATTTACAGGTTGTAGATTTTTAGCTTTGGATTGCTGCTAGAGCTATGAAGACTTTTTATATCATTTGAAGTGGTCTTCGTCTTGTTGTAGTAGTCAGTGTGTCTGTTTTAAGATGATAATGTATTCATGTATATTAGTCGATAATGTACTTGTATATATAACTTCTTTAGTCGACAGTTGTAGTTGTATCATTTGTATTGTGTCAAATGTATTGTAACTGATATCAGTTATTGTATATATGAGACTTTTCGTTCCATCTGTATTCCGCATTTATGTTATCTGTGTTATTTTTATATTTATTGTCCTAAACTATTATAGCCACTGTGTAGTAGCTTTGAGTTTGTAACGGTATGTCGGATTTCCTCTAAAAGATGAAATGCATGTTATTCTATCTGACATATCGGTGCTCGCACAAGGCAATTACATGGATGGTCGCTCCTCAACGGCCTTATTCTCCGTGCTAGTTGACAGCACTACTCCGTAGTGTTCTTGGCTAGCGTGGGTATAGAGGTGGGGCGTCACAGCTTGGTATCAGAGCCTGGGGTTTAGGACAATTATAAAACATAACTTAGATGGAGCATGTGTTACAACTAATTGTCGATGTTTTATCTCTCATCTTTAAATATGATTATTTTTGACTGTTAGGTATGAATTCCTAACGCTTATTCTTGTGTTTTCGGCTTTGAATTGATTTAGCCGATGTTGATTTTGTTTTAATTTGGCAAATTAAAGCCATTTTGACTTTTGGACTTTGTTCCACTTTTGTTCTATGCTATGAGTGTCATTGTGTACCTGTTACACTGTGATGAAAAATAGCTGGACCAGTTGCAAATTGAGTGATTTTGATTTCTCATTCACATCTTCGTATGTGAATTCTTGTGATTGATTGTTTCTACAATCATTTTTGTGATTTGTCACTTTAAAAATATAAAGGTTTTCTATACTAGTAGTAAATATTAAAATCCTTTTCTCCAAACGATTTCAAAAATTATTTTACTACAAAGCTCTTTTCCTAAATCGTTTTCCAATCTATTAATATATACAAGCCTTTATTTCACTCGTATGAGAAATTGAATTAAACGGCCTAGTAAAACAAGTGGTATGAAACGCTTGCGTTTACTTCGTCGGTTAACTCCTGGACTTGTTCGATTGAACCCTTTTCGTGACAATTTCCTAGTGAAGATTTACAGCTTGTTCGTAAATATTTAAGTTAAGCAAGTGGTTATGGGACATGAAGCTAAACTCATATATTTACTAGCTTGGTGTGATTGACACTTCTTTATGATCATGACGATCATTTTTATGATTTAGACTGGACCTCATCGGTGTGATTTCGTCTCACACATATCTCTTGGGCTTTGAGGATTGTCTAGACACCAGTGTGTGATTTCGTCTCACACATATTGCACGGTTAGACTAGGCCTCATCGGTGTGATTTCGTCTCACACATATCTCTTGGGCTTTGAGGGTTGTCTGGATACTCTTTGTGTGATTTTTATGATTTAGACTAGCAACTGTGCGATGTCTCTTTGTCTGCGAGGGAGACTAAACCCCGCTTTGTTGTAGGGTAGCGCCCTACGGTCTTCGGGCCATTCCTGTGTGAAAATTTAATGGATGGCTTCCATGAGATAGCGTCTCGTCATGTGATACCGGTCGGTGAGTTTTCATACTCCCATTTTTGTGATAGGCCTTTCCCCTTTTCTTTTTATGATTTAGACTAGCGATTATGCGATGTCTCTTTGTCTGCGAGGGAGACTAAACCCCGCTTTGTTGTAGGGTAGTGCCCTACGGTCTTCGGACCATTCCTGTGTGAAACTTTATTGGTTAGCCACCAAGAGATAGCGTCTCGTTCATGTGATACCGGTGTTTTGGAGTTTTCATACTCCCATTTTTATGCTAGGCCTTTTTCCCCCCCTTCATGTGTTTTCTGGATTTCTTGTGATGATTTCTAGAATTTGTGCTTCACCAATTTTCGTGATTTCTATTGACAAGTTTCGTCAATTTATGTGTATTGGTGAATTCATGTGTTATTAACTTGTTATGAATACAAGTTTAGGGTATGATATCCCTTTCTATCTTTGAGAAGATTCTTGTGACATCTTTGATGAATGAAAATTCATTTGGTATTATATTTTGATGCCAGTTATTTTAATGAGATTTTGACGTGTTAACTTCGGTAACCGTCAATTTTGAAATGGATTTACAAGCGGTTCTCCCGCAACACTGATATTGCTAATTTAATCACGCGTTTTCAAAATTCTTTATTTTTTTAAAGTTGTTTCAAAAATATAAATTAAAATTGTTTTCAAATTTTTACAGCTTACATTTTCAAAAGAACGAGGAAGCGATTTAAACATTTCAGAAAAATCGAGGACTATGACCCCTTTCTTTTACTGATTCGCTTAATTCCGGACTTGTCCGTTTGAGAATGTGAAATGTTATTTTTAAAACACACAATCCTGCACTTTCAAGGAAACGATAAAGAGATTTAAACGATTTAGCAAAAGTACGGACTATGAAACCATACTTTTACTACTTCGGTTAATTCCGGACTCGTTAATTGAATATTTATGACTTCTGATTATCGTTTTTGGTAATTAGATGTTTGTGCTTCTGATTATCGTTTTTGATAATCAGATATTTGTGAAATTTGATTATCGTTTAAGATAATTAAATATTTTTCGATTTGATTAATCGAATATTTGTGTTTCTGATTATCGTTTTTGATAATCAGATATTTGTGAAATTTGATTATCATTTGGGATAATTAAATATTTTTCGATTTGATTAATCGAATATTTGTGTTTCTGATTATCGTTTTTGATAATCAGATATTTGTGAAATTTGATTATCATTTGAGATAATTAAATATTTTTCGATTTGATTAATCGAATATTTGTGTTTCTGATTATCGTTTTTGATAATCAGATATTTGTGAAATTTGATTATCATTTGGGATAATTAAATATTTTTCGATTTGATTAATCGAATATTTGTGTTTCTGATTATCGTTTTTGATAATCAGATATTTGTGAAATTTGATTATCATTTGAGATAATTAAATATTTTTTCGATTTGATAATCGAATCTTTGTGATTTCTGATTATCGTTTTGATAATCAGATATTTGTGAAATTTGATTATCGTTTGAGATAATTAAATATTTTTCGATTTGATAATCGAATCTTTGTGATTTCTGATTATCGTTTTTGATAATCAGATATTTGTAAAATTTGATTATCGTTTGAGATAATTAAATATTTTTCGATTTGATAATCGAATCTTTGTGATTTCTGATTATCGTTTTTGATAATCAGATATTGGTGAAATTGATTATCGTTTGAGATAATTAAATATTTTTTCGATTTGATAATCGAATCTTTGTGATTTCTGATTATCGTTTTTGATAATCAGATATTTGTGAAATTTGATTATCGTTTGTGATAATTAAATATTTTTCGATTTGATAATCGAATCTTTGTGATTTCTGATTATCGTTTTTGATAATCAGATATTTGTGAAATTTGATTATCGTTTGAGATAATCAAATATTTTTCGATTTGATAATCGAATCTTTGTGATTTCTGATTATCGTTTTTGATAATCAGATATTTGTGAAATTTAATTATCGCCTGAGATAATTAAATATTTTTCGATTTGATTAATCGAATATTTGTGTTTCTGATTATCGTTTTTGATAATCAGATATTTGTAAAATTTGATTATCGTTTGAGATAATTAAATATTTTTCGATTTGATAATCGAATCTTTGTGATTTCTGATTATCGTTTTTGATAATCAGATATTGGTGAAATTGATTATCGTTTGAGATAATTAAATATTTTTCGATTTGATAATCGAATCTTTGTGATTTCTGATTATCGTTTTTGATAATCAGATATTTGTGAAATTTGATTATCGTTTGAGATAATTAAATATTTTTCGATTTGATAATCGAATCTTTGTGATTTCTGATTATCGTTTTTGATAATCAGATATTTGTGAAATTGATTATCGTTTGAGATAATTAAATATTTTTCGATTTGATAATCTAATAATTGTGTTTCTGATTATCGTTTTTGATAATCAGATATTTGTGAAAATTCGATTATCGTTTTAGATGATTGAATATTTGCGATTTTGAGATTCGTGCTTCGTCTTTTTTTTCTCTGACGATTCAGGTGAGTAATTTGATTTACTCACATTCAATTCGTGCAGTACGTGATTTCTGCTCTAATTCCTTTTTCTTTCCATTGCTAGAACTCGATTGATTCTTGCTTCTAATAGTCGTCTGATTTTGATTCCTTGATCCCCACGATTGTTGATTCTTTTGATTTGAATCAATCGAACCTTTTGATCTCATATCTAATACTTCCCCTGCTGACATTTGCTTATGCATTCGACATTACCATGCTCTTATGGTTGTTACCTTTTGTCCGTTTATTCCTTATGATTGCGAGGACGCAATTTCTTTAAGGAGGGAAGTCTGTAACAACCCAAATTTTTGTAAATTTTAATTTTTGACAAAATGACGATTTAATCTAGTTGACAATTGATATTGAGTTTTAAATCGTATTTAAAAGTCTTTAATAAAATTGTTAATCGTTGTTTGGGATTTTAAATCAAATTTGAAATTCTTTTATAAAAATGTTGACCGGGCTTTACAATTTGAATCTTGGCCCATGTTTCTTGGCTTTGCCGAGATGATATCAGGGGCAAACCCGATCTCCTCTCTCTCCCATTCTTCCATTTTCGTAACCCTAAAACTAAATCAAACAAGAGAAAATAATGGCAGCTCGATTTTCTCGCGTTCGTTCGTTCCTCAAATTTGGGCTTCTTCGATCAATTGCTTCTGGAAATCGAGGGCGCCAACTTCTATGACTTCGCCCTGGCTGCTTCGATGATAGTCGTGCTCGAGGGGATTTTGGCTGCATCATTCGTGGCTAAGGTGAGTGGATAACCGCTCACATCTAATTCCTACTTTGGGTTATTTAGAGCTCGAAGCTCCGCGAATTTTCGTGTTCCTATTTTATGGCTATCTGGACTGCGTTCGTGTTGTTCGATTTTCTTGACTTGGGATTTAAGTGATTTAGTAATTGATGGTTCGATCAATTTGGGTTTAACCCCTTGTTTTCGTTCGTATATGATTTTTGAATTGTGATGGTTTGGGTTTCTCGACTTGTTCGACTTCGTCCCAGGTTGTTGTTTTTGCTCTGCCTGTGATCTTTGTCTCTGGCCATCTTCTCTGTCAGTCTTATAGTTAATGTATTTGAGTAGTTGCCAGTTTCCTCTTTGCTGCACTAAGTTGTAGTTACTGTCTGTACATGCTCCACTGTATCTTCATCTATAATTAAATTATACATGCTTGCACCCATGTAGATGATTTACTGGTCATTTTCATGTAGCTGTAGTCTTTGTATATATGTATGATGTTGCGCACTTGATTGCACATACCTGGATTTCTTGATTGTTGTAGTTGCCTGTTCCATGTTGCGGTCTGGCTCATTTTGAGATGTCTCCTTTGCTCCATGCATATGTGCTCTGAAGTTTGTTATGTTGCTTACTGCCTTGACATTTTGTTTACTGGTGTCTTTGTTTCCCTGTTGCCAGTAGCATTCATACTTCATTGTGTAGTTCTTTTGTCATTCACGTGTACATGTTTGATCACCTGCTAGTCGAGCTTGCATGTTGCCTTCATAGATTAATCACTGAGTCCTTCCCTGTTGATCTGTAGCTTCACTTGAGTTGTTGAACTTGAAGTTCTCCCTGTTGTGTCTTTCATCATTCAGTATACTTGCAATGGTCTCTTCATTTTAATTGGTCTTCGTGACAAATTCAGTTGGACTATGTAGCCCTGGTTTTTGATTTGTATTACCTGAACTATCTTGATCTTGGGTACTGCTTCATCTGCGAGGGGTATGTATGTGTATGCATATATATATATATATATGTGCATACATGTATACTTGTATCTGCTTGACTTTGGATCTTCTTTGTGACTTCTCTGCAGTTTGTCTTCTTTGATGCACTGTTGCATTTGTACATCTGGACATGTATTTGTTGTCCGCACCTATGTACTTCGACTTTGGCATTTTTCCTTGTTCTAAATTTTGATGTAAGTACTGTCCAGTTACAGTATTCCATATGTTTACAAATTCGTACACTCATGTTTTTGGAGACTGTTTGCACCCAGTTGCATTTTAGTCTTCATATATATATATTTATGTATGTTCGAATTTGCATTCTTGCTCTTGAAGTTTTGGACTTGGTTTTGGGTTATGTTGTTTATCAATTCCTTTGTCTACACTATGCACTTTGCTTGGACACCTGTTATCCAAATCTGCATATATGTACATACATACATAGGTATGTGTGTGTACATATATGGTCGGAATTGTACCAAGTTTGTGTTATTTTTAAAATTGCAAATTGCAGTTACCTTGGTTCAAAACTGATAATTGTTTCTGGGCATTTCATTTTAGCAAATTATTAAGTTGTCTTGGTTTGGTTTCTTCCTCACTTCGGCCTTGGCTACTACGTTGCCCTGTAACCTATGCCTATATGTTGAGTGTCACTGCATTGATCTTTTATGCCTTTGAATTATCACTTCATGTTACATCTGTTAGGTGTAATAGTATTGAACTACCTTATGTTCATATACATTTCCTGTTGAGTTTGCTCCATCCAGTTTCATGCATACTTGACACTGCAGTTTCTTCACTTGGTTCCTACTTTTATACACTGCATATCCATGTGTCATTTTCGCTTGCATCTGTTCATCCCTGAGCACTTGCTGACCTGCTGCATTTTCGTAGCAGTTTTACCCTTGTCCCTTGTGGTGACTTTATACTCTGTTGTGGCGAGGCAGTGCACTGTAGCCACACCGAATTGACAGATTTTAATCGATATCTCTTTTATTCTTTATTCATCGACCTGTTGCGTAATTCGTAGGCTGTATTGGCAAGGCAGTACACGTTAGCGTGTACTGCAGCCAATTAGCATTGACATTTTTAAATTGACATTTCAATTGCCTAAACTGCTTTGGATTCTGATTTGTGGATTAACACTGTTTAGTGTTATATCTGCCGTTATCCAATTCTCGTATCGAGAGTTGGATATACGAGATTTCTGTGACTGTCATCTATATTGAGATTGATTATTATTGCTTCTATGCTCTAATAACTGATTTTGAATTAGACTGATCCGAGTATTATTTTCTTTTGAATGTAATACTCGGGTCAGACCGAGTATTTACAGGTTGTAGATTTTTAGCTTTGGATTGCTGCTAGAGCTATGAAGACTTTTTATATCATTTGAAGTGGTCTTCGTCTTGTTGTAGTAGTCAGTGTGTCTGTTTTAAGATGATAATGTATTCATGTATATTAGTCGATAATGTACTTGTATATATAACTTCTTTAGTCGACAGTTGTAGTTGTATCATTTGTATTGTGTCAAATGTATTGTAACTGATATCAGTTATTGTATATATGAGACTTTTCGTTCCATCTGTATTCCGCATTTATGTTATCTGTGTTATTTTTATATTTATTGTCCTAAACTATTATAGCCACTGTGTAGTAGCTTTGAGTTTGTAACGGTATGTCGGATTTCCTCTAAAAGATGAAATGCATGTTATTCTATCTGACATATCGGTGCTCGCACAAGGCAATTACATGGATGGTCGCTCCTCAACAGCCTTATTCTCCGTGCTAGTTGACAGCACTACTCCGTAGTGTTCTTGGCTAGCGTGGGTATAGAGGTGGGGCGTCACACTTAACCATATGATGTATATATACAGACACCGTTGGTCCATATATATAAATATTTTGAAAATGAATTCTATGGTTTCGGAAAGAAATATATGGTTTTATAAATGTTTGAGCCTTAAATTATTTAATTTAAATTAGGATGGATTAAATACTTATGAGATGTTTAAGTATAAAAAATTATATTTTCAAAATAGATTTTGGTAATAATTTGAATAAGTTAAGGTTGGAAAGATAATTTATTTATTAAACCAATTTGAAACTTATTGAAATTGAGATTTAAGATATGATTTATAACTTGGGTTTATTTAAATAATTTAATGAAAAATTCTTGCTTAAATAAATTTAAGAAAATAATTAGTAAAAATGAAATGTAAGGCTAGATGATATTGAGTTTATTAAGTGAATATTCCCTGATTAAATAATAATGAAGTTAAATCAAGAGCTATATGAAACTGTTAAATCTAACTTTGGAAAATGTTGAGTATTAAAACTTTGAAATATATTGAAAATTTAAATGGTATATTTAGAACTGAATTAAATTGATGAATTGAGCTTTGAATAAATTTGAATCTGGAATTTGAAGTTGATTTGAATCGTTTTGCCAAACTTGAGGAAAGTAAATACTTTGATTTTAAATTATTTAACCTATATATATACTATTTTGGAAAATAGATATATTTGAAATGAAATGATATTTTGGTTTTGAAGTATAAATTAATTTGGAATGACCACGGTGTTATAGTGTATATTTCCACCTCGTAGATAGTTCTGAAGATCCTTAGAGGATGGTTATCCCAAACATCCTTTAAGTTACTTGTATTTCAGTTGATATTTCACTTGAGTTGGATTTATTGATATAAGAATGTTAATCCTGACTCGAGTGTTTTGTGTTTTGCTTTACGCTCGGGTCAGACCGAGTGATACAGCATTTGAGACTCACCCTTGGAGTTTGGAGCTTCCTTTGGAGATCCAACTATCGCCTCAGCTTTCAGCTCTTCTAGTTGATTTGTTCGGAGAAGTCATCTATTCGTACTGGAGACTTCACTACATTTGAGATATTCTATTGTATTTTATTTTAACTCTGATGTTTATATAGTAGCTTCATGAACTACTATTTTATCTATTCCGCTGCGCATTATTGTATTACTCTGTGTCTGTGATCTGTGATTGATTTATTTACTGTATATGCTGAGTTTTGCCAAATTTAAATTAACAATTCGGTATTTTGAATTATTCAAGTCTGACATGTGTGGATTATATGTCGATTTGAATGGTCCAAAATAGCGGGTCGTTACAACTATCATTCTTTTTTATCCAATTTACTCGTGGAATGGAATCCACTTCGTTCTTGTTAAAGGGATGGAACCCTAGTGAGATGGAACTCACGAAATATCTAGTGGAACGGATAGTAGCCCTATTTTGTTATCCACTAATTTTGATTCAAAATGATTTTCAAAATTATCTCTTGTTTCATAAAATGATTTTCAAATATTCCTTTTCAAAAGAAAAACCTTCGTTCGTATTTCCAAAAATGTTTTAGCCTCAAAATCATATTTATCATTTTGATATATTTTGATTTCAAAATTGTCCTTGATATTTTAGCCTCAAAATCTATTTTAATATTATATTTACTTTAGTTTATTTACCTTGATTTTAAATATATTTTAGTATATATACATATATATATTCATAAGTATTTCTACTTCTAAATACCTTATACAAATACATAGAGTCCATTTGAATAAAGTTGCATATATTTTAAATCATCATTTTCAAAGAAAAGCAAATCATCATTTTTACTAGACCATGTCGACATCCTCTTTACTTGTCATGTCGACATACTTCCCGTTATAGCAAAGGTTGTTTTCAAAAGAAGTGTCTATTCGTTTAAACCTCTTCGAATGGACACATCCATTCATTCTCTATAAATAGAGACTGTTATGAACGTTTTCCAGTAACTACTTTCTTTATTTTCTCTCCTCTTTACTCTCTTATCTTATTTTCTAATCATCCTATCCATATTCTGCCAAAATCTTAAGTGAATCAATCCAGAATATCTCTAGTTTGATTCTCTGCCACTCTCTTCAAAGAATCTCAGTGCTTATCAGAGTTATAGATACATTTGTACTCAAAGAAACTTGTTTAGGGTTATAAAGGTGTGATCGTGTCCTTGGAAATCGATCGGGTGAACTTGTGTCCTGTGAATCAAGTGGTTCTACCCAGAGACCTGAGAATCTGGAGGGTGTACCTCGTCGCCTTGGAATCGAGGGATTGTAATCTAGATTATTATTGAATAGAAAGCCGTACGAGTTGTGCGGGACTGGATGTAGGGTAACACCGAACCAGTATAAAATTCCTGGTGTGTTCTTTCCTTTACTTGCTTTTTATTTATATTTGCATCTGTTTGTGATTCTGTGATTTGATCTGTGATTGTGTATTTGCATTAAGTTAGTTAAATCAATTTAAATTAAAGAAGTTTTAAAGAAATTCTTAAAACACTATTCACCCCCCCTCTAGTGTTAAATAGCCTTAAGATCATCTTCCGCGTCCCTTTCATTTGGTATCAGAGCAAGTTTTTCAAAGTATTCATAATCTGATTTTTGAAAAGTTCATGGCTAAGTTTGAAATGTTTCCTAAAAATAATTCTTTAATGATCAAATCATTGTGGTCTCATAAATTGATGCATGATAGTTATATAGAATCAGGTAATCTACAAAAGTTGCTCACTGTGCAGGAATCTTGCTTCATGGCGACAAATGAATCTATTCACAATGGACAAGTTGTGCAAATAAGGAAAAACAAGTGGATACTTGATAGTGGATGTTCAAGACATATGACAGGAAATCCAGAGGTACTCAATGACATTATTTACAAGGATGGAGGATTGGTTAATTTTGGGGATAATTCAAAAGGTTATGTAGTTGGCATCGGCAATGTAGGTAATTCTGAAACTCCTATTATTTCAAATGTTTTGTTAGTTAAAAATCTACAACATAATCTACTTAGTATTAGTCAGTTATGTGATAAAGGATATAGGATTAAATTTGAAAAAGACAAGTGTCACATCGAAGATAATAAATCTAATATTATCTTTGAGGGAGTTAGGAAAAAGAATATCTATATTCTCAGTATGAAAATTTCAAATGATAATCTATGTCTTTTGGCCAATACAAGTGACCCTTGGACTTGGCATAAGAGATTTGGACATTTGAATTTTAAACTCTTATCTAGACTATCCAAACTTGATCTAGTAAGAGGCCTCCCTAAGATGCAATTTAAAGTAGATAGTATATGTGATGCATGTTAATTAGGAAAACTTAGAAAAAGTTCCTTTAAACTTAAAGATATGATTTCTACTTCAAAACCTCTTGAGTTACTTCACCTAGATTTATTTGGTCCATCTCAGATTCAATCAATCAACCATAGTAAATATGTCTTTGTAATTGTGGATGATTATTCCAGATATACATGGACAATCTTTCTGAAACATAAAAGTGATACTTTTGATTATTTTAAAAGTTTTTCAAAAAGAGTTCAAAACCAACTTTCTTCCAAGATCATCACTATTCGTAGTGATCACGGTGGTGAATTTGAAAATGAGAAGTTTGAGGAATTCTGTAATCAGAAGGGAATTACTCACAATTTTTCGTTTCCAAGAACTCCACAACAAAACGGAGTAGTTGAGCGTAAGAATAGGACGATTCAAGAGTGTGCTAGAACTCTACTTTCTGATAGTAAATTACCAAAACATTTTTGGGCTGAAGCAGTTGCAACAGCCTGTTATATTTTGAATAGGATTCTAATTAGACCTCTAACCAATAAAACACCTTATGAACTTCTTTTCAATAAGAAACCTAAGGTATCTTATTTTAGAATTTTTGGAAGTAAATGTTTTATCTTAAATACAAAAGATAATTTAGATAAGTTTGATCCTAAATCCGACAAAGGAATCTTTATCGGATATTCTAACAGGAGTAAAGCTTATAGAGTTTTTAATCTAAGAACAAACACTATTGAAGAAACTTTACATGTTTCCTTTGATGAAAATTTCAAAGAAGTTGATCAGACTAATGATGAGGATGACTTAGTTATTTCTAATCATGAATCTGTAGATGCTACAAATGAAACTTTTCATCCAAATAAAAAGATTAGGCTTTTAAAAGATCACCCTGTAGAAAATATTCTAGGAGATATGCAATCTGTTGTTAAAACTAGGAATCAATTAAACAGTATGAGTCATGTTGCTTTTATATCCTCAATAGAACCTAAAAATCCAAAGGAAGCATCAACTGATGATTCGTGGATTCTTGCTATGCAAGAAGAATTGAATCAATTCACCAGAAATGATGTTTGGGAACTTGTTCCTAGACCTGAGGATAAATCCATTATAGGCACTAAATGGGTATATAAAAATAAATTAAATGAATTAGGTGAGGTCGTTAGAAATAAGGCTCGACTCGTTGCACAAGGTTATTGTCAAGAAGAAGGTATAGATTATGACGAAACCTTTGCACCCATAGCAAGATTAGAAGCTATTAGAATTCTGCTTGCTTTCGCTAATTTCAATAATTTCAAACTTTTTCAAATGGATGTCAAAAGTGCCTTTCTAAATGGTTTTGTAAAAGAGGAAGTTTATGTTGAACAACCTCCACTCTCTGAAGATACAAAATTTCCAAATCATGTTTTTAAATTAAAGAAAGCCCTGTATGGTCTAAAACAAGCTCCTAGAGCTTGGTATGATAGACTTAGGTCTTATCTTTTGCAATCTGATTTTGAAATAGGTAAAGTAGATAACACACTTTTTATTAAAAGAAATAAAAACGATATTCAACTTGTACAAGTGTACGTAGATGATATTATTTTTGGATCAACCAATTCTGACATGAACAAAGAATTTTCTGACATTATGACAAAAGAGTTTGAGATGAGTCATATGAGTGAACTTAACTTTTTCCTAGGATTACAAATCAAACAATTAGATAATGGTATCTTTATCAATCAAGAGAAGTATGCGAGAGAGTTAGTTAGTAAGTTTGGCTTGACCAATGTGAGTGGAAAACCAACTCCCATGGCAACCAATATAGCGTTAAGTAAGGATGATCTATCCAAAGACGTAGATCAAACCTTGTATAGAGGAATGATTGGATCACTTCTCTATATAACTGCTAGTAGACCAGATATCATGAACAGTGTCTGTCTCTGTGCAAGATATCAATCTCAACCCAAGGAAACTCATCTAAAAGCTGTGAAACGTATCATTCGATATGTTAAACACACCTTTGATTATGGATTGTTCTACCCTAAGAATGATTCATTTGAATTAGTTTCCTACTGTGATGCTGACTATGCTGGGTGTAAGTCAGACCGAAAGAGTACAAGTGGAACTTGTCACTTTCTAGGTCATTCCTTAATTTCCTGGTTCAGTAAAAAGCAGAATACTGTTTCCCTATCAACAACTGAAGCAGAGTATGTTTCTGCTGCTTTAGCTTGTTCTCAAGTTTTGTATATGCAACAAACCTTGAATGATTTTGGTATATCTATCACAAAATCTCCAATTTTCTGTGATAACACTAGTGCCATTAGTTTGTCCAAAAACCCAACTCTCCATGCCCGAACTAAACATATTGACATTAGACACCATTTTCTAAGAGATAACGTAAATAAAGAGAAAATTTCTCTTGATTTCGTTAATTCTGAAAATCAAATAGCTGATATTTTAACCAAACCTTTAGGAGAACCTGTCTTCACCAAGTTAAGAAGAGAATTAGGTATATGTTCTCTTTCTGAAATATAGTATATAGTATAGTAGTATACATAGGGTATATATGAATGATTTCTTAACCATAGCATTTTACAACACCATGTCGACATAGTATTCATGCGTCATGTCGACATGAAACGGTAAAAATGACAATTCGTTTTTCCCTCTAATTTTTGAATGGGTGGTTATTTAATTCACCCATTCCGAGTTTCTCTTCCCTCCAATCATTATTTCTTCATACTACTTTCTGGAAACATCAAATCCATGGCTTCCACATCCAATCCTAATCAAATTTCACCGGTTCCTTTCCCTTTTCCTTCACAAGGCCCTTTCCAAAACTCCATACTCGCTCGTGTCATCAAAATAGAGGAGAAAGTTAATGATTCGCTGCAGATGTTAACTGAAATGCAAGTTCAACAATTGAGAATGGCAAGAGAGCAAGAGAAACAAGGGAACATTCTGAGGAATCTTCAAAAATTCCTCATGGATAATCATGCCAATCCAATTGTAATTGAAGATTCTTCTAACATAGAAGCAAATGAAGAAGGAGAAGAAGACAAAGACGAAGAAGAAGAGGAAGAACCAATGGAGGAAGAAACTGATGATGAAGCAGTATGTGTAGGGGAAGTCTGTTTTGATGCTTATGGGAACATTGTGGAACAACATGGAAATTTCTGTTTCCATTACCCAAATTGTCCTGTCCACAAGTCTCCCATCATCAAAATCAACCGTTGAGTTGTTTATTTTCTTGTTTTAGTTATTTATGTGTTCATAAGTTTAAATAGTCATGTATATAGTAATATTGAAATGAATAAAATAATCTGTGGTTACACTTATTATTCTCATTCTTATATTACTCATATATATCATTCTGAGTATACAATATTTAGCATTGTTATATCTAGTTTCAGTATTATTAATGATAACACTATCATTAATATCATAGATTTAGGGGGAGTTAGTGTCATTTTTTTGTTGATGACAAAGGGGGAGAAGTATAAAATAGGTTAGTTAGGCATAGATTAAGGGGGAGTTATTAGATTTAGGGGGAGTTATAAGGAGAATATAAATATTTTATAAACAAAGGTTGTCATCATCAAAAAGGGGGAGAATGTTAGTCTATAGGATAGTGGTTTTGATGACAACAACTATAGAAGTGTTATAAAATATATATGTACAGGAAATCTATATGCAGGTATCAACAAAAGAAGACTGTACAGTAAAGAAGACAAAGATCAAGAGTTCAAGATTGAAGACTCATGAGATTCAAGATATTCAAGAGTTCAAGACAAATAATATAGTTAGGTTAGATATTTGTTAAAACTCCTTGAAAGCACTATCATTCTTTTTTATCCAATTTACTCGTGGAATGGAATCCACTTCGTTCTTGTTAAAGGGATGGAACCCTAGTGAGATGGAACTCACGAAATATCTAGTGGAACGGATAGTAGCCCTATTTTGTTATCCACTAATTTTGATTCAAAATGATTTTCAAAATTATCTCTTGTTTCATAAAATGATTTTCAAATATTCCTTTTCAAAAGAAAAACCTTCGTTCGTATTTCCAAAAATGTTTTAGCCTCAAAATCATATTTATCATTTTGATATATTTTGATTTCAAAATTGTCCTTGATATTTTAGCCTCAAAATCTATTTTAATATTATATTTACTTTAGTTTATTTACCTTGATTTTAAATATATTTTAGTATATATACATATATATATTCATAAGTATTTCTACTTCTAAATACCTTATACAAATACATAGAGTCCATTTGAATAAAGTTGCATATATTTTAAATCATCATTTTCAAAGAAAAGCAAATCATCATTTTTACTAGACCATGTCGACATCCTCTTTACTTGTCATGTCGACATACTTCCCGTTATAGCAAAGGTTGTTTTCAAAAGAAGTGTCTATTCGTTTAAACCTCTTCGAATGGACACATCCATTCATTCTCTATAAATAGAGACTGTTATGAACGTTTTCCAGTAACTACTTTCTTTATTTTCTCTCCTCTTTACTCTCTTATCTTATTTTCTAATCATCCTATCCATATTCTGCCAAAATCTTAAGTGAATCAATCCAGAATATCTCTAGTTTGATTCTCTGCCACTCTCTTCAAAGAATCTCAGTGCTTATCAGAGTTATAGATACATTTGTACTCAAAGAAACTTGTTTAGGGTTATAAAGGTGTGATTGTGTCCTTGGAAATCGATCGGGTGAACTTGTGTCCTGTGAATCAAGTGGTTCTACCCAGAGACCTGAGAATTTGGAGGGTGTACCTCGTCGCCTTGGAATCGAGGGATTGTAATCTAGATTATTATTGAATAGAAAGCCGTACGAGTTGTGCGGGACTGGATGTAGGGTAACACCGAACCAGTATAAAATTCCTGGTGTGTTCTTTCCTTTACTTGCTTTTTATTTATATTTGCATCTGTTTGTGATTCTGTGATTTGATCTATGATTGTGTATTTGCATTAAGTTAGTTAAATCAATTTAAATTAAAGAAGTTTTAAAGAAATTCTTAAAACACTATTCACCCCCCCTCTAGTGTTAAATAGCCTTAAGATCATCTTCCGCGTCCCTTTCAGCATTTAATGCAAGCATATTTCCTTGTTTTACTTACAGCATATGATGTTTGATCTTTTGATAAGTGTTGTTTTTTTTTCTTATTTAAATACTTACTTGTATAGGCCTGGTTTATATATTCCACTTGCAAACTTGTTTAGTTACTTTACTAAATGTAAGAAAATTGTTTTAGTTATATATTTTTATACTTCGTTTATGCTTTACAATAGAAATGACATTTTATAGTTATTATGTTGTTAAAAAATTTTAGCTAATGTGTTACTTTGTATTCAATTAAAATTTATTTCTAGTTTACATAACTAATTTGCCTGGCTTACTAAAATGTTGTTTTAATTATTTTATTTTTCTCTACTTGCTGTCTTATTATCTAGGGATATAAATGAAGTTTTAATTGTTAATATGTTGTTATAATTATATTTCTAACTTAAGTATTTAAATTGTCTTACATATAAATTTTCTTGTATATTTATTCATTTTTGTAGTATATTTATTATCTTGCATTTTTACATTGTATTTATATTTTACTTTATTTACATTTTTGTATGACTACATATTAAATTTCAACTATCAACATTTTCTAAGTCATTTATTTAAAATTTTAAGTACAAATTAAATATTAAAAAATCAGACTCCAAAGTCAAATTCAAATTTTATTCCAAAATTTGTTAAAAATTTACATTAACTATCAGTTTAAATTAAATTAAAATCTAGGGTCGTTACAAACTTCCCCCCTTAAAAGAATTTCGTCCTCGAAATTACCAAGGAGACAAAAAGATAGATGAAGAACATTTCATCAAATCAAATGAATGTCTATTCTTCATTTGGCTTACCAAATCAGAATATCAAGAACAGATAAAAAACGAATCTGTTTAAAACTTCACAAGATACTCGGGTCATCTAGATCTATGAAATATGCAGTGGCATCGGTTAGTCCAAAGGGATAACTAACCATTCATAGAACATATCGGGACCCAAAGAATAGACAGATATGTGGATACAATTTCAAAATTTTCAGTTTAAAAACTAAGTATACCTATCAACCATAGCAAACAAAGCAACCAATTCATCCAACAAACCATTCTGACCTATTTGGAGTTTATGTCCCATATATTATCATATCGAATTTCCTTTCTGGATCGACCAGAAAATATCGAAGAATTGAGAAAAGATGACGAATAAAAGAGATTGATAGAGAAAAGATTGTTTCCTTGTTGTTACAGAGTATTGACCATTGAAAGTCGTATTCCCCTGTCCCTTATCTCATCCTCTTCTTGCACTCATACTTACTATCAATGGATAGTAAGAGAATTTACTGAGGCATACGGACGGATATCTGAGAATTACTCATTCTAAGGTATACTTCACCCTATCTCTAATGAGCTACTTAATGTGTTATACTCCTGAGCTAAAGTTCAACCTTAGCTCTGATACCAAATGTAACGTCTCAGATTTTCACGTTCGTAAATCGATATCCGTACTTCACATTGTACTAGAATGCCGCAGATTCGACCGTTCAAATCCGATTCGCTGGAGCTTATAACACCATTAAGTATAACAACACAGCGGAATAATAAAAATATATCAATATATATAACAATGATACGATGACAGATACAAAATCTGAGATAATATGATACAACAGAATGATACAACAGATATCAATATACATCAGAGATATGATACAAGAAATAGCAGTGGAAAGAAAATAGATAACACCAGCAGTGGATAGAATATCTCCAATAGAATGCTCCAATCCATAGCTAGCGGAAAGCAAGGTCAGTCGTCCAAGGACTGACTAGGTCTAGATAATCTACTAAACCTGAATATCTAAAAACCCCAACTTTAGACTGCTCGTGTAGAAAATTATGAGCACCCAGAGTTTAGGAAAGGAACAATAAACTCCGGATCAGTCATGGGACTGGTGTGAGCAACAAAAACAGTTTATCTTTAAAACAAATAGCAGAGAATTTTTAAAGTCAATTCGCAATGCTTTTGGAAAATGAAACTACCATAAGGCCTCCCACCACACACACAATGCAAACGCAAAATTGGAGGAGATTTCTCCTTATGATAGTCAAAGATGCTTACTACGCAAAACAAACCATTTTTGATATTATTATTAGTGCATAGTGGAAAAACATTTCGAAAGTAGAATATAAATCTTAGCCAGCATAGACATTTCACACTTATGCCTACTATAACTACCATGTTCAATAGCAGGTTACCACCACATTCCATGGCAGGTAATACAACTAAAACCGTACAGGGCTCGTATTGTTTTGTTTGGATTTCCAACAAATGGTCAGGCCAAGGAACTTCCCATTGCCACATGGAAACGCCTCTGGCTGGACGCTCCGAGAACCAAACTGTTCTCTGCCAAAAAAGGCCGGCTATCTCCCTTCCCGGGGAATATACAAAACCTCATATATGCCACCCCCGGTCCTTTGGGACCTTTAAACGAGGCGCCTCTAAACCAACATCACACATAATAAATAAAGTGTGTCCACATGAGTAAGTATCTGGGCTCCATACCATGATACTACCCTTTTCCAGAAGGAATGGTCATACCCTAGGGAAGCTACCCCCGAAACCTTGCCGCACAAATACTGTTTCTACCATTACCGGTTTGTGAGGTTCGACGAAGTCTCGTCCACAAAGCTACGCTTTGTCATAAAGCCATGCTTTGGGTCAACAGATGATCAAAGTAATGATCACAAAGATAAATGATCAAACAAATGATCATATCACAAATGATCAAACAATGATCATCACACAGCAACACTCAGCATGTCACATTACCAAATTGGGAATATATCGCTGATAACCTTCAACTACATAACCTCTAAGCTCGTACGTCTCAGAGAAGGGTGTTAAGCTAAGAGAATAAATTCTCCGCCACCAAACAGAAATGTATTTGAAAGAAATCAGCTTTATATCTCAAAGTGTAATGTCAGACATGTAACCATACAAGTCTGTTCCGGGTTCGAACAGAACCGAAGGCACTTCTTACGAAGCCCTTGCAATTTCGGGTACTCACAATCCCGATCGGATTTCCCATCACTTAGGGGATCTCTATACCGGGCGCTACTCGGTGCAGAGACAATCGACGAGTTATCCTTTCGTTCTCGTGAATATCCGGTCTTCATCACCGGTCTTCAATTGCCATCCATATACGACGTATCACTAATTCGGAATGGGTTATATGACACAAAGGTCTTTTCCCGGCTAACCCGAATAGTGAGCGTAATATTCAAAAACAAATGGATAATGGGATTTCAATTAAGTCACAACTTATTACCCAAACTTCTCTTTTCAAATGGTTTAACAAATTACCATTTTCGAATCTTTACACAAAAAGATTTATTTCACAAAGTTCACCCAGTTTCACAAAAATTCATTCACAGATTTTTCCAAAACAATTTCCGTTTCAATTGGATTAACTCGTTAAATCTTTAAAACAAAGATTCAACTTATAGCTTTCAAAACAATTTCATTTCTAATGGTTTAAACAAATCATCATTTTAAATCTGTTAAAAATAAACAGATTTAATTCATAGCTTTCAAAAAGAATTCATTCATAACTTGGAAAACCATTTTTCAATTCAATCTTGAAATTCCTTTAATTAAACTAGAATTTCATTTCTTATATAAAAGCTTTTATTCCTTTAAAACAAACAGTTTTTATTTTGGAAATCTGATTCATTAATACAAGTTAAAGTCTTTGGGTTAAATCCAAATTCTCAAAATTATACTTTTAAAGGGTTTAACTTCATATAAACACATTTATATCATCTTTAATCCCTAGTTTCAAATCATAGGATTCAATTTCAAACTTGAATTCAAATTTAAATCAAATTATTTAAATTTTCAAAACTCGATTTAGTTATTCAAAATAACTTTTATCTTTGAAATTCCATTTCAAAAGCTTTTCACTTTAAACCCAAATTTCCAATTTCAAAATCAATTGAAATTAAAATTTCAATTTCAAAAAAATCAAATTTAAATTATCTGTGACTTAACCGATTTCCACGTGAAATCCATATTTGTGTGTAAAAGTGTAGTCCAGGGGTTTTACACAGTAGTGCAACATCATACAATCATCACAGATCAGAATACAGAAATATAGTTGATAGGCGGTATTAACTATCACGCTTATCGTTCATTCACAGATCACAGATATATATCACATATAAGTAAATTACAGATCACAACATAAATCAGGATGTATCACAAAGCATCACAAATCAGGGATATCAAACAATAAAATCATCCAATAGAATCCAAATATCCATAAGTAAGATCAATAAATTTTCTGATTAATTTAAATCAGATTAATTACTTATGAAATATAAATTACTAATCTTGGTTAATTAATCATTAATTAATTATAAACCATTTTAATTAATTAACCTTTAATCATTTATTAATTAACCATTAAAAAATAAATTAATTAACCTTCAATTATTCTTATCAACCTTTAATTATTAAATAATTAACCTTTAATTATTTAATTTACCATTTAATTATCTTTAATTAATAAATTACCCTTAATAAATTAATTACCACTTAATTAATAAAATTTCAATAAGTGATCATCCCTAACCACTTACATTAATTAATTAATCTTTGATTAATTATCTTCAAATTAATTGCTTTAATTTATTAACCATATTAATTATCCTTTCACAAATCATTTGATAAATAAATCAACTTTAATCATTTAGTAATTATCTTTTAATTAATTACATTAATAAATTAACCATCAATTAATCACATTGACAAATTTTTCTTTAAGTAATTAAGTAAGTGACCTTAAATTAATTACCTTAATTAATTACTCTTTCATTACCTCATTAATTATCAAAACCTTAATTAGATTAAGATAAAATCATTTCCTTTATTAGATACCAAATCACATATTTAGTTTAAAACATTTAATTAGGACAGTGTTTTAAAAACTTGGTTAAGTTTTAATTCAAAACTGTTTTCACACTTAACTTCAAATCCCGAGCCAAATTACAAAATTCCCGAGTAAAACTTCGAGTCACTCACGACCCTACCCACTTCGAGTCAAACCCGGGAACGACCTGAAACCACTCACCATCAAAATTCCCAGATCACTTAGAAGTGCACGTGCACGTGCACATCACCAGAATTCGCCTCCAGTCGACATCGCGACGTCGATCTAGTCGACCATCTTCCTCGCACCACTCCCCGATCGCCAGAACCCCATCATCTCTTCAAAAACGAATTCAAGCTTAAAAGCTCGAACCTGGAAACACGAGACAGAACCCAGCCTCCAAACCTGTCAACACGTCGCATTCGAAATTTCGACCACCAGAACGCGCCGCACCTCCGTCCAGACCTTCGTCTACATCCACACTACCATCTCCAAAAATCCCACTGCACTCGATCAATCGTAGAACCCGTGGTGGATCGAACAACCAACCCAGTTAAACTAGGGTTCCAGAATAAATTCAACTGCCACTGCCTCTTCGATTAATTACATCACCCTCTAGTATTTTTCCCATCACCTTTGATCACCCCTCCATCGATACTGAAGATCGCGACCTCCCAGTCAACAGAGATCATCAGAAAATCCCAATATACCATTTTCAGTTCGAACAAGAACCGCACCTTCAAACTAGTATTAAAAATTACGAATTTAGTTTTAAAAATCATGTTTTCGTTTAGGGATTTGATTTATAACCCTGAATTAATGAATCACTAAGTTTGGGTTTTGACTTATATTAGATTTTCTTAGTCATTTTTGTTTTCCAGATAATTTCCAGAGACATTTCACTATTATTTAACTTAAGTAAAATTTTAATCTAAAGTTTGTGATGGAACAAACAAGTTTCATTTAAATCTTACGTGTAAACAAAGTCAAAATCAAGAGGTTTTGAATTTAAATCAAGGCTTGAACTCTGGGAACTATAAACAGAGATTACTCTGATAAAACACACATGCATACTATACATTCTTATGTACTCAACAGAATTGCATATATATATATATATATATATATATATGTACACACACTACATACTTATTCAAGGATGAAACATGCAACAGATTTGTATACTTAAACATTTAAAGGTGATGTTACTCACCTGGAAGCAAATTTGAAACAGAGAGTTGCTCTGAGTTTTGAAAAAATGCAGTTTTGATCCTCTTTTTTTTCTTTCTTTAGTATATTACTTCCAAACTTGAATACTAAGTGATGTTTTTCTTTTCTTTTTATTTCCTGTTCTTTGCTATTTTGTTCAAATGAAATAAAGGTTTGTGGATGTGTAGATATATATGAAGGGTTTGCGTACATGTTCAAGTACTAAAACATTATATTGTATAGTTACTTTATACATGCTTTGTACAACTAAAGACCTTCTTCCTTCTTTCAAGGGGATGATGTGATCTGGTACATGATGAAGAGTAAGTAGCATTTAATGCAAGCATATTTCCTTGTTTTACTTACAACATAAGCTGTTTGATCTTTTGATAAGTGTTGTTTTTTTTTCTTATTTAAATACTTACTTGCATAGGCCTGGTTTATATATTCCACTTGCAAACTTGTTTAGTTACTTTGCTAAATGTAAGAAAATTGTTTTAGTTATATATTTTTATACTTCGTTTATGCTTTACAATAGAAATGACATTTTATAGTTATTATGTTGTTAAAATTTTTTAGCTAATGTGTTACTTTGTATTCAATTAAAATTTACTTCTAGTTTACATAACTAATTTGCCTTGCTTACTAAAATGTTGTTTTAATTATTTTATTTTTCTCTACTTACTGTCTTATTATCTAGGGATATAAATGAAGTTTTAATTGTTAATATGTTGTTATAATTATATTTCTAACTTAAGTATTTAAATTGTCTTACATATAAATTTTCTTGTATATTTATTCATTTTTGTAGTATATTTATTATCTTGCATTTTTACATTGTATTTATATTTTACTTTATTTACATTTTTGTAAGACTACATATTAAATTTCAACTATCAACATTTTCTAAGTCATTTATTTAAAATTTTAAGTACAAATTAAATATTAAAAATCAGACTCCAAAGTCAAATTCAAATTTTATTCCAAAATTTGTTAAAAATTTACATTAACTATCAATTTAAATTAAATTAAAATCTAGGGTCGTTACAAACTTCCCCCCTTAAAAGAATTTCGTCCTCGAAATTACCAAAGAGACAAAAAGATAGATGAAGAACATTTCATCAAATCAAATGAATGTCTATTCTGCATTTGGCTTACCAAATCAGAATATCAAGAACAGATACAAAAACGAATCTGTTTAAAACTTCACAAGATACTCGGGTCATCTAGATCTATGAAATATGCAGTGGCATCGGTTAGTCCAAAGGGATAACTAACCATTCGTAGAACATATCGGGACCCAAAGAATAGACAGATATGTGGATACAATTTCAAAAATTTCAGTTTAAAAACTAAGTATACCTATCAACCATAGCAAACAAAGCAACCAATTCATCCAACAAACCATTCTGACCTATTTGGAGTTTATGTCCCATATTAATATATCGAATTTCCTTTCTGGATCGACTAGAAAATATCGAAGAATTGAGAAAAGATGACGAATAAAAGAGATTGATAGAGAAAAGATTGTTTCCTTGTTGTTATAGAGTATTGACCATTTAAAGTCGTATTCCCCTGTCCCCTATCTCATCCTCTTCTTGCACTCATACTTACTATCAATGGATAGTAAGAGAATTTACTGAGGCATACGGACGGATATCTGAGAATTACTCATTCTAGGGTATACTTCACCCTATCTCTAATGAGCTACTTAATGTGTTATACTCCTGAGCTAAAGTTCAACCTTAGCTCTGACACCAAATGTAACGTCTCAGATTTTCGCGTTCGTAAATCGATATCCGTACTTCACATTGTACTTGAATGCCGCAGATTCGACCGTTCAAATCCGATTCGTCGGAGCTTATAACACCATTAAGTATAACAACACAGCGGAATAATAAAAATATATCAATATATATAACATTGATATGATGACAGATACAAAATCTGAGATAATATGATACAACAGAATGATACAACAGATATCAATATACATCAGAGATATGATACAAGAAATAGCAGCGGAAAGTAAATAGATAACACCAGCAGTGGATAGAATATCTCCAATAGAATGCTCCAATCCATAGCTAGCGGAAAGCAAGGTCAGTCGTCCAAGGACTGACTAGGTCCATATAATCTACTAAACCTGAATATCTGAAAACCCAAACTCTAGACTGCTCGTGTAGAAAATTATGAGCACCCACACTTTATGAAAGGAACAATAAACTCCGTATCAGTCATGGGACTGGTGTGAGCAACAAAAACAGTTTATCTTTAAAACAAATAGTAGAGAAATTTTAAAGTCAATTCGCAATGCTTTTGGAAAATGAAACTACCATAAGGCCTCCCACCACACACACAATGCAAACGCAAAATTGGAGGTAGTCAAAGATGCTTACTACGCAAAACAAACCATTTTTGATATTATTATTAGTGCATAGTGGAAAAACATTTTGAAAGTAGAATATAAATCTTAGCCAGCATAGACATTTCGCACTTATGCCTACTATAACTACCATGTTCAATAGCAGGTTACCACCACATTCCATGGCAGGTAATACAACTAAAACCGTACAGGGCTCGTATTGTTTTGTTTGGATTTCCAACAAATGGTCATGCCAAGGAACTTCCCATTGCCACATGGAAACGCCTCTGGCTGGACGCTCCGAGAACCAAACTGTTCTCTGCCAAACAAGGCCGGCTATCTCCCTTCCCGGGGAATATACAAAACCTCAGATATGCCACCCCCGGTCCTTTGGGACCTTTAAACGAGGCGCCTCTAAACCAACATCACACATAATAAATAAAGTGTGTCCACATGAGTAAGTATCTGGGCTCCATACCATGATACTACCCTTTTCCAGAAGGAATGGTCATACCCTAGGGAAGCTACCCCTGAAACCTTGCCGCACAATTCCTGTTTCGACCATTACCGGTTTGTGAGGTTCGACGAAGTCTCGTCCACAAAGCTACGCTTTGTCACAAAGCCATGCTTTGGGTCAACAGATGATCAAAGTAATGATCACAAAGATAAATGATCAAACAAATGATCATATCACAAATGATCAAATAATGATCATCACACAGCAACACTCAGCATGTCACATTACCAAATTGGGAATATATCGCTGATAACCTTCAACTACATAACCTCTGAGCTCGTACGTCTCAGAGAAGGGTGTTAAGCTAAGAGAATAAATTCTCCGCCACCAAACAGAAATGTATTTGAAAGAAATCAGCTTTATATCTCAAAGTGTAATGTCAGACATGTAACCATACAAGTCTGTTCCGGGTTTGAACAGAACCGAAGGCACTTCTTACGAAGCCCTTGCAATTTCGGGTACACACAATCCCGATCGGATTTCCCATCACTTAGGGGATCTCTATACCGGGCGCTACTCGGTGCAGAGACAATCGACGAGTTATCCTTTCGTTCTCGTGAATATCCGGTCTTCATCACCGGTCTTCAATTGCCATCCATATACGACGTATCACTAATTCGGAATGGGTTATATGACACAAAGGTCTTTTCCCGGCTAACCCGAATAGTGAGCGTAATATTCAAAAACAAATGGATAATGGGATTTCAATTAAGTCACAACTTATTACCCAAACTTCTCTTTTCAAATGGTTTAACAAATTACCATTTTCGAATCTTTACACAAAAAGATTTATTTCACAAAGTTCACCCAGTTTCACAAAAATTCATTCACAGATTTTTCCAAAACAATTTCCGTTTCAATTGGATTAACTCGTTAAATCTTTAAAACAAAGATTCAACTTATAGCTTTCAAAACAATTTCATTTCTAATGGTTTAAACAAATCATCATTTTAAATCTGTTAAAAATAAACAGATTTAATTCATAGCTTTCAAAAAGAATTCATTCATAACTTGGAAAACCATTTTTCAATTCAATCTTGAAATTCCTTTAATTAAACTAGAATTTCAATTCTTATATAAAAGCTTTTATTCCTTTAAAACAAACAGTTTTTATTTTGGAAATCTGATTCATTAATACAAGTTAAAGTCTTTGGGTTAAATCCAAATTCTCAAAATTATACTTTTAAAGGGTTTAACTTCATATAAACACATTTATATCATCTTTAATCCCTAGTTTCAAATCATAGGATTCAATTTCAAACTTGAATTCAAATTTAAATCAAATTATTTAAATTTTCAAAACTCGATTTAGTTATTCAAAATAACTTTTATCTTTGAAATTCCATTTCAAAAGCTTTTCACTTTAAACCCAAATTTCCAATTTCAAAATCAATTGAAAATAAAATTTCAATTTCAAAAAAATCAAATTTAAATTATCTGTGACTTAACCGATTTCCACGTGAAATCCATATTTGTGTGTAAAAGTGTAGTCCAGGGGTTTTACACAGTAGTGCAACATCATACAATCATCACAGATCAGAATACAGAAATATAGTTGATAAGCGGTATTAACTATCACGCTTATCGTTCATTCAAAGATCACAGATATATATCACATATAAGTAAATTACAGATCACAACATAAATCAGGATGTATCACAAAGCATCACAAATCAGGGATATCAAACAATAAAATCAACCAATAGAATCCAAATTTATTTCTAGTTTACATAACTAATTTGCCTTGCTTACTAAAATGTTGTTTTAATTATTTTATTTTTCTCTACTTGCTGTCTTATTATCTAGGGATATAAATGAAGTTTTAATTGTTAATATGTTGTTATAATTATATTTCTAACTTAAGTATTTAAATTGTCTTACATATAAATTTTCTTGTATATTTATTCATTTTTGTAGTATATTTATTATCTTGCATTTTTACATTGTATTTATATTTTACTTTATTTAAATTTTTGTATGACTACATATTAAATTTCAACTATCAACATTTTCTAAGTCATTTATTTAAAATTTTAAGTACAAATTAAATATTAAAAAATCAGACTCCAAAGTTAAATTCAAATTTTATTCCAAAATTTGTTAAAAATTTACATTAACTATCAATTTAAATTAAATTAAAATCTAAGGTCGTTACAATGGCCGTGATTTTTTTGGAGGAGAAAGAGAAGTGTTTGTGTGAAAAAAAATGAAAAGAAGTCCGCTGAAAAGAATAGGGTATGCACGGCCAAAAACATTGAAGAGAGGAGTTGAGAAAGTGAAAGGTCCGGAGGTGAAAAGCCATAGGAATTTCAATAGTTTAAAACTTTTCATATTTTCTCTAATTTCTTTTTAATTTTAAATAACTGAAATATATTTATAAATTCAGATAAAAATACGAAAATTTAGTAAGTAAACAAAAATAAATAAATTTATTATTAATTATATATAATTTAATTAAATAAAACAGCAAACATTGCAACTAGACTTGAAAATATGAAAAATAAATGCAATGAACTTTGGAAAATTTTTATGTACTTGAAAAGTATTTATAAATAAAGATAAGAACAGAAAATAAAAATGAATTCACAAAATAAATAAATAAATTTTAATTAAATAAAGTTTAAATGAAGAAAATAGCAGAAAAATGGAAACTAGACTTAATAAATTGAAATAAATTCAAATAAACTTTAGAAAAATTATATTATCACTTTAAAAATATTAAAAAATAAAAATATACCCAAAATAACATATTAACCCACTAAAAATAAAATATCACAAAGAAAAATATAATTTATACAATTTAAAATAGACAAAATTGCAAAATAAAACAATTTATACTGAAAATTTAAATGTACATAACTTTCACAGTTTAAGTCCGTTTCCAACGAAACGAAAAGCAGTGTTCAAGTTATTTCATCTATTTTCATAATAAAAGATAAAATTTAAGATTTTTAATAATTTAAATTTGAAGTTTAAAAGTCAAAGTTTGACCAGTTTGAACAGAAATTCACTTTTCATTGAAATATCCAATTTATACTAGTTTGAAACTATAATTCACTTAATAATCAACACTTATATTTTTAAAATGAAATGTTTGAAATATAACAAGTTTAAAATAATTTAAAAATAAAAGAAAGTTAATTTTAAATAATATACAAAAACCTAGGGTTGTTACAAATTATGTATTTATGCAACGTAGGATGCATATAAAGCTAAACTAATGCAAAAGAGTAGTCGGTTTACTGATTAAGTCGACCTTCTGTTTATGCAAGTATGCTCATGTCATGCATCCAAATGTATGCAAGATCCTAATGATGAACGATTAATTCTATGTGTATGCTCAACCATACAACCAATTATAACATTCATATGCATAACATCCATGGATAACAACCAACAATCAGAAAGTAACATGCACATGATATGTGTGTGTGCCTAAAGTACCCAATATCTTAAGATGTGGAAATATAACCAATTACATCCATAAACATCCATGGACATCCATAAGCATCCACCACCCGCAAGTACTACAAAACATGTCATTTACTTCGGTTGTTTAGCCCCTGCTGCTTCGTTTCAACAACGGAAGCAAAATGCAGATGACGCAACAGGCCTAAATTTGTTGCTTCGGTTGTATCATTTTTGCTTCGGTTATTACCAACAACCAAAGCAAAAAGTGGTTTTTTTGATTCGGTTACGTTGTTGGTAACAATCGAAGTAAAAAAGGAGAGTACATCAGCTGTACCAAGGTGTACAGCAGCTGTAATGAGTAATCAACAGTTTTCATGTATAACTGTAGCAAATAATCTACAGTAGTAAAAAAGTAATTCAAGAACTACAATATTTGAAGCACTTGATCAACATACAACGTTTGTAGAATTTTATATAATAGTCATCCCGTAGTCCATCTTTAAGCATAGCATCATCAGTTCATCATCATCATAGCCAAAACAAACTTCAGTGGGCTACTACAGCATATTGATATTTATTCTAAAACAACGAAATATGCATATAATAATCAAATTGCAATATTGAAATATGTGATTACGAAATATAATAATAATCCTATTATGAAGTATGCAATATGCTTGAGTACTATAATATCCCAGCACTCCAGTACTTGACCAAATGTGCCTGGCAGATAAGTTAAATGAGAATTTGGGGCAGCATACAAATAATACATGTATTAAACTATAAATTAATTAAACTTGACCATTCTTCATAATAACTTCATTTTAATTCAGTAAGGCAATTAGTTTCCTAGCTTGGGAAATCCTATTTAAACCTCCTAGTTCTCCTAATACAGCATATGGTTTTTTTTCTTAACGACCAATTGCATATTTCTCTTTATTACTAGGTTGTGGCCTGTGCTTCGCACATGGGCTAATGATTGTATTTAATTGTGTTGTTTTAGTACTATTATGTATTTGTTTTGTCAAATTTGAGTGATTTGTAAGTGGTTTTTGTGTATTCAAGGGTGCAAACGGCTATGATTTTAGAAATTTGTTTGTAATATGTAATGTGATTGTGCATGGGAAGGTGCCATACAGTGACGTGTAAGGAATTGGTTGGTGTTTGTGCAATTCGTTTATGTATTGACGATACATATGCTGCATGGATATGTAAGTTATCAATGTAAAAAGTAACCAAGTACGTCAAATATCTAAGGGACATTATTAATTCAACTTTAGAACACTTACATACACATAAACATTTTGTATATTAAAACAGATATTACATACGCAAGAAAATAGAAATTATAAGCTTCCATTTGTTTAGCTTCATCCATTCGAATAAAAAAACACAACCAATGCACGAAAAATTCAACAACTAAGATTTAGTATTACATCTAAACCAACTATTTCGGTGAATTTTTTTTAAAAGTAGAAAATTACCTCCGATCAATGATATTGATATTCTCGCTCAGCTAGCTACAATTTGAAGAGTAACTACAATAGGAATTATTTAACTTGTTTGAAAATATATAGCAATAGACCTTAATGCATAAATAAGAGAAAATATATAATTACAACCGTTACCTTATTCCTCTAAGATTCATGGTTTCGTATGCTCTGCCATGTACAATATAATAACCACCAACGGTTCTTTTGATTATATCTACATGCCGTTTAAGCCTCTATATAATAAACATGCAATAAATGTGGGATAAACATATGCTTTGTAAAATAAAAATGAAAATTTTGGGACCTTATGAAAAATTGTTTATGCCTTTGGTCCACGTGAGAATCCCCACTTCAATTTAGTTTAATAATTTGACACCTGGTTTAATTTTGTTTATGCAAGCTGTCACCTCCTTTTATCTTCACGTGTACACTTTGTTTTAATTTAACATTGCATTTTCTGAAGCATGCGTGCCTCGCTGCTTCTTTTGCTCTCGTGCATAAACATTAAGCCTGTAGCTCTCGTGCACTTCTTGTGCTCATATATATATATTTCGTGACTCGTGAACAAACAATGGCTACAACAATAATATTGCCTGTGAATAAACAGAGAAAAAAATTGAATACATAGATGAATAACTAAACAAATAAATAACTAAACTGAAACAAATCAAATAGCGGAGCATTAGAAATTATGCAAGACCAAAGTATTATTTTCCTTTCTGTATCATACTTTTTAAAGTAGCAATGAACTAATATGAAGTAGTAATAAGTGTAAATAAGCACTACAACAAAGGCAGCGTATAACGACGGCAAAAATACGTCGGCGGCCGTTGCTAGCCGTCGCTAATTGCCGTCGCTTTTCAATCCGTTGCCATCAGGAAAAGCAACGGCATAAGCGACGGCTCCGTCGCTAATATAGCGACGACAAGCGACGGTATCTTACACGTGTCAACGCCACGTGGCAGTTAGTTGTTCCAAAAGCAAGTCTGTTACTCGCCGTTGCATGCCGTTACTAGCCGTCGCTATTTTTGCCCAGTAAGCCGTTACTAGCCGTCGCTTTTCTGGGCAAAATCTGCTGTGCATACAGCAGCTATCCTTCCATCAAACCTCGTCCCAAACCTCAAACCGTCTTTTCAAACCTTAATATTATCAACAACAACACATCTCAACAATACCCACAACATCAATATTCAACAATATAACCAAAAAAACACAAAAACCAACCAAACCAACATAGTATACAAAAACCAACCAAACCCAAACATCATCCAAAATGCCAAGTATCCAAACCCAAGTATCAAATCTAGTCTAAATACGTACATAAATACATACCCACAAGAATAGTAAAACTATGCATCATCATCCTCCTCGGCATCATCAGATCCATCTCCCTGCTCCCCATGCATAGAGCCGTGCTCCTGATAAAATGCTGCAATGCGCTCATCTATCTGCTGTGCCAGTTGGCCCCTTCGCCAATCGTTGAGTTCATCCAGCTGCCTCTGCATCTGAGCAATACGCTCCTCCTCCATCGATTTTCCATAAGCTCTTTGAAAATTAACAGCCTGTGAAATAACTGAAGTTAATACGATAGCATTTCACATGAATTTTGAATGAATTGGATAGTATATAAATAATTCTTTTGATGTGAGAATAATGTGGATCTTTTAATATGAAGTTAGTGAAATGTTTTACCTCCTGATTGCCGAAACCATAACGCCTATTTCGAGTAGGCGGTGCAATAACGGAATCCCAAATCCTGTTGGACTCCTCAACTGTAAGCTCTGCTCTTCCACTCGCCTGTGTCAATGCCGATGCCTTTGTCTCATATCGCCCCTGCAATTACAAACATAATTTTAAAATAATTGGTATAAAATTTACATATATACAATTTGAATCACGAGTTAGCATATTTACCATCGCTGCTTCAGCTTTGCTGTCGGTCCAATCATAGGTCGCATTCCCCTCATCATCAACAGACTCAACTGCGTGTGTGGCTCTAAAAACCTCAGCCATTGTAGGCTCCCTTCCGTACTTTGCAAACTGAAGATATACACAAATAAGATATATTGAAAATAAGCATAAATGTTATACATGAAGATATGCATCACCATATGCTAAATATATTTTATATTTACCAATTCTCTCCTATGCTGTTGGAAAGATTTAGAGCCACCTCGATGTAAACCCGGATTCTTATTCCTATTGGCTTGGTTTCTTGCTGCTACTTCCTATATTAATTTAGATACACGATTAAAATAATGCAACTAACATAATTGTAAGCATTCTCATCATAGCTTACTTTAGCTGCTTCTGACTCCCAATATGTGAGAAATCCGTTCCAGACTTCATCGCTCATCCAACCTGGCTTTTTGCCAGCCTTCTTCGCCCTTGATATTGTCTCTCTATAATTCTTCCGCATTTTTTGGTTCCAATTATTGCTAAAAACATCTAAATCATGCGGCTCCACTCGTACAACAGCCTGCATATTGAATTTATTTTGAATTACATACAGCATATTATTTTCAATAGAAATATATAAATTGTAATTACCATCAAGTCGGCCCATATAGCATTTTTAATATGAGCTGGAATGCTATCCTAATGCGGCCAAACTGCTGACATCCGACCCTTATATGATTTCTTCGAGACATCTAAAATAAACTGTGATGGTTCCACCTCGAATCCCCTGTGATTGTTAACGTGCATATTTTATATAGTTTATATATTTTAAATAATATAATTGAAATAAATTTAACATTTACCCAACCCTCTTCGGAATAATCTCTGCAACTCGGCGTGTATCTTCCTCTAAGCTACTAGGACCCGCTGCAGCTCCAGGAGACTGAGATGGAGAAGGCTGAGATGGAGAAGGCTGAGATGTACTCCTACGTCTTCTATCAGCCATATCTGCCACAATCATATATTATATATAAAAGCATAATGATCAAATGAGCATCACATAATCATACAATAAAACGATAACGCATAAATTAGAATAATACATCGCTCAGAATAGTACATCCCTCAGAATAGTACATCGCTCAGAATATTACATAGCTCATAATAGTACATTGCATAAGTGAATACATAGCTCAGAATATACTCAGTAGAAAATTTGAGCTTTGATGTATGTGCTTTATTCGGTGCAATGGAAGTGGAGGATGAAGTGAATCGATTTTATGTTTTAAGAGAGTATGTAGATGTTTTTGAGCCAGTTATACGACTACCGTTGAAACGAGCTATTGAGTTTCGAACAGATCTTATACCTAGAGCTAAATCCATAAGTAGACCGCATGGTAGGATGACACCTACTGAGATGAAAGAGTTAAAGGTGCAGTTGGTGGACTTAGAAGAGAAGAATTTCATTAGACCAAATAGTTTGTCTTGAGGAGTGGCTGTGGTTTTCATGAAGAAACAAGATGGGTTGTTGAGGATGTGTATTGTTTATCGTAAGTTGAATGAGAAGATGATAAAGAATCAGTATCCTTTGTCAAGAATAAATGATTTGATTGATCAGTTAAGTGGAGCTAAAGTATTTTTCTAATTGGATCTGTCGATAGGGTTCCATCAATCGAAAGTGGTGGAGGATAGTATTCCTTTGATGGCGTTTCGAATGAGGTATGTTCGTATGAATGGTTAGTCATGCCCTTTAGACTGACTAATCAACCTGCCTTCTTTATGGATTTGATGAGCCGAATCTTCCAAGAGCATTTGGAAAGGTTCGTGTTAGTGTTTAAAGATGATATTCTAATATATTCTAAGAATGAGTGATATCATGAGATTCACCTTAGAATAGTGCTTGAGACGTTGAGGCATCATCAACTAAAAGTGAAGTTTTCAAAATGTCATTTTTGGAAGAGTGAAGTGAAGTTTCTTGGTCATGTAGTTTCAGAAGAAGGATTATCTATGGATCCAGCTAAGATTGAAGCTCTTAATAATTGAAAGAGACCTGAGACTATGGCCGAGATAAAGAGTTTTCTTAGACTAGCTAGCTATTATCGGAGATTCATCAAGGATTTCTCTCGTATAGCAGCACCTATGACTAAACTAACTAGGAAGGACATAAAGTATGTTTGGACTAATAAATGTGAAGTGGCATTCTTAAAGCTAAAACATTTATTGACCAATGCACCTATGTTAGTGGTGCCTGATTGGAATCAAGATTTCGTGGTGTATACTGATGCATGTGGGATAGGGTTAGGAGCTGTGTTGACGCAAAGAGGTAAAGTGATTGCCTATACTTCTTGACAGCTTAGACCAGATGAAGTTAGATATTCTACCCATGATTTGGAGTTAACAATGGCGATCTTTGCTTTAAATGTGTGGAGACACTATCTTTTGGGATACAGATTCGAGTTATTCATGGATCATAAATCTTTGAAATATTTATTCTCTTAGAAGGAGTTGAATACGAGACATCAAACAGGGCTAGAATTTTCGGTGGCTTTTTATTTTGGTATTGAGTATACGCCGGGGAAAGGAAATAAAGTTGCAGATGCATTTAGCAGAAAATATCAAAATGTGGTGTTTGCTATGTTGGCAGAATGGAAGGATTTAGAGACACTGCCTACATGCGGTGTGTGGTTAAGGTCAATGACTAGTTCTAGTTAAAATGCTGCGATGTTATCCTGTTTGGAAGTTCGACAAGTAATGATCAAAATTATCACTTTTAAGTAAAGAGATGATCCATTACTAGCTAAACGGATTAGAAGGCATGAAGTAGGAATTGAGATAAATGATTTGAGTGGTTTTAATCTTGACCAGAATGGAAGGTTAAGGAAGAAGGGATGATTGTGTATTCCAAATGTTTGTGACCTAACGAGGGAAATTCTTAAGGAGTATCATCAATTAAAGTTCACTATTTGTAACAATCCGCATATTTTACGATGGTATATTTAAATGTTTTATTTAAATATAACGTCGTTAGTCGGATTTAAGTCCGAAATGTCACTTTTTGCAAACGGTCGAATTAGGACTCGGGACCACTTTCATTGAGTCCAAAATGGCGTTTGCGACTTTTTTGAGTATAAGCATCGATATGTTTGGAGTAAGTTGAATTTTGCTATTTTCTAAGTGGGCTTTTGGGTTTGGGTTTCACCCAACTCATCCTATACCCTAACTCAGCCCCCTCTCTTCATCAATTCACTCAATTCATTTCTTTTTTTCTCAAGCTCAACTGAAAATGGGGGAAGAGAATGGGAAATAGAAATTTCCAAGCCCTAGTTCCTCTTGCAAACTCAAATTCTTGCTCCAAAATCAAAGAAAAGCTTAGGTAAGCCTCCTCTTCATCTTCTCCATCTCATTTCCTCTTCAATTTCAGAAATTTCCTAAACCCTAATTTAGGAAATACTTGTTTTGATCTTAGATTGGAACTTGTAGAGTAGAAGTGAAGAGTGGTTGATCTTTTCTTTGCATTTGAGCTTCTCAACTTTGTTTTTGAGTTAAAAAGGTGAGTTTTGAAGTCACATCTACTTCTCTTGATATCATTGATGTTAGGTATGAATTCCTAACACTTATTCATGATCATTTGCTTTTGATTTGAATTGATTTGGTGAACATTTCAATTTTTGGTGTTTTGAAGTCTAAAACTCTAAAAGTTCTTAGCTTTGATGTTTGATCATGCTTTCGGTAGTGTATTGAAGAGCCAATAGGGCTGGGTTGTCGATTGGCATAAACCCCTAGCGCCCATTGCTCGTCCGATCGCAAATTGGAAGAGTTTGCTCTTCATTTGGGTAGGCTGAAAAACAGTCCCAGTGCTAGTCAGTCGACTGGCCCCTGTAGTCAGTCGACTGGCTGTAGAAACCGAGAGTTTCTGGGACTGTCTGCAGAAACTGGAAGTCTCTGTTTTCTGCAGTCAGTCGACTGGCCTCTGCAGTCAGTCGACTGACTACAGGAACTGAAACTTTAGGGTTTCTGGATCAGCCGATTGGCCCTTGCAGTCAGTCGACTGACTTGCTAGTTTCAGCCCAAATTTGCCTATTTCGCTTGGTTTCCAATTTTAATCGATTCGTGTCGATTCCAATTAGTTGTTATTGCATATTTGACTTTGATGATTCCTTTTTGATTTCGTACACGGGTTTTTTTATAAAATGATCTTTTTAAATTGTATTAAAAACTCGTTTCTCCGATTTATAATTTCTATTTAAAACACACACACACAATTTTGCACTTCGAGCGAAGAGGGAGGAGAATTAAATAATTAAATAAAACGCGTGCTATGAACACATGGGTTTATCTTTTCAGTTAATTCCTAATCTATTCGTTTGACCGTTTTGACCTTTGGGTCTAGTTTACCGATGAGATGAGGTGAACTTTGTACTACTTTGAGTGTGAAATTGACTAACGGTTAGTAAACCATTTAGTGCGAACGTGGGGTATAGGACTCACGTTAACATTTTTCGGGTTCCTTTCTGAGAGTTGCGACACATTCCGCCAGTTAGTGGTGTCCAGTACTGGGTCTCCGGACCTTCGCCACTACGGTTTGTTGCCTTCGGGCATTGCCTTCGAGCGTATGGATCCTTGTTATACAGTACTGAGCTCGAGCATCTTTTGTTTCTTTGACAATTATATTTCCCTAGTGTATCGCCTTTCGAGGTAGGTTCTTTGAACCACACGATATATAGCGATTACCTTGTGGAAACTTGTGTTACCTTTATTGGTATTTGTTAATTGCCTTTTGGCTTGTTTTGGGATATGATATCCTTAGTTTATTGGGATTGCCGATGATATGAGGCTTGTTTTGATTCATCTTCTGTTAGATGATCTGGTTATCTCTTTTGGAGATATTTGTGGTACTTTATGAACTTGTATGTTCATTATTATTTAGTTTATCTAACTGATTTGTTTAGCTAGGCTGACCCATGTATTTTATACTCGGGTCAGGCCGAGCTGTTTTAGGTTAGGTACTTTGGACTTAGCCTCTTTTGCTTCCGCATGGACTATTCCGCTAGCTCCTTTTTGTTATAGCTTTTTGTGTAGTCCTTTTTGGCTGTAACTCTGATATATATTCTTGTGACTCGCTTGTATATTGTGGTTTGCTTTACCACTTGTCAAGTATCATTTTGTAAACTCTGTAATGTATCTGTATATGTGTAAATGCATGTAATGATCTACTGTTCTGTGATGTGTATTACATTTGAGTTGTTATATTTTATTATGATAGATCCTTCAGCCACCTATGGCTTTGTATTAAGTATTTATTGGATATGTCGATCCATTTAAGTAAGAAGTGGCAATTGTCGGCGTATTCAATAGATAATTAAGACAAGGTCATAGATGGTCGCTCCTATCCAGCTCTATTCTCCGTATTAGCAGACGGTGTTACCTTGTAATACTCTTTGCTAATGTGGGTCTCGGAGTGGGGCGTCATAGCTTGGTATCGGAGCTGAGTTCAGAACAAAATATGATAAACATAGAACGGAGACACATATTACGGTACATCAAAGGGTAGTACGAATGTTACGAATCCTTGAATCATCGTGCCTTTATTCTTTCCATTCCTTTGGGATAGATAGAATTTTGGGAATACGTCTAGGAATGCATTTTATTCCGTAGTATTCCATATTTGAATTAATGATATCTACCTTATGAATAATCTTTATCTTGTCTTATCTTTCAGCTAATGGCCAGAAGAGGCAGAGGACGACGCTCGGATGCTGGGCAATCCAGTGGCTCACATCCGGACGACGTTTATATGTCTGCCGATCAGTTTTTGGAGTTATTTAGGAGCACTCAGCCTCCAGCTCCTATTCGAGCATCTCCTCCACGCAAGTCTACCTTTGCACGCCTGTGTAGTGATTTTTCTCATCTTAGAGGAAAGCCATTCAAAGGCTCTGAGTCCATTCTTGAGGTCCAAGCTTGGATTCGCACATGCAAACGTATCTTCTCTCGCATGTATCTTTCTGACCACGAGCGAGTTCTTGTAACTTCTAGCTTATTGCAAGAGCGTACCCTTGATTGGTACGAGCTTCTTATAGCCGAACTTGATGAGTCTGTTCTTTCTTGGACTCAGTTCCGGGAGCGATTCGAACTCAAATTCGTTCCTGAATCTGAGAAAGTTTTATTAGACCGTCGCTTCCTTGAGTTGAAGTAAGGGAAGTCCTCCGTTTCTGAATATGTTGCATCATTCGAGGCCTTATCTAAGTATGGTCTTGAATTCATTAGCACTTCTTATAAGAAGAATATGAAGTTTGTCTCTGGTCTTAAGAAATATCTTAAGAAGTCTTTAATGCTCCAGCTTAAGCTTTCTTTTGAGGAGTTGGTTGATTCGACACTTCATCGAGAAGGAGTGTGATAGTGGTGATGATGTTGAGGTTCGCAAGAACCCCAATAAGAAGAAGTTTCCATTTCATAAGCAGGGATTTCTCCCTTCCAAGAAGAAAAAGCTTATTGAATATGGTTCTAACTCTCAATCTGCTGGAACACCTTCCATTCGGAAGTGTTTCAATTGTGGTTCTCCTGATCATATGATTCGAGCTTGTCCTAAGCCTCTCTTCTACCATTATTGCAAGAAGGAAGGTCACCGTGTTTTCTCCTGCCCTACTGCTCCTGCTAGTGCCAAGTCTGGCAAGCTTTATGTTGCTAAGGCTTCTGGAGGTTCTTCTCAGCCTAGAGGTATATCTTCATCTATTTTGGAAGGTTCTATTTTATTTCATGACCGTAGTATTCGAGTTCTTTTCGATATGGGTGCTTCGCATTCTTTCGTACAGAAAAAGCTCGTCGATGATTTGTCTTTGGATGTTTCTTGTATGGTTACTTTGTTGAGGATTGCGAATCCTATTAGGGGATCCGCAACCCTTAGCATGCCTTGTGATGATGTTGAGATTGTTTTATGTGGCTTTTCTTTTCGTGCGAATCTGCACGTAATTTCTTATTTGGAATTTGATATGATTTTGGGTATGGACTGGCTAGTGAGATACGATGCCAGGATTATTTGTTCTGAAAGAATTGTATATCTTCGACACCCGGATTCATCTTCTCAGTTATCACTTGTTCTTCGGAATGTGGATAACTCCGAAATGGCCTTATATTCTCTTGACTCACGAGATGATGATGATATATCTCGTATTCCTATTGTTTGTGACTTCTCTGATGTTTTTGAGCCGGTTTTGGGTTTGCCACCCAAGCGGGCGATCGAGTTCCGCATTGATCTCATTCCAGGCGCGCAGCCAGTTGGTCGTCCTCCCACGAGGATGTCTACAAAAGAAAATGAGGAACTCAAGAAGCAGCTTTTAGAGCTTGAGTCCAAACAGTTGATTCAGTCCAGTTTTTCACCGTGGGGTACCGCGGTCGTCTTCGTGAAAAAGTCCGATGGAACTCTTAAGCTCTGCATCGACTATTGCAAGCTTAACGAGTTGACCATCAGGAATAGGTATCCATTGCCGAGGATCGATGATATGTTCGATCTATTGAGTGGCGCTAAGGTCTTCTCTCAGCTTGACCTTGCCACTGGTTTTCATCAGCTCCGAGTCGCGGAAGATAGCATACCTCTTACAGCTTTCCGCACTCGATATGGTTCTTTCGAGTGGCTTGTTATGCCGTTCGGTTTGACGAACGCCCCTGCTTTCTTTGTTGATCTTATGAATCGAGTATTCCGAGAGTATCTCGATAAGTTCGTCCTTGTGTTCATTGACGACATTCTTGTTTATTCTAAGTCTGAAGCCGAGCATGCTAATCACTTGAGAATTGTCTTGAGTACTCTTCGTCACCATCAGCTTAAGGCCAAATTCTCCAAGTGCCGTTTTTAGGAGAATAAGGTTAAGTTCTTAGGCCATGTTGTATCTTTCGATGGCATTTCTGTCGATCCCTCAAAGATCGAAGCTATCCAGAATTGGAAGAGGCCTGAGAATGTTCATGAGATTCGTAGTTTCCTTGGATTGGCGGGTTATTACCGTCGGTTCATTAAGGATTTTTCCCATGTTGTACCAGCCTTACTCGAAAAGGCATTCGTTATATTTGGTCCGATAAGTGTGAAGCTTCCTTTCAGACATTAAAGGAACTTCTCACTAATGCTCCTATTCTTGTGGTTCCCGAGGGGAATCATGATCTTGTTGTCTACACCGATGCTTGTGGTAGTGGTCTCGGTGCCGTGCTTATGCAGAAGTATCGAGTAGTTGCTTATGCTTCTAGGCAACTACGTCTGAATGAAGTTCGCTATGCCACTCATGATCTTGAGTTAGCCGCCATTGTCTTCGCCTTGAAGATTTGGCGACACTACTTATTAGGCGAGCGCTTCATTCTCTATACCGATCATAAATCCTTGAAGTATTTGTTCACTCAAAAGGAACTCAATATGAGGCAACAGCGTTGGCTCGAGTTTCTTGCCTCCTATGACTTTGATATCCTGTATACCCCTGGTAAGGGTAATCGTGTTGCTGATGCGCTTAGTCGTAGACATTCAGTTGTCGTTTCTATGATACTTGCCTTATGGGATATTCTTGAGACTTTATCTTTTTGTGATATTCATGATCGAGCTCCATCTTCTGAGTCTCCAATAGTATTATTCAGTTTGGAAGCTCGACCCTCTCTATTGGATCGTATTGCCGAAGCTCAGCGGCGTGATCCTGATCTTGTGCATCTTATTCAGCTTTGTGAGACTGAATCCCGTGATGAGGCGTTGTGGGATTTCAGCATTGATCTTCATGGGTGTCTTCGCAAGAAGAACCGTCTTGTTGTGCCTTCTGATTCTACACTTAGGCATGACATTCTTGATGACTGTCATCGGTCTAAGTATACCATTCATCCTGGCAGTAGTAAGATGTATGCCGATATGCATCGCCTTTATTATTGGGAAGGCATGAAGCGCGAAGTAGCGAGTTATGTGAGTAATTGCATGACTTGTCAACATAATAAAGCCGAACATCAGTGCCCTTCTAGTCTCCTTCAGCCTCTAGAGATTCCATTGTGGAAATGGGATCAGATTTCGATGGATTTCATTGATGGCCTACCTCGTACGAGATCGGGCCATTCTAGCATTTGGGTTATTGTTGATCGCCTCACCAAATCAGCTCATTTTGTTCCTATTAAATCTAATAGGACTGCTTATCTTTTGGCTAAGTTATATATCAAGGAAATCGTGAGACTTCACGGTGTTCCTAGTTCGATTGTGAGTGACTGTGATTCTTTATTCACCAGTCATTTCTGGAAGAGTCTTCAGCAAGCTTTGGGAACAAAGCTTAATTTCAGCACAGCTTATCATCCATAGTCTGATGGACAGACTGAACGGGTGAATCGTATCTTGGAAGATCTCCTCCGTATTTGTATTCTTGATTTCGGAGGTAGTTGGGAGGATCATCTACCCCTTGTAGAGTTCTCCTACAACAATTGTTTTCAGTCTAGTATCGGTATGGCTCCTTTCGAAGTCTTATACGGAAGGCCATGTCGATCACCTTCATGTTGGTTGGAATCTAGGGAGAAGTTTATTCTTGGCCCAGAATTAGTTCATGATTCTTCTAAGAAGATTGTCCTTATTCGTCAGAGAATGAAAGAGGCACAAAGCCGCCAGAAATCCTACGCAGATGACCGTAAGAAGCCTCTTGAGTTCTCGGTTGATGATCTCGTCTTTATTCGTGTTTCTACTTTGAAAGGGGTTGTGCGCTTCAGTATGACAGGGAAATTGGCTCCTCGCTTTGTAGGACCATTTCCTATTACTGAACGTAATGGCCCTGTGGCTTATAGAGTTTCAATTCCAGCTCATCTATCCGGTGTTCACAACATGTTTCACGTCTCTCAACTTTGGAAGTGTCTTCGAGAATCGGATTCTGTTATCAACACTCTTGATTTACAAGGGCTTGAGATCTCACCAGACTTATCTATTGTACAACAGCCTATTCGCATACTTGCCTCGGAGGTGAGACACCTTCGAAACAAGGACGTGCCGCTCATTAAAGTTCAATGGTACGCTAATCCCAATGACTGTACTTGGGAAACCAGATAGTTTATCGAGCGATCCTATCTGGGTTTTCTATCTTTGCTTAGCAATGGTGAGAATACCGTTTTATCTCAAGTTTATTTTCTTTTCTTTTTGGGGTGATGTAAGTATGTAGTTGTTGCAAATTCTTCTCTAGAAATTGCATGGACGCAATTTTGTTAAGGAGGGGAGATATGTAACAACCCGCATATTTTACGATGGTATATTTAAATGTTTTATTTAAATATAGCGTCGTTAGTCGGATTTAAGTCTGAAATGTCACTTTTTGCAAATGGTCAAATTAGGACTCGGGACCACTTCCATTGAGTCCAAAATGTTGTTTGCGACTTTTTTGAATAAGCATCAATATGTTTGGAGTAAGTTGAATTTTGCTATTTTCTAAGTGGGATTTTGGGTTTGGGTTTCACCCAACTCATCCTATACCCTAACTCAGCTCCCTCTCTTCATCCATTCACTCAATTCATTTCTTTTTTTCTCAAGCTCAACTGAAAATGGGGGAAGAGAATGGGAAATAGAAATTTCCAAGCCCTAGTTCCTCTTGCAAACTCAAATTCTTGCTCCAAAATCAAAGAGAAGCTTAGGTAAACCTCCTCTTCATCTTCTCCATCTCATTTCCTCTTTAATTTCAGAAATTTCCTAAACCCTAATTTAGGAAATACTTGTTTTGATCTTAGATTGGAGCTTGTAGAGTAGAAGTGAAGAGTGGTTGATCTTTTCTTTGCATTTGAGCTTCTCATCTTTGTTTTTGAGTTAAAAAGGTGAGTTTTGAACTCACATCTACTTCTCTTGATATCATTGATGTTAGGTATGAATTCCTAACACTTATTCATGATCATTTGCTTTTGATTTGAATTGATTTGGTGAACATTTCAATTTTTGGTGTTTTGAAGTCTAAAACTCTAAAAGTTCTTAGCTTTGATGTTTGATCATGCTTTTGGTGGTGTATTGAAGAGCCAATAGGGCTGGGTAGTCGATTGGCATACACCCCTAGCGCCCATTGCTCGTCCGATCGCAAATTGGAAAAGTTTTCTCTTCATTTGGGTAGGCTGAAAAACAGTCCCAGTGCCAGTCAGTCGACTGGCCCCTGCAGTCAGTCGACTGGTTGTAGAAACCGAGAGTTTTTGGGACTGTCTGCAGAAACTGGAAGTCTCTGTTTTCTGCAGTCAGTCGACTGGCCTCTGCAGTCAGTCGACTGACAACAGGAACTGAAACTTTTGGGTTTCTGGATCAATCGACTGGCCTCTGAAGTCAGTCGACTGACCTGCTTGTTTCAGCCCAGATTTGCCTATTTTGCTTGGTTTCCAATTTTAATCGATTCGTGTCGATTCCAATTAGTTGTTATTGCATATTTGACTTTGATGATTCCTTTTTGATTTCGTACACGGGTTTTTTATAAGATGATCTTTTTAAATTGTATTAAAAACTCATTTCTCCGATTTATAATTTCTATTTAAAACACACACACACAATTTTGCACTTCGAGCGAAGAGGGAGGAGAATTAAATGATTAAATAAAACGCGTGCTATGAACACGTGGGTTTATCTTTTCAGTTAATTCCTAATCTATTCGTTTGACCGTTTTGACCTTTGGGTCTAGTTTACCGATGAGATGAGGTGAACTTTGTACTGCTTTGAGTGTGAAATTGACTAACGGTTAGTAAACCGTTTAGTGCGAACGTGGGGTATGGGACTCACGTTAACATTTTTCGGGTTCCTTTCTGAGAGTTGCGACACATTCCGCCAGTTAGTGGTGTCCAGTACTGGGTCTTCGGACCTTCGCCACTACGGTTTGTTGCCTTCGGGCGTATGGATCCTTGTTATATAGTACTGAGCTCGAGCATCTTTTGTTTCTTTGACAATTATATTTCCCTAGTGTATTGCCTTTCGAGGTTGGTTCTTTGAACCACACGATATACAGCGATTACCTTGTGGAAACTTGTGTTACCTTTATTGGTATTTGTTAATTGCCTTTTGGCTTGTTTTGGGATATGATATCCTTAGTTTATTGGGATTGCCGATGATATGAGGCTTGTTTTGATTCATCTTCTGTTAGATTATCTGGTTATCTATTTTGGAGATATTTGTGGTACTTTATGAACTTGTATGTTCATTATCATTTAGTTTATCTAACTGATTTGTTTAGCTAGACTGACCCGTGTATTTTATACTCGGGTCAGGCCGAGATGTTTCAGGTTAGGTACTTTGGACTTAGCCTCTTTTGCTTCCGCATGGACTATTCCGCTAACTCCTTTTTGTTATAGCTTTTTGTGTAGTCCTTTTTGGCTGTAACTCTGATATGTATTCTTTTGACTCGCTTGTATATTGTGGTTTGCTTTACCACTTGTCGAGTATCATTTTGTAAACTCTGTAATGTATCTGTATATGTGTAAATGCATGTGATGATCTACTGTTCTGTGATGTGTATTACATTTGAGTTGTTATATTTTATTCTGATAGATCCTTCAGCCACCTATGGCTTTGTATTAAGTATTTATTGGATATGTCGATCCATTTAAGTAGGAAGTGGCAATTGTCGGCGTATTCAATAGATAATTAAGACAAGGTCATAGATGGTCGCTCCTATCCAGCTCTATTCTCCGTATTAGCAGACGTTGTTACCTTGTAATACTCATTGCTAATGTGGGTCTCGGAGTGGGGCGTCACACTATTCATCTTGGACAAACTAAGATGTATCGTGACATAAAGAGAATTTTCTTCTGTGAAGGTATGAAGAGGGATGTAGGCTTATGGGTTAATCAATGTTTGAATTGTCAACAAGTGAAAGCCGATCATCAGAAACCAAGTGGGTTACTTCATCCTTAGACGTGCCACCGTGGAAGTGGGATTCTATATCCATTGATTTTATCGATGGGTTTCGAAGATCGAATAGAGGAAATGAAAGTATTTAGGTCGTGGTAGATAGATTGACCAAGAGTGCACACATTATTCCCGTTAAGTCGACAAGGATGACACTTACTTTGGTGAAGTTGTTTATGAAGAATATTGTAAGACTACATGGGATTCCTAGTAGTATAGTCAGAGATAGAGATACTTTGTTCACTAGTGAATTCCAGAAGAATCTGCAAGAAGTGTTAGGTACCAAGCTGAAAACGAGTCCTACTTATAACCCATAGATGGATAGGCAGACAAAAAGAGTCAACAGTACTCGAAGATTTGCTGGGAGCTTGTGTACTAGACTTTGGAGGGTTGTGGAAAGACCATTTGCACTTAGTTGAGTTTTCCTATAATAATAGCTATCAGGCTAGTATAGAAATGGCGCCTTTCAAATCTTTGTATGGAAGGCCATGCAAGTCACCAGTATTTTTCCTAGAGACCAGAGACAGACTGATTCTTGGTCCAGATATGGTTAGAGAAGCCATGGAGAAGATTGAGTTAATCCGAGTAAGGATGAGGGAAGCTCAGTCTAGGTAGAAAAGTTACGCAGATAAGAGGCATAAAGATTTAGAGTTCTTAGTTGGAGACCATGATTTTGTTAAAGTATCATCGATGAAGGGTATGGTATGGTTTTGAAAGTCATGGAAATTGCCATCGAGATATATTGATCAATTTCCTATTATAGTGAGGATCGAGAGACTCACTTATCAGATAGAGCTATCGAATAGTTTGGCAGGAGTCCATAATATTTTTCATGTTTCTCATCTTAAGAAATGTGTTCATGATCTAGAAAATACTATTGCATCAACCGCATTGGAAGAATTAGCAGTAGAACCGAATATGACTTTCGTTAGACAACCAATTCGTGCTGTAGTAAGAGACAAGAAGAGGTTAAGGAACAAGACTGTCAAGTTAGTGAAAGTCCAGTGGAGTGACAATGAGAAAGATTGTACTTAGGAGACAGAAGATAGGATTAGGATACTTATCCTAAGTTGTTTTGATGGTATGTTCTATATTTGTCATATAGAATTTTTACTCGTCAGATAGGCAAGTATTTTGGTTATATTTTATCATACATGTTTGCATGATTGATATGCTTGTACTTATCGTAATTTCGAGGACAAAATTCTTTAAGGGGGGCCTATAACACCCCTAATTTTGTTTAACATTATTTAGAAGATTTAATTAGATAAATCAAATAGAATAATATGATGTGTGAGAACAAAGAGAATGTGATTGGATAATTAATTGGGTCAGGCCTTAATTAACCAATTAATAAGATTGATTTGAACATAAAATAGAAAGAAATAAACGAGAAGGGAAAATTGGGAAACTCCTTTTTCCATTCCCTAAACCCTCTCACTCTCATTCATTTTTCATTTTCGTTTAATCAAAACAAAAACATAAGGGAAGGATGGCCATTGATAGAAGAAAAGGAAGGGAACCTCTAAGAGATTCATGAGAAGAGCTTAGGGAAATTAATCAAAAACAAATCTCAATCTCTCTAATCCAATCTAAGGTGAATAATAGTATCCATCTCATTTAATTATGTTTGATTTCGGATCTATGATGATTTTCTGAATTGTTTGTGATAGTATGTCATGCTTGGGTGATTTATGTCAACGTTTAGTTGAATAACGATTTATTGGAATTATTATGGAATTCTTCTTATAGGTTTTAAAAGGTAAAAACCTAATTTTTGATCTCCAGTCGAGTTGAAATTTTAATATGATGTGTAAAATATTATTTTGGAGATGAGGTTTTAATTTCATAATTTTGCAGGTTTATACGAATATTTTATGAATTTTCTAAAATGGAAAAGGAGATATTTCGGGTTTTAATTAGTAAAAATAATATGTTATTACAATAATTCACGTCGAAGAATTCCAGCATTTTATGACTTCACATCAGTAACCTCATCGAAATCATTCAATCGAAGAGGTATTATAGGACAATATCGAAGATGCAGGAAACAACACCTCATCAATTAAGAATATAAATTAACATATCAAAAGAAGTCTTTTACCTGTGCAACATAGGAAACTAAAAAAATGAAATACATAAACCAAGTAACATATCATTATTGTGCAATCATTTAGGTTCATACAAAATAGATTTCTTATACATTTCTCAAATGAATCTCTTCCTATTATATTTAAGTTTCTCAGGAGGAAGTGAGTGTAAGGAAAGAGGAATGGGGTCACCTAAGGGAAGGTTCCAACATGTTCCAGAATGAGGATCAAGATACGCTCATCTAAGTATCTATGGTGAAGGCATGTTAGACCTACTCTGTTATCACTTAAGTATGAGAAGTCAACAATTAAACCCCTACAATACACCTTATACAGGAACTCTACCAAAGTGTCCCTATCATCGATTAACATCCAAAAAAGGTTCATCAGTTCAACATTCTCTTTCTAGAGTATATTTTGGAGACGGCGAGCATTTTTCATCCGAGGAGCAACTTATTTCTCCTTGAAATACCTTAATCTTAATGCGCTTTTGGCCAGCTTCTTATACTTCTTAGATAACTTATTATAATCTTTCATTTGTTTATCTAACTCTCTATTAAGACTATCCATGTCCGTTTGCTTTTTCTCGAGCATAGCGTCATAATGGTATTTTGACTTTCTCTTTAACTAAAGTAGTTAGCTAAAGATTATTTGATAATTGAAAATATTTATGTAATGAGATCCATACCTGAGAAAGCGGGACAGTAGATGACGATATTTTCTCTTTTTTTTGGGTATTAAGCTTAGGGGAACATTGTCTTCCTCAGGAGAACTTGCCGTAGGAGGATTAGGAATTTTGGTAGCCCTAGCCACTTGGGAAGATGAATCTAGATTAGCGTCTTCTGGTCCATCCTTATCAGCCAATGGTCCGAAAATGCCATTTCCACCGCCTTCACTATCTTTATCATTATTATCATCATCATTGTCATTAGGACCATCATTATCATCATCACCCTCATCCTTATCCCCATCATCATCTTTCTCCTCATCATCTGAATCTGTCTCTTCATCAACTGGAAGATCGTCAAAAGTTAATAGCTTGGTACATCAACTTCCTCCTCTTTCTCAGGAACATAAGATTCATGTGACGTCTCTTTAAATTTACTCATGAACTTGTCATTCCATTCTAAATAAAGAAAGGAAAAGCCAATGACAGGGACGCGGAAGATGATCTTAAGGCTATTTAACACTAGAGGGGGGGTGAATAGTGTTTTAAGAATTTCTTTAAAACTTCTTTGATTTAAATTGATTTAACTAACTTAATGCAAATACACAATCACAGATTAAATCACAGAATCACAAACAGATGCAAATATAAATAAAAAGCAAGTAAAGGAAAGAACACACCAGGAATTTTATACTGGTTCGGTGTTACCCTACATCCAGTCCCGCACAACTCGTACGGCTTTCTATTCAATAATAATCTAGATTACAATCCCTCGATTCCAAGGCAATGAGGTACACCCTCCAGATTCTCAGGTCTCTGGGTAGAACCACTTGATTCACAGGACACAAGTTCACCCGATCGATTTCCAAGGACACGATCACACCTTTATAACCCTAAACAAGTTTCTTTGAGTACAAATGTATCTATAACTCTGATAAGCACTGAGATTCTTTGAAGAGAGTGGCAGACAATCAAACTAGAGATATTCTGGTTTGATCACTACAAGAAAATTGAGTTTTAACTGCAATCATAGTCAGCGTTTATACCTTTAATGCTGTAGAATGCGTTTGTGAGAAAGTTGTTTCAAGGGTTCAACGCTGACAAAACTATTAGGGTTTATTTTGTTTGCGGCCGCATACATCGGTGTTTATTTCGTTTGCCGCCACTTCTCATTTACTTGGAGAAAAAAGAAAATACGTCGATTTCCATTTTCCATTCCCTCCCCCAATTTCTAGTTTTCATTCCCTCCCCAGTTTCCAATTTCAATGCATCGATTTCAATTTCAACACCAGAAATCAACTTCCTTCATCCACCGCTTCGATTTTGGTTGAGCATCTCTGTCGTCGCTTTCGATTTTGGCAGCCCTAAACTCAGCGGAACGGGAAATTGGTGAGCGTTTTTTCTCAACCCTAGTTTTCAGTTTAAGTTAGAATAGTTTCGAATTATCAAATCTTGCTTATCAGATCAAGCTTAAAGTTTTCCCTAGTTTTTATTCAATATTTATCGATTACAATTGTATGAAACTTTTCTTAACCTCTTTGATGAAATTTCTTTTCTAGTTGAGTTATATTCTTTCTGATTTTAGTAAGTACATCTTATTTCATTTCTAGCTGGTCTGGTTTGGTTTTTTTTTGTTGGGGATCCACCATTTCTTAATTCGTGTAGGCAGTATGATGAATTGATCAATACTCATTTGCATGCTCTAGATATTCTATTATTGAATTTTTATATCATTATACCTAGATTATATTCATTAAATTATCTCATTTTGAGACGTTATTATTAATACAGTTGAAAATAAGATTAAACTCCTACAATTTGCAGTTAAAACTTTGATATGAAGTTATGATATTTTAAAATGTTAATTATGTAGCCCACTAATAGTTTGGAAAAATTTGAAAATATTTGACATGCTCTGTGAATTGCTTTATTGAATTAAATGGTCAGTCTTTGTTTGTTAATTTATAAATGCTGGCCATTATGGTACACCATTGTTGATAAGGAAAATTTTCAAATTGTTTGATATATTTCATTAATTTCTCCATTAAATTCAACGGCCAATTTTTATTAGTTAATATCTAAATACCGATCAATAAGGTGGAACATTGATGATAAGGAAAAAATTCAAGATGTTTAACGTATTATACTAATGCTTCATTTAATTAAATAATGGTGTATAACTTCGAATTTTGTAAGTGTTATATTCTATTAGTATTCGACTGCATGATACGAATGAAATAGCTTCTTGCTAATTCTGAATCTTTGTGAAAAGTTAGGAAGATTTTATAGGGTAGAATGCTAAACACAATATAAATTAATGCTGCAAAATTAATTACTTTTTGTCACAAACAATGAGTAGATGTTGAGGCAAATATGTGGCATAATAACAAATAGATAAATATAAGTAGAATTTGGTTGAGAAAATAGGATTAGATCCTATATTCAAATGGATTTTATTAATATTGAATAGATTAGGTCATAATTATTAGAAAAAAGTGCAAGGAGCTGTATAACAAGTGTCCATGTATCTTTGTTTATACACACACGGAGATGTATTCAATAATAATGGGATCCAATGGCCGTGATATACTGTGCCAAATTTTATGTTTTATTTTAAGCATCTAAATTGACTTTCCATGTGTGTGTGTGTTTGTAAAGCATGTACATTCACTCACAAGTATTTTAAGTCCTTCACCCATGCTATCCCAACACAAATTTCCAAACTATGGTTCGAATGCATATTGATATTTGGGAGATATATAGGACAAGAATGTTAAAAGATGACTTTGGGTGCAAAATGAAAAATTAAAACTCTAATTTAAGAAAAGCTAAACATTTTAGTTGAGATTAACTAAGAGAAAAACACAATTTGAGGAAAGATTCAAATTTTAGCATGATAGGATTGGTTAATAAGAGCTGTGTTTTTTGTTGCCTAAATTTTGTCAAGTTTTATTTTAGCATGATGGCGATTATCTTTAGTTTTTTACTTTATACAAACTTAAGGGTTATTTGATGTTTTTGAATGTTTCTATCACACATAATTTTCAATTGGAATTGCAGAGATTTTATGTATTTGTACACAGATTTATGCACTTCACGTATATATGCAATATATACTCCTATACCTATGGATGTACATAACATATTCATAGATTTTTGGTGCATTATTATATTTTTCAACGTTTCCCTCATTTTTTATTAAACATTTTCAAGTACAGTCATTACATAAAAGAATATAAATAACCAATTTTACTCCTCTAAGCAAAGATGACAGAACAATTAGGTCTGATTACATTTTTAGCAATGTTTGAATATTATATGATTAAAATGCTTTTACTTAGCAATTAGATTAGTGTACATAACTATTATAGATTATTGTTAAGGCTATATATAGATATAATCTAATGATTAATGCATCCAAATTAGGATATTTTTGGGTTTATCAAAGTTTGTATAATTAAGGAGAATAAGGCAATTCATATGTAAGAAGTCAGGTCTTTTGAATGTCAAATGCGGTAAAAACTATTTTGGAGATAACTGGTTTTAGGATTAAACGCCGACAAAACAATCCATTAGGTTTTCATTGTTTGCCGCCTCCATCTCTATTACTTATGCTCAATATATTCATTTTCCCTCCGCATCTACCTCATCACTCCCGATGTCGATTTCATTTCAACTAACACTGGAAATCATCCCCTTCATCATTTAGTTTGTAGTATGTTTGTTTTCATGCTTCAAAACTAGTATGTTCAATTTGTTTCCATAGTCAATTTTTAGGAGTATGTTCACTTTATTTTTGTACTCTTGCTTCAGTGCAACATCTTGTTTCACTTAATTTTTTTTCAGCAACAAGTAAAAATGTTAGCTTTAGATGCATTTTAAACCCTTGTATGATGAGAATAAACTAAATGTACTACCAAATACATGTGTTATTTTAATAGATGATTAGGTACATTTTATCTGAAAATACCCTTTTACAGTTGACAGCTAATAACACATATGTGTGCATGTGTTAACTGTAAAAAGGGAAAAAGTTTGTTCATTGAACGTATTTACATGGACATGCTTATGTTTTAGGAAGAATGTTTATTGCTATTCTTAGATGTATACTTAACACTTGCACCATACCTAAACTATAGAAGATAATGCACATCATCGAATATCAAAATCAAGGAGTGCACTTGTCATCACAGATTCACAGTAAAGAAAAATCAAATTTTTTTTTTTGGCACTGTCTTTCTAAATATTGTTCCTTTTTAGCCGAAGTAGTTCCGTTGTTGACCATCTTAGACTCAATCACAGTAAATAGCCTTGTGCTCTAGATTTTGTCATTTTGTTGAATACGAGCTAAAATAGAATTTATAATTGACTTTATATTGCTTCTGATCTTGAATATTCACAATAATGGAGCAGTCAGTGTTTAAACTATATGTACTAATGTGAATTATGACGATCGATTGTTACTATCTGACCACATTACATTTCTATTGCTTTAAGGTTTTGTAAAGTAAATGTCTTATGCCATTGACACATAATCATCAACTCATGTATATTTTAATTCAGATATAGGTATCCTATACCCAAACTTCTTTTGAGAAGAATAAGGAGCAAAGTGGAGAAAAGTAGTCCCTGTTATATCCATATACTAGCTTTTCTAGTGCTCAACAGCATCGAGTGAGTTTTTTATTGTATTATTTATGTTTGTTTTTATATATATATTTTTGGTTTCTTAGCTCCTAATGTTGTCAAACCTTTTATTGACATATTTATTTGTTTAAGGTTTACTTTGCTACACTTGAATAATTCTTCAAGTCACAACTGCTTTTTAGTGGTATGTGTCTGCCTTCATTATTATTGAATGTGATAGTGTAATGGTTTTTTGGGTATGGTAGTGATTATCACAAGTGCTTGTTTCTTTTACCAGTTTTCAGAAACACAAATAACTTTAGTTTTCTATGGCTTAGAATGATAATTAAGTTATAATGCTGTCTACTAAGCCTCAAAGAGTTGCTTCTTAGTTGGTATATTTAATATATGTGCTACTCCTGTTATTGCTTTTTGCCATTACCATGCTTCGTGTCATTATCTTTAATTGCTTCGCAATTGAAAGTGCAATTAAAGCCATACTACAAGTCAGGAATAAACTAAATGTACTACCAAATACATGTGCTATTGGAGATGGAAATTAGTGTGGGGGGGTTTGAGGGGGTTGGGAGGAGGGGGAGTGGGGAGGGGTGTTATTTGTGGGTGTGTTAAATTTATAGAAATGGTAGCAAAAAAGGTTAGTGAAAGCCAAATTTGAACTACTATATTAAACACTAGTTCTACATATAAAACTAAAAGAATGGAAATGGTTAAAATAATTCAAGTTTTATAGTGGATATGAATTGGACAGAGAAGCGGCAAGGTGATAATGATACAATGGTTAAAATAATTCAAGTTGTACATGAGCTTGAGATTATTAATTATATAGTCAAAGTTTGATAGAACTACAATCACATCTAGATTTAGATCTAGTATGGCTAAAATTGGTAGGGGCATGTGTGCCTACAGATATATATGTACTTTTATAGTTTTATTTCAATTGAATTTTTTTATTTCAATTGTAAGCTAAAAGTTGTAGGGATTTCATGATGTTCAATTGAAGACAACGGACACTATTTGTAGTATTAAACTAAAGATATCTACATACTTCTGACTTTGATAGGTCTCTATTGTATAATTGTACGCATTAATAGGACACAGAAAAATGTCTAGTTCTAACTTCTCAAGTAAGCAGAAAAATCAAAATAGAAAATTTTACTCCAATTACTTATTTGTTTTATACTTAAATTATTGGATCTGTAAGGTGCAACATATGCACTTGCACTCTTATAATTTGGGTTGATAGAGAAATTCTGTGTTCTGTAATCTTTCTATAAAAATCTGTAGCTGTGAATATAAATAAGAAACTGGTTGTCTATTGCAAATTTGTTAATCATTATTAATAAAGGGAATGAAGTTTACATATGTTCTATTTTTCTAACAGCTGTTACCTTCATATATTTTTTGGAAACAATTTGGTGCTAATGTTGTATATGATTCTGACATTGTTGTATAAGTGGATAAAATTGTTGTTAATGGCGCAAGCCAAGTATCAGGAGAGGGGTAATGCATAGACATTACTCTGGTGCTACAAAATGGCGCCGTTGTAATGGCAAATTTTTTGAAAACAGCTTGGTGCTAATAACAAAATGACTAATTTGTAGAGTTCTGTCATTTTCAGTCTAATGTGGCCATGAAGTAGCTAATAACAAATTTGTTTTATGCGTGCAGGCTTTGAACAGTTGATATTTGTAGAGTTCTGTCATTTTCAGTCTAGTGTGCTTAAACAACAAGGTATGAAACAGATGCTAAAAACTCTCAAGTATTATCATTATTGTCTATTAGTTTACCATCAAATAATTTCACAATTATGTTTTATTCCCTTCCATATTTCATCAAAAGGCTACTCTAAATTCATATCTTTTGCTGGATAAACAACTGTAATGCCTTAAATCATGCTATTAATAAACAACCAACAAAATATCACTTTGATAAATAAAAATATAGTTGTAGGAGATTCATATATTGTTACCATATAGTAACCAAGTTTTATAAAAGTTAACTAAATTAACCAAGTTTTATAAAAATTAACTAAGTTTTATAAAAATTAACTAAGTCAATAAAGTTTTATAAAAAATTAACTAAGTTGATGAAGTTTTATAAAAATTAACTAAATTTTGCAAAAAACATAACCATTTTAACTAAGTTTTTTAAAAATTATACAAGTTTATAGAAATTATGTAATGTTAGCTTTGGCCAAAAATAATGATCTGCATCTTGCTCTTTATCATCCTCTACCTTATGTTCTTGCAACAGTAGGTGCTCATAGCTATGCTCTGTATGCCTGTATTGACTTTATCATTTATGCGACTATAATTTGATTTTAGCAATGCACCTACGAACTAATTGATGGCATTGGGATAAATTTAGTTGTACATCTTTCTTGGATATCTACTTTGTTAGGGTTTTTACTTCAGCATGAAATGTCTTAAATGATTATATGTTTTTCTTCTTTTACTTTAAACTTGGAAAGCATATTTTTAATTCTCTAACCTGTCAATTTTAAAAGCATATCCTAGTTTTTCATATCTTTTTGGTTTGTGCGCACATGCCCTCTTGTAGCTAAAATAGCACATATAACAGACTATACGTTCTTCGCATATACACATAAACACTTACGTTAAATAATTGAGAACTCTTAATATTTATTTACTTCCTACTATAATCACAGCTTGAACTTGTGTTGGTTACGGAGAAACTGCAGGAGCTTCATTCAATTAGAATTCAAAAGCTGAACTATGTTGTGTTCTTGCATTTTGACAATATATTTTTCTCTTTGGATTTGTTTGTTTTGAGCATTTGTTTTGTTGTCTTTTATACATAAAAAAATTATTTGTCCATTTCTACTAAGAACTGTTTGGTCGTTATTATCATATATATATATATATATTGTTCATAATCAATAATTAATTTCTATTTAAATTTTAGATTCTTTGTTGCATACATATATTGTATATGCTGATGGAGAGAGATTGGTTGCGTCTACATAGGTAATCATGTAGCAGCTAATTTAGACTTAAATTTAGAATTGATATTTTGATAATAAAAGCTAATATTTTTGTTGTTTTCAAATTTTAATCATAGGACTAGTAGAGAGTATGGCCAAGGAGCTCGGAATTTTGTGTGTGTTGCGAAGAAAAATTTAGGAGATGTGGAAAAAATATTTTGTCCTTGTTTAGATTGTCGAAATCTTAGTCGTCATTATGGTGAAACCGTTGTTGAGCACCTGATTATAAAGGGAATGGATTCTAAGTATAAAGATGATATATGGTATAATCATGGCGAGAAAGTGAATGATGAAAAAAAAATTAAAATGGGTGAGATGTACGACTTGCTCAAAGCGATTCACTATGAAGATGAAGATTATTTCAATCATACTTTTTTTGATGACGACAAAGATAAGGACGATGCACAAAGACGCCATGATGATTTACTTAAAAATTTGGAAGATGCAGAAACCCCACTGTATCCTGGTTGCATAGATCATACAAAGTTATCTGCCATTACTATTTTGTATAATCTTAAATGTGAAACTGGATTATCTGATACTGGTTTTGATAAACTTCTTACCGTCCAACATTTGTTTTTACCAAAGAATAACGTACTTCCCAAGACTTTATATGAAGTAAAGAAATTCCTCAAACTATTTGATATGGGTTTTGAAAAAATTCATGCTTGTGAGAATGATTGTTGTCTTTTCCGTAAAGAGTACAAAAATTTAAATAATTGTCCGAAATGTGGTTTATCACGATGGAAGATAAATCAAGATACAAAAGAGATTATGCAGGGTATCCCAATTAAGGTGTTGCGATATTTTCCAATAATTCCAAGATTTAGAAGAATGTTTAGATCCGAAAAAATGGCAGAAGAGTTAAGATGGCATTTTAAAAATAAAAGTAATGATGGAAAGATGCGGCACCCCGTAGATTCCGTGACATGGAGCATGGTTGATGAAAATTGGAAAACATTTTCAGCCGATCCACGTAATCTTAGACTTGGTCTAGCTACAGATGGGTTCAATCCATTTTCTATGTTAAGCTCCAAGTATAGTTGCTGGCCAGTAATGCTTGTTACATATAATTTGTCGCCTTTGTTGTGCATGAAGAAAGAGAATATCATGTTAACACTTCTAATTCCAGGTCCAAAGCAACCAGGAAATGATATTGATGTATATCTAGAGCCATTAGTAGAAGACTTGCATTACTTGTGGAGTACTGGAGTTGAGACATATGATGCATTAAGTAAGACAGTTTTTAACATGAAGGCTATTTTACTATGGACGATAAATGATTTTCCAGCTTATGGTAATCTTGCCGGATGCTGTGTAAAGGGTAAAAAAGCTTGTCCATTATGTGGTATCAATACCCACCGTCGATGGTTGAAATATAGTCGGAAAAATGTTTATATGGGCCATAGAAGATTTCTACCCCATTCAAATCCATTGAGAAAAAAAAGGCTTGGTTTGATAACACTGTGGAGGATGGGAAGATGCCTAGAGTTCTAACTGGCAAAAACATTTCTCTTATTTTGAAAGACTTTCTGAATAATTTCGGAAAAGGCGCTGAAAGCGAAAAGAAGAGTGCGAAGCGGAAAGGTAAAAAAAGGAAGATTGACGACAGTGGTGAAGATGATGATAATGGAGATAATGATCCTATTAAAAAAGAGCTATCAAGATGGAAAAAAAAAATCAATCTTTTTTGACTTGCCATATTGGGAGGTTAGCATTTATTTAGATTTCAGTTTTTATTATCGATGCGGGCTGGCCACGCGAACAATTTTTTTTGTTATTTTATTAATCCATGGCCCATGGATTAAAAAATTTTAATAAAAAAAATTGTTAAATTAAATTATAGAACACTTTATCATTTAACTAATATTTTTTATAGGAACTTCCAGTACGTCATAATTTAGACGTAATGCACGTTGAGAAAAATGTTTGTGAAAGCACATTGGGTACAATGTTGCATGACAACAAATCAAAGGATGGGATTAATTGTAGACATGATTTAGAGGATTGGGGAATTCGTCATGGTCTATATGCACAGCCTCGTGGGACCAAAACGTATCTTCCACCGGCTCCATATACATTGTCAAGATTGGAAAAAAAAATATTTTGCAAAAGGCTGTACGATTTCAAAGGACCTGATGGTTATTGCTCAAATTTCAAAAAATCCGTATCATTGATGGATTGTAAAGTTAGCGGTTTGAAGTCGCATGATTATCATGTTTTGATGCAACAAGTATTATCGGTCGCACTACGAGGTTTGTTGCCAACAAAACCTAGAAAAGCAATTATTCGTCTATGTTTATTTTTCAATAAAATATGTCAACGTGTTCTTGATAGAGAGAAGTTACAACAACTCGATGACGAGATTGTTAAAATATTGTGTGATCTTGAAAGATATTTTCCACCTTCATTCTTCGATATTATGATACACTTGACAATTCATCTTGGAAGGGAAGCACGGTTGTGTGGACCAGTTCATTTTCGTTGGATGTATCCTTTCGAAAGATATATGAAAACACTTAAAGATTACGTGAGGAATTATGCACGACCAGAGGGATGCATTGCAGAATCCTATCTTGCAGAAGAATGCATGAAATTTTTCAAAGAATTTTTGAGTAAATCGATAAATGTGGAAAAAAAAGATCGAAATGAAGATTACGAAGATAACACAATACTTGAAGGGCGTCCAATTTTAATGTCCAATCCAGTTACGTTGTCTTTGAAGGAGAAAGAAATTGCTCATTTAGCGGTGCTAATGAATATGGCCGTGGTAGAACCATTTTTGGAGTGAGTATATATTATGTTATGTTTCCATTGATTTGTTGTGTTTGTAATCGCAATTATAAACTTAACATTGTTTTTATTATACTAGTTTGCACTTGGAGGAGTTGCAAAATTCAAACAAACGCTTAGAAAAAAACGCAACATTACTTTGGAAACACCATGGAGATAATTTCGCTGATTGGATTAAAAAGAAGGTTTGTTAAACATTTCTCTATTTTTATATGTGAATCAAGGGTACTATTTTTAAAATCCATTTTAAATATATTTTTAGATACCTATTGACTCAAATGACCATGATGAAATGTTAAAAATGGATTGCATATGGTCCTAAAAATGCTGCGCTATCATGTAAAGGATATATTATAAACGGTCAACGATTTCATACAAAAGACGTTGATAGAGAAACTCAGAATAGCGGAGTGACCTATGATGCGACTACTATGTGTAGAGCAAGTGCAAAAGACATTTCTCAAGTGGTTGATGTGATCACTTACTACGGAATATTGACTGATATAATTTTATTGGATTATAATGTTTTTTATATTCCTTTGTTTAAGTGTCATTGGGCAAACATAGGAAATGGGATGAAAGTTGAAGATGGATTTACGCTTGTTAATTTACATCAAAGTCAGGTTTCATTTTCAAGAGACCCTTATATCCTTGCATCTCAAGCGAAAAAAGTTTTCTATTCAAGGGAAAATGATTCTTCTAATTGGTATGTTGTGATGAAAGCACCGCCAAGAGGTTACCATGAATTAGAGATGAACGATTTTATTGAAGAAGTAAGCTATATTGGAGGAGATTGTGAAGAAATCGAGGATGACTTGGTCGAGGATGCTAGTTATGTTAGGGAGGATTGCGAAGGCATAATTGAGTAGTTCTAATATCACGTTTTTTTGGGTAGTCGTTGCTTTGTGACTGAAAGTAGTAGGCATATGTTTCGTGTGTGTGGTCATGGGGGAAACTTGTTCAGACATTTAATAATGGAGAAGGATGTATAGAAACAGCAGGTGCACAAGGTATCATGTATTACACCGTATCATGTATTTTTATTTGTTAGCATATTTTTTTTAAACCCACAAGGTATCAGATTTTATATGTTCAGATTTTTAAACCCACACATGAATTCAGATAACTAAGTATTGCACTGTTATCAGCACTGCACTGTTATCTAATATACAAAAATCTTCAGTACTGCACTGTTATCAGCACTGCACTGTTATCTATTCACTGTTATCAGCACTGAATTCAGATTTTTAAACCGTATCAGCTCCAACAATTTTCAGTATACAAAAATCAATAAAAATCTAATATAGGACTGCCATTTTAGCACTGCACTGTTATCTAAATATTTTATGTTCATCATACCTATATTATTATTTGCATTTGAATTCTTGTGTCTGCCTGTAGAAAATGGTTAGAAGTACAAAGAAAACAACGAACAAGAAACTTACTCGCTATCAAAAAAGACTCGCAGAATTTGAAGATGCATCTGACAGGTCTAATGTAATGGAAGAGCATGTTGAGCCACCTTCGGAAAACATGGATGTTGGAAATGCAAGCCAGCCAATCGCATGCACAGCTCTGCAAATTGATGAAAATCCTGAAACTGCAGTGGAAGTGGATAGAGCAATTGCAGATGATGCAAAACAGGTTTCCAAAAAAAGGACTAGAGGCCCAACTAAAGTGAAAAGACTTCCTTCGAATGTTGCAAGCCGAATTGAAGTTGAGTTTAATTCATCGGGCGTACCTGTAGGAGAAGGATCAGTGAAATTATCTTCTTATTTAGGGCCACTTGTCCGTGAGCATGTTTCATTTACGCTAGATGACTGGAGGCTACTTGGTGACGATTTGAAAGTAGTTCTATGGAAATCCGTTCAGGTATTCAAATTAGTCTCATTCAGTTATGTTAACTCTCATTCAGTTGTACAAGTATTCATGTTTATTATTTCTGTACCGTTCAGGTGACGATTTGTTATGTTAACTCTCATTCAGTTGTACAAGTATTCATGTTTATTATTTCTGTATCGTTCTGCAATCCAAGCCTATTACTCGAGCTTCAAATTAGTCGAATTAGACATGTTTGCTGAAGTGATACCTTGCTGGCTTGCCATTTATTTTAAAATGTGTTTCAAAAATTAATCCACACCTAATTGATTGCTGGTTTCGTAAAGGCTAAACAATTTTCATACCTTTAAACATGCATATGGTTTTAAAAATGCAAGAACACAACATAGTTCAAGCTGTCAAAATGCAGTTAGCTTTTGTCTTTCATTATTAATACCAAATCTGTATTATGCACAGATTGGAGTTGTAAGCACTTCCATTCACTTACAAAGCAGCTAGGGTTTCATGTACAGCATTTTTTAATGATTTGTAAGTTGGTGAACATACATGCAAAATAAGTTAAAATTCCGTCTCTCCAGCTGTTATTTCATGTTGCTTCAAATTCGTTTCGAAATGCTATGCCCTACCAATTTGACATAGAGGCCGTGCTTTTTTATATTAATTCATCGTCACAACTGATTTTATGAATAACATGCAAGTTAGAGCCAATGTACCTTAAGTCAAAATTTTAGTGTACTCGATTGTTATGTCATAATATGCAAGTTAGAGCCAATAACTTTATGACTCGAGTACCTCTTCGATATCTAATCTATTCAATGGCATGATCTGTATGCATATTCTATTTATTCTTTATTCTACTTATTTGCCTATTTAGTTTGCATATCCTTTTTAAGTTTACGTTCATAACTATATCTTGTCCTGGAACAACATATTTATTATATGTGGATATATTTGTAAATTCAGGTTTCACTAATGCACTCTTCACACCTCAACTTAACATGTCACGTTAGTGTCTTTTATTAAAGATACACAGTACTACTATAACAAACCTTTTCAAATAATAAATATACATACATACATACAAGTAGCATACATACATGTCAACTTTTCATCCAGGAAACTGATGTTCAAGTGATTACAGAGCAAAAGCATATTTTGCTTCATCTTATATTATTTAATGTAGTCTCTAAAACATCTGATTTTTGTCTTCTATCAGTACAGAAAAAGTTGTAAGGGTGCTGGTTTGAATTATTCTATTGGCGTGATGCCTGTTGTTGTGTTGTCCAACTTGTGCACTGTTGTGATCAATTTGAATGATTATCATTTTGATAAATGTTACAGGCTAGATTTAAATTGGATGAGGAATGGCAAAAGGCTCCCGTTTTTCAGCAAATGGGATGCATTTGGAGAGGTTCGAAAAGCAAATTCGTAAAACAGATATTACAAACAAAAACCAAGGAGGAACAACTTCAACTAAAACCAGAAAACGTTGGAAGTATGAAGGAATGGAAGAAGTTTATCGAGTCAAAAACGAGCAAAGAGTTTAAGGTAATTGTAATGTAATTTTTATTATTTCCTGTGTGTGTATATATATATATATATATATATGAAATTTAAGCGTACATAAAATGCAAATTAACTAATCAATGTGATAAATCTTGTAATCTAGCTACGAAGTGATAAATTTAAAGCCATGAAGGACAAACAAATACCACACACGTGTAGTCGTCGAGGAATGGCTCGACTAACTGAAGATTTGGTGAGAAATATATTTGATTTATTACCTATGGTTAATAGTTTTGTTAATGTTATGTTTCCTTTAATGCAGAAAGAGAAAAGTAGCAGTCCTTCCATTTCTAGATCTGATGTTTGGATTAAATCCCACACTCGAAAAAATGGTGAACCAGTGAACCCGCATGTTGCGGATACTATCGTAAGTGCTAAGTTGTTTTTGTTTAAGCGTAATTTTTGGAAAATATATAATTTTGAACTCTTCTACAAAATATAATTTGTGTTCACTTTGTAGGAGAAAATAAAGAATGCTGAAAAGGAATCACCGTCTAGCTCAACTTGTAAGATCAAAGAAGATGCCCTCTCATTGGTGTTGGGAAAAGATAGACCGGGACGACTACGAGGAATGGGAAGGGGTGTAACCACGACCACTGTAGTTTTGTCACAAATCAAAGATAAACAAGTAGCTCAATGTCAGCATAGGATTTCAGAGCTAGAGCAGTTGATTCACATCGTAATGAAACGTCAGGTATGTCGATAATCACTTTGTGTAAATATCATGATGTTTTGTGCGAAATTTTCTTGATATACTAAACACCTAACGAATAAGTAAAAGATCTTACTTCAACCCTCTTATTTATATCCTACTTCCTAACTTCAATTGAACTTCATTTTTCATGCTTCATTTCCAGTTAACTTAAGGTTTCAAATATAAAATATTTCTTACAATTATACATTCAGATATATATATATATATATATAATATGTCTGTGGGGGCGCATGCGCGCACGTCACAACAAAGGACTCTTTGTATATCAAGAAATCAGGCCATGTCACAACAAAGGACTCTTTTGTAAAATTTCTCATCCTTATCTGGTTACTCTACAAATGATGTATCATTTCCATACATAAGTTTGTCAATTGTTATATCAAAATTCATTCTGAAAATGTATTCTCTTTGAAATTTGTACTTGTTTTCATCATAAGTGGAATAAATATACAAGTTCACTACAGGTTCACTACAATTTCACCGCAGGTTCAAATTCTCTAATATTTTTGTAATATTATTGATTTGCAGGATAAAGAAAATTGTGGAGGAGAGAACGTATCTCAAACGGTAAAAATATACGATAGTAAGGTTAAAACATCATACATAATTTGATATCTAAATCAGAAGTTATGTATTTTATTTTTTATTAATTGCAGAGTAAGCATAATGAAATAGGTGACGGTTGTAGTTTGCTGAATTGGCACGGGAATGATGATGAGGTAATTGCCGAAGGAAAAATCGTGTCAAGTGATCCAAACGATCTTCTCAATGGACTACCTTTAGGTCCGAATGCCAAGAAAATTTTGGTAGTCCATCCTAAAAAATCCGATGTTTTTTTGTGGAGGCCTTCACCTGGTATGGTATACATAGGAGACGCCAAGAATGAGAAGATAGCATGGCCAGCTGATAGAGTTGTTATCCGCATAAAAGAAAACTCCGAAAAAGAAAACGAGGTATGAAAAACTCTCTACAAATATAGCATTGATATGTGTCTCTGCATCCACCCTTTTGAACTAGAGGTGGCAGATTCCTAGTCCTGTTTTTGCCACTATTCAGAGCTTTGTTATCGTCATCTAGGAAACGATGTGGTAAATAATAAGATTTGTTTAGCATCTGCACATTAAAAATCTGTATAATGCAACGGTAAAAATATATTTATAAGAGAACCGTGGAATTAACATTGATATTATCCAAACTAGTCCATGTTCCCATTAGATTAGTACATTCTTTTACATATTAAAACTAAAATATGTGAAAATCCAACTACCGGAAGCATCGGTTCCATAGAGTCGAATACTAATTTATTACACATTTCTAGCTATGTTAGTATTATTATTTTTAATAACATTTGGTGGGTGAAATCAAGTTTAAAGTTTGACAAATGATTATTGAAAATTTAACAATGTTGATTTGCTTTGTATTGAATTGGTTGACACATGATAAAATGTTGAATGCAGTAAGACTATAGAAACAAGACTTTTATTAGATGACTATAATTTTTTTCTTTGATAGAGCAAAACCAATAGCACAGAAAACAAATGCAAGTTGTTCGATTGGGGTGGAACTGAAGTATTGGTTGCCGAAGGACGTGTGCACTCGAGTGATTCAAATCAGATTATTAATGGTGTTCCTCTTGGACCAGAAGCCGCAATAGTTTGGGTGGACAATCCGATAAAAGAAGATGCCTTTTTGTGGAGGCCCATAGCAGGTGTGACATGTATCGGAGAAGCCGTCGGTAAGACAATAGCATGGCCATCATCAAAATTGGTTTTTGAAAACACAATACCATCCACTCCTATGAGCAACGTTCCAACATCTCGTACGGTAATATATTATATTGCTAATATTTATATATACGATTTGTTGATAATGTATCAATACTTTTTTTAATATCATAGAGTGCAAATTACGCGATGAATAACAAGTGCAAGTTATTTGCTGTGGAGGGCACAGGAAAAATTGTAGCTGAAGGCACCATATCTTCAACTAATCCAAATGATTTGGTTCATTCTATTCCACTAGGACCAAATGCAATAAGAGTTTGGGTGGATATTGTCAAAGACCCGAATGCGTCTTTATGGAGACCTACGTCATTCATGGAATGCTTATCAGATGCTATTGGTTCGACGGTAGCATGGCCTACTGCGAATGTTAGTGTGGACTCACCTTCAGCAGTTTGAAATATTTGTATAGTTTGGCAGTTTTCAGGTAACTACCCTTCACTCAACTCGTTGAGATCATTAATCCTAATCATCTTTACCGAATCACAATTTAATTTAGTATGTGATAATTATACATATATAATGTGATAATTATACATATATAAAAAGCATTTCTTAGTATTATTCTATTTGTACATCTGCTATGCATGAGATGATGAAATGTTTTAGATTATCTATTTAGAGTGAAGTCAAACCCCATTAATTAACATCAATTAAAACATGCAAGTTACCACTATTATAAAGATGGATAATAGTTGGGACGAGAGTTACAACTATTAGAGCACTTATCCTTCAAGTTTGCTTTCGTGTGGGTAAAAGTGAAATTTTGAACAATCAATCGTATTAAACCGGTTTATTTTATACACCAATTGCAGAGTGGCTCTTCATATTTCTTTTCATAGTGAATTATTTGTCACGTATTTCGAAGATTAAACGTTACAACTTTTAGTGGATCGATTACTTGACAGATCAAAATTTCCACTCGCACTTTCTTTCCTTATCCAAAATCAAAACTGTAAATTCTATTTATACAACATAAATTCTTTAGCCATACTATTAAATTTTCAATAAAAACAGAAGATAAGATTGCCTTTATATTTTAATAGCTTTAAATGCAAAGTTTAAATTTTAGCATTTTTAAATTCAAATTTGTTCCCTTCAAACTACTTTAAATATATATAGTTAAGCTAAGAAAAATTGAACGTATACGAGATTAAGCTAATAATTTGCATTTTCCCATTATAATTCATTAATATATAGCATGTCTTTTTATGTCGTGTCTTTTTATGTCGATTTAGTTGTCCTTAGTTTTCTTAAGGATATATTCTTTTACTTCGCCATAAATTCTTATAAAAGATTTCATTTTTGTATACTTTCTTTGTTAACAAAGAATATTATCTTATAATAGCAATTTTTCTATTAAATTTACTACTGACAACAAAGATCAATGCGGTCCAACCATTTTTCTAATTTTAACCCATTTTTCTTCACTTTGATTCATGGTTTTCTTAGTTCAGTGTACAACATTTTATTTGCCCAATTACAGAAATTATAATTCATATAGCTTATAATACTAGTTTGTTAATTATCAAATGTAAGATGTAAAGACAGACTAGAAACAGTTCAAACTATCTTTTAAAGTTTTCTCTGAAATACGAAAACGACAGCTATCTTTTTTTCTTTTCCCATTGGGTAGTTCAGGCTTGTATAGAGAGAAACAACATGACCTATTGCAGCCTGCCAACATTTATGTACACGATATGAACTGCCAGTTTCTTAATACTCTCATTTAGTTTTCTAGTTAGAAAATGGCATGGTCCTGAATTTAGCACTGATAGATCAATCTGTTGTCAATTGTTGTTAGTCGTTCCACTAGTGAATGAAACTTTTTTTTTGTTCTCCACAAAGGTCCGAGAGGACCTGATTGACCTTGTCAGCTCATTGGCTCGTTAGGGACCAAGGGGATATAAGAAACTAGGGTCCTCAATCATGTTGCAAGTTAGTCATATAGTAGTTCATGCTAAATTGTATTGCTCGCAGTTTGAATTATATACAGTTCATGCTCACAGTTTAAGAACTTGCCTTCTTACTTATGTCTCAGAGCTACTGCAAGCCTGCAAATTTCTTGGTTGGATCGTGAATAACTGCTGCAACTTGCGGACGCGTTGTGATTCTATGACAGTTGACTTAGAGTTTTCATGCAACTTAGGGTCTATGACCATATTATATTTCATTTTCTTGCCGATATTTTAGGTTATGAACTATGTACAATACTGTATTGTTGCTGCCTTCCTTGTTGAACTTTGTACTATATGTATTATTGTTGAACTGGGGAGTGAGTACTATCTGAATTGGATTGCATATGGTATTATGTATTATTGTTGAACTGGGGAGTGAGTACTATCTAAATTGAATTGTACTATATGTATTATTGTTGAACTGGGGAGTGAGTACTATCTGAACTGAATTGCACAAAGTATTGTAATTGTAATGTGCTGAACTGAATTGCACAAAGTATTGTAATTGTAATTGTAATGTGCTGAACTGAATTCATTGGGAAAAAAATGCATATCCCTACGACAGCGTTTATGCATTGCTGTCAATTCATTGGGAAAAAAATGCATATCCCTACGACAGCGTTTATGCATTGCTGTCAATTCAGTGGGAAAAAAAGGCATATCCCTACGACAGCGTTTATGCATTGCTGTCAATTCAGTGGGAAAAAAATGCATATCCCTACGACAGCGTTTATGCATTGCTGTCAATTCAGTGGGAAAAAATGCATATTCCTACGGCAGCGTTTATGCAATGTTGTCAATTCAGTGGGAAAAAATGCATATCCCTACGACAGCGTTTATACATTGCTGTCAATTCAGTGGGAAAAAATGCACATCCCTACGACAGCGTTTATACCTTGCAGTAGAAAACTTCTAACAGCGTTTATACCTTGCAGTAGGAAATTTATTAACAGCGTTTAAAAAACGCTGTAGAAAGTTGATTTTTGACAGCGTTTATATTTTGCAGTTAAAACTTTAGGGTCAACGACCGCATGTCGTTATACAGCGTTTTTAAAAACGCTGTGAAAACTTTTAACAGCGTTTTTCAAACGCTGTGAAAAGTCTTTTTTGTTGTAGTGGATTCACTTAAGATTTCGGCAGAATATGGATAGGATGAATAGAAAATAAGATAAGAGAATAAAGAGGAGAGAAACTAATGAAAGTAGTTACTGGAAAACGTCCATAACAGTCTCTATTTATAGAGAATGAATGGATGTGTCCATTCAAAGAGATTTAAACGAATAGACACTTCTTTTGAAAACAACCTTTGCTATAACGGGAAGCATGTCGACATGACGAGTAACTATGATGTCGACATGGTCTAGTAAAAATGATGATTTGCTTTCCTTTGAAAATGATGATTTAAAACATATGCAACTTTATTCAAATGGACTCTATGTATTTGTAGAAGGTATTTAGAAGTAGAAATACTTATGAATATATATGTATATATACTAAAATATATTTAAAATCAAGGTAAATAAACTAAAGTAAATATAATATTAAAATAGATTTTGAGGCTAAAATATCAAGGACAATTTTGAAATCAAAATATAACAAAATGATAAATATGATTTTGAGGCTAAAACATTTTTGGAAATACGAACGAAGGTTTTTCTTTTGAAAAGGAATATTTGAAAATAATTTTATGAAACAAGAGATAATTTTGAAAATCATTTTGAATCAAAATTAGTGGATAACAAAATAGGGCTACTATCCGTTCCACTAGATATTTCGTGAGTTCCATCTCACTAGGGTTCCATCCCTTTAACAAGAACGAAGTGGATTCCATTCCACGAGTAAATTGGATAAAAAAGAATGATAGTGCTTTCAAGGAGTTTTAACAAATATCTAACCTAACTATATTATTTGTCTTGAACTCTTGAATATCTTGAATCTCATGAGTCTTCAATCTTGAACTCTTGATCTTTGTCTTCTTTACTGTACAGTCTTCTTTTGTTGATACCTGCATATAGATTTCCTGCATATATATATTTTATAACACTTCTATAGTTGTTGTCATCAAAACCATTATCCTATAGACTAACAGCCAAGTCTAAGCACTTGTAAGCATTATCAGCATAATTGATCAAGAGTGCCTTCTCGTAAGATCTCTCAATGATAATGCCAAGAGACGTGCCAAGAAAATGGGATAATTTTTGTTTTGCATCTTTAATCACTGCTGCAGACTTTTCTATAGATCCTCCTTCCTTTTTAGATTTTTGTTGAGAGATGTGTCCTCTACCACAAGCCTAGCTTCTTTCATTTCAGTTTCCTTAAGAGCTAGTTCTAAAGCCATCACCCTATTGTTTGAAGTTTGAAGTAGGGTTTTCGTTTCTTTAAGAATGGCAGTCAGCTTGCCTTTATCTTTACAGCTTCATATCTTTTGGTAGTTAAATCAATGATATGATTGTTAAGTGAGGAGTTTTCCTCCTTTGGCTTAGAATTTTCACTTGATAATTCCGAAGCCTCATCTTGGAGTGAAAGCAGATGTTTGGCAACCTGGAATGGATAGTGAAACTTGGATATGTAAGATACTAAGAGTTTAAAGCAATTAGACAAAAAGGGCACGTACTAGCAAGTGTTGTCTCAGGAGAGCGAACTGATGGTCTTGCATGTAGGATGAAGGTTTTAATTGCTAGCAAGCAGCAAAAGAAGGAGATTGAATAACCAATTGAAGAAGGTTATTAAATTCGCTGACAGGAGCTGAAAATTTGGACTTAGAAGGGAAGGTTTCCTTTAGAGTGAAAGAGAACCCAAGCTCTTCGTAAATACGATTTATGGCTTCATGGGAGCTCGGGGTAGTAATACGATGAAGCAGGTCCTAAGAAGATTCTGCCTCAACCACCTGCTATGTCTTGTCCATAGCAGCGTTAAAATCAGACTTGTCTCCAAGTGTAGAATCAATACCAGGAAGCTTAAGATTTGCGCCAACATTGACTAGCTATCCCTTTTCAATAACAACTGTAATATTTACATCTCCAATCTTAGACTTTTTGCTAGGAGTGGGAGCAGCAATAGACCATCACTTAGGTTTCTTCTAGCAGAAGAGAATGAATTAGAGATAGCATCCTTGAGAGATTGAGATTTAGGAGCCTGAGCTGTAGCCGAAATGACATCTTTCTCCAATTTGTCTTTGGAAGTATCCACAGTAACTTCCTTCCCGACGGGAGCAATAACCAAAGCAAACAAACCTGAGTTAAAAGGATAAATTTATGAGATGATGTTATAATAAACTTTGAGTGATAACAATGATATCTTACTGGTACCCCGGGCTAAATAGGGGAATTAGATGAAAAAAGTTCGGGACTGGCCATTATCAACGAGCCCATGCCCTTAGAGTTGCGTTTGACTATTAGATGTTCTCCCAGGATTTTATTACCATCTGAAATAATAGAATATCAACGAAGCTTGGCCGAGATTAGCAGTCTGAGCTGTTCCCTATTGTTTCCGCTGCTTTGGTTAGTGACAGCACAAGTTCACGATCTTCCGAGTTTTGCTTTTTGGGAGGAGGGCTTGGAAGAGAAAATACCCGTTAATAAGGAATAACAAACCAATACGGATAAGCAAGAAAGAGAAGCTTACCAGCAGTAGAAAAGTCCCTCTAAGACCAGAGAAGCATTTTACAAAGAAAATTTGAGTCTCCCATACTCTGGCCTTATTGAGATTCTCCGAAATTAAACCTTTCGGATGAGGGTAGATCCGGTATAATTGGCGGCCCAGTTGATTACCAACCTTAGCAGGGCCAGTAATATGGTGAAGGATGTCACGACTAAGAGAGGGAAGACCAGCTTCCCAACCTATACTTCCATACATGTCAAGTATGTACAAGAGTTTGGTAGGAGCTAGATCGGTGCAATATACAGATGCTTCAAATAATTGAGAAGAAATTCCGGAAAGGGAAGATAACCCCTATGCCAGTTACAGATAGTGGAGAAAGCAAAATATCCTTCCTAGGGTTATAGATGTTTGTTTGAAGATCTTGCTGGGATAGCCTCCACCCTAGTTATTCCAAATTGGTTAAGAATGGAATGTACTTTGGCCTGAGAAGTGACATATGATGGCTTGGAAACAATGTCTTCTTTCTTATCACCTGAGGATAAAGGTTTGGACTCCTTGGCCCCTCTCTTCGGAGATTTCTTTTTGGACTATCTACCTTCCATTTTCCTGCCAGGTGATATTATTCTAAACTTGAAATTGTCATAATTTATTAAGTTTTTGCTTAAATCGTCTACAATTGCCAAAGTAACAAATTAATTACTAATCATAAAGCAGTAACGTTTCGATAACGTACGACAAGTATGTTAGAGGGTGAAAACTATGATCTTAATAAGGGACTTTATGAAAACAGAAATGGGACATAGGTTAGCATGTGACGTTCATAAATGTGTAAGTTAAAAGTTTACAATCTATAAGGATGGTAACACCATGAGTAGTGATGTAAAATAGATACTATTGATATTGTAACTTATAAAAAACGATCCATATAACCATGTTTAGTTCCAAAATGATAAGGATGTCGACACTAATGAGTAATGGTGGTGTGGATCAAAAGTATAATAATTAGTTGAATGGTTCATAACACTCAAAAAGTAAGTCGAAGGCCCTACTTACAGAGTTGAAGGTAATTGTGACATATTAAAACATATGTATAAGAAAGCGTCGAAGATAGATGACTTCAACCCTAATTGACCTCGAGCACGTTGCCAGTGTATTTGGCTAAAATAAATATTATTGGTGGTCAATGTAAACCCATAGCCAAAAACATCCTCTTTTCGACTTAGACGAAGAGGTGTGAAATGACTTTAACTCCGTTAGTTATACAATGAGTCCCTTGATAGTGATGACTGCTGTGATAAGGCTCTATGCACCTTACTAAAAATAAAGTTCAATGTTGTTGACGATGTATAAGTTTAATTGAATAATCTTGTTATCGTCGCATTCAATTTATTCTTTTCTACAAATGAAAGCAACAGCATGAGAGGAGGTCCTAACGACTTCGAGGAATGTAACGATGTTGATGACAATTAAAATTGATAATATAAAAGGCAGAATCGAAGTCATGTTAATTTTATTCGATTAACAATCCTGTAATATCCCAAATCGACACTAAATAAAATTAAAATCTAATTGAGCAATGCAAAGACATTATGCTAACGGGTTAACAGTTATTGAATCATACAACTTCTTTAACTTTGCAAATGGTATGGAAAACAACATTAAAACCGATTAGAGTAGAAGCGGGCATGGATCCAATATGTTGCCAAAACCCCCAATTTAGGATCATTGATTAATAAATTCGAAGAATCGATAGTCAAAATTAACAGTAAAATTAAGATTAATCAAGCCAAATAGATGGATTCAGTGATCGATTCGAGAATAATAACACCCTAATCGCAATTTTGGCGCAAAAAATTGTGTTTATAAGTAAGCAAAATGAAAATCATACCTTATCTTTAAGAATCGAAATTAAGGAATTTGAATTTGATGGCTAATTTGAAGAATTTGATCTTTGCTAGAGTTCTTTTGATTACAAGTGAAAGAGAAGCAAGGGAAGGGTTCAGCTATTTATAAAAGGAGGAAGACAAATGAGCACTATTGATTTACTTTAAATGAATGGCTAGATTGGCAAAGGGAAGACCAATAAGCAGGAAACACGACTCTGATTATCTTGACTTGAAAAGTCAAGAATTCTCCTATACTAAGGGAGGCACAAATGTTACTATAATAATTCACGTCGAAGAATTCCAGCATTTTGTGACTTCACATCAGTAACCTCATCGAAATCATTCGATCGAAGAGGCATTTTAGGACAGTACCAAAGAGGTAGGAAGCAACATCTCATCAACTAAGAGTGTAAAGAGGACTTTGAGGATATATGAAGAGAGATATGAGATGATATAATCATTCACAATAGGGCTTTGCTCTTCGATCACAAAAACTGCAACGAACAACTTCAAAGACATACAACTGGCGAAGCACTTATAAATCAATATCGAAGATGCCAAATAAAATCTACTTATCCAGTTATTAGAAAATGTCAGAGTGATTGTAGTGAGCTTCCTCAATGCAAAGCCCTATTCGCATCACACCACTCAAGCACTTCGAAGGCTTTGTTACACATTGCAATGCCCCACTTCACTGATAGCCACTTCTCCCTTCACCTATATACAAGCAGCACCGCACTTTGCAAGCACTTCGAAGATGTTGTACCAACGGTGTTGATAGGGAACACTATCAACATACACGAAGACCCTCATATTACAGCAAGGCGACATCGCATATTGCAACACTTTGAAGGTATCCTGCTATATCTATACCAATTGATGCCAGCAGCAAAGATCAGGAAGAGACTATGCCACCATTTACTTGTGGAATTCAGATGCAAGGACCAAGACAAACTTGGCACTGTCGAAGACATACTAGTGAAGAGGTTAATGCTAAAGGATATCAAAGACACTCCAACATCTCGAAGATGGTCCCACATAACGAAGACATCACTACATATCGCCACCTGATAATGACTTCGTACCTGACCCATTTTAGTGCCATCAAAGTCAACACACTCGAAGACACGTGAAGCGAAGTGGTGGCTTAGCTCCCCTATGAATACGACCCTAGAGGAGCCATTTTGGGGGGAATTTTATCTTCTCTCATTTCTTACATTTTAAGCCCTAAATCAATATGGGGATTTAGAGCATATTGCAATTCAGGAACATTGTACACATAGGATCTTGAATGTTTAACAAGGACATAACATATCATATGTGTAACCGATATGAACCTATGACTTGAACATACTTGTGACTTCGCACATGTGAATTATTATGACTTTGAAGCTATTAATGCATAATTTTTACTTCGAACTTAAATCTGCCTTGCACATACGACTTTGAACTCGAACTTGTTTCAAATATACGACTTCGAACTTGTACTTATGTTGCAAATATGAGTTTGATGAAGAACATAACAAAGATTTCTTTAGAAATCTTCTTCGAGCTAATGACCACGATTAGCCTCTTCAGGGCCTCTTCTTAAATAACTAAGTTTTCCAAACACTTTTGGGCTTAGTAATTTATTTGCTAACATAATTAAATAAATATTATTAGCCCTAAAATCTTTTTATGTAAAAGAAGATGGAAATTCTGATTTTTGATGATTTTTGGGGATTTTTCCCATATGGCTATGATTTTCTATGAATATATTCATTGTAGAAAGGCTATTAATTAATATGCTAGAGTTTTGAGACTATATATTGTCCTTTTAAAGGTCTGGCACCTTCTTTGTTTTAAGGGTTCAGTACCCTTATGATTTTATAGACTCGACATTCCAGGTTTTTAAGGGCCTGACATCCTCTTGTGTTTAGAGGATCGACGTCCCTTGACTGTTTTAAACCCAATGCCCCATGTATATTATTTATTCTACCTTTATATTTTTTCTTCATTGATGCTGTGTGATTATAAATTCGACACCTATGATTTATAAGCACGAAGGTATTATGTTTTACAATTCAAAAGCTATGTTTTAAAGGCATGATAGCCTATATGTTTTAGAAATTCGATAGCCATATATTTTCGGCATTATAGCCATATGTTTCACAAATCAGAAAGATTGTTTTAGAGACTCGATATAGAGGCTCGATATCCTATTCTGGCGGCAAAGATGTCATATGTTTATAAATTGAATAGGTTTAATTAGTGGCCCGATAAGCCATATGCTTTAGAGGTTCGAGAACTTTGTTTTTGATACAGAATGATTCAAAATCTATTTGAAGATGGTTGTATTTTGGCATAGGATTTTGGCTAAGTATTAGGCTATGTTTTCCTTGTTTTAAAGGAAGATTTTAAGTGGTTAATCATTTATAATGACAATTGTATTCAAGTAAATCAAAAGGTATTTTAGCTTAAAGTTTTATATGCATTTGCCAAAGGAAATTAGTACTTGAATTAAGTAATTTTGTGATGTCAATGACTATGGATTGAACATACTTGAATAAATAATTCTATATGTTCTTGTTACCATATGATTAATTATATTAATATGATTTGCATTCTCATACTCACATCATGTGACCCAACATTATATCTTGGGGTGTAAGGGCAGAGATTACCAGTTAAGTTAACCCAGCAGTGAGTATGGTCAGACTGAACTCCTGAGTGAGTAGAATTGCATCTAGGAGATCAGATAGATCAATTGTGTTGGATGCCTTAAACTGATCAAAAAAATACTTGTTTACTCCTAACCATATAAGGAGTTCGGTTATTGGTTAACTTGTGAAAACCAATAGGTTCATAGTAATCCTAGGAAAACTATAACAATATGTGATGGATAGTCCACATGATATATGTGACAGATAGTCCATATGATTCTTTAAAGGTTAATAGTGACGCCGTGAAAACTATGATATGTGTGATGGATATTCTACATAACTCGAGATAGATAGTCCATATAATATGTGTGATGGATAGTCCACATGAGTTGAGATAGATAGTCCATTTAATTTGAGATAGACTATTCATTTAATTTGAGATAAATACTCCATTTGAGTTGAGACAGATATTCCATTTGATTTGAGACAGATAGTCCATTTAGTTTGAGATAGATGATCCACATATTAGGGAAATATAGTCCATTTTATGAAATTGGGTAGATTGTGGAGTGCATAACCTTATGAAGACAGATTAATCAGACTTACCCACATTGCATGCCTACATATAATTATATTATGATGTTCTAACCAGTGTGGTTGCAGGTGCATGATTTATTATTGACATATTTGGACAAGATACTAATGAGGGGAAAACACGTTGCGTTCAGTTGTATGGTCTCATTAGGTATCTATTTTGTTTCAAGATGGCATATTATTAGTCACACTAGACTTTTTGTCTGGCCCGAAGTTTTTATTTCCCACCCACTAAACTCCGGGTACTCATTTGAGTACGTCAAGAGTAGGGAATTTTAGGTTAGACAAATAAGCTTCCTAAGACGTATAGGAGGCAAGCAAGCCAATATAAGAAGTTTATTTTCGTTGTGTTGTTTAAAGTCTTTGCTTCGTTAAATGGATGTGATGAAAGGATTGATAATTGTCAAGTAGTTAGACTCTGATTACCCAAGGGGACATTTTCATATGTCGCTCTTGGAATATAATTGTAATTATTATATTTTCTCTGAATGTGGAATCGATGAGACTATGTAATGGGATGTAATGAATATGAAAGTTATTAATGAAATGTGTTTTGAAAATTTTACATATTCTTATGCTCTTGATGTTAAAGATACTATTAACTCATCTCATTTTGTCATCAAAAATTAATATCATGGATGACTACAGCATCCGTAGTACTTTGTTTCACACATCAAAATGGGGGATGTTACAGTCATAGTCTGATAAAGAATCCGATCAAGAAAGTCCATGAGTTGAAAGAAGGAATAATGAAGGATTGAAATGAGCAAGAGTTCATTCTGAAGCTAGACCTAGAAAGGGTTCGGCACTGAACCAGATAGGGATGATGCCAAACTGGGAGTAGCTACAACAAACACATCGCATTCACTCACTGAAATTATGGCTAATAAAGAACAAAACGATCACTGTGACCGATCTTGGATCCATAACCATGCCCGTAACTGAAGATCAAGTCATCATAGAGAGGATGAAAGAAATCATTCCCCACGAATGGAAAGGTCGAGCTATCATCGCCAATCACCCTAACCGGGGGATAGGATGGTGCAAATCATTAGATAATGTATTCAACGTGAACAAATGGAGTGAGGAATTGGAGCTAGATTCAGCAGTACCTCCTCTATAGAGATAGGACTACCTGAAACCCCAAATATTTCAGGATGCCTACTATGGAATGGTTTCAAGGACTAACTGCCCCATATAACATTTACAATGGTATACCCAACACAAGCCGACGAGTTGAGTACAGAGGAGGTCTTGTGTAGGTGATATCTTGGCAGACTTAACCATTACGTAGTTCTATGGTTAACCTTAGGGAGCAATTCATTCTTGGGAGATGTTAAAGGAGAAACCAGCCACATTGAAGGAATTCATCTATGAGGTGGCAAAGTATATGAAGTTGGAAGCTGCTACATCGAAGAAATAGCCCGGTGTAGCTACTAGAGAAGATTCTAGTAGTGACTTCAAATGATGATGGAATATATTGTAGCTTCTTTCCTAGCTAATTATTCAGAGATAATGGAGCATTCCTTAGACTCATGGAGCAAGCACTACCAATTCAGGTCCAGAGAGACCAAGTCTGGAATTATGTTTGCAACCCATCAAGAATGAATGCAAGGGAGAATGCAAGGTAGGAAGGAGCCATGGAAATATGGATTTCCTCAAACCGAACTGGGTAGAGCTCGAACCAAATCGGATCGATGTAGAACTGATCGGTACCAAACCAACGATATAGCCAATGTCTTACCAAAGAAGGACATTTCACCAGAAGTCAATGCTGATGTTGGAACCATATTCTTAGCTGCCGAAACAGGACTGCATGAGTTTATACTGATTGGTACACAAATGGTTATTCTATTACACAACGGCCACGACATGGCCCATTAAGCAAATTAGGGAAGCATTCCAGTAGTGAGAGCGAGTCATTGGGCTAATGCGTCGAGTGCTAGGTGAGCAAAGCAGGAGACTAGAGGTTGACAAGATGAACCATAGTCTATTCACTTCAAACATCCGCTATGCAGTTTACCCTTAGAATTTAATACAATGATCTATGGAACCACACATTAGAAAATCCAACCCTAGTACACACTTGAACCGCTACATTTAGCATATGGGGGCAGTAAAAGGCACAAAGGAAGTAATATATCGTTGATGTATTCCATTCTTATCAAACTGAGTGACTATTTTATTTAGTCGTTTGGAGCACTAATCCATTAATGCTTGGGTATCAAGCAAAATGATTGATAAAACTTACAGAACAATCTTGTACCATTTAGCACTATTGTAGCCGCTATGTGTCAATGTAATGAGTGGATTTTCCTTGTGGTTATTGCTTCAGGAATTAATATGAAAATGTAGTTATATAAGGAACTTAAGAAAATTCCAACCTCCAACTTGAAGGACTTATACTACTAGTCCTACACGTTTATACTCTTGGAGGATTATGATATCGAGGCAAGATTGACAAATGTCAACTGGGTTGGAAATGAAAAGCCTCAGGGTAGAGACATGTTAAAGATGGACAACATGATTTGAGAAAGAGAACACTTCATAAGACAGGAAAATTTTCCACCTTCATAGCTTATGGAGATTGCTGAAAGAAGTTATCTTGCTACTAGAGAAACCATGGAATATGGTGAATCAAGATCCAATGCAAACTATGGCAGAGATGGGAACCAGTATGCTCTAGGCTAAAACCTAAGGTATCTCCAATAAGAGTGCTATAAACTACAGACTGTAGTCCCTTGATGGAAATGAGTCCTTGTGGAGGAAGGGTATAAACCATGCTCGGGGGCACATTGTCAGTTTTTCCCATGGATTTCAAAGCATATCCTCCCACTAGATATCATCAGATAAATGTGCTTGGATATTGGGAACAACAGAGTAATTAGACTACTGGACATAAAACTACCTATTCCCAAAATAGGGTTCAACTCCATCAGGGATAATAGGAGACCGGGTTCATCTCCACCAGAGATATTGGAGTGCAATGCTGACCCATTCCGTAGGCGGGACCGAACATCACTAGAGATGGTGGAGTATAATCTTTTCAAAAAGTCCTAGAGATAGAGTTAACTTCATATGGATATGAAGCATGATACTATAGAGACTGAATACCCTCATAGAATGTGGGACAACAATGCAAACGTATGGCTTACTTTAATGAATAAATTTCGAATGATATCTAATAGAAATACTTGAGACATAATAATGTCATGCCACTTGACTATTCGAAAACTACATAGGTTTAAGAAAATACTAAAGAGTGAGAAAGAACAAATGTTCTTGACCCATACGGGTGGGATATACCTCTTACCTTGCAGGCTAGATCGAATAAAAGAGTACGATACATTAATAGCAGGATTGGAAATAGCAAAAGAACTAGGAATCAGGACAATATGTATCCATAGCAACTTACAAATGGTCGTGAATCAAGCATTTTGGGAGTTCTAAGTCAAAGGAGAAACGGTGGCATACTACTTAAAAAAGAATCAAGATGAAGGCTTTGCTTAATGTGCAAAAGTGCTATATGATTATTCACACTCGATGCAAAGAAATTCGAGATGCTGACATTTGTAAAAATTGGCTAGCTTAAGAAATGGATCACCTTTTGAGATGATTGTAGCAAAAATCTTCACCCTTAAATCGGCATGAATCAAGGAAGGTAATGCACAAAGCAATTTGGTACACCATACAGGATGGCATCCAATATGGAAGGGTTTTCACTATCCCATTACTAAGGTGCATGGCTACAAGAGAGGCTAAGGGAATATTAGATAACATCCATCAAGCCAGTCGAGTAGCCCATACTTAGGGGCAGACCCTAAAAAAGGAAATCTCACAAGCATCGATCTGAATGGAGAATTTCTAATAGCTATGGGTGGATCTAAGTATGCAATAATGGCTGTGGATTACTTTAACGGGTGTGGAGTTCTGCTCTAGATGATCTCAGGCAATGGATGGCAGTTTGATAGTCAAGAGTTTGCTAATTTCTATCAATAGTACATAATCACAAAGAATATTCTACAGTGCCTTTCCCCTAGGTCAATGGATAGGTTAAAAAAATCAATAAGGTTCTCAAAACACTCATAAAGGAGCATTTGGAAAATGATAAGGAAGTTCGGATGGATGAGCTACCATTGGCACTTTATGTGCATTGCACTTCCCGCGGAACTACAATGGGACATGCTCCTTTTTCTTTGGTCTACGAATTATAGGTTATGCTTCCCATCAAAACTATAGTCTGGACTCATAGGAGAATACACTATGACTTAGAGGATAATGAGGATTGCTAAACATGTTCTTGGATTTGATTTGGGAGAAGCAGGACAAGGCTACTTTGAAAACCGTGGCACTGTAGCAAAAAGCGGTGAAACAATGCAACTCTAGGACAAAGCATTATCCATCTAATGAAGGAAACCTAATCCTAGAGCAAATTTCCCCTTGGCTGGGGACACTTGATTGATCTAGGAAGAAGTATATTTTATAAGAATAGATCCAGGGAACGGAGCTTACATTCTCATCATCATACACAGAGCAGTATTCGAGAAAACATGGAATGCTCAAAACCTCTACTTTGTTTTTTGCACACTGACTATAGCAATTACATGGATTAGTAAATCATTATGCTCAAACCGAACCTTACGGGTGGGGTAAGAAAAACCATGATAGATGACTAGTGCTACCAAACCACCACAAGAATAACCATCCTATGCCAAATAAAATTTTCCGATTTCTAGGACTATACAGGCAAGGCCACTGCATATAAGAGGCATCACAACTCTAGTGCATCATGGAAAGCTTGGACAAAACTTTTGCTAACAATAGTGAATCGGGTTTACCTATGATCAGGACATAATTGCGGAATGGGTAGTTCACCATTGACAATCAGCTAAAACTTCTTACCGACATTGGCGGACTAGAGTGACCTAACTAGTGTCCACCATTGACGATTGGCTCAACCTTCTTGCTGACAATGGCGGAACAGAGAGATCCTAATCTAGTGTCCACCATTGACGATCAGTTCAAACTTCTTGTCAGTAGTGATGGACTAAGGTGATTCCTAATCGGGTGTCCATCATCGACGATGGGCTCAAAATTCTTGCCAGCAATAAGGACTAGTGTGATTGCTAACTGGGTTTCCATCATTAATGATCGGCTCAAAATTTTCGTCGATAGTGATGGACTAGAGTGATCCATAAATGAGTGTCCATCATTGACGATTTGCACAAACTTCTTCCCGGCATTGGCAGACCATAGTAACCTTAACCGAGTGTCCACCATTGATGATTAGCTCAAACTTCTTGTTAATGATGGTGGACCAAAGTTACCATATCCGAGTTTCCACAATTGAGCATCGTTTACAAGCTTTTCGGATGGCTATGGAGAACTCAATTTACCGCCAGTCAGGACATGACCACCACTTAGTTGGTCCGCCCCTGGCATTTGGTTCTGGATTTTTATTAGTAATGGACAGCTAAGCCAGCACATCGTAAAACACGACTACCAGTTGGGAGTTTCAATGCAAGAAATCAATATTGAAATCGTAGAGAATGACTACCAAGTCATTGACTCTAGGACAAGCTTGTATAAAGTGCATGCGGAACATATGCATGAAAACAAACAAGGACACATAAGACTGGATTGCAAAGACACTCCACCAGTGATCTATCATCTTAGCGAACTTGGCAGCGATTGATCCTGGGCAAGTGTGCAAGGTAGCTATGATAAAGCATTCCATTGGAGGTCGCTTACCCCGTTAAACTTGACAGTGATTGATCCTACACAAGTACATGGGTTAACGATTGGAAGATTATCGAAAGAGCTTACATAATAATTAAGTATGACCTCATAGAGATTGCTCGTCTGGGTGAACTTGCTAGTGATTGATCTTATGCAAATATGTCAGGGGCAAAGGAAGAGCTGTTGGAAGAGCTAACATAATAACATGTAACTACTTCACTAGTACGCTTACTATGTAGAACTTGTCAGCGATAGACCCTGTACAAGTACATGAGGAAGCAATAAAAGATTACTACCAAGCTAATGGCTAAGCAAGGATATTATACAAACACAACGCAGTAACTAATCCTGATCGAGTATGATAATTTCATTTATAATTTATATAAGATGCATATGCTCTTGTGTAAGTGTTTATACATGAAATATAAGAGATGTATTCGTCTTCACAAGTAGATAAAGAAACACAATTTTGTTTTTTTCTAAACCATGAAACTAAAGATTGTCCGATAAAATGACATGTTCCACTAGTACTCTTACGGTCTGTTCTACAACCACCAAAATCCGCATCGCTATATGAGACAAGTTCAAAAGATGATCCTTTAGGATAGAACAAACCATAATCTGTAGTACTAGATAAATAGCGTAAAATGCGCTTAACAACTCGTAAATGGGATTCTTTTGGTTTTGCTTGAAATCGAGCACAAAGACATACACTCATCATAATATCCGGTCGACTAGCTGTTAAATAAAGTAAAGAACCAATCATGCTTCGATATAACTTTTCATCAAAATCTTTCCCATTTTCATATTTTTCTAAGTGAATAGTGGTACTCATTGGTGTTGGTTTGCTTGAAGTTTTATCCATTTTAAATCGATGTAATAAATCGTTACAATATTTTTGTTGGTGAATAAAAATTCCATTTTCGAGTTGTTTTATTTGTAATCCTAAGAAGAAATTTAATTCTCCCATGTGTGACATTTCAAATTCTAAAAATGAGTTGTTTGTTATTATCTAAAATATTACATCTATCTTTTTCAAAATTTATTTGAAAACCTTTATCATATAATTGACTAATGCTTAACAAATTGTGTTTTAAATTTTCTACTAATAAAACATTTGTAATAATAGGAGAGTTAGATATACTAGAGTTGATGACTTCTCCAATGCCTATGACAAATCCCTTTGAATTGTCTCCAAATGTTACCGTTCCACCATCGATGTATGTTATATTTGATAACATTTTTGAATTTCCGGTCATATGTTTGGAGCATCCGCTATCTTGTATCCATTTCTCCTTATTTTTTATATTGGGTACCTGCAAGATAAAAAATGTTTTAATTGGTACCCGTATATTTGATTAGGGTCCTAATTGTTAGAAGAAGGTAACCACACCCAAGATGGTTTAGTACCTTTATAAATATAGTTTTTATTATAGACCACATTTTCTAAGTAATTACTGATATGCTTTTGTCTAATCAAATTATTATTTGTTTTAGGAATCCAAATTTTCATATTTTTGGTATTCAATTTTTGTTTAGATAAACTTCTAGTTTTTATATAATTAATATTTTTAGCATTATTTTCTTTTTGTTTAGAACATTTTTTAAATCCTATTCCATTTCTATTACCTGATGGTTTTGATAAGATTTTCCACATCTTGTTTTCCTTTGTTGAATTTTGATACATTATTGGTAATTTTATCTAATTTTTCTTTTAATTCTCTATTTTCTGTTTTCAATAATTCAATACTATTTTTAAAATCAACATTTTCTTTTAGCAAATTTTCCTTTTCTAGAGTAATGTTCTCACTTTCTATCACATTATTTCTTAATTTTTCTTGAGATATTTCAAGTTCTTCTTCTAAAATAGTTTTTTCATCTTTCAACATTCCTACTTCAAGTTCTAATCTATTTATTTTTACTATATATTCTTTGTTCAATTTTTTAATTTGTCTAAATTTATCATCTAATTCCATGCTAAGTTCAAATAATTCTTCATAGCTAAGTTCCGGACATACCTCATCTTTTTTTGCCATAAAACATACATTAGCTTGTTCTCCGTCACTATCGCTATCACTTTCTGAAGATGAAGAATCAGAGTCATCCCATGTTACTTTGAAAGCATTCTTCTTTTTGAGTTTTTCAAATTTGCTCTTCTTTTTATCATTGTTAAGTTTTGGGCAATCCTTTTTCATGTGTCCGTATTGATCACATTCATAACACTTAATTTGAGATAGATTTGTTGAGTTGGTCTTTCCTTCTTTTTGAAACTTGGTCATCTTTCTAAATTTCTTGAATCTATTATAGTTTTTGGCAATAAATACTATCTCATCTTCATCTAAATCTGAGTCATCATTCTTTATTGATGGAAATGCTATGTTCTTCTTCTCTGAATTTAATTCTTTACGTGCCTGCAAATTAGCTTCATAGGACATCAAATTTCCTATCAACTCTTCAACTTTGAGAGTAGAGAGATCATTAGCTTCTTCAATAGCTAATACCTTTCTTTCCCAATCAGGTGTTAAAGAGTTGAGTATTCGAGAAACTAAATCAAAATCAGTAAACTTAACTCCTAATGCCATAAGATCATGTTGAATAGTTTGAAATCTAGAATACATGTCTACTATAGTTTCATTTTGTTTCATTTTAAATGATGAAAATTGGTTTTGAAAAATTGAAATTTTAGTTTGTTTGACCTTTGTTGTACCTTCATGTGTAATTTGTAAGGTACGCCAAATATCAAATGCAGTTGTACATAGCATGACACGTGAAAATTCATTTTTGTCTAGTGAACAAAACAAAACATTCATAGCTTTAGCATTATTTGATGCTAAGGTCTTTTGTGCATCGGTCCATGTGTTCATAGCAGTAGTTGGAGCTTCATATTTATCTTGAGTGGCTGACCAAATTTCTAAACCATTAGCTTCCATAAAAATTCTCATACGTGTTGACCAATATGAATAGTTAGAGCCATTAAAAAGTGGGGGTCGTGCCGTGGATTGTCCTTCTTGAAAAATACTTGCCATATTAGAATGATTAAAAAACGTGTTACTGTTCTTTTAAACAAACCTTGCTCTGATACCAATTGAAAGTCTATATGAGTGGATCGTATAGGATATATATATGCAAGTATAAATAGCTAACTATATAATATAACTTGATAAATGATAGTAGCAAAGTAAATGAAAATAATCACACCAAAATTTTATACTGGTTCGGACCTCCCATCCTACGTCCAGTCCCGAAGCTCCTCTTCGGAATTTCCTTTCAACTAACCCTCACTTGACCCGGAGGAACATGTTTACAATAGCAGAGTTTCTTTGTCAAGAATGTGTTCTATAACACGGATGTTGACTATTGAGTACAAATGCTTCCAATATATATATCTATCTAGAGAATATTTGAATGAGGAGTTCTGTATATATGGAAGAGTTAAATACAGGTAGTTGATTGCTTAGAGATCAGGTATAAGTCAGAGTATAAGAGATAAGAGCGTAAGTAAGTAAGGTGAATCCTTCTCTTGAATTCCTGATGCTATTTATAGTGATGAAGAGTCTCTATGTGTAGTTGCCTTCATTAACAATCGTTGTATAGTTGCTCCTGTTGGTGATGAAGAGTTGCAGTGAAAAGGAGCGGATGTGTCTCTTCGGATGTGACAGTTGGAGTTTGAAATTACACAGCCGAGCCTATTTTCAGACGTCTAGAAAGTGACCTCAGACGTCTGGCCTTCATATATTTTTTTGTGTCTGGTAGCATTTGTGATATCCCGGGAATTTGGACAATATCAATTTAATAATATGCATTGGAAATTAAATTGATTTGATGATCTTTGTTAATAAAATTGAATAAATTTAATAATCTAGTTAAAATAAATATTTAATTAGTAATTTATCTTTTAAAAGTTTAATAGATGAGTTGGTTTGAATTTAGCAAATGAAATTTTGTTTTCATAATTCTAATATGTATTTGGTAATTTGGAAATTTTGATTTAAATTAATATTAAGCTTTCCAAAGACATTTTAATAAATAACTATATAGTTTTAAAATACATAATATAAATGTTTAATTGTTTAAAAATGGATTTTAGCTTAAAGTTCAAATTTAAATAAAAGGGTTTATTTTATTTCTTTTCAAATATTATTTGATATATATGATTAGAAATAGAAGTATAAATACAATTTATATATGGTATTGATTCATTTAAAATAGAAGTAATTTATAATCTCTTTTATAAATTATTTAAAATTGTCAAATTTGATATTTTCAAATAATAATTATAATACTTTGTTTTTTTAAATATGAATAGACTTTAATAAAATAGAATGGTTATTTTAAATATAAATGGTAGTTATATATGCATATATATAACTTGATTTTTATTTGGATTTAAAATATGAAATTAGATTTATAATAGAAATTAAAAGAATAAACATTTTAAAAATATTTGAATAAGCTTTTAATTTTATATAATTTGTTTATTTACATTTTCTTTAAAAAAAAAAAAAAGAAATGCATATATACATTTAGGTAAGTATTTATAAATAGTAAACTCATATAAAAGCTTTTATTCACATTTTAAAATAAATAAATATATGTATTAATTTCTTAAAAGACATGTGTCTTTATCTAAAGTCTTCATTATAACATGTGTAAATTTAATAGCTAATGTAATGACAAGTGTCTTAAGTATGATCATTTTCTTTTATTTTTATAAAAATCAAAGTTTACTTATATAAATATATATACATTTCATTCACTTCATTTTCTTTCTATTCTTTTTCAAAACTAAGAGAAACCCCAAAACTTCTTTCTCTAATCTTAAATCTGAAAATCATGTCAGTAATACATATTTCTCAAAACCTCTTTCTCTAATACAATATGAAAACAAATCAGTACCCTCCTCAAACCAAAAATCAAAAGCCTGTTCTGTTTCAAGGCTGCATATTCATTTTCAAAAGAATACCTGAACTAAATTCTTTCAAAACCTGGAACCAAAGCCTGTAACCCAGTTTTTAAACCTAAAGTCTTCAGCCTGAATTTCTTTCAATCTGAAATCATCTCAACAACAATCTGTAAACAAATCTTCAATACCTGGAATCAAGCCTGCATTTCTTCAATTCTGTTGTGGAGAACAAGCAAGATTCAAGTTTAAAGAAACTTCATTTAAAATCATGAAGCATGTTACTTCAGCAACTCAAGTCAAGTTTAAAGTTTTTCAAATCAAAAGCAAAAGCATTTCAGTTTTAAGAATTCAAGGGTTTTCAAAGCTATTTTCAGAAAAATGAAGGCTCTGTTTCTTCAAAAATAAGGTGAGTAACTTCACTTTCAAAACTTAAAAGTAAATTTAGGTTGCATGTCTTACTGTGATCGATATGATATTATGAAGTATGTTTGTGAATTTATAATGGATGTATGCCTGTAACTCCTCTGTTGTTTTCCTGTGAGTAAACTACTCTATTGAACTTAAATCTGTTCATATGTATTGATGTTAGTAATTGATTCTTGGGTAGGTTATGAATAATATTTGTATAAATATGAATATACCTGTATATGGATGAATATAGGCAGATGGTTGTTGCATGCATAACTGTATATGGTTATATACATATCTCTGTTTCAAGTACTAGACAAAGTTTGATTCAAAAATCATTATCTCATGGTCTAATCTTTATTAGAATGTAAGATTAAAACAAAATTGGTTTGTTTTATTTTAGACTTTAGTTTAGAGTTTAAATTTAAGTCAAAATAATATTAACTTGACTCTGGAATTATAAGTACCAGAATACTTAAACTAAGTCAAAAATTTAAGTTAAATAATTCGTAGATTCAGGGTTATGAAACAAATCTCTAAACAAAATTATGATTTTTAAAAACAAAATCACCAATCCTAGTATGGGAATCAGAGAGCAGTTCATAGATGTCTGGAGTATGTATGTTGGGTTGTTCCTGTTGATCTAGATGATCGGAGTGATTGAATTTCCTTCTGGAGCTGGAGGAATGGTCAGTAATGACGAGAAAAATTTCAGATGGTGGTGTAGTTCACCGTGGAGATGGTGATTGGGGAATTTAGCCTGTAGCCCTAGTTTGGGCAGCTTTGGTATATTTGATCGTCACGACTCCTATGGTGAATCGAGTTCAACGAGATTAAGGGAAATCGTAGGGGAGATGCTGGCGATGGTGTAGATGGAGTTTCAGCAACTCCGATGATCAGAGGGATGAGCACGAGAAGTTTTCCAGGCTTTGGGTGGTTCGAGGCTTTTGTTCCAGGCAAGATCGAATTGCTCGATTTCGAATTCAAGCATGATCGTGGCTTTGGGTGGTCGCAATCCAGTGAGAAGATCGTCGCCGACTTGTAGGCGTCAGCAGTGATGATCGGAGTCGCCGCGTTGGGTTGTACATGTGCACGGCAGTATACATGTCAGAGTTTGGGTTGCTAGAGCTTACTCGAAGTAGCCTATTGATTTGTTCGGGGAAAATGGGTTGTGGACTCGAAGCATATAGGGGAGTGTCTCGGGTTAGTTAATCTAACAGGTTTCAACAGAAACCTGGTACTCAGTTTAATTTTTAAAATAAAATTTAAAAGCTAAGTTTAAATTGAAGGTAAGTTTAAATAAGTTTAAATCTAGTTTTAAATCTAGAGTTAAGTTTAAATCTCAGTTTCAAATAAAATAAAGTTTTTAAAATTTGAATGTTTTAAACAATTTGAAGGTTAAAGTGTATTTTAAATTGATTTGAATTTAAAATGAATTTGGTTTTAAATTTCTTTAATTAAGTAAGTATTTCTTTAACATGTGTTTAAAAGGATTTAAATGGTTTTAAAACTTTGTTAAAGTTAAATTTGAATTCATTTTAAATCTTAAGGTTAAAATGAAAGTTAAAAGTAAATTTAAAAGTAAATTGTTTAAAAGTAATATTAATGATAATTTAATCATTAATAAGAATGAAGTTTATCTTAAAGTTAATTAAGATTTAGTAATGTAGGATAAAATAAATTATTAAGGTAATTAAAGTTTAATTAAGTTATTGTTAAGAACTTAATTAATTAAGTAATTAGAGATTAATTTATTAATAATTAAAATTAATTAAGTTGTAATTAATAATGGTTAATTAATGTTTAATTATTTTAGAAAGATAATTAAAATAGTTAATAGTTAATGTAGATCATTAACTAAGGATAATTAGTTAATGTGATTAATTTAGATAATTAATTAGATTAATTAATTTAAAAGATAATCATTTGTGAAATTGTTTAATAAAATTACTTAATGGAAGTAATTAAGAAATTAATTACTTATTGTAATTAATTGAGTTTAAATTGATTAGTTAAGTTAATTAATTAAGTTTAATTAATTTAAGATAATCATTTAATGATTTGTATAATTACTTAATGTAATTTAAGAAGGTATAATTACTTTGGAAAGTAATTAATGGATAATTACTGATATAATTAATAAAGTAATTAAGGGTAGTTAATTACTTAATGGAAATTAATCAAGGGATTAATTAAGAAATTAATTAAGGAATAATTAATTTATTTTAAGAAGTAATTAAGGTTAGTTAATTACTGAATGTGATTAATCAATAGTGATTAATAAATTATGGTTTAATTAAAGATTAATTACTCAATGTAATTAATTTAAATAAAGTAATTAATGATAAAATGTAATTAAGGATCATTAATTTATATAATTATGATGTAATTAAGAATTAATTAATTAAGGAATAATTTATAACTAAGTGATTAATTAATGTAATTAATTAAGGATTAAGGAGTAATGTAATTAATTAATAAAAGAAGTAATTAAAGGTTAATTACTATAAGTGGTTAAGAATAATTAATTTGTATAATTAATTTAATACTAATTACTTGAATGTAATTAAATAATTAATCAAGGATGATTAATTAAATTGAATAATTGGATGATGATTGATTAATTGATTGATAATTAATTAATAATGATTTAAGCAGGATTTATAGATGTAGTAATTAATTTAATTTACTTTAAATTAATTAAAGATGAAATAATTAATTTAATTCATTTTAAATTAATTATAGATGGTGATAAATAAATCATTGCTTATGAATGGATGATATTGTGTACCTTGAATGGTTTGAAATCTCAGATATGAGATAATTGATACTGTATGATTTGGATGCATTGGTTGCATAGTAAAGATGATAAGAATTATCTGCTTATAATGATAATGTTGATTATCTATTATGAATCTGTGAATTATCTATCTATGTGTTAATAGATAGTAGAATTAAATTGTTTTAACCTTTAAAACAACTTGGCCTTAAAAGATACGTTTTGGATTTCGATGAGACCGGGATCGGGTTTCCGTATACCGGAATTCCAGGTCTGGAGACCCGAATACCACATCGATCCAAATTTACGTTAGGTCGTGAAATCAAAATGGAGCAAGTGAAGACTCGAGGTGTAAGAACTATTCTTTGTCGATATAACTCTGAGGGTGATTCCGTAATGAGTTGACGGAGATAGTACTTTCAGATTCGAGATGAAGATTCAGAGTGCAAGGGTTATTGTCGTTAACTCTGAGGGTGATTCCAATACGAGTGTAACGAGATAATGCCTTCGGTTTCGTTCGAACCCGGAACGAACTTGTATGGATTGAATGCTTTCAGAACATCGTCAGGTGGACGATGAGCATTCTAAGTGGTGTGTTCTGATTTAAAGGTAAATCGTAGCCTCAAGCCTCTTCAAACCGGGAATGGCTAAAACAGGGGAGGTGCAGCAAGGTTAGTGGGTAGCACCCAAGTAGGACAAGATTATCCCTGTCTAGAGGTCCCTTCTTATTATTCGGATGAGTGGGCAGTTGAATTGCAACAACTGCTGGGATATCTTGTGCGGGAATTATCCAGTAAGGGATGTTCCGGCCTTGTGTTGCAGGGGATTGGGAGTGATCCTCGGTACGGTGATCTAGGCCACGTACTGTGACGGGCGGTACCCCGGTAGCCCTGCCATTGTATGGATTCCAAAATCCAATAAGTACCGTACGTATTAGTTGTGCCCAACTATGTTGGAATGTGAGATGTAAGCATTTCAGCTATTTCTGTATTTTACTTGAAAACCCTAGACCCTATTATAATACAATCGAATTTCCTATCAAATGTTTTGGTTAGCGTAAGGTAAAAACTTACCCATGTTTATTTGTGGGAAGTCTTACGTGATACCTTTTCTTTCAAAAGGTTTTGAAGTTAAACAAGTTTAACCTGTTACTCACACCAGACCCATGTCTGACCCAAGTTGTTTATTTCTGTTTTATAAACTCTTGGGTACTCAAATTTTTACGAGTAGCCAAGGGATTCAGGTTAGCTTTGACGAGTTATCTGGAGGAGCAATGGAGCAGGAGGCTTCGGCGTTGTAGATATAGATAGTAGTTCCGCTGTGTTAATCTCTGAATAGAGTTTTGTGTTGAGTTGTAATAACTAGACAGATGTTTATAACTGTCTAGTATGTGTTGTATAATCTGTGTAACTCTGATAATCGTTGTATATTATGTAATACTTTTGTTATTAATATAATTTATTCGTTCCACTGTTGAGATTCTGTTGTTGTTCTTTCTTTCTTCTCTTCTTTTCTACTTTCTCACCCTTTCTTTTCTTCAAAACGATGCGTCTTCCTGGACGTAGGATGGCGGGTCGTCTCACTGGTATCAGAGCATTAGGTTGAGTGAATACCTAGGCTCTGGAGTAATGTCTATCTTGAGAGCGCGTAATTGTTAGTTATATAAAAATGATTTTTTTTTTATTGTGTTAATTGATCGGTTGAGTGGTATATGGATTCTGGTCAATACGAGTAGCTAACGTTATTGATAGGGATCTCTAAACACTTGAACCAGGCCAACGGACACAATATTGTTTTAAAGAGGTAGATGAAATAATTTTACCCAGAAATAATTTCTATATAAAAAGTATCATTTTAAATATATATATATATATTTATTTCTACCTATTTGGGTTACCTGTTCGGGTTATCCAAATTAAGTTATAAGGGTAAATGAGGTAGGTTGTGTGTAACACGACTACCATTGATTGGAGTTTGAATGTTTGGAGTTGGAAGTGTATCTGATGAGACTGTAGACCTAATACCGTCTCGAGTGAGCTTTGCTGTGGTGAAGGATGTCATTGATCTCCGAAGGAAACGATTAAGGTTCGGAGTCAATCTTTGAAGTACAGTTGGATGAGTAGAGTTTGGATCTACCAGTTAAGCAGAAGCAAGTGATGTATCTTGGTAACTTCTGGAAAAAAGTAGCTGTGTGATGAGACACAGTGACTATGGATGTCTCCGAAGATGTTTTCTTTGGAATAAGTTTAAGGAGTAAGTCTACTTCGGTGTTGTGGCTGAGTTCAGCATGACGTCTCTGTTTGAGGTTCGAGTTTCTCGAAGAGCTTTGGATTAGGAAGTCCTTGGCATCTGTGGCAGCAGTGCAGTTCGGAGTGTTCTGTGTGTTAGCAGGAAGTTTTCTGGCTGAGCAGTTTTTCTGAAGGTGAAGTTCAGAAGCAGCAAAGTGGATCCATTTCTTCGATGGATTGGATAGATAAGTGTGAGCTGTTCCGATAGGTAAAGAGAGAACAGTTTATCTTTGGATACTGGACTGGGTTGATCGCAAAAGTGACTTGCGATAGTTTGAGTGATCTTTGAGTTATTGAAGATTTTATGGATGTCTTCAGGGAAGTCAGAAGTTGTCTGCATCTGGAGATGAGTTTTCTTATCGACAGGATTCCAGGAGTGGTACCGGTGGTTCAGCCAAGTTGAAGGATAGTTCTTAGAGATAGAGTTGGGTGAAGCAGCTCAAGTTTTGATGGAGTATCTAAGTTTTCTTTATAAATCTGTTGAACCTTATTTCTAGGATGGGTTATCCAGTCTGTGTTGTGTTCTTCATCAGCATTCTTATCTACTTCAGATCAGAGTTGTACAACAGAAGCAATTTGGAAGTGCATCTCTGAATAGGAAAAGTAAGTTCAGTCTTCTGATGTTTGAGGAGTAAAGTTGTGGATCTCTTCCTTGTTTTGATTTGGATAAGTATTTGGTCTTCCGGATTGAATTGTCAGTTTGGACAACTGGAATTTGTTGTATTTTACGTATCTCTGAGGGAGTACGTATTTGATCTATCTTTGGTTTTGGAACCAGCAGTTCAGGAGGTTTGGTAGTTGAGTCAGACTCGTCTGTAGTCTGATATCCTGTCTAGTTCTATAGATCTAGTTGAGTAAGAGTTCTATAGCTTCGTAGTTTAGATTGTTTGTAGAGCGAGTGTCCCGATATATATATATACTCGGGGAAACTCGAGGAAATTTTTCCAGAATTTTGTCTGGATAGTTAGAATTGTTTGATTGGATGATTGTTTGCTATGGTTGTTAGCATATGGTTGATAATATATGCTTGTTAAATATTGAATAGATTATTAAATTACCTTTGTTTAAATTTCGGGGACGAAATTATTTTAAGGGGGGAGGAATGTGATATCCCGGGAATTTGGACAATATCAATTTAATAATATGCATTGGAAATTAAATTGATTTGATGATCTTTGTTAATAAAATTGAATAAATTTAATAATCTAGTTAAAATAAATATTTAATTAGTAATTTATCTTTTAAAAGTTTAATAGATGAGTTGGTTTGAATTTAGCAAATGAAATTTTGTTTTCATAATTCTAATATGTATTTGGTAATTTGGAAATTTTGATTTAAATTAATATTAAGCTTTCCAAAGACATTTTAATAAATAACTATATAGTTTTAAAATACATAATATAAATGTTTAATTGTTTAAAAATGGATTTTAGCTTAAAGTTCAAATTTAAATAAAAGGGTTTATTTTATTTCTTTTCAAATATTATTTGATATATATGATTAGAAATAGAAGTATAAATACAATTTATATATGGTATTGATTCATTTAAAATAGAAGTAATTTATAATCTCTTTTATAAATTATTTAAAATTGTCAAATTTGATATTTTCAAATAATAATTATAATACTTTGTTTTTTTAAATATGAATAGACTTTAATAAAATAGAATGGTTATTTTAAATATAAATGGTAGTTATATATGCATATATATAACTTGATTTTTATTTGGATTTAAAATATGAAATTAGATTTATAATAGAAATTAAAAGAATAAACATTTTAAAAATATTTGAATAAGCTTTTAATTTTATATAATTTGTTTATTTACATTTTCTTTAAAAAAAAAAAAAAAAGAAATGCATATATACATTTAGGTAAGTATTTATAAATAGTAAACTCATATAAAAGCTTTTATTCACATTTTAAAATAAATAAATATATGTATTAATTTCTTAAAAGACATGTGTCTTTATCTAAAGTCTTCATTATAACATGTGTAAATTTAATAGCTAATGTAATGACAAGTGTCTTAAGTATGATCATTTTCTTTTATTTTTATAAAAATCAAAGTTTACTTATATAAATATATATACATTTCATTCACTTCATTTTCTTTCTATTCTTTTTCAAAACTAAGAGAAACCCCAAAACTTCTTTCTCTAATCTTAAATCTGAAAATCATGTCAGTAATACATATTTCTCAAAACCTCTTTCTCTAATACAATATGAAAACAAATCAGTACCCTCCTCAAACCAAAAATCAAAAGCCTGTTCTGTTTCAAGGCTGCATATTCATTTTCAAAAGAATACCTGAACTAAATTCTTTCAAAACCTGGAACCAAAGCCTGTAACCCAGTTTTTAAACCTAAAGTCTTCAGCCTGAATTTCTTTCAATCTGAAATCATCTCAACAACAATCTGTAAACAAATCTTCAATACCTGGAATCAAGCCTGCATTTCTTCAATTCTGTTGTGGAGAACAAGCAAGATTCAAGTTTAAAGAAACTTCATTTAAAATCATGAAGCATGTTACTTCAGCAACTCAAGTCAAGTTTAAAGTTTTTCAAATCAAAAGCAAAAGCATTTCAGTTTTAAGAATTCAAGGGTTTTCAAAGCTATTTTCAGAAAAATGAAGGCTCTGTTTCTTCAAAAATAAGGTGAGTAACTTCACTTTCAAAACTTAAAAGTAAATTTAGGTTGCATGTCTTACTGTGATCGATATGATATTATGAAGTATGTTTGTGAATTTATAATGGATGTATGCCTGTAACTCCTCTGTTGTTTTCCTGTGAGTAAACTACTCTATTGAACTTAAATCTGTTCATATGTATTGATGTTAGTAATTGATTCTTGGGTAGGTTATGAATAATATTTGTATAAATATGAATATACCTGTATATGGATGAATATAGGCAGATGGTTGTTGCATGCATAACTGTATATGGTTATATACATATCTCTGTTTCAAGTACTAGACAAAGTTTGATTCAAAAATCATTATCTCATGGTCTAATCTTTATTAGAATGTAAGATTAAAACAAAATTGGTTTGTTTTATTTTAGACTTTAGTTTAGAGTTTAAATTTAAGTCAAAATAATATTAACTTGACTCTGGAATTATAAGTACCAGAATACTTAAACTAAGTCAAAAATTTAAGTTAAATAATTCGTAGATTCAGGGTTATGAAACAAATCTCTAAACAAAATTATGATTTTTAAAAACAAAATCACCAATCCTAGTATGGGAATCAGAGAGCAGTTCATAGATGTCTGGAGTATGTATGTTGGGTTGTTCCTGTTGATCTAGATGATCGGAGTGATTGAATTTCCTTCTGGAGCTGGAGGAATGGTCAGTAATGACGAGAAAAATTTCAGATGGTGGTGTAGTTCACCGTGGAGATGGTGATTGGGGAATTTAGCCTGTAGCCCTAGTTTGGGCAGCTTTGGTATATTTGATCGTCACGACTCCTATGGTGAATCGAGTTCAACGAGATTAAGGGAAATCGTAGGGGAGATGCTGGCGATGGTGTAGATGGAGTTTCAGCAACTCCGATGATCAGAGGGATGAGCACGAGAAGTTTTCCAGGCTTTGGGTGGTTCGAGGCTTTTGTTCCAGGCAAGATCGAATTGCTCGATTTCGAATTCAAGCATGATCGTGGCTTTGGGTGGTCGCAATCCAGTGAGAAGATCGTCGCCGACTTGTAGGCGTCAGCAGTGATGATCGGAGTCGCCGCGTTGGGTTGTACATGTGCACGGCAGTATACATGTCAGAGTTTGGGTTGCTAGAGCTTACTCGAAGTAGCCTATTGATTTGTTCGGGGAAAATGGGTTGTGGACTCGAAGCATATAGGGGAGTGTCTCGGGTTAGTTAATCTAACAGGTTTCAACAGAAACCTGGTACTCAGTTTAATTTTTAAAATAAAATTTAAAAGCTAAGTTTAAATTGAAGGTAAGTTTAAATAAGTTTAAATCTAGTTTTAAATCTAGAGTTAAGTTTAAATCTCAGTTTCAAATAAAATAAAGTTTTTAAAATTTGAATGTTTTAAACAATTTGAAGGTTAAAGTGTATTTTAAATTGATTTGAATTTAAAATGAATTTGGTTTTAAATTTCTTTAATTAAGTAAGTATTTCTTTAACATGTGTTTAAAAGGATTTAAATGGTTTTAAAACTTTGTTAAAGTTAAATTTGAATTCATTTTAAATCTTAAGGTTAAAATGAAAGTTAAAAGTAAATTTAAAAGTAAATTGTTTAAAAGTAATATTAATGATAATTTAATCATTAATAAGAATGAAGTTTATCTTAAAGTTAATTAAGATTTAGTAATGTAGGATAAAATAAATTATTAAGGTAATTAAAGTTTAATTAAGTTATTGTTAAGAACTTAATTAATTAAGTAATTAGAGATTAATTTATTAATAATTAAAATTAATTAAGTTGTAATTAATAATGGTTAATTAATGTTTAATTATTTTAGAAAGATAATTAAAATAGTTAATAGTTAATGTAGATCATTAACTAAGGATAATTAGTTAATGTGATTAATTTAGATAATTAATTAGATTAATTAATTTAAAAGATAATCATTTGTGAAATTGTTTAATAAAATTACTTAATGGAAGTAATTAAGAAATTAATTACTTATTGTAATTAATTGAGTTTAAATTGATTAGTTAAGTTAATTAATTAAGTTTAATTAATTTAAGATAATCATTTAATGATTTGTATAATTACTTAATGTAATTTAAGAAGGTATAATTACTTTGGAAAGTAATTAATGGATAATTACTGATATAATTAATAAAGTAATTAAGGGTAGTTAATTACTTAATGGAAATTAATCAAGGGATTAATTAAGAAATTAATTAAGGAATAATTAATTTATTTTAAGAAGTAATTAAGGTTAGTTAATTACTGAATGTGATTAATCAATAGTGATTAATAAATTATGGTTTAATTAAAGATTAATTACTCAATGTAATTAATTTAAATAAAGTAATTAATGATAAAATGTAATTAAGGATCATTAATTTATATAATTATGATGTAATTAAGAATTAATTAATTAAGGAATAATTTATAACTAAGTGATTAATTAATGTAATTAATTAAGGATTAAGGAGTAATGTAATTAATTAATAAAAGAAGTAATTAAAGGTTAATTACTATAAGTGGTTAAGAATAATTAATTTGTATAATTAATTTAATACTAATTACTTGAATGTAATTAAATAATTAATCAAGGATGATTAATTAAATTGAATAATTGGATGATGATTGATTAATTGATTGATAATTAATTAATAATGATTTAAGCAGGATTTATAGATGTAGTAATTAATTTAATTTACTTTAAATTAATTAAAGATGAAATAATTAATTTAATTCATTTTAAATTAATTATAGATGGTGATAAATAAATCATTGCTTATGAATGGATGATATTGTGTACCTTGAATGGTTTGAAATCTCAGATATGAGATAATTGATACTGTATGATTTGGATGCATTGGTTGCATAGTAAAGATGATAAGAATTATCTGCTTATAATGATAATGTTGATTATCTATTATGAATCTGTGAATTATCTATCTATGTGTTAATAGATAGTAGAATTAAATTGTTTTAACCTTTAAAACAACTTGGCCTTAAAAGATACGTTTTGGATTTCGATGAGACCGGGATCGGGTTTCCGTATACCGGAATTCCAGGTCTGGAGACCCGAATACCACATCGATCCAAATTTACGTTAGGTCGTGAAATCAAAATGGAGCAAGTGAAGACTCGAGGTGTAAGAACTATTCTTTGTCGATATAACTCTGAGGGTGATTCCGTAATGAGTTGACGGAGATAGTACTTTCAGATTCGAGATGAAGATTCAGAGTGCAAGGGTTATTGTCGTTAACTCTGAGGGTGATTCCAATACGAGTGTAACGAGATAATGCCTTCGGTTTCGTTCGAACCCGGAACGAACTTGTATGGATTGAATGCTTTCAGAACATCGTCAGGTGGACGATGAGCATTCTAAGTGGTGTGTTCTGATTTAAAGGTAAATCGTAGCCTCAAGCCTCTTCAAACCGGGAATGGCTAAAACAGGGGAGGTGCAGCAAGGTTAGTGGGTAGCACCCAAGTAGGACAAGATTATCCCTGTCTAGAGGTCCCTTCTTATTATTCGGATGAGTGGGCAGTTGAATTGCAACAACTGCTGGGATATCTTGTGCGGGAATTATCCAGTAAGGGATGTTCCGGCCTTGTGTTGCAGGGGATTGGGAGTGATCCTCGGTACGGTGATCTAGGCCACGTACTGTGACGGGCGGTACCCCGGTAGCCCTGCCATTGTATGGATTCCAAAATCCAATAAGTACCGTACGTATTAGTTGTGCCCAACTATGTTGGAATGTGAGATGTAAGCATTTCAGCTATTTCTGTATTTTACTTGAAAACCCTAGACCCTATTATAATACAATCGAATTTCCTATCAAATGTTTTGGTTAGCGTAAGGTAAAAACTTACCCATGTTTATTTGTGGGAAGTCTTACGTGATACCTTTTCTTTCAAAAGGTTTTGAAGTTAAACAAGTTTAACCTGTTACTCACACCAGACCCATGTCTGACCCAAGTTGTTTATTTCTGTTTTATAAACTCTTGGGTACTCAAATTTTTACGAGTAGCCAAGGGATTCAGGTTAGCTTTGACGAGTTATCTGGAGGAGCAATGGAGCAGGAGGCTTCGGCGTTGTAGATATAGATAGTAGTTCCGCTGTGTTAATCTCTGAATAGAGTTTTGTGTTGAGTTGTAATAACTAGACAGATGTTTATAACTGTCTAGTATGTGTTGTATAATCTGTGTAACTCTGATAATCGTTGTATATTATGTAATACTTTTGTTATTAATATAATTTATTCGTTCCGCTGTTGAGATTCTGTTGTTGTTCTTTCTTTCTTCTCTTCTTTTCTACTTTCTCACCCTTTCTTTTCTTCAAAACGATGCGTCTTCCTGGACGTAGGATGGCGGGTCGTCTCAGCATTTCAGACATCTGAGTTTATAAACCAGACGTTTGGTCTTTACTTCTGTTTTATGTCTGGATGTCTGTCAGACGTCTGAGTTCAGGATCAGACGTCTGGTTTCTTCTGAGTTTGTGAACCAGAGAACTTAACCAGACGTCTGGTCTGTGCACTCAGACGTCTGGATTAGTGCATGTTGTTTTTCTTGTGTCTGTATCACTTCTTTTCCGATTCTCTCGACTTGTAGCCTCTTGATACTTCTTTTGAGTCTTGTTCTTGTCTCTTTGGTGATGTTTCTATATCAACTTCCTGTATATGTACATTTGTTTTCCATTGCATAGTTGTGATCATCGAAACCAAGGAATTGATTTCCTAACAACCACCAGACAGAGGCACCGTCGGACAAAGAGATCTCTAGACCGAGGCATCATCGGACAAAGAGACTGCTGGATAGAGGCACCGCTGGATAGAGAGACATCCAAATTGAGGCACTGCTAGACAGAGAGACCACCGAATAGAGGCACCGCCAGACAGAGAGATCTCTAGATTGAGGCTCCCCTACACTGAGGCCCCGTCAGATAGAGACACGGATGGACCGAGGCACCACCGGACTCACGCACCATCGGACACCGCTAGATCAAGACACTACTGATCAAGAGCACTACCAAATCAAGGTGGCCAAACCTAAGGTGCCGAATCAACGATGCCGAGAAAGCTAAAATAGGAAAATCCAAACCAAATATTATATATATGGAATGCACCAAATTGAACATATTATATCGGCAAACTACCTATTTTATTGACCTGACCTACCTATATCTTCAGTCTAAAAAATACCAAAGCATCCAACAACAATGAGAGATAATTCTAGAGAGTCAAGCTTACAATGGTAATGGTGGACAAGTCAGGTAAAACAAGGAAAAACCTAGCAAGATCTATCTAGCAAGATCTATCTAGCAAGAACAACCTAACGTGAATAGCAGAATAGGAACATCCTATCTGCAATAGCCTATTAAGAACAACTTTGCAGGAATAGCCCAGTAAGAACAACGTAATAGGAAAATCCTAATAGGAACAGCCTAGCAGCAACAGCCAGGCCGGGTCAACTAAACATGGATATGCTAATAGGAATAGCCGAACAGGAATGACAAGCAGGAATATATGAATAGGAGTCGCCAAACAGACTTCCTTGGATCTATGTCTTACTTTCTATTGAATAACAGATCATCTTTTGCATCCAAGGCATTGTACTAAAGATTTATATGAAGGATAATGAAAATGGATAGTGGATGTTGGCATATTTTGGCCGAACCACTATAAATCTTTGTGTTCTTTACTTTATTGTAAATTACTTTTTGCATAGCCTATATATGATCTTCCCTTTGAAAATCAATTATACTACAAATATAATAGCTGTGTTATACACCTCGTGTTAACAGCTCTGCAACTAATCGATTAGAGGTGTTTGTCCACTTTTCAAGCAAACACTTGGGGTAAAGTAATTGATTTATGGTAATCAATCAATGCCTTATTAATTCTCTTATTCATATGGGAAACATTTATCTACTTGATTTTTTTAGTTTCCTCCGATATGCATATGCCTTATAAAATGCCTTCATTAATCAACTGATTAGGGAATTGATTGATTACTTCAATCTCTTAAAATAGCTCCTTCTCATTTAGATAATTTCTTGCATTCTTTAATTATTAAAAGAGGCAATAAATTTTGGGTCACAATTTCGCCTTAAGTCAAATATCTTTCAAATCTTTTTTAATATGGAAATATTATATCAAAGAAATTTAACGATCAACACTTGGCCTCTTCAGCTCTCCATAATGCTTGGCCTCCTTAACTTTCATTCAACAAAGCCTAACAACCTTAAGCTTCTTACTCTATCAAGTAAAGCTCACTGCCTCGGCACTTATACCAAAGCTCTCCACAATCCTCAAAACCACTAAGTAATAATCGACCGACCTCTCAATAGAGTAAGTCATTCACTTGGCACTATCTTAGCCTTCCATGTGGCAGGAATATCAAATCGTCTGCATGATATTCATCTAGGACATCCACATCATTTTAGCATATGGCTAAATTCAAAGATGTGATGGCATAAGTTGATGTGCTTTTAACAACAATTGTCTAATTGATATACGTGGTAGTCGTCCAAATATGGCAAACTAATACACATTCACCATGTTAAATATTCATGTAATCAAAGTACCCCTCTAAATAAGTGAACTTCCAATATAAAAATATCATTTGGCATTTTAACTTCTCACTCCCATCATTTGTACTTATCACTTTCAAAATATTTTTGTGATGTGTCAGAGATTGACATAACCATGAATGGAGATTGACTTGTAAAATTATGGTAATCCTCCCAAGTAGTAAAAATAGAGCGGACATAGGAGAATTTCCTTGAACCACTTTTAAACTCCACAACATTATTTTCCACATTTTAATATTTTTCTCTTTATTTTAATTTTTACCACTCTATCCCACATTCTATGACCTGGATGTTTTCTTTAACTACTTACTCCCAAGGTTAGGGTAAATATCTACACTAATTCATACCAATTAATCCTAAGGAATATAATAGAGTTAGGGGTATGCCCTCAGGGTAATTCTGTAATTTATTACATATACCTAACTCGCTAACCAATCTTGTTCGAACTAAAAGGCATTGTTTTTTTATTATATACTTTATATAATGTGTTATATTAATTAATTAAATTAAAGGTATATTTAATAGAAAATCCATAAATGGTATGTCTTGTAATAGTAGTTACAAGGTGTTGTAACTGTGGGTAATTTATCACAATGAAAATAAATGTACAATTGTAAATATTCCTAGTCAAGGTGTATCGAGATTAAATATCGATATATCCATTGAGACTAGAGTACGTGACGCTCTCCAAATGTTGAACAGTGAATGCTCATGGCTATTGAGGGCACCAAGGGGATACATATTAATAGTTATTGGATAATCATGGAATGACCCACTCGATAGTTTTCTATTGGTTAATATAACTAAGGTCAAACAAAAAATATCGATGTGACAAAATTACACGATTCTCTTGGCTTGAGAATACCGTTGATCTTCAATGTGGAAGCTCTGCTTTGATTATAGTTAAATCTATGGGAAACGGTGTAGTACTAATGTGAATGTATCTTAAGGCTAACTTATCACTAGAGGGGGTGAATAGTATTTTATTACTTTTATGGAACTTTTTATCTTATTTCAAAATTTATATCAAACACAAACAATCAACTATAGTTATATTTACTAATAGGCAATCACAAACATTAATAAATGCAGTAAAAGTAAAGTAATGAGTTAGAGATATGACACCAGAGATTTTATACTGGTTCGGATTTCACCTATATTTAGTCCTATACAATTTCTTGTATAGATTTATTTTCAGTAGCCTACTTTGAACAGGTAGCAAGCAAACCAAAATACAATCTCAATTTCAGGACAATGAGATACGATACACACTCCTAATTTCCAAGTTCAGGATAGACTCTCTTGATTTAATCAGGCAACAAGATCGCCCACTTGATTTAAGCGGGCTGCAAGTACAAACACTTGACTTGAACATGCAACAAGCATACCTACTTGATTTGAATGGGCAACAAGCAAACCTAACAAATAGTAGTAGAGAGTTGTTAATTTCCGTATACAAACATTTGTACTTTGATACAAGATATCCTATAGCCTTTCTGATACCACTTGATCTTTGAATTGATGAGAGAGTACGTGCAAGTGACTGAGTAGTTTGTAGAGAGCAAATAGAGTTTAATTTGAGAGAATATGTAGTAAGAGTTCAAAGTAAGAAGAAGAAGAAAAAGTTAGTTAAAAGTTCATTTTCTAACCCTTTATATACTGTTTGAAAAGATGTATCTATTCGTGAAAAGACGTAATAAACAATAATTACTTTTTAAAATTAAAAAGGCAACTTTTCACTACTTTAAACAGTGTTTAAAAGGGTGTGTCTATTCATGAAGAGATGTGATTGAAAAACCATAACTTTTCAAAATTTAAAAACCATCTCCTCAACAGTCCACATATCAAAATATCTATGTGATATATGTCAACATATATTTGTATGTTTTGAAAATATAAAAACACCTTTAAAATGTTACAAAGATTTTGAACTCTTGTAAAATTGTTTAAACATAGTTTCTAAATACTTTAATATGTATAACCATTTATAAAATATTTGTAAAAAAATTATTTTGAAAAATAAAATAAATATTTTGATAGTAATAAAATAATAATATGTATTTCGATAAGAGAGCATTTAAAGAATCAAATGATTGCTATCCAAGGACTTTGAAAAATTATTCTACTATTTACTACAAACTGTAACGACCTGAAATTTTTAGCCATTCGCATCCATACATGTCGGATTTGAATTGCTCAAAATATTAGATTTTTAATTTAAAAATTTGGCAAAACTCAGCATATACAATAAATAAATAATCATAGAATCACAGACACAGAGTAATATAACAATAATGCAGCGGATACAACAGAAGTCTCGAATACATAGATGTCTCAATACAATAGTCAAATACAAGATCTGAATACATCACTGGAATCAACTGAATAATTGAAAGCAGAATCGATATAGCTGGATCTCCAAGCGAAGCCCCAACTCCAAAGGTGAGTCTCAAATGCTGTATCACTCAGTTTGACCCGAGCGTAAAGCAAAACACAAAACACTCGAATCAGGATTAACATTCTTATATCAATAAATCCAACTCAAGTGAAATATCAACAGAAATACAAGTAACTCAAAGGATGTTTGGGATAGCCATCCTCTAAGGATCCGTTAAACTATCTACTATGTAGTAATATTTGCTATTATAATAATGTCTAATAATAAAATAAACTTACTTTTAAATAGCGTTAAGGAGTTACCCATATCCCCCTTAACACATAAATAGTGCCGGTAGTCTATACAGTACCTTCATACCTCCAGATCGGGGGCTACGAGAAGATACTCCATAGGTACGACACAAATCAAACTCGTAAGAGGCGCGCTAAGGTAGGTGACACGACACAACTAGGCAATGCCAGGGTAGATATACCAATTACACTTCCGGGCCGATGGTAACGCATAACAGCCACTACCGCCCACCTCGAGCCACACTCTCGAAATCTGAAGGTACGCACCAAATCAATCACAAAGTAATAGAATGGCATACGATGGAGTGTGTCCGATCAGAGGAGCTACCTCATTAGCCCGTCAATTGCTCCTGTTTTAGCCACCTTATGCCAACTCACGGGAGTCGGGTCCACGTATATAACTCATATAGGATCGTCGCCACCATCCTACTTCATTCTGGAATCTCCACCGCGTACACAGTTGTTAAAGTGGTTTTCGGTATCGACAGAGAGTATGCCCATATCTGATCCTGGTCTCTTTAACAACCAAACGTTATTATAACACCGCGGTCATTTCAAAATAGTTTATACTTCAAAACCAAAATATCACTTTCATTTCAAACCAAATCATACGATATCATTTCCATTTCAAATATATCCATTTCAGAAAAATCATATCACTTTCCAAAGTTATAACGCTTTCAAAATCATAGTCTTTAAAAATCAAAATACTTTGGAAATCACAGCGTTGGAATCATAGCATTTTGGAAATCATAACACTTTTTGAATTTATAGCATTTTGGAAATCATAACACTTTGAAATTATAGCATTTTGGAAATCATAACACTTTGAAATTATAGCATTTTGGAAATCATAACACTTCCTTTAACAGTTTAGATATTAATAATAGTATATAAAATAAAATGGTTTATAAAATAAAATAATTTATATAAAATAGTTATGAGTTAAAATAGTTTATAATAAAATAATTTATATTGAAATGATATATATTTAAATTAGTTCGTATTAAAATAATTTATATATTAAAAATAGTTTATAAAATAATATAAAATAGTTTAAATATAATTTAAAATACTTTATATAATAAAAATATAGTTTTCATAAATTTCATAAATCAATTCAAATCAACTCGAATGCCAAAATTCAAATTTAATTCAACCCTTATTCATCAATTTCAACTCAATTCAGTTTCTTAATAACCATTCCAAATTATATCGATTTCAAATACATATTTGAACCATAAATAAGCCATTTCAATTTCAATATATTTCAAAGCTTTATATATATATATTCAATATTTCAAAACTAAATTCGATAATTTCATATATATATATCCATCAAATTCACTTTACTATTATTAGTTTTGAAATATTTAATTAATCATTTCAATAACATCTAAATACAGCTTCAATTTACAAATTTTAAATAAACAAAATATCTCATTTAAACTTATATAAATTTGAAATATTCATTTAAGTCACTTTTACTCAAATTCAGGTTATAAAACATATCTTTAAAATTTCAAATTTTATAAATTTCCGATCAAACTTACTTAAGTATAATTCTTAAATAAATACAATTTCAAATTAATTTCAAAATCTAAATTTATAATCATCATTATAAACTCTATATTTGAAAAATATAGATATTAAATAATTACTTAAACATAATATATATCAACTTTAATAAATCCTGAAATCAATAATTATTAAATCCATATATTTCCTTTCAAAACCATAGAAATCATTTTCAAAATATTTATATATAGACCAACGGTGTCTGTATATAATTTTCTATCCTATGGTCAAGTGATACAGATATTTATCATTTCAATCCATAATTTAAATATATATATGGGTATATATCTTTTCAAACGGCAATCCCAAATTCAATTCAAATGAAAATCGCTTGGGTTTATCATTTCAACCCATAACGATTTTCTCCTATTCTACAGATCGTTCGGGTATGTATCATTTCAACCCATAGTGAATTCTATACTAATAGGGAACTTGCAGAGTGATAACAGATATGATAATAATATAATAGGCATATAACAACAATGTAAATGACAAATGATGGTGTTAGATGTCACAGGTGAACAGATACAGATCATAACATATATATAGCAATGTAAATAACTAGCAGCAAAATATTTCAATTGACGATCCAATTGAAATCAAATTTAATAAGTATAAGAACGTTAATCGTGAGTGATTTCTCACCTTTCGAGGCCATATAGATTTGTCAAAGAAATGAGCTACAAATTTCAAGCAACGCTAGATGGACACGATTCGATTAACGAACATGCACGATGGATAAAGCTGATAACAAGGAATAGACGAAATCAAATCAGAATTGGGTCGATGAAGATAAATGATGTAAGTAAACTTATATATATCATATTCTATATTCAAACACAATTTAAAATATATATATTCCAAAAGTGAACAAAATGGTTTCAAACAACATTAAACAATATATATATATATATATATATATTATATTTAAAACCAATATGCTTACCAATCAATATAAGACTTATACTATATTAAAAATATACTTCAAAGTACTGACATAAACTATGTATGTTTGTACACAATTTTTCTAAAACATAGTTATACTGTAACTCTATACTTAAAGATTTATATAAACTGACTAACCCAAAACTATATACATCTATATGTAATAAATCAATTATAAATCCATACATTAACTCACCAGTTTACAGTTTTATATAGACCGACAACACATATAATATACAATTCATAAAATACCAGACACCAAATCTATACGAAAACAAAATATAAGTGAATCAAAATAAAGACTACCAGACTTTATACTATTGTATATAACTTATATGTTATAAGCAACTTATAAAACAACTTACATAAACAGATTTATACCTTATAAATAACCGTATATCCTATATATTGAATAAAATACAAAATAGGTAAAATAAACATTTATATATACATATATACCGCTGAAAAAAAAACTTATATATATAAAATAACATATATATATATATAAATAAATAATTTAAACAACACTGTAAACTAATGTATGTAAAAGCCAAACTCATCATATTACTGTAAGCAATATAAAACATATATATACGAAACAATATATATGTGCAAAGTTTGGAACACATATTAAAATAAACATATATGTATATCTTACATATTAAAATCAATATTGAGTTTCTAAACATATGTAAAACAAAATCTATACATCTCAAACCCAAAACACACTAACATATATATACTTATCTATAGAATTAATACGGCCACAACAACTCATATAAATATATATATAACCAGATGTAAGCTGAAGAATACTAACCTAAGAACTGCTATCGACAAGGCTGAGGTGTTTGAACGAAGCAAAGTAAATGATGGCAACGAAAAGCGAAGGGCCGGAGCTTGGAGGTAGTGGGTAGGGCTGCGCCTTCGGCCAAGGAAGAGTGGAGGACCAAGCACACGGCAATGGTGGTCGACGAACTCGAGAGATAGGCGAATGATGGGTTATCCACGGTGGTGTGGAAGGCTTCTGTGGTTGCAGTGAGACCAAGCACACAGAGGAGGGGAGAGGAAGAAGACAAGCTATGCAAGAGAAAAGAGAAGGGAAGAGGATTGGCTTTGGGTAGCTTTATGTTGAGAGTCAATCAGTAAAATGAAACAGCCCTCCTTTTTCTTTTCATAGCAAATGAAGATGAAGAGAATGAACAGTCTGTATTAAGATATATTCGAATGAAACAGAGAAAATGAGCGAACCAAGGAAAAAGCAACAGTCAAATCATAATTACGGGAATATGGAAAAGCAAGTGGCTGTTAGGGTTCAACAGTTAGGTAGATGAAAGAACGGGAACCCAAAAAGATTGGAATCGGATACCGGTACGATTAATCGTTTTATCGATTGCGTCGAGTATCGAACTTCAAAACACACAAACGAATATGTTGCAGAGATTAGTACGACGATACGATCAAAATGGTATACAGATATCAGTGGTATGATTATCCGATAAAAAGGTCGATACGACCACTGATATACGTTGCTATTCCTTACGGAAAAATCCAAACGGAGCTAGAAACGTCCGAAATTTGCGAAACAAATTTCACAGTCTTATTCAGAGTGTTCTAAATAAATTTTCTCATGTTGACATATTTAGGTTTCGGAACACTTTTAAATTCAACTGTTATTAACTGATTTAAATTGAAATAAAATTACACAGGAAAATAAACTTCCATATTATCTGATGAAAATTTACCAGTTGCTATGTTTAAATGGATGTATTTCAAATATCAAATTTTTATTTCAAAATTCAATTATTTAAGATTTCACAAAAATTTCAATTTAATATATTAATAAAACAAATAAAATTTGTTAAAAATTTTCCGAGCCGTTACACAAACTATCATCTTGAGCTCTTCTTGCCTTCATCTCTAAAACTCAAGACTCTTCAATTATCTTGATCATCTCCTAATCTTGATCTCTAGTCTTATTACTGATCAGTCATCAAACTCGATTATCATGTACTTGTATAAACCTGTATAATATCATGCAAAATATTTCATATAACTTGTGAAAATATTAGTACCTAAATTTATGTGGTTATTGTCATAAAAATTAATATATGAGGAATTAACAATCTCCCCCTTTTCGATAATGATAACCATGTAAATATATTTGATATAAAATATAAGGTAACTCCTCTAAATTGGTTAAATTTCCCTATTTTGAATAACTCCCCTTTAATCTATGCATATATTATATATTATACTTTTCTCCCCCTTTGCCATCAACAAAAATGGGTAAAGAAAATCAAACTCCCCATAAATATGACATATTTATATGATGATGTTTGTAAATGGAATCAATACCAATAATAACTATAAAATATTTTCGAGAAATAACTATACAATTATATATATTCAAAACGATTATCCATATCAAACTTTTTATTTAGACTCAAACCAAACTAATTTATTAAATATATATGTTTTATACATATTATCCACAAATCATATAGATGTACAAGTTAATAAAGTAAACTTATAATAGAATAAACTAAAAGATACTTATATTTTCTTCGGAACTTCGAGCCATCCTTCTGATCCAAAGATAGGATTGGTGTTGATAACTTCCCAATCTTCATTATCCACTTTCTCTTCAGAGTTTGAGCTTATAGAGCATTGCTTTGAACTTGTTTGGGGAGATTGGAAATGAAATGACGAAGAGGGTCGAATTCCTGTTCTTTGACCATTTTCATTTGACTCAACTTCAGGTGTTATTGATTACGAAAAAAGAAACAAAGAGAATTTTGATAGACCGTCCTTTAGATTTTCACTTAGATTTTGTTTTGAAAACTTGTTGTTTAAATTCATTTTTATGAAGGAAATGTGTAGAAAGGAATAAGAAGTGAAAGGTCGTATTACTTGCTAATCCCTCCAAAAGCTAACTAACTTTTGAAATTCAAAAAATCTGAAATTTTCCTATGTGCATCGACATACAGGGGTAGACTATGTCGACATATGTGCAGAAGTTTGTATGTTTTTGTTTTTGCTTTAATTTTTTATTATAATTTATATTATCTCAATTTTTGAATTCCTGAGAATTTGAGAATACTATTGAACAGCAAAATTAAATTTCTATGTAATTTTCATTAATATAAAATAGCGAGAAGGTTTGCTAAAGCTTTCTAGGGAAGTTCCCATCTCCTCCTCTTCTACTCCTGCTCTTCTTCCTCTTCAATTTTCATTCCATCACTTTCTTCTTATTCTTCTAGCATTTCTTGTACTTCTTCCCTTACCAATCTTTCTTCCTTTCAAGAGGTGATTCATGGATTTCAAATTCAAGAGGAATGTGTATAATAAAGGTTGGTTTTATCGAAAACTTTGTGAGACAATATGTTTTCACCTTTTAGATCGATACCAATATAATTGAAAATTCTAATAAGATACACACTAAGTGTGTTTTCATGCCTAGAGGTTATCTTTTGAACAAATTCATCCAAAATCACTTGAGCCCAATTTATATCATATTTTCCAAAAATAGCAAGAGCAGCTTTGAAACCTTTTTGACCGAGGTTATTGTAATTCCCCGTCCTCGGTGTAATACTTTCTTATAAAATAAGCCTCATTAGTCTTGCTTTAGTCCTAAGATTTTTGCCTTTAAAATCATACTCTTCATCATTAGATCATGCATAAATTTTCTATTATCATAATCAATTTCAAAAGTGGAGAGGTCATTTCCACTACTTTTACAACCAAAAATTTGACCAAGAATTTCACAATCTAAAACAATTATAGTGTCTTTTACACTACTTCAAATTTGACCTTCTTTTCCTTAAAAAAACTTCCCATTCAAATTAGCATAAAACATTTTAACCAAATCAGGATAGCAATAAAAATCATTTTGAGATAAATCGGTTAAACTAAAATACCATTTTCTAAAGCAACAACTTGGAAACCATAAGAAGAAAATTCATTAAAATTTGCAAACCTTCCCAAAAATACGTTTCCATAAGTAGCACACTAAATATAAGTTCAAATGGAATCTTGACAATTGTGAAGTTGACTTTTGATATTTTTGGTAAGCCTAAAAGCTTTGGATGAAGAATGTTAGTTTGAGGAATAGATTTTTGATTATTTTGGAGAAAAGAGAGTGAAGAATAAATTTAAATTTTGAAATAAAGTGTGTGTATAACGGTAGAAGATGAGATGAGAAGGAGCGAGTAAATATATAATGAATAGTATTGTGATAGGTCAAAAGGTGGCATTTCAAAAAATTTAAATTAATGCAAGAGAGGAAATTTCAAAAGTTTGAATTTTGAAAAGATTCTCAAAATTCTGCCAAATATGTCGACATACCCATGTGACATATGTTAACATATAGGCCGAAATTTCAAATTTCAAAAATGAGAAATATTATACACACACACACATATTCATACATATTTACTAATATATATTTATATGTGTTTAATATTTATATTTATGCACTCTTATTATTATTATATTCCTATATAATTTCCAAAAAAATAAGAAATAAAAATAATAAAATATGAAATGTAAATGGTACCGATTTGTTGTTTCCATTGTCTCTTCCGATTAACCATTGTCACTGTGAAACATATATTGATATTTTCTGTATTTGGTTCATTGTCACTTGATGCAGTATTAGAATTGTCCAAAGTTACATTGAAAAACCTTTTTCTCATTTTGAATAAATTAGAGTTTGGCATTTTCTTTTGCTGTCGGCAATCTCTTGTTAGATGGTCAGATCCACCATAAGCGTAGCACTTAAAGACATTTCCTTTTCCAGAATTTTTGTTATCGGTTTTATGAAAGTTGTTCATCTTTCTATACTTTAGGAATTTTCTAAAATTTCGAGTCATAAGAGCAATCTCCTCATCATTATCGTCATTATCTAAATCTTAATCGTTAGTTGTAACATTGAATGCAATTGATTTCATGTTGATTTCTTTGCTTTCCTTTCTACCCTATAATTTTTCTTCATAGGATATTAGATTATCAATTAACTCTTCAATTTTCAACATACTAATATCGTTGGTGTAATAACCAAGAATTGCGAACATTTTGTATTTAAATATCTGAATTACTTAAATATTTGTATCTTGGATTAAATGTGGTTAAATTGATTTAATAACTGTATTAAGCCACTTTTAAATCATAATTAATGATGGTAAACTTATTTTAGCAAAATGTTTAAAAAAATATACTTTGAAGAAATGTCGATAATGTGATCGAAAATCGTCTTATCGATAAACAGCTTTTTACTCGTTAGAAGCTGTTAAATTTTTTTTACATATACTTATTTGATTAGGAAATCAATAATAAGAAATAAAAATATTATACCATTTATAGAAACGAAAATGTGATGATGTCATGGGTAATGTCATGGGAAGATAATTTGTGTGCAAGGGTAAAAGGGTAATTTGCTAAGGAAATAAGGTGTAAAGTAAAAAACCATGCAAGGTAGATGTAAGGGGGTCTTGGCCAATTAAAGGAGGCTAAAGGAAGTGCTTAGGCTTTGGTTTTCATTCATTTTCTCATAAAGCTTGAAAAATAACAATAGAATAAAAATGTTGGAAGTGGATTAGCACTAATCCACTTTGTTCTTCACTAATCTTTCTCTAATTAGTTCAGATCTCTTCCAGACTTCACCAAACTTTCAACCACACCTCAGCATACCTTAGGAAGCTTGGATCTAAAGTCAAAAGTGGAAGAAGTGAAGAAGAAGGACCGGTTCCATGTGTGGCCATGAGCATAAAGAAGGAGGGGGTGATGTTGCTTGGTGATTTTGGTGCTAAAAGTTGGATCTTTAGGCTTTGAAGATGGTAGGAAGTGTTCTTGGCATTATGAGGGTTTATGATTGTGTTAGGCTTCGATCTAAGCGAGTTATCTCACTATCTTGTATGTATATATTGTGTGTGTGTGTGTATGTGTGCAAATATAAAATTAAAGTGACACTAACTTATTAAAGTTATAAACTTTGGACCCTTTTGCTTTTGAAAGAAAATGACAACTTTATATTACATAACATCACTCATATTATCTTATATAATATGTAGCATGGCCTTGAATTGATATTTAAATGGTTGTTTGGATTGTATTTTGAATTGAAGTATGTTTGAAAGTGTTCGAAGTGAGAATAGCCGTTATAAGTGCACTTTGATATCTCTTAACTTTAACTTGTGTAAATTGAAGATTTACGATCTTAACATAAAATAATTTAATTTTTTTGTTCTCTACACATAATATGGTGCATAGGACAGTAAATAATTGGTTTGGAAAGTTATAGAAATTGTGAAACAAAATTGTGGAATTTAGAAGCGAAATGGTCGTTATGGATGCACTTTGAAATGCATTGTGTTCGTTAATTTTCAAAATCAACTTTGAGAGACATCCTAGGGGCTTCTTTGCATTTTTATAAGTATTATAATTGTACTTATTACTGGAAAAATAGGGAAGTTTAAATTATTCATTAACTTGTGAAGCAATGTTGCAAAAAGTTATAGCGAGAAGAAGGTCGCTATAAGAGCACTTTGAAATGTTCTGTTTTTGGGAATTTTTCTAATTAAATTGAAAACGTCCTTAGAGGTTTATTAGCATTTTTAATAAGTATTATATGTGTAATTATTACTGGAAAAATGAGAGCTTAAAAGGTTTTAGAACTGGTCAAACAAAATGGCTAAAGTTGAAGTAAAAATGTCATTAAATGAACATTTTGGTAAATACCTTGTTTTAAAGAATTTTTATAAATAAATTGGGAATTATTCTTAGGGGTTTCTTACAAATTTTTTAAGTATCCAAAGGGTAGTACTTACTATAAAAATTTAAGTCTTAAATCATTGGTTTAAGTGATTGAAACTGGTTGCAAAGATTGTGCTTTTCTATGTTGTTCTTTATTAAGGACATTTAACACCATTTATAAATGTTGTAGTAAGTTGCTTATGGTTTTAACTATTTAAAAATAATATTTAGATTTGGTATTTTTCTCTAGTATTTTTTGGGATTTTTTCTAACACATTTTGCAGTATTTTAAAGTTGGCTTGAAATTTAAATGTATTTTAATAATTATGTATCAATTTTGAAAGTAAATGAATTTTATGATATAAAACATGCTTTTTATTTATTTTCATCAAATTATAAATTAGTTATTTTTAAGTAATATTTTACATAGATATTTAAAACCTATTTATAAGTATTTTTAAGGATATATATATATATATATATATATATATATATGTTTGGAGAAGTGAGTTAAGTATTTAATAAAAGAATAAAGGAAGTTCTGAATCATAACACTTATGTTATAATAAATGGTTTTTTGAAGTTGTGTAAAAGCATATTATCTTGTTAATAAATGAACTTTGATCTTTAAAAAAGAATGTTTCAAAGATAATGACAAGTATGGAATGGTTTTGGGTTTGTTGTGATAATGTGTTAACAACATTTGTCTTTAACCATTTTTTATTATACTTATGAATGTAAATAGATATTTAAAAGAATGTTTTAAAGATATGTATAGGTGAAATGGTTTTGGATTTGTAGTGACAATGTTTAAGTAACATTTGCCTTAAAACTTTTGAAATAGATTTGTGAACGTACTTAGACCCTTAAAAATGGATATTTTAAGGAATTATGGAATCTTTTGGAAAAAAAATAGAAAAAAGTAAAGGTTTAAAGTAGGAAACCTTGTTAATAATTTGTGAATATACTTATACCATTTGATATAATTATATGAATACTTTTTGAAGCACTAAAAGAGTACAATAAAAGTAGAAATTGATAAATGAAGTTCTATTAGATAAAAGAAGTTTTTACCAATAAAAGAGGTTTTAATTAATTAAGGATTAATTAATTAAAAAGGGGATTAGAATTCGCTTATTTGACTTGCTCGTGCTTTGTGTGACTTGATCATGCTTTATGTGTTTATTCATTTATGGAAAGCATTCAGTCGTGTACTTAGCACTAAAAGTGGATGAAGTAGGTTTGTCTATTTGGGAGAGTCAAGAATGAAGTTTATGGCCAAGGCTTTAATACAACCAGTGTTCTAACTTACCTGCCTTTATTCTTGATCAAGGGATATTGTAGGTTGAAAATATCAGGAACGTGATAAGTATACGAGACTTGGTTTCCATATACGATTGTTTATTTTGAATATGATAGCAGATTAGTCGACTATCGAACTTGACTGAAAGTTCATCAAATTGGTTTTGAAGAGATTGGGATTGGTAAGTGTTTTATTTATCGAATACCATCTCAAAATTTATATATGGTTCTATGTTTTGGAAGCGGTTGTGAAGTGGAATGATATAAAGTTTAACTGTCAATCCTAAGGTAAGTCCAAGGGAGAGGTCAGCGTTAGTATTCATCGGAGGACTTGTGCTGGAATTCATGTATGGTTCCGAGATCTGTTCAAGTGATGAAGACTCATGTGAGAGATGCAGAACAGAGCCTCGACATTGGAAATGGCAGAAAACAGAATAGGATGTATAGTTTGGGGTTTTTCTAACCCGTGAAAGGGTATATCAACTCTAAATCTAGAATATGCTTATCGATGTTGCACGAGGGAGTTGATGGAACTTGGGATCACGTGATTTGGACGTGGACCGACTTTGTATACCTTATGCATTTTTTATCTAGAGATATACAACACTCGGAGATAGCTTCTGACCCTTGTGTAGGAGATCCACTTTAGTTTACTGGAGGCATCTCCATAGAAAATCCATTATGCGAACATACCATAGCGGTTTTGATAGTGCACTTAATATGTTGTGGTGTCATCAGTGTAAGCATCACGGCTATTTTCTAATTTATATTCATTACCCTAGACATTATCTACTATATCGTTATACGCTGCGCACATATTTCATGAGGTTTTCATACCAGACTTATGTCTAACATGTGGATTTTTTTCTCCCTAAGTTCCTCGTGTGATATTTTGAGTAGTCTGAGAAAGGTAGGTTTTCGTTAATGTTCTTTGGAGTTTGAGGAGACGAGCTGGATGTTTCACCTACCATACTATTCTTATTTCCGCTGCATTACTATTATTTATATATCAGCATTTGTGAGGACAGGTTGTTATAACTGTCCATGATGATGATAGTAGTTAGAATTATAACTCTAAAATGCCATATATCTTAGAGTGATGGTTTTGTACTGAATTTTGATATTATATTTTATCATTCTGCTATGAGATTCTGATATTGTGTTCCTTCTTTCTTTTTATGTTTTCCTTTCCTTTTATTTTACCATAACAATCTACCTTTACGGCACTTGGATGCTCGACGCAAGAATACCATGGATGTACCAGCGTCGACATTTGGAAGTCAAAAAGGCTGGTCGTTACAAGTTGGTACCAGAGTTGAAGTTTAAGCGAGATTCTTGGCTTTGGTTGGGTATGACTCATTAAGAGATAAGGTAATGGAATGCCCTAGTATGAGTTGAGTGTGTTATACATATGAGTGCATATTTGTATTTTTTATAAACATATGCCTTAAAGGAATTCCAATTACGAAAATTAAAGATCATATGTATGGTAAATTATATAACCATGAATTGTTAAAGTGTAGTTTAATTGATGTGAGGATTAATGGTTTTCATTCATTACCCATCATTAATTTATTTAGCCATGCTCGGCTAGTTTATGAGCATTACTATCCTTGTAGAATGATTTGACTTGATCGGCTAGTTTATTAACATTATTGTTATTTGTAGAATTTTTAACTTAATATTGCTTAGCCAGTTTACAAGCATTGTTATCATTTGTTGATTGAGTAGTTGTGCTCAGGTAGATTATAAGCATTAGATATTGTATGTTGATTATTGATTTGTGCACGACCAATTTATGAGTAGTTTTACCTTCTATTGCATGGGTTGGGTAGATAGTATTTGTAGAAATATTGAAACGAACACCTTGTGAATTAAGTTTCATAGTTTGACTATAAGGCGTTCAGCAATAATGTTGGGTTAACAGTAATCTTTATTAAAAGATTTACTATAATTTAAAGGAAGGATAAGGTATTTTGTAAATAAACATTTGTGAAAAGATTTTATATAAGAAAATGATTTTATATGTATGGTTTATAAACAAAAAAGGATTTAAACTGATATTTTGAGAACTTAAATCCTAATGTCTTTGAAAATGGTTTTCAAGATTTTGGAGAAAATAATAATACTATTATATGAAAGTAAATATTTGGGTAATTGTTTATGAAATTGAGATCGTGGTATTTAGAAATATTTACGAAGTATTTGATACCACTTTGGAAACGATTTTGGTTAAGTCCAAAAAGTATGGTTTAGATGTACCGAACTCACTTCTATCGCTTGAATATAATTCTGGTGATGACTACAGTATCATCAACATTCATTTTCGGGTTTCAAAGTGGCGAATATTACATGGTTGTTTTAGTAAAACAGAATTTGATTTAATCCCGAAAGTATGATTTGATATTAAAACGATATATGTATATATTATTGTTTCAAACTATTTGATATAAAACCCGGTGTTTAGTTCTAAAGTTTTTCTTTAAAAGAAATTGATATGAACTTTTTATGTAGAAAAGTTTTATACGTATACTATGTTGGTGCTCAAGCAGTGGTCGCATAACCCGAATAATCGTGAAACTTTTTCATGTTTTCCCTTTTTGGATAAAGCGTCTTTAATAAATAGTTGAAACTTTGTAAAGCTATTTTATGGACACATGTAGCATATGCATTAGGATTGTAAGGTATTGTTAGCACCAAAATTGGTCACTGACACCCTTGAATAAAGTTGTGTAGAGTGATTAATGAAGAAAGTAAATTAAAACTGAGGAAAACGCAATTGAGTGCGGAAAGAATAACAGAAATGGAGACACCAGATTTATAGTGGTCCGGCGTAGTTGCCTACGTCCACTTTGAATGCGATCTTTATTGCTCTTTCGGTAACTTGAATACAGATACAATCTGTAAACAAACAACTTGAGTGCAAATTTGAACAGAAAAGAAATGAGTACAAACAATGGCAAAGTATCCCTAGAGCTCCACCACAAAAGGTCATAAATTTTGTTGTGTGAAACATTATATGCTGTTTTGGCCTCCCACGAACTATCATTACTGACAACGGAACCCAATTTGAGAGTAGGGAGTTTAAAGAATTCTGCCAAAAATATTACATTGAGAAAAGGTTTGCGGCAGTCGCTCTCCCTAAAGCCAATGGACAAGTTAAAGCCGTAAATAAGATAATCAAGTCCATATTGAAAAAACGTTTGGAGAAGGCTAGATGCAAGTGGGTGGATGAGCTTCCAACAGCACTCTAGGCCTATAGAACCACCCACAAGTCTGCGACTGGCCACACTCCATTCACCTTGGCATACGGCACTAAAGCTGTTATACCTATGGAACTTGAAGTTCCCTCTCACCGGGTGATCCATTATGATCCTAGGATGAATCGAGATCTTTTACTGGAATCATTGGACTTTATCGATGAGAAGCGTGAAGAAGCTGATTTAAGGGTAGCCACATATCAGCACCAAGTCGCCCGATATTACAACGAAAAAGTTCGACCAATAACTTTCGATGTGGGCGACCTTGTTTTGAAGCGAGTTTTTGCAGTCTCGTCACATATGAATCCCATATGGGAAGTTCCGTACATCATCGAACGGAAGCTTGGAGAAGGAACCTTCAAGCTAGTGACTGTTGATGGCGTGACACTCCCCAGAGCATGGAATAGCGAGCATTTGCGTCATTATTACACTTAGTTTATTTCTTTTGCATTGCAGTATCAATTGTTTCCAGAATACGTTTTCTTTTGTTGTTCTTTATTTCCGACATGTAATATGACAATTCAGTTTATCCTTATTTTCTACAATCAATAAAGGCTTGAAGCTATTTTTCTATGTACTATCGGTGTTTTGTTTTTTGTGATATCGTGGCAAAATAAAATTGCATTAATCTGTCTGGCGTATGAACGCACGCACAAAACTAAAAGTCGATCGGCTAACCATTCTCTATGTCCCCGGAGCGCGGACTGGAGTACTCTGAGTCCCCAGAGTGCGGACTAGAGTATAAATGATTCAAAAATCTACAAGTCCCCGTAGTGCGGACTGGAGTACTCCGAGTCCCCGGAGTGCGGACTAGAGTATAAACGATTCAAAAATCTCTAAGTCCCGGAGCACGAACTTGAGTACTATGAGTCCCCGGAGTGCAGACTAGAGTATAAACGATTCAAAAATCTCTAAGTCCCCAGAGCACGGATTAGGGTACTCTGAGTCCTCGGAGCATGGACTAGAGTATAAATAATTCAAAAATCTCCAAGTCATGTGAAAGCGAACTGATGCTTACGTGACCCACAAGACTCTGAATTTCAATTACAAGTTAGGTGATAAGCTAAACAATAAAGATCATGGGAAACAAAGAAACAAAATTTTATTTACTGATCAAAAATTAAGTTCCATTACAACTTCTCCGAAGTCCAGAGCCAAAGTCTGTCTACGACGACTATAAAAAAGAAAAGAAACAACTACATGACTTAGGTTTATTTAAGCTGAGTAAGGTATGACCATATGATAGCTACCTCTTTGACTTTTTCTCCTTCTTTGGCTTCTTCGAAGGCTCCTCAACTGAACATTTTCTCCTGGACCCCTTGCTTCCCAGCAAGGTGGTGTTCGAGGGAGGAAGAGGGACCTCTAGAGGTATGGTCCCATCGGGTAGAATGATCTTCAAGGGCCTATTTAGAGGGTCGTCGAGTTCCACCACCCGAGGTTCTATCTTAACTTCAGTTTTCTTTTTCTCCTCCTCGATTTGCTCCTTCATGCTAAGCTTGGAGGTATGCTCGGAAGCACCTATGATTTCGACCTCGTCGTGTTCATTTATAGGCGAGGATTGTCAAGTTTATCCTCATCCAGCGCCCCGATCACTTGAGCATCGGGACAAGGGGTATCTCCAGTGTGAAGTGCCTCGGTCACTTTCTCTTCCCACTCCGTGGTGACATCGGTCCTTGGAGTCGGTTCGGGATCGAAATGGCCTACATGAAGTCATAAAAGGCAAATGTTAGAATACATCTGTTACTCGCTAAAGGCGATGGTCTCTAGAAGGAAGAACTACATACCGGCTTCCGGTTGACTCTCAGCCGTCTTAGGAGTATCACCCTCCAAAATAGGGGATAGGATGTGAACAACAAGCCTGGGCTTCTCCGGATCATAACTAATGTGCTGCTCGAGAGGCCCGAGTGACGAGCTATCGGCAGGCTGAACGGGAGGAGGAACTGGAGACTCGGTGCCGGACGGGCCAGCAATATCTTCCTTATCCTTTGATGACGAGGAGTCTCATCCGAAGAGGGCTTTGGCCATGGATAAGTCTGAAGGCTCGTCTCCTCGAAGCAATTCCCTCACAAAAGCTTCTTCATCAACCTCTTCGACGCTCCGTTCGACCTTTTTAATCTTTATCAAAGTGTCCCATGCTTCAGCCAATGATTCGAGGTAACCATCACCTAGAAAAGATAGGTCGCGGTGCATGAGAACTCGTGCATTGTACTCAGCAATGAGCGAATCAAATAAACACTTAATTTCTTCTCTGTTGGCCTCAGTAGCTGCCTCAAGATGAGAGTCGACTTCTGTGAGCTCCATTCTCTTACCCTCCTCACGAGCTGCCTCTTCAGCGCTTCAACCTTGGAAAGCTCTTCATCAAGTTTTGTCTTTAGAAGTCGCGTTGCAACAATTTCGTCGCAGTATCTTTGAGACTCTTCCTGCGCACCAATTTTCTCTTCTCTCTCTTTAGAGAGTAGCTCCTCCAGCTCTTTAACCTGCCGAGCGAGAACATCATTTTCTTTTTGAATAGAGCCTTTCTCTAAAGCAAGAGCACCGCTGCGTTGGATTGCCTCATCAATTTCTTTCTTGTGAGTGGCCTTCAAACGACTAATCGCCTCAGCCGTTTCCTTGGCATTTTTTGGGCGGCCTCAAGTTGAGATTTGGATGAGGATTGCTCTTCATCCTAAGCCTTAATGATATCTTTGTTATGGGTGGCTTCGAGTTTCAGGCGATCAATTTCGTGTTGAATTTCCATGGAAACCTTTGAAACATTCTCCGCCAAGTGTATGAATGCATCGTGTTGAACATAGACATCGTTGTTGCGAGCAATGGCACTTTGTTTAACATGTTCAGGGATAGGATGAATCACGGGGAGAAATTTCAACCCATCGAAACATATCTTCAGAAATGTAGCCTTAAGCTCACCAAATTTTTCTGCTATTGATGGATCGTGCGTGGAGGCTGGAGGAGTCTGCCTACCCGGAGCCATAGATTTCTTATAGGGCTCACGAGATTGCTTAGTACTTGAGGAGCCTGAATATTGCTCGCGAGAAGCTTCAGAATGAGATCCCTTCTGAGCAGTCTTCTCCCTACTATGCTCCGGGTGAGGGGAGGATTGCTTGGATATGAAGAATGGCTATAAGTTCTCCTTCTTGAAGAAGACGAGTATCTAGGACGATAATCTCTATCGCCACCATCGTCCCTGTCTTGCCTTCTCCCTGATCTGGAGTCCTGACCGGAATGATGAAAGATGGAAGATCCACGAAGGCGGTCAATGCCATGTGTATGCCCTATGTCACCTGCATATGAAGCCAAACGAGAACGAGTTAGTGGGAATCAAGCGATGAGTGAATTTCAAATGCGTGGTGGAGTGTAAGTGTTTGTGTGTGTCCTAGTGTGTTCCCCCCCGACGGACCGGAATTTTTTGCTTTGCTCATTGGAGTTTTCTCTCCCTGATGATGAGCCTGAGCGCCTTCATTGCTCCTCGCGGGCGAATCGAGTCCCATTGCCTCGGGATTGGTAAAACCGTAATCCAATATGTCATCATGGATAGTCAAGTCAGACAGGCCCTTTAGTGAGCTTTCTAAGTTCTAGCAAGACGACTGCTTCTCAATCGGAGTTATTGTAACCTTCGAGGTTCCACCAATCGTCTTCTTTTTCAACTTGTAAGTTAGACCCTTCTTCCTCTTCGGAGGAGGCAGTGGTTCGTCAGCACCGGGTGCATCAGACCCTGGCACTTGGCCGGAACTTATGTTTTCATCGATCGCCTCTGACATCTCGGTTTCTTTGATTTCATCTTCCTCAGTTGTATCGGGGGCCCCTCCTGCAGGGGGCACTGAAGGTCCGGCTTTCTCTTTGCCTTTTTTTGCAACGGGTCTGGTTGTAGTGGTGCAGGTTGGGAGGCTAGTTCGATGGCCCTCCTCCAGTAATCCGAACTTTGAAAGCAGCTCATTTGAGATAACGAATTTGATGTCACGGCCTCTCACGGGAATAGCTCGAATGGCCTCAGAATATCCAGCGCCTTCAGGTCGTGGGTGGATATTTGTAAGAGTTGAAAGAAGTTTAGAAAAGGTGCACTTCAAGCCTTAAGAAGAAGATCGAAATAAAAATGAGACTTACTCCCTTCTAGCCATCTTCTCACAAACCCGGGAGGACAGCGTAAGTAAAACCACTCTTGTTTATACTGGGAAAATTTACTCCACACACCCGTCAAGATTTGGCATTTGGAGTGTGGCTCGAGAAATATGAAGGATGGACTGCCAGAACGTCTCTTGAAGCGGTAAATATAACGAATATCCTCAGGAGTAGGAAGTCTGAATAAGGTGTTCATAAAGAGGATGCAGGTACCATGAATAAACGCATAGCTATTAGGGTGTAGCTGTGCTGGAGAAATCCCGATACACCGCAACACTTTACGGAGAAATGAATTGAAAGGTGGCACACTTCCGACCAAGCACATAAATTTGTTGAACGCTGTATATCCGGCTGGGGGCAAGTGAGGCCGAACTAGTGCCGACGGGACCAGAACATCCTCGAAGGGGATTCCATGGATAGAACATAATCGGCGGAGAGAAGATTCATCGATTTTCGAGGTTTGGGAGTCGATAGGATCATCCAGAACAACGACCCCGTCTACAGCATCGGGAGCTGGGCCTATAACCGCAATAGGCGGATCTAGGATTCCAGGTGTAGAGACTGATGTTGGATTCGAAGTTCCCACTGCCTCCTGCCGAGAGCTTGGCTCAGGCTTGTCAGAAACTGTAGCAGAGCTTGATTTTTTGGACATCTCTGAAGAACGATGGATGTGAATAGATACCTGTTTAAGCTATACTTGAAAGACAATGGATATCAGATATAACAACAAAGTATTCCCCCGTGTTGTGTGTGAACAAATGCGACGACTCAAACATGAGTGCAGAGAAACTAAAGTTTTAAAGATAAGTGTGGCGTGATAGAACTTTAAGTTGTTGTCCTTGGAGACCGTCATCGCTGACCGTCTCTAGCAGCTTGTCATATAACCGGCAGTAGAAGTCTTAGAATCGAACATTGGCATCATAGAGTGTGAAGGCTGTTATTAGCATTTGTTGGGTTAAATTTGCATTTAAGATTGTTCAAACTATGGGGTAGTTAGTTCAAATTGGGTCCTTGGGCTTGTATGCTTTATTACTTGTCATTGTCCATTATGCTATGCTTGGGTGTGGAGGTCAGTCATCCGAATGTAAGTTATGTTCGAGTTAAAACAATTTTGATTGCCAATGCCAACCCACTCACTCGCTATCTTCCCCTAACCATCGACCCGGCCTCACTTAGACTCCTACCAATCTACATCACCTCACCCGATGCCGAGCCACACTCACTATACTCCTCTCTTCTACTTTTCCCAATCTATACCGAGCCACTACCCTAGACTCCCGCTGACCCACAACAACTCTGTCAATGCCGAGCGACCTACAATCCTAAGTACGTACTGACCGACCCACACTCTCTCTCTTGGAAACAATCGACACTCCCTCTCAGAGTGCCGAGCCTCTCTGTAGCACGACTCCTACCAACCCGCACCACTCTCATACGAAATATCGACTCACACCTTCTCTAATAACCGCCTTGCTCCCACCAAAGATTTACCGACCCAGCTCTACTCCAAAAACTTGCCGACTCCACTTCCTTGCTCTCCACATCGCTGACCTTAAAGTTAATGCTACACTACTTCGTCTGATAATACTTTATTCATCGTTCCTATATTCCCCTCGACTCACTCCTCACTACCATCTCCTACCGAACCTATGTACTCGGACTTCGAACAAGACTCCGAACTATGGAGGATGGATTGAATGAAGGATCCATACCAATGAGAGAAGCTAGAAGCTTTTGAGAATGGTGGGACTTCGAGCTGAGGATTGATCAGATTCGATGGCATCTGGGGTTACAAGGTAGGAGGTCTGGGTTTAAAAAGAGGAAGGATGAGTGCAATGGTAAGTAAGGGTTGAAAGGAAATGGGTTAGTAGGATTGTGAAAGTAAAGTGAAAATAGAAGTGGGAAGAAGAGGCAGAGGTGTTGGCCTTTATATATGGAGAAAGGGAGGTGAATAGGCCTTACCCTATGGAACCGGTCAGAACACTTCAGTGGATCAGTGAGTGAACATACCCAGCGACATTGAGTAGACCGAACGTGTGGTTCGGTGTTCGTACGATGAACTATCCACTGTAAAAAAAGAGGAAAAAAGAAAAAGAGAATAAATAAATAAACATATATATATAAATACATATGCACATATAATGTTAGGAAAATCCACCATGATTCGACCTCCGAGAGGTTGTATACGCCCAGCTTTTGACAAGTTAAAAACAGATTTTAAACGACCGGTGATTATCATTCTGAATGAAATAGCTCCTGAAAGCAAGGACTAATTGCTGATTCAAAGCACGTCATGTTGATTCACACGACGCACTTTGGGGGGCAAATGTTACTCGGCACTTTGGCCTGGTTACATGGCGATAGTCGCAGAGCCTATGGTTGGACCTAGATGGAACTCAAGCTGATAGAGGATTGGAAGTGTGAGAGACCGGTGTAACTCAAGTTTGGGTCAGCGTACACATGGATCGGTATATTTGGCACTGGCTCGGCCAAGGTGGATCGGCGTAGGAGTGTAGCCAAGGTGGCTCGGCCAACATGGATCGGTGTAGGAGTGTAGACAAGGTGGATCGGGCAAGACAAAGTGGTTCATCGAGATGGGTTCGGTCCTAGTGGCTTAGTGTAGATGGGTTCGGCCTTGGTGGTCTGGCCTTAGAAGTATTAGGTCGTACATCGCTCGGTCAAGGAACGAAAGCTAAAGTTGCTTTGGTCGATTGAGGCTCGGCATTGATGGTTCAGCCTCAATGGTTTAGCATATGTAGATTGGCGTATCTAGTTCGGTGCACATTGAGGGTGTTAGCATACTCTTGAGGTCTACAACAAGGTGAGGAGATCAGCATTGCTTTGCTTCGAGATACACCATGGGTTGATCTGAATCCCTTGAGAGCTTGCCTCGAATCAGTTACTAGACGACCACTGTTCAGCCACAGGGGTTCGGCAACACCCGGTTCGGCCATATTGGTTCTACATTGCCTGGTCGGTCAGTTTGAACTGGTACTAGTGGGCCGAGCTATCTTGGTCGTGGGCCTACATAGGGGAACCGACCTATCTTCATCTATAAATAGAGGGGCAGAGGTACAGTTGAAGGGACCTTTTTTGGGGGAGCTCCAGGGATACTCTGCCATTGTTTGTACTCATTTCTTTTCTGTTCAAATTTGCACTCAAGTTGTTTATTTACGGATTGTATCTGTATTCAAGCTATCGAAAGAGCAATAAAGATCGCATTCAAAGTGGACGTAGGCAACTATGCCGAACCACTATAAATATGGTGTCTCCATTTCTGTTATTCTCTCCACACTCAATTGCGTTTTCCTCAGTTTTAATTTACTTTCTTCATTAATCACTCTACACAACTTTATTCAAGGGTGTTAGGGACCAATTTTGGTGCTAACAGGTATGTGCATCATGTTATGATATGTTGTTTGGTAGATTTCATTTATTAAAATGAAATGGAATTTTTTGGTGATTTTGGACAGTCAGATAATTCCGAATCGTTATAGAACCTGAAGCTAAGTGTTTTTATGAAAATATAAAAGTTGACTTTTTTAACTCTTGAATTGATAAAGTAGTAAGTTAAAAAAAGTTTGAATTTGTTGAACATACTTGTTAGGTAAGACAAATTTGTTGTTTTGTATATATTCATAGGAGGTAGTGGAGTATTATACAAATATGAACATAAGTTATGAAATGTTTATAAACTTGAAGTTGTGTTTTTATAAAATGGTTCATAAATGATTTTTTTATTGATAAGACAGGCTACTTGTGCAAAAGAATTTGATAAAAAGGTATTGGTATAGTTAAGAAACCAATAAGATAAATATGTAAGTTGTACGTAGGTTGTTTTTTTCGCATGACTGTTCTTGATCCAGTATTCAAGTACATGGTTTCAACGTGATCTACATCGGTCCGAGCAAGGATTTTTCACTCGATTTTTGACGATGAACACTTGATATAGATTCTTGATATGATCCCAAAAGTTTTATATCATAGTATATGGCTATTGCGACGAACCGCATTTCGGAAGATTTAAATCCACAATAATCCACACATGTCTAACTTAAACATTCTGGAACATAGATAATCAATGGGTTTAAATAAGAAAAATAAGAAAAGAAGAAGAAAAGAAACACAAAATCTCACACAGCGGAAACAATAAAATATAATAATCAAATAACAGATCATGAAGCTATTTACTATACATTTGATTATAATCTATACACATTTATCAGAGTTATATATATACGCACATCAGGGATAAGTGATCAATATACAGGATAACATGAATAAGGAAATAATAATAGTAATAATATACCAACTTCATCTTCGTCCTCCAGCACTTCTGATCTTCAACACACTGGAAAAACTCAGGAATGACCCGAGCGTAATGAAAAGACAAAACACTCAAGTCAGGACTAAAATACTCTTATGTAAGTCAAATCAATATCACAAATACGAGTGCAATAACTTAAGAGATGTTATGGGATTTTCCATCTCCTAAGGATCTGTTAAACTATTTATATATAATAGTATACGCTACAATAGATAATGTCTATCAGTAAAATAAATATCAAAATAGAATTAAGGCTTTACATTGATCCACCTTAACACATTTTTACAGTTATAAACCAAAGTTGTAATGGGCTCGTATTGGAATAAATATGACAAGGAACGTGAGGCAATGCCCAAGGTAGAATTCTACCAGTTTACCCTTTCTAGCTGGTCGTAACCCATCCGTGGCCGACCGCGACAATCAATCCAACCGACAAAAGGTGCACCCATCGAGTCAAAAGTCGCAATAGTAATACGAGTGATCTACATCGCTAGAGGTAGCTAACCTCATTGGCCAGATATAGGCTCCTGTTTTAGTCATTTTAACTATGACACAAATGTCAAGGCTATCCATCATCGTTCTCTTACTTCATTCCATTAAACGTCACCAATTCCACCACTACATTCTGGATATCATCCACCGCATGCACGATTGTCAAAGTGGTTCCAATATTGATAGAGAGTATGCCAATAAGAGGCCCCGGTTTCTTTAACAACCAAACGTCGTTTACACACCGGTTGGTACTTTTAAATTTCGAATACAATTCGTACTTGATATCAAAATATTATATTCGCTTCAAAATCAAATCCATTTCGAAATCATCATATTTACTCAAAATATACCATTTCCATTTCGAAATCATCATATTCTCTTCAAAAACCATATTTTTACTTCAAATGTTAATTCAACTTGATATATGGATTTCACTTCGAAACTTGATTCGAATTACAGTTTTGGTTATAATTCACCTTAACCCAATTCGCATTTAAATCCAAGATTTAAATATAAACATTCCACCCTTTGACCAGTTTGAATTTTAGAAAATAATATTAACATAGTTAAAATAGTTTGAGAAATAAAATGGTTTATATAGTAAAATAGTTGGGAAAATTAAAATAGTTAGAATATTTAAAGAAAATAGATTTGAAAGAGTTTATACTAAAATAATTTATTTAAAAATAGTTTTCAAGCCAAACAGATTCAATTCTAAAATATCCAATCCAATCCAAATCAATTTCCATTTCCATTTCCATTTACTCGATTCAATTCTGATTTTAAGTAGAATTTTAATTTCAATTCCTAATTAATTTAAATTTGAATTCCAAATTAATTTCACTTCCAATTTCAAATTAATTTAAATTCCAATTTTAAATTAATTCCAATTCCAATTCCAAATTAAAATCATTTCGATTTATATCAATTCTGAGTTCGTTTTTTTTTTAAATATCGAATAAAACACTTAAAATAAATTTACTTTCAATATTCGATTAAAAATCCAAATCTCCAAATATAATTAAACTCCGAGCTCAATTTTTAAATATCATTTAATATCACTTTTACTTAGCAATATTTAAAATTCGAATAAAAGTCCAATACTTTAAAACAAATAAATTTCTGAAATTCAAATCATATTTCGATTTTAACTTAAAAATATCAACTTCGATTATTTAAACAATTTCGTTTATCAACTTTAAATTTCAACATTCTGATCCTAAATTCTAAAATAATTCGATTTCCATAAATTCGATTTTTTATTTCTTAAATCAAATCATTTTAAATAATTTCAAATCAAAATTTTAAAATCATTAAATTTAACCAATCCGGTGTCTATATATAATTCTCTATCCTATGGCCAAGTGAATCAATTACTTCAATTTAATTTCAGGGATGGATATATATCATTTCAATCCAAAATAAACGCCATAGGTATATATCATTTCAACCTATTTCTTAATTTATTCGAAATAATTCAATTTACAGTTTTATAAACTATAAATAATACACATGATGATAACAAGATATATCAAAATAATTAAACATCTAATCATTCAAATATCAACCAATTTTCATCCGTCACAATCAATCAACCAAATAGTCAATAATCACAACAATCAACCAATTATCGAAAATCGGAGATTTTACTAGAAGTTAAATTCTAATTCAATCTAACTATCAATTCAAATCCTATCAATAAATTCAGATGTTAATTAAATGTCAATTTAAATTTATCCAACAACCATTAATAAATTTAAATTACTTTAAGATAAAAGAAATTTACTAACATAAAAATAAAATAGTCAAACATGAGCATGAACACTCACCTTTATTTGAAACTGAAAATTATTCAGCTTCAAATAAATCCCAATCCGATCCCACGCCGAAGCCTTTATCGATACGATCTTAACAAAATTTATTTCGTCCGGATCGGACCTCGCACGAAAATGTTACACTATAATTAGTATAACAGTATAATTAAATTTTAATTAACTACTAATTAACTAAAATTAAATTAATAATTAAAAAAGGCAAAACCTTCTCACCTTCACTCCTGTTTCGAGTACATGCCGCCTCCTTCACACTTCCCTTCACAGATCGCGACAAGCTTCATTCTCTCTGTTTTTTACAAACGCCACCAAAATTTTCGTCATCAACCACCTCCACCAAGCTTTGCCGTGCCTCCATCGCCCAAGACCAAATATTGATCAAATGTCGAGAACGAGTTCGAACACCATGTTCCCCTTCGCTCGCGTGAGAATCAAAGGACAGCACGCATCCCTTCGCTCGAAGCCCTAGTTGCAAATCGACCGCGATCTTGTCCTCCACACGCCGTCGCCATCTCGATCGTATCTTCCTTCCTTCCGCAGGCGTTCTTCAATCGCGATTGTATTATATAATTTTATTTCTTCGAACAATTTTTTTTTTTGATTTGAGAGCAGCCGTCCCTCTTTTTTCTATTTATTGAATAGAAGATTTAAACTAAAGAGGGAAAGGGGAAGGAGCACATGTAGATGAAAGATAGTGGGCCGAGATGTAAAAATAGAATATATATATTATTATATTATCAATCTAGCTCACAACGTCCGAAATTTTCGTACTCCAAACAAAATGTGCCGCTTGGCGTTCATAATATTTAACCCCTATTCCGAACACCATGGAACTAGTTCTGAGGCCTAATTCGATCGTATGTGGAAGATAGCTTTTCAAAGTCAATTTATTTAATTAAATTCTAAAAATAAATTCTGCATGTTTCAAGCTCGCACGACCGAACGACAAGTCCGATCGCCATGGAACTTGAAATTCTACGATAACTCATTATTACGGATCTGATGCAACTGGTTTCGTCGAAATCCGAGACAGTGGCTAAAATGGCTATTTTTTACTCGTCGATTAACAAAATTTCCAAATTCTAATTATTCACATCTAAATCAAATTTTGAAAGTAAATGATCCTCATTCATTTTTAAATAAAATTTAAATCAATTTCCGATGCCATTTTCATTCACATTAATTCCATAATTCCATATTTAAATAATTGCAACACGAATTTAAACAATTTAATTACCCGATACATCAATACTAATAATTCATTAAATTTATTTTTAACCATCTTATTCAATAATTGTATCAAATCCTATAATTTAAAAAAGTTAAAAATACAGGTCGTTACATACTCCCCTACTCAAAACTTTTCATCCTCGAAAAGGCATTAACTGCGGAATTCAACATACGATATATTTTTTTTCAAAATAGCCGACTTATAAAACATAACCGTCTAATTTGCAAAACTATTACTACGCTTCAACTACGCCATTCCGATATCGATATTACATAAAATATAATTTATATAGAAAAACAAGTTATAAAATTTTTAAAACTTCAAAATTTTTCTAACTCCCGGATTTACGGAAAATTTTGGTAGAGCCTCCTTTGCACGGCTCGATCGGAAATTTTTTACAATACAATATATAACAAAAATATAACCAATATATATGAAATATACATCTCATCTCAATGATGATGCATCCCGAAGGAAAAAAATATAAAATCGCGGTATGTAATCCGAGATACGTACCTTATTATTAATAATACGAGCGAGTTCGCTCGTATTAAGCAAGCAAAGCATGTAAAAACCCGCGTATACGTCCAAACGGTCTTCGTATGTACCTATCTCAATCTCAAATTTAAGATATTAGTTGCATATAAAGATATAGAAGCACGTATAAGTCTAATATAACCATATAACATGGATTTTGAATCCAAACAATAAATACAAGTACCAATATACAACATACAACAACCATATGCAATCAAAACGGTAATAACAATGGTTTGCAACAAAAGAAACCATCCAACCGTCAATATCCATCCAATTAATTCATAACCATGTGAATTTACATTATCCAATGTTAATTTTTAATTTATACCCTTCATTTCTTATTAACATTCATTTCATTAACATTTTAATAAATTCATTTCAATTTTATTTGCATTTAACCAACTTTTATTCAATTAGATTCACATTCGATTGATTTTTCATTCAATTTATTTACTTCCAATTGATTTGCATGCACTTATCAACATTAATGAATTTGCATTCTATTAATTTACACTCATTGACAGTTACATTCATTTTTTTCATTTCAATAATTCATATAATTAATTACACTTAAGTAATTTAATTATATACCACATTCCATATATTTTAAAATATTTCACATTCACTTATTAATATTCATTTCGTTAATCATACAATGGGTTTATATTTAATTCATTCGCTTTTAATTTATTTACATTCAACTAATTTGGTTTCAATTCATTTTTCATTCAATCAATATTTATTGCATTCACATTTGATTTATTACAATTCAATATATATTTACATTCAATCGATTTGCTCCAATTATTTACATTTGTTTCATCCACATTTTAATTGGTTTACATTTCATTGACTTCTTTCAATTTATTAACATTCGTTACAAATTTATTATATTCAATTTTTATTCCATTCAATATACGAAATTCCAATTGTTTCACTTTTTGTTTAACCTATTTTATATAAATTCATTTATGAATCATTTATAAAATTATTCCACTTAACCTTGCTTAAGTTAAATTTATTTTATTTCCACTTAGTATATCCTCCTTTTTATTATACTAACATCATTTATAAATTAACTAAGTTTATTATAAATATTTTATACAACACAACTCACTTTTATTTTTATTACTTCATATCTTAAGTTATTATTAACTTATCGATTCACTTCATTTATTCAAATTCATATTATTAATTTACTAAAGTAGATTTTATTTTTATATCTCAATTCATATTAATAATTTTATATTTTTCTTCCACGATCAATTCATTTAACCCCTCTTAAGTTAACTTCAATTTATAATTTATTCCAATAACTTATTCCATATTATATTAGTTAACGTTCAATTTTTATTTAAACTACTCCACTTGCAATTTATTTATTTATATCCAATTTAGATTAAATTCCATTAACCATATTAATTTTACTTACACTTATCTATTTTTACTCAATTTCTTTTACAATTCAAATTGCATTTTATTTTATAATTCAAGTTGCATTCATTCTATTAATTCATTTATAGCCTAAGTGGAATTACTTCACTTTACTAATTTATCTAGTTTCAATTAATATCTAATTTAATTTATTTAACATTAAGTTAAACTTCATTTCAATTTAATCCATTACTCATTTTATTTAATTTTATTCAAGTTAAATTTTCTTATCATTCCCATTCAACAAATTTAATTCGTTTTTAGCTTATGAATTCTCAAATCTATAAGTTATACAATTTATTCATTCAAATTTCATTTTATCTAATTCATTTCAAATATATTTCAATTTTATTTAAGCTTTCTAGACTCTATTTCATTTTATTTTTCATTTCAATAACTCGATTTTATTTAACTATCCTTAAGTTAATTATTTTATTTCTCAATTTTAATTTTTTTTCTCTTCTATTTGCTCAACCAAAAATTTAACCATTTTAAATTTGATTTTATTTTCCTATTCAAATTTATAAGTTATAAACTAATTATTTTCTATACTATTTTAAATTTATAAGTTATAACTTACTCTTTATATACTATTTTCAATTATAAGTTCAAAATTATTTTCATATATTTATTAAATCATACTTTGAATATTTTTCACAATCAAAACTTGTTTTAATCAAAAATAAATTTCTTTTGATAGAAATTCTCACTCAAAAACTCCAAAATTAATACTAGCGATGCTGCAGTCATCCCCAAAATTATTTCCCCACGACCAAGCGAGTTTATGCTTTTATTTATTCAAAAATCTTTTCAAAATATTTTTCTCAGCAAAACTCTTTCAAATAATATTAATATTATTTTTTTTGGCATCGAAAACAATTCTTGAAAAATAAAGGGTTTTAAATTCTAAAATTCTTAATTTTTAAAATCACTTTTATTTATATGCTATATATAAATATCCATGTACAATTTCATTACTTCATTATGAAAATATTTCGGTAATTTACAAATTTGTTATTCCAAATATTTATTTTATTTTATTTGGATTTCAATTCAATTTAATTATCAAATGCTTCATAAAATAAAATTCATTAAGTATTCGTTTCATTTTATTTTTTCAACCAATAATCGATGATAACTAAATATTATCCTCCTAACAATAATATCGTTAATAATTAACCTTTTATATATATAATATAATTTAGGTAAAATTATTTCATTTACTCGATTTTAAAACAATATTATGTCGACTTGCCTCGTTTAAGAGTTTAGAAATCCCTATCGATAACACGGCGTCCTGCACATCAACCAGAATTCATAAACAACTCAACGGATAAGTAAACACAATATAAAATATTTTATAACACTAACAGGTACGCTCTCTCATATATATACACTCAAACATACTCATTCTAGGGTATTACTACCCTATCTCTAATGAGTCAAACCCCACAAAGCCAAGGTTATCACTAAACCTGGCTCTGAAACCAACTGTGACGAACCACATTTCAGAAGGTTTAAATCGAAAATAATCCACACATGTCGAACTTAAACAATCCGGAACATAAATATCAATGGGTTTAAATAAGAAAAGAAGAAGAAAACAAACACAGAATCTCATACAACGAAAACGATAAATTATAATAATCAAATAACAGTTCATAAAGCTGTTTACTATACATTTGATTATAATCTATACACATTTATTAGAGTTATACATATACGTACATCAAAATAAGTGATCAATATACAGGATGAATAAGGAAATAATAATAGTAATAATATACCAACTTCGTCTTCGTCCTCCAGCGCTTCTGATCTTCAATACACTGGATAAACTCAGGACTGGCCCGAGCGTAATGAAAAAAAAACACTCAAGTCAGGACTAAAATACTCTTATGTAAGTCAAATCAAAATCACAAATACGAGTGCAATAACTTAAGAGATGTTACGGGATTTTCCATCTCCTATGGATCCGTTAAACTATTTATATATAACAGTATACGCTACAATAGATAATGTCTATCAGTAAAATAAATATCAAAATAGCATTAAGGCTTTACATTGATCCACCTTAACACATTTTTACAGTTCTAAACCAAAGTCGTAATGGGCTCGTATAGGAATAAATATGACAAGGCACATGAGGCAATGCCTAAAGGTAGGACTCTACCAGTTTACCCTTTCTAGCTGGTCGTAACCCATCCATGGCCGACCGCGACAATCAATCCAACCAACAAAAGGTGCACCCATCGAGTCAAAAGTCACAATAGTAATACGAGTGATCAACGTCGCTAGAGGTAGCTAACCTCATTGGCCAGACATAGGCTCCTACTTTAGTCATTTTAATTATGACACAAATGTCAAGGCTATCCATCATCGTTCTCTAAACTTCATTCCAGTAAACGTCGCCAATTCCACCACTACATTCTGGATATCATCCATCATGTACACGGTTGTCAAAGTGGTTCCAATATTGATATAGAGTATGCCAATAAGAGACCCTGGTATGCCAATCAGAGACCCTGGTCTCTTTAACAACCAAACATCGTTTACACACCGGTTGGTACTTTTACATTTCGAAAACACTTCGTACTTGATATCAAAATATCATATTCACTTCAAAATCAAATCCATTTCGAATCATCGTATTTACTCAAAATATACAATGTTCATTTCAAAATCATCATATTCGCTTCAAAAACCATATTTTTACTTCAAATGTTAATTCAACTCGATATATCGATTTCACTTCGAAACTTGATTGAATTACAGTTTTGGTTATAATTCACTTTAACCAAATTCACATTTAAATCCATGATTTAAATATAAACATTCCACCCTTTGACCAGTTTGAATTTTAGAAAATAGTATTAACATAGTTAAAATAGTTTGGAAAATAAAATGGTTTATATAGTAAAATAGTTGGGAAAATTAAAAGAGTTTGAATATTTAAAGAAAATAGATTTGAAATAGTTTATACTAAAATAATTTATTTAAAAATAGTTTCCAAGCCAAACTGATTCAATTCCAAAATTTCCAATCCAAATCAATTTCCATTTCCATTTTGATTTACTGGATTCAATTCTGATTTCAAGTCGAATTTTAATTTCAATTCCAAATTAATTTAAATTCCAATTCCAAATTAATTTCACTTCCAATTTCCAATTAAATTAAATTCCAATTTCAAATTAATTCCAATGCCAATTCCAAATTAAAATCATTTCGATTTATATCAATTCTAAGTTCGATTTTTTTTCAAGATATCGATTAAAACACTTAAAACAAATTTACTTTCAATATTCAATTAAAAATCCAAATCTCCAAATTTAATTAAACTCCGAGCTCAATTATGAAATATCATTTAATATCACTTTTACTTAGCAATATTTAAAATTCGAATAAAAGTCCAATCCTTTAAAACAAATAAATTTCTGAAATTTAAATCATATTTCGATTTTAACTTAAAAATATCAACTTCGATTATTTAAACAATTTCGTTTATCAACTTAAATTTCAACATTCTGATCTCAAATTCTAAAATAATTCGATTTCCATAAATTCGATTTTTTATTTCTTAAATCAAATCATTTTAAATAATTTCAAATCAAAATTTTAAAATCATTAAATTTAACCAATCCGGTGTCCGTATATAATTCTCTATCCTATGGCCAAGTGAATCAATTACTTCAATTTAATTTTAGGGATGGATATATATCATTTCAATCCAAAATAAGTGCCATAGATATATATCATTTCAACCTATTTCTTAATTTATTCGAAATAATTCAATTTACAGTTTTATAAACTGTAAATAATATACGTGATGATAACATGATATATCAAAATAATTAAACATTTAATCATTCAAATATCAACCAATTTTCATCCATCACAATCAGTCAACCAAACAGTCAATAATCACAACAATCAACCAATTATCGAAAATCAGGGATTTTACTAGCAATTAAATTCTAATTCAATCTAACTATCAATTCAAATCCTATCAATAAATTCATATGTCAATTAAATGTCAATTTAAATTTATCCAACAACCATCAATAAATTTAAATCACTTCACGATAAAAAAAATTTACTAGCATAAAATAAAATAGTCAAACGTGAACGAAAACACTCACCTTTATTTGAAACTGAAAATATTTCAGCTTCAAATAAATCCCAATCTGATTCCACGCGGAAGCCTTCATCGGTACGATCTTAACAAAATTTATTTCGTCCGGATCAGACCTCGCATGAAAATGTTACACTATGATTAGTATAACAATATAATTAAATTTTAATTAACTACTAATTAACTAAAATTAAATTAATAATTTAAAAAAACCCCTCTCACCTTCACTCCTGTTTCGAGTACAAGCCGCCTCCTTCACGCTTCCCATCACAGATTGCGACAAGCTTCATTCTCTTTGTTTTTTTACAAACGCCACCAAAATTTTCGTCGTCGACCACCTCCACCAAGCTTTGTCGTGCCTCCATCGCCCAAGACCAATTCTCGATCAAATGCCGAGAACGAGTTCGAATACCATAGTCCCCTTCGCTCGCGTGAGAATCAAAGGACAGCATGCACCCCTTCGCTCAAAACCCTAGTAGCAGATCGACTGCGAGCTCATCCTCGACACGCCGCCGCCAACTCGATTGTATCCTCCTTTCTTCCGCAGGCGTTCAACAATCACGATTGTATTTTATAATTTTTTTTCTTCAAACAGTTTTTTTTTAGAGCAGCCGCCCCTCTTTTTATTTTTTTATCGAATAGGAGATTTAAACTGAAGAGGGAAAGGGGGAGGAGCACGTGTAGATGAAAGATAGTGGGCCGAGATGTAAAAATTGAAAATATATATTATTATATTATCAAATATGTAGCTCACAACGTCCGAAATTTTCGAACTCCACACAAAACGTGCCGCCTGGCGTTCATAATATTTAACCCCTATTTCGAACACTAGGAACTAGTTCCGAGGCCTAATTCGATTTTATGCACAAGATAGCTTTTCAAAGTCAATTTATTTAATTAAATTCTAAAAATAAATTCTGCGCGTTTCTAGCTCGCACGACCGAACAACAAGTCCGATCGCCATGAAACTTGAAATTCTTCAATAACTCACTATTACGGATTTGATGAAACTAGTTTCGTTGAAATCCGAGATAGTGGCTAAAATGGCTATTTTTTATTCGTCGATTAATATACAAAATTTCCAAATTCTAATTATTCACATTTAAATCAAAATTTGAAAGTAAATGATCCTCATTCATATTTAAATAAAATTTAAATCAATTTTCGATGCCATTTTCATTCACATTAAATCCAAAATTCCATATTTAAATAATTGCAACACAAATTTAAACAATTTAATTACCCGATACATCAATACTAATAATTCATTAAATTTATTTTTAACCATCTTATTCAATAATTGTATCAAATCCTATAATTTAAAAAAGTTAAAAATACATGTCATTACAGCTATGTAAGGGGAACATTGGTTTCTAAACAAGGAAGCTGACCGAAGTTCGCACTGGAGAGGTCAAGTGATCTATACTAGTTTGGAAGTGAAATTATGTGATCGAGGAAGTATTCAAATTTGATATTGCGTACGGATGATCCTTGTAAATCGTATGGGCTTTATAGGATTTGATAAATAAATAACCTAATGCTATTGAACTATAGAGAGTTTTGGTGATGATTCTTCGATTTTCGATACGGTAGCATAAAATAATCGACCAAGTAATAACCTAAGGCTGTTGAATTTATGGAATGCTTAGTAGATTTTTTATCGTCCTTGTGCGATGAGAGGGTTTTTGAACTTGAAAAAACCATGGGCTTTGATTGCTAGTAATTTTGAATACTGCTAATTATTTCTATGTGGTTGTATCCTTTTGTTGCTTAAGTTGGAATTTCGAGGATAAAATATTTTAAGTGAAGGAGAATGAAATGACCCAGAAATTCGGACACTTCGTATTTAAGTATCTGAATTATTTAAATATTTCAATCTTGGATTAAATGTGATTAAATTGATTTAATGACCTTGTTAATCCCCTTTTAAATCATAACTAACGATGGTAAACTTGTTTTAGAAAAATGTTTACAAAAATATATACTTTGAAGAAATATCGATAATGTGATTGGAAATCCTTTTATCAATAAAGAACTATTTACTCGTAAGAGTTGCTTGAAATTTTTTTACACACACTTATTTGCTTAGGAAACTAGTAATAAGAAATAAAAATATTTTGCCATTTTTGGAAAAGAAAATGTGACGGTGTCATAGGAAGATATTTTGTCTATAAGGATAAAAGGGTAGTTTGCTAAGGAGATGAGGTGTAAAGTTAAAAGCATGCAATGCACATGTAAGGTGGGTATTGGCCATGTAAAGGAGAGTAAAGGAAGTGCTTAGGCTTGTGTTTTCATTCACGATCTCCAAAAGCTTGAAAAATAACAAAAGAATAAAAATGGTGGAAGTGGAGTACCACTAATCCACTTTGTTCTTAACTAATCTTTCTCTATTAAGTTCAAATCTCTTCCAAACTTCACCAAACTTTCACCAACACCTTAGAACACCTTTGGAAGCTTGCATCTAAAGTCAAAAGTGGAAGAAGTGAAGAGGAAGGGGTGGTTCCATGTGTGGGCATGAGCATAAGGAAGGAGGGGGTGATGTTGCTTTGTGATTTTTGTGCTAAAGTTGGATCATTAGGCCTTTTTAAATGGTAGGAGGTGTTCTTGGCTTTATGAGTATTTGTACTTGTATTTGGCTTGGATCTAATTGAGTTATCTCACTATCTTGTATGTATATATTATGTGTGTGTATACGTGTGCAAATATAAAGTTAAAGTGACATTAATTAATTAAAGTTATAAATTTTGGACCCTTTTGCTTTAAAAGCAAATGACAACTTTATATTATATAAAATCACTCATATTTCCTTATATAACATGTATGGGCTTGACTTGATGTTAAAATTTTGGATTGTGTGTTGAATTGAAGTTTCATTCTAGTCCATTCTACCTTGTGCAAGTTTGGAGAATATGGAATTCAAGAACTCACCATCGCCTCCGGCTGTCGAGATTTAATCAATTTTGAAAAAAATGAGGTACAAATTGATCAATTGGCTATCTTTCTTTTTTATGCAAACTTATATGGTAATGATATTTGGATGCTTGAGAATGAAGATGGTTGGTTATGGATAAGTATTTATGGCCGCGTTTTGAAAATTAGCATAAACACAATAGGTCGTTTACTTGATTGTTCCTCTACTGGACTTGATTTGGTGGAAATTGTCGACCAAAGAAATTTTCCATGTGATGAAATAACACATCAAATTTGAAAGGATAGAATGCTATAGAGGAAATCCATTTATTTACGCCCAAAATCTAGGTTATTAAATTATATGATAATCAATACGATAGTTTCCCGTTTAGGAAGTCGTGAACAAATATACGAAAATGACCACAAAGCCCTATATGCTATATTTGATGGGATACAAGTAAATTGAGCTAAATTTATTCATGATGAAATTAAAAGCTTTTGGTCTCACCACCGATGCACAATTATATATGCTCTATATATCATGCCTCTCTTACACGGTGTTGGGGTATCTTCTTATATTTCTCAATTCAAAGAAATCCCTGTCAAAGAAAGTGGTATAAGATTTTTGTCTTTGATGCACCTTCCCGAAAGACCACCACCTCCAATCATATCGCTGGCACAGTGGTCTATGCAGCAGCAGCAACAAATGTATTTGATTCCTACTCAATAGACTCAACCCCTACCTGCTCCGCAACAAACTCATTCAGCTCGTCCTTCACAGCAACTTAGTTCCTCTCATCATACTACCGAATACTATTCCAATTCGGAAATTCAAGAAGCTCGCACTGAACCAACATAAAATGAATCCATTTGTGATTTAACACTTCGAAATCAAAAATTAATCACGGTCAACCAGCAAGCTTTGAACAATAAAATGACCGGTTTGGAATGCCCTTTTTCAACAAGAATGACTAAAATGGAAAAAAACATTGGAAAAGGTTGTCCCTACTTTAGGAAAAGTGATGAGAAAAGTATGTGACAGATCATCTTCTCGATCATCGCCTTCTCCTTTACCTATACCAACTTCTCAAAGACAAACACCAATCTACCATGCTCATACCTCTCATGAAGGAACTTTTCAAGATAGAGGCAAGAATATTGAGCACGAACAACCTGTAGAGGAGGAAGAAAATAACGACGATATGTTTTTGTCTGATCCTAACCAATCTCACCGACAACATTATATGGTTTTCCAAGGGCTCTCAATTAAAGAAAATGAAGACTATAATGATCAAACTCAATGGTCAACCGAATACCAACAATATCCATCCACATATTGGGAATACTATGAAATATATTACGGACTGTCCTATTCGTCAAACTGGTATCACTTACTTCTTTCATTTGCTCTCGTTTTCATTTGAACTATGGTATTTAACTTTGATACATTGTTGTATTAATTAAATTTTTTGTTATCTCTGTTGTTGGACTCGTGTTTGTTTATCGTTGAATTATCTTTATGTTTTGTTTGTGTTTGACATATATATATGTTTTTTGTGTGTGTGTATATATATATGTATGTATGTATGTATCATGTTGTGTATAATTTCTTTTATTATGTTTTGATAATGACAAAGGGGGAGAAATATATGTAGAGGGAGATAAAATTAAGTGAGAGTTATTTGTATCATGACTAACGACTGTATATTTGTCATCATCAAAAGAGGGGGAGAAAGTTAGAACCTCCACCCTATAGTTTTAATGACAACAACTATACAATCACATGTATTATATATATCTTCTCAATTTACAAGTATACACTACAAGGGATCACTATGATCAAAGATATCGGTACTCAAAGACAAACACAAATTTATGAACAATACTAAGGTCATACTAATGTGTTAATAGTTTTGGATAAACAATGTAAGATCTCCTCGATTACAAACACACATAAAATTCAAATACACATGATTTGCATCAAAACATGTTTTATTTCTTGAATTGCAAGCCAACGACGTCTGTGGAAAACCAACAGACGTCTGCGACAAGGCTTAGGAAAATTATTCCTGAAGCTACAGACGTCTGTGGAAAACCAACAGACATCTGTGATAAGGCTCGGGATTACTATCCCCAAAGCCACAAACGTCTGTGGTCTTCCAACAGACGTTTGTCATCTGGGCAACTGCAAAATTCTGAATGGATGCTTCTTTTCAATTGAATAGTCTCATCTCTTCATCAAATTATAGCCATTAAATTGAATAGAAGTTATCTAACGGTAACAACTCCTCATCTGCATCTCCTTAATCATATAAATACTTAAAGATTGAGATTTACAAATTAACTATTCTCTTGATTTTTGATTACTCTCTATTTACATATTTGTGCATCTCTTGTTTACATATTCTCAATCTATCATAACCAAAATATCATTTTGGTTAAACCACTTCCTACAACTCAAATTATTTACATTCACATACCCAAAGGAGATCATAGGAAGAATTGTACTATTAGTCAAAATCAATGTTATTTGGAACATAAGATTGTAAGAGAAATACTTTTGTATTAGCCTATTCCCTTAGGCGAAGTGAGGTTTACTTGGTTAAAGGAAATACAAAAGGGGAGCTTCGGGACTGGACGTAGGACGGGAGGTCCGAACCAGTATAAAATATCTAATGTGCTCGCTTTTATTATTTACCTTCTTTATATTCCGTTATTATTCTCTACTTAGTGTAATTAGTAATATACATTCTCACTCTTATATATATATATATAAGTTGCATTATATAAGGATCCTTAGACTTTTAGTTTTCCCTTTTTATGAACCCGGCATTGGTTATTCAACAGTCATTAACTTACTATAAAGGTTATTTTGGACTTTCAACTTTTTATTATTTAGATGTCGTGTAATTCACCTACATTCTCTTAATAATGAGAATTCAAATTTTGAATAATATCCCTAGGCAGGCAGATGGAGGGCTGGTCAAGAAGCTTTTCAAGAAGACCAATATGGGCTCCGAAGCTTCTCCTCCCGAACTACTTTTTCTTTGATTGGTGGAGATTTACTTTCAATATTTACTCGCTTGTAAACTTTTAAACAAGACTCCTTTGTCGTTCAACTTTTGGTCTTAACTTCTTATGGTAACTTCTATCTTAAAGCCAGAAATCTGTTTTGTTGATATGTTAGTGATTTTATAAAATTTAAAACTCATTTGACAAAAAATTAGAAAAATATCTAGTAATAATTTTGAAGAAAAGGTCAGGAAACCCTTGTATAATAAGGAAGCTAGGAATTCTATATATCATATAAATAAGAAATCTAGAATCCCATCTGATAATAAGAAGCCAGAAATTCATCTGGTAATAAGAAATCCAGGATCCCATCTGATAATAAGAAGGCCAAAAATCCATAATCCCATTTGATAAAAAGAATACTAGAAATCTGTCTAGTAATAAAAAATCCAAAATCTCATCTGATAATCAGAAGGCCAAAAATCCATCTGGTAATAAGAAATCCATAATCCCGTCTGATAATAGAAGACCAGAAATCTGTCTGTTAATAAAAAATCCAAAATCCCATCTGATAATAAGAAGGCCAGAAATCCATCCGGTAATAAGAAATCCAGAATCCCATCTGATAATAAGAAGACCAAAAATCCGTATGGTAATAAGAAATCCAGAATATCCTTTGATAATAAGAGAAGGCCAAAAATCCATGTCTAGCAATAATTGAAGACCAAAAATCCAATATGATAATAATAGAAGACTAGAAATCTCTGTCTAGCGATAATAGAAGACCAGAAATCTAATTCGATGATAATATGAAAACTTGAATTCCACAAGAAAACAATAAAGTCAAATAGGAAGTCTAAAAACCATCAAGAAAGCAATAGGAAAAAGAGAATACATTTGTCAAGAAAATCAAAAATTCATTCAAAATCTTGTCAAAATTTCATCTGATAATAAGAAACTCAGAAAACCATCCGATAGTAATCAGAAAATCGTATAGTAATAGTAGTTTTGAGTTGATTTAAAGCAAAAGATTCGTAGTTCCATATTTTGAATAGTAATGGAGATTCCCGTTTTTCAAAGGAATGCCTCTTGTTAGGAGATATATAGTTATTAAGGCATTTATTATCTATTATTATTGTTGTTGTTATTATATTGTAGCCTAGTAGTTATGTTCAACCAATCAACCGTTCAGCAAAGTAGTTTCGTTCAGCTATCCAACCGTTTAGCAATGTGACGACACTATAAGAAAAAGAGTCATCCATAGCGGCATATAGCCGCTATAAAAGAAAACCATAGCGGTTTGATGAACGCTATATATCGACATGTTATAAAAAGTCAGTGGCGCATTTATAACACATAAAATGCCGCTATAACATTCTTTTTATATAGCACTATATGTTCGCTATTTACATATTACTACAGTGTGTATACGCCGCTATAAAATGTGTAGATACAATAGCGCTTTTATTCCTCTATCCTTCGACTGTAAGCACCTGCAATATAGTACCATTTTATAGCGTTTATATTATATAACTATAACGCTTTATAAGTGTTAAGGTTTATTTTTCTATGTGCTTGATGCATCCTGCTATATATTACAGTTTAGTAATAACATATCAAAAATGAATCTTCTTTAGACACATAACAATATAAACAATGTAAGAGTCGAAGAATATAATAATTAGAAAATGTAACACATTGTGATTATTATCGTTTGTACAAATTTCATATATCTATTCTTGGAATGTACTATAATTCATATCACAGGCCCACCAAATTTCATAAATCTATTCTTTCACCCAAATCAAATATAATATGTGATTACATGACAATCTTAAGAATATAATATTTGAATTGGCCTTTAACCATTATTAGCTGCATAAGGATCTCCATAAAAGATAGCCGGAACAATATATAGCGTAGAACTCTGATGCTGCATCTTTATCTACTCTTTCCTGTTTAAAATAACTTCTACATGTAAAATAACCCCAAACATAATATAAAATACCAATCATTAAGTATCATTGTTATCTAGCATGGTAATGTGAACCCAATTTTCAAAACAAATATCACACCTTAAATTTGGATATTCTAAAATATAACATATCCATATTAACGTAAGAACATGCATTGTATAGTGATTGAATTGAACCTATGCAACAGAGATTATCCACTTAATATTGGAAGAACTGTATGTGTCATCAATGTCAAGTATATAACTAAGGTAGTAAAAATCCAAAGAAATACATAAGTGGTCAAAAATGATACTGTAATAGTTGTCGATGGAAGTGGAAAAGGGAAAAAAGAAGGCCAAAGAAGTATTAGTTCTCAACAAACACACATTATAATGGCATAATGTGGGCGTAATGCATATATAAATAAACTTATACTAGATGTTTTCTATATGTCTGTAAAAAATATTTAATTGAAAGTACGTACAATTTTACAGACACATTTAAGCACATGTACATTTGTACATCATTAAGTACCATACTCCAATTGAAGTAATATATTGTGTAATAATGGATTATGAGTTCGATCCCGTGGCATTGCAATTTGTAGTTTAATTTAGGTATTTACTGTAAATCCAGTGCATATTTTCTGAGCTTTATGATAACAATGAATTTTCCATTGAAATTGCATCATTGAATCTCATGTTGACGCTGTTTTCAAAATAAACCATGATAAAATATAAAATCATCACTATTAATATACAAAATGATATATCAAATACTGATAAAAAACATATAAAAAAGGGACATAATTACAATATTACACAACCATCCTTTCTCCTGAATGGTTGAACCCTAAACGAAATCCTACAGTCGTTTATAAATAAGGAACATAAACTAACAAAAAAGATTCAATCAACACAAGCGATTTGTTCTTTTTTAAGAAATAGCTCAAGAAATTCATGAAGAAAACATCTAGTATAAGTTTACAGACATATGTGTAGTCCTTCTAATGCATATATAAATAAACTTAATGTAGAATGTATGCGTAATGTATCCATTATAGATAGGAAAAAAGTACAAACGATGCAACAACATCATCCAAAATCAACCATGTGGTACTTGCCGGTTTCAGTTTCAAATTCGTGTGCATTAATTTACTATCAAGTAGAATAGTATAAAACTACTAATTAAATTGTTTGAATATCAAAATACTGGTGTCTCAAAGTTATAGCTGTTGAGACTTGAGATGAACAAGGCCATGGAACTTAGTTAATTGTTATGAAACTTAGTTTATTTATTATTATTTTATTGCTATTGTGATTATTGTCATTGTTGTTAGTGTTATTATTATAAACTTAATTAAGTTTCATAAACATTAGTTAAATTATTATTATTATTATTATTATTATTATTATAGGATTAGTTAATTTTTATAAACTTACTTAATTTTTATAAAACTTAATTATCGAAGTTAATTTTTATAATTTTAGTTAATTTATTTTGATTTCTATTATTATATATGTCTAGTTAATTTTTATAAAACTTAATTAACTTAGTTAATATTTTATAATTTATTATTATTATACACTTAGTTTTTATAAACTTATAATTAATTTATTATTATTGTTATGATTATATGAACTTCGTAAAATTTTATAAAATTAGCTAACTTGGTTAATATTTTATAAGTTATTATTATTATTATAAAATTAGTTAATTTTCATATACTTTGTTAATATTTTATTATAATTATAAACTTATTTAATTTTTATAACTCTTTCTTAACAAACAAGGATAGTAACAGGTTCCTAAATCAAATTCATTTTAATAGTAGCAATTGATTATACTTGGCAGCTCGTAATAGTAGAAAGTAAAAAATAAAATAGCAATACCTCATTTGATACCACATCCTATAATCATCACTTGCAAGAATGAAGAATTCAAGTAATTCATCAACCACCCCCTCCTGCATTAGCACAATAAAAGTCCTAGACTCACATAAATTACCCAATAATAAGCGATAATAAGCAGTATATGCACTTCTATTGCAAAGTTATGCACAACTAGAATATAACATGATAAAGAAAATACCTTACTTGCGGTGAAGTGTAAAGCAAACTTAGGTACGAAAGAGTTACTAAAATACCCTATGTGTTATCTGTTTTATTCTATTATTGAAAAATGGTAAATTTGTAAATTCGAAAGCTTCGAATCAAGCTATTCCTATTATATATAGAAGATTACACAGATAATCCTATTTTTGGCCTAAAGGCCCTTTCTCTTTTGGATAATTATGTACAGTTGAGTTGTAAATATCTTTAAAATTTTAAATTGTAATATAAAAGAAAACATCTTGGTGGAACTTGTCCAAACCATTATTTGTGCAATGGTAAAAATAATATATGCACAGTAAGATAATACTATATGTGCACAGTAAGTGTCTAAATGAAATTAAATATAGACATGAATTTGAGAATATATCATTAGTTTGGCAAGCCAATCTAGACTGGGTTATATATCCATTCCAATTCCACTTCTACATTACCTGGGGCAAACAAAAATGAGTATTGTGACTGCCTTCCTGTAAAAGGAAATGATTAACATTAGAAATTTATTAATGATATAAAAATTGAACTGATGACGCAAAAATAGAGAAAGAGAATGCAAAGACAGATGCCTTCTAGAAAAAGGAAACACTTCCAGTACCACAGAGGTACAAAGTCCAAAAGTTACATATCAGAATTTAAGACATGCAATACTTCAGTGAGAAAACAGTACTGTAGTTTTCCATTATCACTGATTTCAATGCTGCATTCCCACAAGTCCTAACTATTTTATTATAAATAACAGTGAAAGCCACTACTATATTCGCCTAAGTATAGAGTATTACGAGCTATACAAAAAATAGTAACTTTCATTTTGTGGCAAAAGCATATGATATAAAAATATCCATTGAGACAAACTTGCACGAGGGACCAGATTAGCTTGAAATTGGGATGTACGTGAGAGAACTTGACTGTTTGTTAGAATTTGTTTACTTCTTATAGAGCCTCTTGCATCCATACTCACTACATCTCCACTTACTATTAACACACACTTAACTCACTTATATACTACTACTCTCTTATAGGCTTCTAAGCTTTCATTATGTTTCATCCTCATTTACATATTTATTTGGTCTTTCGGTTCTGTAACATGACTTGCCACTACAAAAAAATCAAGTTGAATTAATTATGTGAAAACACCAATGTAGGACTGCAATGCAACCACTCAAATTTGAACGAATGGTTGCTCAATATAAGTTCAACTATTAAGGATAAACTGTAAACATAAAAAGTACACCATGCTTACCATATTCAGTGCTTGGCGGGAAGCATGGAATATCTTATATATATGCAACTCTAGATTTCTGTCCAAACTGAAAGCCCAAAAAGATGTAGTCCTCTCCGTGCAATTACCAACACTGATAATATATGTTAAGGAAAAATAAATAGAGTATAGGGGATACAAGATGTATGAAACTAAGAATTCGAGCAACTAACTGGTAAAGGAGAAAACTTTAGACCAGATGATATAAATGGTTTATCAATGTGACTTTCAGTTACTTTCCAATCAAGTTGAGCAACACGCCTCACTTCTTCGCCTTCTATGAATCTTTTTGGGATCAAGTATGGAATTTTATTTTGTATGCTGTTTTAGAAGTATAAAATTTGTCGTCAACTCTTTCGTTCTTCGAATACAATATAAATGGTGATATCAAATATTACTATTAATGCCAAATTTCAATCTTTGTTCGTATAGCGGTCAAGAAACAAAATTTTACTCTCTTTTCCATTTCGTTTAGCTCTTTCTCCCACTGATACATGCCACAACCTTTCACCTTTTACTTTAAATTCTTATCTGTTGCGCTCCTCTACTTGAAGCAGTGTTTTGTCTCCACCATCTCTTTGAGAACACATAGATCCAAGTAAGCTTATACTTGTTGACTTAAGAAACACATCGATATTAGAAGAGTGCTTGCATTGATAGACCTGTAGCGGATTTGATGAGCTTGCAATTTGCATGTGCTTCTTCCATGCGACATTTTCATACATGAGACATAAGTGTGATTCTAGCTCCTAAATTACTTTGTAATGATTTAATTGGATCACCGTTTTTGTTAATTTCACAGGGATTGAGTTATTTCTTCGATTAATTTTGGTCCACGGTTCAAAATACCAAGCTAAGTGCTGCTCTCTTTTATATTTGTTCAGCTTCCATGATTTTATGCTCCTCCTAGACTTGAAAATTATTATAATTAATACTACTTGCATATTTTCCCATGAGAAATGAAACAAACACATGAGAAAAATATACGCTTGTAGAGGACTAGACCATACCAGATATAAACCTTACTGTCCTCACCGCAAAATATGTTTTATTTTATATGAGACTCCTGACTTATCAATTAATAAACTATAAAAATCATCTAACTTTCTTTAACAAAAGTGTTTATTTCCTCTGCAGCCACAGTAGAAACCTAGTGATGAAAAAGTGAATATTTTAACTGTTTAGGTAGAAATCATAACAAAACATATCCAAACTTATATGGATACAAATTAAGCAAAGCTCTTTAGGTATGTTCATACATATTATGAATATTTATATTAATTTTAACAAAACAGATAAAAATTTCGTTTTTCAAAATAGTATATTCAAACATACTATTAATTATTCTCTACCCTAACCCGATAAAGTATGCTATGGAAAATATAGCGTCAAAGAGAAATTAGAGAATTTAAGTAGGTGTGATTACATCAATCAAAAGATATCAATTAAATACCAAACTGAAAAAAAATGAAATCATCAATCAAAAAGATATCAATTAAATACCAAACTAGAAAAATGAAAACATCAAAATTTAAGGAGAAGTAGACACATCTAATAACTAATTATATAAAAAGAAATTTCAAAATTTTAATTTTGAACATAGTCCAAACTATTGAAGAGCGAACTGCTGAATAAACCAAATTAGACATGAATACATAAAATTATACCAACATGTTGTCTAACTAATCTACACGTTCAATGATTAGAAATTTAGATTTGTTAATAAGTTAGTTTCGATTTGAGTACCTTAAAACCGGACCTCGACTCGGTTACTATAATAAAAATCCAAGCCCATCTAAAGTCTACCGAGTATTTCCAGTCTATTATCCAAGCCTACTTTGTCTCGCTTTTCAGTCCCCTTTGATACCAGACTATTAGGAAAGTTATGCAACATACCCTTTTGTAGCATTAGGTTATGTAAAAAACATAATATATTTCATATTTATGAACCTAGCAAACAGATTAGAAAGGAAAAATACATATAACAAGACTTTGGTCAGATTTGAAAATTGTAACATTTTGAACTAAACAATACTAACTTGCACGCATGTTTGCTAAAATGTTGAACTCTTGATATGGTCTTGCAACCTAAACTATATTATATTCTTAACCATTATTCATATACTCCATGTGCGATGCGCATATTTTTTTGAGATTTTTTTATAGGTGTTGCATATTGCAACGGCCTACGTGCAATTGGAACACTTTTTTTAAAGTGTGTTGCTGTTCTGTTGCAGCAGCCCACTGCTTAGACAATTCTTTGTTTAAGTAGCATGCAGCCTGCAACAATAGCATAATATATAGAGTTACCCATCTAAGATTCAAAGTTGATAAATAATACAATTCAATGGGTGTTACAATTCCAGTTCTCAAACATGGGTTCAATTTTTTTCAAAAATCATACTCATTCGACCTTGTACTTGTTGCCTTCAAAGTCTAAGTGAGAATTCCATATAACATTATGAATGGTTATATTATTTTTTTCCTTCTCGATAATGTGAATACACCATTTAGATTGTAGACTTTCATATCTCATTATCTAATAATTTATTATATTTGACCATCGATGAGTTCTTCACCATTTCTTTATCGCTGCGAAGTACGACATCATGGAGCCATAATAGTATGAAAATTACAAACAACAAGTTAGAACAACAAATCGTTTCGTGAAACAAACAAATCTTTTAAAATTTATTGCAAACACTTCTTAGTTGATTAAACAAGAAATTAGAAGGAGAATAAATCTAAAGGTAATCATAGAATCAATCGGATCTAAAGGTTAATATTACTATTCGAAATTTCTTAATTAGTTATCAACAAAATTTGATTTAAGACTTATAAATTTGCTTCCTTCATATGTGAGTGAGCTAGCAGTACCATTGCGTTCTTTGAGTTGTTCTAAATACACTCGTTTTTGTCCATAGTCGCTTAGCCAATCGGCTAATATTTTTAATTTTTTGATTAAATAGTAAGTGAGTCACACAAGCCATGTGCAACCAATCAAGAAGCAAGTATCACAATAGATGCTTCATGCGTAAGTGAGCCTAGCAATTTCGTTGCTCCTTTTTTATTTTTTGCATAGGATATAAAAATGTTTTCCTTTATTTTCTCACTGTTGCTACTATGGGTCACAAAATGTTTGGTTCCTCTTGTAAATTTAATTCTTGCTCTTTTTGTACTTTAACCGATGAATTATTTAAAACTTCAACTTAAACCATTTGAACAATTTTCTTTGAACATCACAACTAACGTCAATTTTTTTGTGCATTGAAAATTATACAATCTTGTTACGCTATTTGACCATCAACTGCTCAATTCATATGCTAGACATCCGCAAAATGACCAATCAATCATGCACGATATAAAAAAATCCCAAGTAAACGTTCATGTACGATAATTAGAGATACAATCTAAATGGTGTGTTTGCACAAAAAATGGACAAACACCTCAAAGTCGTATGGTTTAGTAGGTCTTATGTTGTTCTTAGTGATTTGGGTGATTTATGCAAATAAATGAAAAGCAGGGGCTAAACTGTAAAAAGACATGCAGATTTATAGTGGTTCAGCCAGAATGTGCCTACGTCCACTTCATATGTTATTTCTCTTCTCTTGTTTAGATTACAAGTACAAAGCTTTGATACAAGTAAAAGAAAGTTGTTTGAAAGTTCTCTCCGTGCTTGAGCTCTCAAAACTTGTCCCCCATTGTTGTACCCCTGCCTCTCTATTTATAGAGTGAGGCTGGGGGTAGGGGTCTTGGATGTGTATAACTGCTGTTGGGCCTGGGCTGGCGCGATCTGGCCTGGTATTGTTGGTCCGGAAGGAGCTTGGTTCGGAATGTCTCGGTCCGGTGGCAGCTGGTCCGGTAGGAGCATTGTCCGGTAGGGTGAAGCTGGGTTGGTTCGGTAGGATCATGGTCCGGTAGGATGGCGCCGGGTTGGTCCGTGTTTGCGCCAAAATTGGTCACAAACCCCAAATGTTGTGAAAGCACCGGTGTATGAATATAAATCAACAATATTCACACACAAATCTCAAATATAAGCAAACAGAGTATCATAATTCAGAAATAATGAACAGAAACACGAGATTTATAGTGGTTCGGCGATCTTGCCTACGTCCACTCTGAAGTTGATGATTTTATTGATATTCGCTTGATGATTACAATTTCTTCTGATGTAATACAACTGATTTTAAGATTAGAATCTGAATCTAGGGAAGCAGTGGTGATTCTGAGTAAATCTGGCAAAGTCTGGGCGCTCTTTAGCTCTTAGAATTGTCCGACCCCTTTTCTGAATGACCAGGGGCTCTATTTATAGGTGTAGGAGGCTGATATTTCGCCTAAAATTAAGGAGACTAGTTCTGGCACGTGAGGGGGCCCACATGGCCGAAATCTGGAGATCCGGGCCCACTTTGGGATCGATTCGACCCTTGGTTCGAATCGATCAAGAAAAAGCCTGATCGAGCTGAAATTTGGCGTGGACATTCTTCATCATGTGCTTAAGCTTCTGTGAAAATTTCATGGCATTTGGACTTGTAGAACTCGAGTTATGATCGATTCAATATTGCATTTCTGGTGATCTTGAACACTTCGAATTGATCCCTTCGACTCGATAGGGTCGAATCGATGGTTGATGCGCGCGAGTGATGTCGTAGCACGCGCATTCTTCGGGTTGACCCGGTCGTTTCTCCGAGTTTTACTGGGTCGTTCCCGCGTTTCACGTTATTTTGATTTAGTGGATTCGAAGTTTATGGATTCGAACGTAGGCTCCTTCGAATCAGTTGCGCTATGCTATATCCACTCGATTCGAAGTCACTCCTGCAGGATGGATTCGAAGTGTGATGGATTCGGGGTGAAGTAGCATTATGGATTCGATGTGACTTGTCTGAATCGATTCGTAGCGCCCTGACTTGATGGATTCGAATGGTATCCTTTCTCATCGATTCGAAGCAGAGAAGTTCGATGGAGTCGAACAAAGATTGTCTCGTGGATACGAAGCCTGGTCACCAGATGGATTCGAACGCAAGCTCCTTCTATGGATTCGAACATATGACTATCTACTCCAAATTGCATCGATGATATCTTGAGCGTACGAACTCGGATTGACTTGAGATTTGGAATGCTGGCTCTTATGGCTTTGCTTGACGTGTCTTATCAATTGTAGCCTGATCCGGACTTGGGCAAAATTCATCGATATTCATGGCGAATCAGTGTATAACGATCTTTTACGACGAACTGTCTTTAGTTTTCCAGTCGACTTTTTGGTGTCACGGCTTTGCCAAAAGGCGGGATAACATTTGCCCCCCAAAACATGCCTTGCGATTGGAAGGTGTGTTTTGTAATGCCATAAGCCGGACGTTCATATCCTGTTGATGACCTGTAAAGACATTGATAGTTTTATCTGATCACAAATGACGATCGTCCGGGATCGTATGTCATTTGAGGTGATATGTGACCGTTCGTGGTCGAATGTCGTTCATGGAAAATAATGAAATGGGACCGTTCGTGGTCGGATGTTGTTTGCGGCAAATAAAGAAGTGGGACCGTTCGCGGTCGGAGGTCGTTCTAGACGGATTGTGACTGTTCGAAGTCGGATGTCGTTCTAGACGAGTTGCGACCGTTCGTGATCGGGTGTCGTTCTAGATGAATTATGACCGTTCGCAGTCGGGTGACGTGGAAAGAGGAACGTGACCGTTCGCGATCGTGTGCCGTACGAGGCAAAAATGTGATCGTTCGCGATCGAATGTCATATTAGGTGAATTGTGACCGTTCGTGGTCGGGTGCCGTACGAGGCAAATGGTGACCGTTCGAGGTCGGGTGGCGTTCGTGGCGATTTGTGACCGTTCGTGGTCGGGTGCCGTTTGTGGCGAGTTGTGACCGTTCGCGGTCGGGTGCCGTTCGTGGCGAGTTGTGATATGTGTCCGGGGAGGGACTTAGTATCATCGATACCAGGTTTCACGTTCGGGTGAATTCCCGGATTGTTTGTTGCAACGGTTTATCGCCATCTCAGAGCATGCCTAGAGACCGTTCGCGATCCCGTACATGTGTAAGTGGCTTAGCCGTTATGAAATTACAAGTAGCATTTTCTCATTGAAAATAAGTCTTTAGCAGAAATGTTAAACAGAATTAAGTTCAAATGTTCAAATCAAGACGAAACAAAAGCAAAGCAAGGATGTCAAAGTGTAAATTCCCACAACGATAGGGTTAGTAATCATTCAGCGCATGCTTATGGACCGTTCGTGATCTCGCACATGTGCAAATGATTTACCCGTGTTGGTGAGAGGTTTACGACTTGTTCATCGTTATTTTAATTAATTGATAATCATACGGTGTCCTGGTTCAGGATCACCCCTAGCCGATGTAGACGGTGGTTGCTCTGGTTCCACCATTGGAGCTCGCCTCCTCGCATACTGAAGTAGCCTACCGTTCCTGATATGCCCTTCTACTTCATCCTTTAGGTGTCTGCAATCATTTGTGCTATGTCCATTCAGCTTGTGGAATAAGCAATATTTGTCTGATTTTCTCTCGTCGGTAGTTGGATCCCGTCGTATTGGTCTACGATAGGCAACTTGCTCTCGGGTGTCTTGGTAGATTCGCTCCAAACCCTCGTTGAGTTCTGAATAGGTGGTAAATCGCGGCTCCCTTCGTTGCCGCTTTGACCTGTCATCATTTTCTTCAGCCTTTCGTTTTCTTTTATCCTGGTCTGAATCCTTTTCAAAGGGCTTTTTGTCTTTAAGTGCATAAACTTCTATTCCCTCCCCTTCTTCTCTTTCAGCATTAGCGTCTTCCAATCGTAAAAACTTTTCTGCCTCGTGATAGAATTCTCCTAGATCCATAGGCGGATCCTTAGTTAATGAATTTTTGAATTCCGTGCCGTCAGCTACTCCGGACACAGCTGCCATCATAACCATGGATGGATCTGGCCGATACACCGATGCTGCTGCCGCATTGAACCGCGTCAAGAAATTCCTCAAAGACTCCCCAGCTTTCTGCTTTAGCGTTGCCAAACTCATCACATTCTTGGGTCTTGAAATATGAACCCTGAATTGCCTCATAAATTTCTCAATCAAATCGGTCCATGTCCCAATGGAGCCGCTCTCCAGCTGTCTGAACCATAAAGCTGCTATGTCTGTCAAATACAATGGGAAGCACCGGGCCATGACTTCCTGTGATGCCCCCAGCACTTCCATGTGCCTTATATACCTCGTTAGATGGACCGTAGGGTCCATCCTCCCATCATACCTTTCTACTGTTGGCAGTTTGAATTCTGGTGGGTTCCTAGCCAACCTAATCGCAGGAGAAAAGGGACTCTTGTTCACGTCTTCAAGATCTCTGTTTACTAATACGCCCCTCATGGCTCGCCTGACCATCTCCGCCAATCTATCATTGTCTCCAAGCTGTAGTCCGCGTTCACTATCTTCGATCCGCCCCCCGAGTCCGTGTGAGCTTTCGGGTGTCTGCCCCCCTGGCTGAGCATTCATCCCTCTATCGCCGCCAGGTTGCTCGGATGTCCTTGTCTCTCTTCCTAGGTTCGGATCAACATGTCCTAAGTGTGTGCCCCCCAGCTCCGGCGCTGCGTTAGATGGTCCTGCTCCGTTCTGGATTCTGGTTGCTCCTTGATTTTGTGCTCCAAGTTGTCCAATCTGTTGAAGCAAATTTTGGATCATTTCCTCTTGTCTCTTCATCATTGTCTCCATCTCATCCCTAGTGATGAAAACTGAAGCTTGGTTTGCTCCCGAGGAAGCCTCTTGACTACCTTCGTGCTGACTTCGCTCTGGCCTCTGCCTTCTACTTGTTTGTCTTGTCATGATTCTTCGGATCTGAATCTCTTAGCCTTCTGATTCAACTTTCAAATGATAGAACTCCTGAGTTCAGTTCTCAGTGAAAGCACCAAAGTGTTTGCGCCAAAATTGGTCACAAACCCCAAATGTTGTGAAAGCACCAGTGTATGAATATAAATCAACAATATTCACACACAAATCTCAAATATAAGCAAACAGAGTATCACAATTCAGAAATAATGAACAGAAACACGAGATTTATAGTGGTTCGGCGATCTTGCCTACGTCCACTCTGAAGTTGATGATTTTATTGATATTCGCTTGATGATTACAATTTCTTCTGATGTAATACAACTGATTTTAAGATTAGAATCTGAATCTAGGGAAGCAGTGGTGATTCTGAGTAAATCTGGCAAAGTCTGGGCGCTCTTTAGCTCTTAGAATTGTCCGACCCCTTTTCTGAATGACCAGGGGCTCTATTTATAGGTGTAGGAGGCTGATATTTCGCCTAAAATTAAGGAGACTAGTTCTGGCACGTGAGGGGGCCCACATGGCCGAAATCTGGAGATCCGGGCCCACTTTGGGATCGATTCGACCCTTGGTTCGAATCGATCAAGAAAAAGCCTGATCGAGCTGAAATTTGGCGTGGACATTCTTCATCATGTGCTTAAGCTTCTGTGAAAATTTCATGGCATTTGGACTTGTAGAACTCGAGTTATGATCGATTCAATATTGCATTTCTGGTGATCTTGAACACTTCGAATCGATCCCTTCGACTCGATAGGGTCGAATCGATGGTTGATGCGCGCGAGTGATGTCGTAGCACGCGCATTCTTCGGGTTGACCCGGTCGTTTCTCCGAGTTTTACTGGGTCGTTCCCGCGTTTCACGTTATTTTGATTTAGTGGATTCGAAGTTTATGGATTCAAACGTAGGCTCCTTCGAATCGGTTGCGCTATGCTATATCCACTCGATTCGAAGTCACTCCTGCAGGATGGATTCGAAGTGTGATGGATTCGGGGTGAAGTAGCATTATGGATTCGATGTGACTTGTCTGAATCGATTCGTAGCGCCCTGACTTGATGGATTCGAATGGTATCCTTTCTCATCGATTCGAAGCAGAGAAGTTCGATGGAGTCGAACAAAGATTGTCTCGTGGATACGAAGCCTGGTCACCAGATGGATTCGAACGCAAGCTCCTTCTATGGATTCGAACATATGACTATCTACTCCAAATTGCATCGATGATATCTTGAGCGTACGAACTCGGATTGACTTGAGATTTGGAATGCTGGCTCTTATGGCTTTGCTTGACGTGTCTTATCAATTGTAGCCTGATCCGGACTTGGGCAAAATTCATCGATATTCATGGCGAATCAGTGTATAACGATCTTTTACGACGAACTGTCTTTAGTTTTCCAGTCGACTTTTTGGTGTCACGGTCTTGCCAAAAGGCGGGATAACAGTCCGATAGGGTCATGGTCCGGTAGTGTGGAGCTGGGCTGATCCGGTAGGAGCACGGTCCGGTGGTGGTAGGAGACCGAATGGAGCTTAGGCGAGCGCGAATGAATCAAGCTTCTTGGCCTTGCGATCTTCTGGGTGAGAACACGCCCAACATTTGCCCCCCAAAGTGGGGCATATGCCGTGCTTTGTTTTTTTTTAAAACCAATAATGTTAGCTTGGATGCTCTCGCCGAATCAGCCGATCCGGTCGTCTATGCTCGCTTATAAATAAGGGCCTAGGGCTTTCGTACCTTTTACCGAACGAGATAGCTTCAAATAACCGAATCAGATTTTATCCTATTGCCGAATCGCTTTGGCCTGCCGAATCAGGTACTTATCTTCCCTTCGCCGAATGAAACTCGTATGTCCTACCTACCGAATGAACTTTATTTGTGAATGCCGAATGGGCTTTTGAGAATGAGAATGCCGAATGGGCTTTTGAGAATGAGAATGCCGAATGGGCCTTTGAGAATGAGAATGTCGAATGGGCCTTTGAGAATGAGAATGCCGAATGGGCCTTTGAGAATGAGAATGCCGAATGGACTTGATACACTTGATTTTTTCTTTCACTTTTCATATCACGAGCGAAATTCCGGGCTGCACGTACTTGCTTGTTTGTATCCTCTGTTTTAACAACATGTTTTTTCGACGTTGCAGATAATGTCTCGCAAAGCAGAAACTCGATCGGATAAAAAGAAGTCCCAGGGCGAAGGAGAATCTTCCGTAGTGCCCCCTGCTCAGCCAGGACCGGAACGTCACGGAATTGCCCCGAGATCACTGGTGGACGGGTACGGCCCTCAGGAGCTTCTGAACTCCCCGCCCGATTGCTTTCCCAGCTCCCTCAAGGAGGAGCAGCTTGATGCCATCTCCCGCTCTTTTGGAATTGATAGGGCGCGCATGCTGTTGCCAGGGAGAGAAGTTATGCCATATGACCCTCCCGAAGGGTACTTTGCCTACATCAGATACCACTGTATCTGTGGTGCCATCCCGCCTCTTAATGCTTGGGTACTCAGTTTTCTTACATATCTAAAGGTGGCCTCATTCCAGCTTCAACCCAACTCTTATACTATACTGGTGAGCCTCTTCGTCATATTTCAGAGGAAGCATGGGCGTGCTCCTTCCAACCGGGAGATCCGGTACTTATATAATCTGAGGGGCTATAAGAAGGGGTCCCCATACATCAGCTTGGAGTCAGCTGTAACCTTCAAGCTGGTCTTAGATCTGTATTCTAAGTACAGCATGTTCAAGAAGGAGTGGTTCTTCGTCAGGGACGATTCTGTTTCTATTCGGCGTTTCACCTCCGGATGTAAGTCGATGCTTTAATTATAATTTCCGTCCTGGTTGCGATGCTTCTTCTCATACGTTTTCATTTTTTGCTAGCGACAGGTGGCTTTGCGGTTGTGGAGACTGATCGCCTGGTTCGGATGGCGGCTGAGATAGAAGCTATCCCCGGGAGAGATAGATCGGCTGCTTACATGATCAGAAATGCGACTCTTCTAGAGTATAATTTGATCCTTCCATAGCAGTCAGTAGTCAAGCAGAGGGAAATAGCGGAGGAGAGGGCGGCTGCTCAAGCTAAGGGAGGTGTCACAGTAGAGAGTGGCAAGAGGAAACCTTTCTCAAAATCTCCAATGGTCGGAGGTAAGAAGCTTAAGAAGTCGGATAGTCCTTCCCCAGCACTTGTCCACTTACTCCGGGGAAGGAAAATGTGGAGGAGGAGAGAGGTGAGGGTGGAGATGACCGGGAAGGTGGTGATGGTGGCGATGGCATCGGGGCCTTGCTTCCTGGGCAAGCAGGCGAGAATCAGGAGTGGACGGATGATGCATTCAATCAAGCTTTCGAGGGGCTGGACGGAGAAACGGCTTTGGTAGAGAAATTCGGGAAGGCTGACAAGGCCGGGACCAGTGCAAGCGAGTCTTCTCAGACTATTCCAGCCAAGGTGGCTCCGACGACTCAAGGTGAACTTTTGACTCCTGCAAGCTCCATTTATGATAGGGACTTAGGAATATTTTATGATCTGCTCCCGTCCTGGAATGAAATCCAGGACTCATTGCAGTATCCTACTCCTCCCCAGGGTTTGTATAACTAATGTGTTTCCTTTCTTCTTTTAACTTTTAATTTACCGCGTTTCTCGAATTATGGATCAATGTAAGCTTGTGACACTTGTTCTTCATATCAGGGGCAGGTAAAACGGCCAAGGCCTCTGATCTTCGGCACAGGCTTGAACAATACAAGCTCTCCAAAGCTTCCGCCAAGCCAAAGACTCCGACCCACCGTTCCGGGGATGTAGTCGGCTACCGTCCTCTTCTCGGGGTTATTGAAGAGGGTATTCAGAAGAGAAAAAGGAGTCATCCCTTATCCGAACCTTCACTCAGTCCTCAGCCCCCAGTTCAGCCTCTTCATGATATCACGGAGGGGGATACTGAGTTTGCACTCTCTCTGCACCCGTCTGAAAATCCTACCGTTACGCATATTGATCGTCCTGGTTTGGCTCGTAATCCATTTGCGGGTCATCCTAATCTGGATCCAGGTTCCCATGATATTACCTTCGACGAAGTTACCGGTGAGCACCTTCTTCCCCGTAATCCCATGGTACGGGTGCTTGATGAGGCTAAGTTCTTAGATCTCGATTTACTTACCACTCGGATAGTTACCATGGGAGATGAGGCCAAGGCTAATATTGATCGGGTGGCGGAGTAGACTAGGAAGCTGATGGGGCATCATGCCCGGCTGGAGAGGAGATTGGGAGTGCCAACATCCGACTACGATTGATGGTTTCGGACCAGGCCAAACAGCTTGCTGATCAGGCCATTCAGATTTCTCAGCATGAGTGTGATATCCCGGAAATTTGGCAATATCAATTTAATAATCTTTATTAATAATTAAATTGATTTGTTGATTTATTTTATAAATTGACAAGTTTATTCATTTTAAAAGGTTAATAATATTTTAAATTGGCAAATTTATTTCTTTTGAAAACTAATAACATTTTAATTTGGGAATATCTTTTCTAAAATTTTAATTAGGAAGATTTATCTTACTAAAACTAATATAAGTGTTTATATTTATAATGTATATATATAGGTATATATATTATAAATAGGGAATCTTTAATTTAATAAAAGGATAAGTTATCAAATTATAATATATATGTATATATATATTGTTATTTGAAGTTATGTATTAAAATTAAATATGATAATTATAAAGCTAATGTTAAAAGTATTTTCCATTTAGAATATATATATTTGTATATATTGGAATGGAAAGAATATTGAATTTGAATTTAATAAGATGTTTTCAAACTTTAATATATATATAATTTGTAATTTGGTTTAATACTTTTGAAAATGATATTTTAAGATTTAAATAACAAGAATAATTTCTTATTTATTATAAACATATATTTTAAGTTTTATTTTGGTTAAGGTTTAAATTAAGAAGTTCAATTGTTTTTTTTTAGATTCTTTCCTTTTTAAAATTCAAAATGGTTTGTAAAAATATATATATAGTTAAGCTCAATTTCTTAAGCATTTATAAATATGTTATATATATATATATATATTTGATTAAAGCATAAGTTATTATAAATAATAGTTTTTCACACTTGTATATTTATATAGAAATCTTAAAGCTTATTATAAAAGGATAAATACATTTTTATACATATAGATATTTTTAAATATACATATAGGATTTAAATAAATCAAAATAAAAAGGAATTAATACTTGTAAATAAATTAAAGACAAGATAAAACACTTGTAAACTTATGGAGACTTGGAGGCATATGTGTAAGTTAACTAAAAGGGACAAGTGGCATCATTTTGTTTTTCTTTAAAAATTTAACATTTATAAATAAATGTATGTTTAGAGAAGCCTGTTTTCATTTTACCACAGTCCAAATTCTTTCCTTTCTTCTCTTTTCTTAACTCAAAACCTGAAACTAAACTAAAAGCAAATGAAGATAAAAATCTGAGAATTTAAAATGTGCAAAATCAAGTTGAAAGTAAATGCTGCAACTTCAAATCAACCTACAACTAAAATGGAGTTCAACTGCAATTCAAATCTTCTGCAATTCAAAAGGAATCAAGACCAACTCAGTAGTTTCAACTTTAAACAACATCAAATTGAAGGCATGCAAAGGTTTCCATCAGCAAAGCAAATTTAAAGCTTTCACGGATCAAAATTTTAAAACCTGGAAGTAGTAAACTGCTCTGCTTTGTTCTCTGCAATTAAATAGGTGAGTAAATAATTTTAAAAACAGTTTGATCTGTATTTTTTTTAACATGCATGTGATGATCTGAAAATTTATCTTGATGTTTTCTGGAAAACATTTTGTTTTATTATTGAATTCATAGTTATATTTATATATGCAAACATATGACTGTATATGTTATGTTTGTTCTCTGTTTGAAAAAAAAAACTGTGGCCATTGTTTTTAAGAATCCAAATTTCCCAATTAGATCCATATTAGCCTGGAATACATGAATGAAATTTGTTTGTGAATGAAAGATGAAGATCATAAAATAGATTCATGTTTTTTTTATACAACAAATTAGTATAAGTAAAGGATTTTCAGTGAAATCTGGATTTATGTTAAAAATCAACTGCACTAAAACCTAAATTGAATTATATACATGTAATCGCGTTGGAAAATCATGAATTTAAGCATGCATTTCGAATTTTTTTGTTGGGTATTTCGTATGTATTTGGGGTTTGTTCGGAATTGGGTTTTTGGCAATTGCAGTTGATTGGCATGATGATTGTAGCTAGAATTTTGGATGAAGCTTGTTTGCATGTTGGGGATGATGGGAAAAATGTCGCCGGATTTTTCCAATGGCCGTGGTGATGGAAATCGAGCAAGCTAGGGTTTAGCATTTTGTTTTGTTCGTCTGGGTTGTCGGAGTTTTTGCGACTTGGTTAATGGATCGGTCGTGATCGCGTTAGGGGGAGAATGAAGCTCGTGACGAGGCGGTTTGATGGAGTGGTCGTCGAGGTCTAATGGCGTTGGATGGTCGTTGGCGAGGTGGGTTTTGGTGGTTCGAGTTTCTGCGGTGGTTCGAGATGATGTTCGAATTTTGATTTGAACGAGTTTTGTTCGATCTGAGTGTTGGGGAGGCTCGCACGCAATCGTGTGATGGTTGTTGATGGTCGCGATGACCATCATTGGCCGGAGTTTCAGGTGCACGTGCACCGTGCACGGCTTGTTTATGCTGGGAAATGGAGTTGTGGAAGACGAGGTCACTCGAGTTTGGGTTTGCGTTTTCATCGTGTTCGACTCGAAGCAGATGGGGGTTCGTGTGGAACTCGGGGAATGTCTCAAGTGTTCGAGTGTGGGGCTCGGGTGAGTATGCGAATCTGGGTTCAAGTTTAAAAATAAATAAAACCAAGTTTTAAAAATGTTTAAAAGTTTTTAAGTTATTTAAACAATTTGTTTTCAAAAGGAAATGTTTAAACAAGTTTAAATGTATATTGAAAATAATTTAGTTTAAAATAAATGTTTAACTAAGTTTTAAGGTGAATTTAAAATGAGATGTTTTTAAAGGAATGTTTAATTAAGTTTTAAAATTTAATGTTTAAATTGTTTGATATCTCTGATGAGATATGATTGATATATGATATGGATGTTTGGTTGAATTATAATGATAATGTGAATTATCTGTTTGGGATGATAATGTAGATTATCTATTGAGTTATCTATCTGTGTGTATATAGATAAGAATTGGATTGTTTTAACTTTAAAACAACTTGGCCTTAAAAGATACGTTTTGGATTTCGATGAGACCGGGATCGGGTTTCCGTATACCGGATTTCCAGGTCTGGAGACCCGAATACCACATCGATCCAAATTAACGATAGGTCGTGAATCTCAAGTGAAGATGAAGATTCAGAGTGCAAGGGTTATTGTCGTTAACTCTGAGGGTGATTCCAAAACGAGTGTAACGAGATAATGCCTTCGGTTTCGTTCGAACCCGGAACGAACTTGTATGGATTGAATGCTTTCAGCACATCGTCAGGCGGACGATGAGCATTCTAAGTGATATGTTCTGATTAAAGGTAATCGTAAACCTCAAGCCTCATCAACCGGGAATGGCTAAAACAGGGGAGGTGCAGCAAGGCTTCGTGGGTAGCACCCACTGAGAGCAAGATAGATCCCTGTCTAGAGGTCCCTTTTCTTTTATTCGGCTTAGTGTGTGGTTGGTCGCGCCAACTACGGGATTGTCTTGTTCGGGATTATCCAGTAAGGGATGGTTCCGGCTTTGTGTTGCAGGGGAGCGGGCGTACTCCTCGGTACGGTGATCTAGGCCACGTACTGTGACGGGCGGTACCCCAGTAGCCCTGCCATTGTATGGAATCCAAACTCCAATAAGTGCCGTACGTATTAGTTGTGCCCAACTATGTTGGAATGTGAGATGTAAGCATTTCAGCTATTTCTGTATTTTACTTGGAAACCCTAGACCCTATTATAATATAACTGGATTTCATATCAAATGTTTTAGTTAGCGTAAGGTAAAAACTTACCCATGTTTATGTGTGGGGAGTCTTACGTGATACTTTTGTTTTCAAAGGTTTTCAAAGTTAAGCAATTTAAACCGTTTACTCACACCAGACCCATGTCTGACCCAAGTGTTTATTTTCTGTTTTATTAAACTCTTGGGTACTCAATATTGTATTGAGTAGTCGAGGGATTCAGGTTAGTCTTGACGAATACTGGAGGAGCTGAGGAGCAGGAGGCTTCAGCGAGTAGATATATAGAGTTTCCGCTGTGTTTGTATTAGTCTGTATTGTACTGATGTACTTGTGTTGTATAATAGACAGAAGTTTATAACTGTCTATTCTGTGATGTATAAGTTGTGTAACTCTGATGTAATATGATACTATGTAATATTTTATGTGATATATTATATTTTATTCATTCCGCTGTGAGATTCTGATGTGTTGTTCTTTCTTCTTTTCTATCTTTTCTTCTTCTATCCCTTTCTTTCTTCATAACGATGCGTCTTTCTGGGCAAAGAAAGCCGGGTCGTTACAGTTGGTATCAGAGCTGTAGGTTGAGTGAATACCTAGGCTCTGAAGTGGTGTCTATCTTGAGAGCGCGTAATTGTTAGTTATATAAAAATGGTTTTATATTGTGTTAATTGATCGGTTGAGTGGTATATGGATTCTGGTCAATACGAGTAGCTAACGTTATTGATAGGGATCTCTAAACACTTGAACCAGGCCAACGGACACAATATTGTTTTAAAGAGGTAAATGAAATAATTTTACCCAGAAATAATTTCTATATAAAAAGTATCATTTTAAATATATATATCTATTCTACCTATTTGTTGGGTTACCCATACAGGTTTTCCAATATAGGATATAAAGGTAGATAGGGTAGTGGTGTGTGTAACACGACTACCAATGGTTGGAGTCTGAGTGTTGAGGTTGGAAGTGTATCTGTCGAGACTGTAGACCCAATACCGTCTCGAGTAAGCTTTGCTGTGGTGAAGGATTTCATCGATCTCCGAAGGAAACTGTAATGGTTCGGAGTTTATCTTTGAAGTATGGATGAGTAGAGTTGGATCTGTCGGGTAGGCAGAAGTGTGTGATGGTACCTTGATACCTCAGGTAATAGTAGCTGTATGATGAGATACAGTGACGATGGATGTTCCCGAAGATGTTTTCTTTGGAACAAGATTAAGGAAGTGTGAATGCTTCGGTGTTGTGGCTGAGTTCAGCATGGTGTTTCTGCTTTGGTTTGGAGTTCGAGTTTCTCGAAGATCTTTGGAATAGGAAGTCCTTGGCATCAGTGTCAACAGTGCGACTCGGAGTGTTCTATGTTGGCAGAAAGTTTCTGGCTGAGCAGTTTTCTGAAGGTGAAGTTCAGAAGCAGTAGAGTGAATCCATTTCTTCGATGGATTGGTTAGTCAAATATAAGCTGTTCTGATTAGTGAAGAGAGAACAGTTATCTTTGGAAATTAGGCCGAGCTGATCGCAAAAGTGACTTGCGATTGTTTGAGTGTTCTCTTGGGATTATTGGAGATTGAGATTCCGTATCGACTTAATTCGTGGAGTTACCAGAAGTTCAGCATAGTAGAAGGATGTCTCCTAGAGAATAATTTGGTGAAGCAGCTCAGGATTCTTTGGAGAGGGATTGATCAGTTCTAATTTCTAGAGGGGATTCTGCTAGGATGTTTTGACCAAATGGAATGGAGTCGCTAAGATTTTATGGTATGGTGAACTGTGGATGATCAAGTTTGTGCTCGAGTTTCTCCGACGGCATTCTCATCTGTTCAAGATCAGAATTGTGCAGCGAAAGCAAGATAGCAGCTATTCTAGAGTGGGAGCGACCGAGAGTTGTAATTTTCTTCGAGTAGAGGATTTCTATAGGAAATTCAAGTGTATCTCTAAGTGTGAACAAATTTTCAGGATTTGGAGGTAAAGTTGTCAAGTGCAACTGTTTTGACTATTTCAGATAGGAGAGGTAGTTCGAAGTTCTCTAATGAGTGTGGAGTAGAGTTATGTTCTGTATTTCAGTGTATTTTTGGAAGAACCATTTTGTTGAATAGAATCCAGAAATTTGTTTGATATTGGTCTAGTTTGTTTCAAGAGGCATCAGCAAGAGTTAAGCTGATCAAGAAGAATGAAGTGACTCAGGATTATCAGGAGAGTTATGCAGTTAAGAATTGATGGAATTTGGATTTTGAAGTTGAAATTTGGATATTGTTTAAGTTTTCTCTGATCAAAGGAGATATAAGATTTAGTAAGACTGAAGAGTTAGCTCCGGAAGTACTATGAGATTTTTCTGTGTTCTCAAAAGGATTAGTTCTTTGATCTATAGGATTGAGTTGCCGATTCGGATAACTGGAATTCATTTTATTTCACATATCTCTGAGGAATATGTGTATGATTCATCGAGTAATGGAATCAGCAGTTCAGAAGGATAGTTGGGATGGTTTTGAGTTTAGTCTGATATCTTGTTCAGATTGTGATCTAGAAGGGAAGGAGTTCTAGATTATTGTAGATAGTTAGTTAAGATCCTGTAGAACGAGTATCCCGGTATATATATATATACTTGGGGAAACTCGAGGAAATTCTATCCAGATTTTGACTGGATAGTTAAATTTGTTTGATTAAATTGTTTGCTATGGTTGTTAGAATATGATTGATATCTATGGTTGCTGTTTAAAATAAAATTTTGCCGGGTTATTAAATTATCTTTGCTTTTAAATTTCGGGGACGAAATTATTTTAAGGGGGGAGGAATGTGATATCCCGGAAATTTGGCAATATCAATTTAATAATCTTTATTAATAATTAAATTGATTTGTTGATTTATTTTATAAATTGACAAGTTTATTCATTTTAAAAGGTTAATAATATTTTAAATTGGCAAATTTATTTCTTTTGAAAACTAATAACATTTTAATTTGGGAATATCTTTTCTAAAATTTTAATTAGGAAGATTTATCTTACTAAAACTAATATAAGTGTTTATATTTATAATGTATATATATAGGTATATATATTATAAATAGGGAATCTTTAATTTAATAAAAGGATAAGTTATCAAATTATAATATATATGTATATATATATTGTTATTTGAAGTTATGTATTAAAATTAAATATGATAATTATAAAGCTAATGTTAAAAGTATTTTCCATTTAGAATATATATATTTGTATATATTGGAATGGAAAGAATATTGAATTTGAATTTAATAAGATGTTTTCAAACTTTAATATATATATAATTTGTAATTTGGTTTAATACTTTTGAAAATGATATTTTAAGATTTAAATAACAAGAATAATTTCTTATTTATTATAAACATATATTTTAAGTTTTATTTTGGTTAAGGTTTAAATTAAGAAGTTCAATTGTTTTTTTTTAGATTCTTTCCTTTTTAAAATTCAAAATGGTTTGTAAAAATATATATATAGTTAAGCTCAATTTCTTAAGCATTTATAAATATGTTATATATATATATATATTTGATTAAAGCATAAGTTATTATAAATAATAGTTTTTCACACTTGTATATTTATATAGAAATCTTAAAGCTTATTATAAAAGGATAAATACATTTTTATACATATAGATATTTTTAAATATACATATAGGATTTAAATAAATCAAAATAAAAAGGAATTAATACTTGTAAATAAATTAAAGACAAGATAAAACACTTGTAAACTTATGGAGACTTGGAGGCATATGTGTAAGTTAACTAAAAGGGACAAGTGGCATCATTTTGTTTTTCTTTAAAAATTTAACATTTATAAATAAATGTATGTTTAGAGAAGCCTGTTTTCATTTTACCACAGTCCAAATTCTTTCCTTTCTTCTCTTTTCTTAACTCAAAACCTGAAACTAAACTAAAAGCAAATGAAGATAAAAATCTGAGAATTTAAAATGTGCAAAATCAAGTTGAAAGTAAATGCTGCAACTTCAAATCAACCTACAACTAAAATGGAGTTCAACTGCAATTCAAATCTTCTGCAATTCAAAAGGAATCAAGACCAACTCAGTAGTTTCAACTTTAAACAACATCAAATTGAAGGCATGCAAAGGTTTCCATCAGCAAAGCAAATTTAAAGCTTTCACGGATCAAAATTTTAAAACCTGGAAGTAGTAAACTGCTCTGCTTTGTTCTCTGCAATTAAATAGGTGAGTAAATAATTTTAAAAACAGTTTGATCTGTATTTTTTTTAACATGCATGTGATGATCTGAAAATTTATCTTGATGTTTTCTGGAAAACATTTTGTTTTATTATTGAATTCATAGTTATATTTATATATGCAAACATATGACTGTATATGTTATGTTTGTTCTCTGTTTGAAAAAAAAAACTGTGGCCATTGTTTTTAAGAATCCAAATTTCCCAATTAGATCCATATTAGCCTGGAATACATGAATGAAATTTGTTTGTGAATGAAAGATGAAGATCATAAAATAGATTCATGTTTTTTTTATACAACAAATTAGTATAAGTAAAGGATTTTCAGTGAAATCTGGATTTATGTTAAAAATCAACTGCACTAAAACCTAAATTGAATTATATACATGTAATCGCGTTGGAAAATCATGAATTTAAGCATGCATTTCGAATTTTTTTGTTGGGTATTTCGTATGTATTTGGGGTTTGTTCGGAATTGGGTTTTTGGCAATTGCAGTTGATTGGCATGATGATTGTAGCTAGAATTTTGGATGAAGCTTGTTTGCATGTTGGGGATGATGGGAAAAATGTCGCCGGATTTTTCCAATGGCTGTGGTGATGGAAATCGAGCAAGCTAGGGTTTAGCATTTTGTTTTGTTCGTCTGGGTTGCCGGAGTTTTTGCGACTTGGTTAATGGATCGGTCGTGATCGCGTTAGGGGGAGAATGAAGCTCGTGACGAGGCGGTTTGATGGAGTGGTCGTCGAGGTCTAATGGCGTTGGATGGTCGTTGGCGAGGTGGGTTTTGGTGGTTCGAGTTTCTGCGGTGGTTCGAGATGATGTTCGAATTTTGATTTGAACGAGTTTTGTTCGATCTGAGTGTTGGGGAGGCTCGCACGCAATCGTGTGATGGTTGTTGATGGTCGCGATGACCATCATTGGCCGGAGTTTCAGGTGCACGTGCACCGTGCACGGCTTGTTTATGCTGGGAAATGGAGTTGTGGAAGACGAGGTCACTCGAGTTTGGGTTTGCGTTTTCATCGTGTTCGACTCGAAGCAGATGGGGGTTCGTGTGGAACTCGGGGAATGTCTCAAGTGTTCGAGTGTGGGGCTCGGGTGAGTATGCGAATCTGGGTTCAAGTTTAAAAATAAATAAAACCAAGTTTTAAAAATGTTTAAAAGTTTTTAAGTTATTTAAACAATTTGTTTTCAAAAGGAAATGTTTAAACAAGTTTAAATGTATATTGAAAATAATTTAGTTTAAAATAAATGTTTAACTAAGTTTTAAGGTGAATTTAAAGTGAGATGTTTTTAAAGGAATGTTTAATTAAGTTTTAAAATTTAATGTTTAAATTGTTTGATATCTCTGATGAGATATGATTGATATATGATATGGATGTTTGGTTGAATTATAATGATAATGTGAATTATCTGTTTGGGATGATAATGTAGATTATCTATTGAGTTATCTATCTGTGTGTATATAGATAAGAATTGGATTGTTTTAACTTTAAAACAACTTGGCCTTAAAAGATACGTTTTGGATTTCGATGAGACCGGGATCGGGTTTCCGTATACCGGATTTCCAGGTCTGGAGACCCGAATACCACATCGATCCAAATTAACGATAGGTCGTGAATCTCAAGTGAAGATGAAGATTCAGAGTGCAAGGGTTATTGTCGTTAACTCTGAGGGTGATTCCAAAACGAGTGTAACGAGATAATGCCTTCGGTTTCGTTCGAACCCGGAACGAACTTGTATGGATTGAATGCTTTCAGCACATCGTCAGGCGGACGATGAGCATTCTAAGTGATATGTTCTGATTAAAGGTAATCGTAAACCTCAAGCCTCATCAACCGGGAATGGCTAAAACAGGGGAGGTGCAGCAAGGCTTCGTGGGTAGCACCCACTGAGAGCAAGATAGATCCCTGTCTAGAGGTCCCTTTTCTTTTATTCGGCTTAGTGTGTGGTTGGTCGCGCCAACTACGGGATTGTCTTGTTCGGGATTATCCAGTAAGGGATGGTTCCGGCTTTGTGTTGCAGGGGAGCGGGCGTACTCCTCGGTACGGTGATCTAGGCCACGTACTGTGACGGGCGGTACCCCAGTAGCCCTGCCATTGTATGGAATCCAAACTCCAATAAGTGCCGTACGTATTAGTTGTGCCCAACTATGTTGGAATGTGAGATGTAAGCATTTCAGCTATTTCTGTATTTTACTTGGAAACCCTAGACCCTATTATAATATAACTGGATTTCATATCAAATGTTTTAGTTAGCGTAAGGTAAAAACTTACCCATGTTTATGTGTGGGGAGTCTTACGTGATACTTTTGTTTTCAAAGGTTTTCAAAGTTAAGCAATTTAAACCGTTTACTCACACCAGACCCATGTCTAACCCAAGTGTTTATTTTCTGTTTTATTAAACTCTTGGGTACTCAATATTGTATTGAGTAGTCGAGGGATTCAGGTTAGTCTTGACGAATACTGGAGGAGCTGAGGAGCAGGAGGCTTCAGCGAGTAGATATATAGAGTTTCCGCTGTGTTTGTATTAGTCTGTATTGTACTGATGTACTTGTGTTGTATAATAGACAGAAGTTTATAACTGTCTATTCTGTGATGTATAAGTTGTGTAACTCTGATGTAATATGATACTATGTAATATTTTATGTGATATATTATATTTTATTCATTCCGCTGTGAGATTCTGATGTGTTGTTCTTTCTTCTTTTCTATCTTTTCTTCTTCTATCCCTTTCTTTCTTCATAACGATGCGTCTTTCTGGGCAAAGAAAGCCGGGTCGTTACAATGAGGCTGCCTCCGGGCGGTTGAGGAAGACTATGGAGGAGGCTAGTAAGGCGGAATTGCGGAAGATGGAGGCTGCTTGCAAGGAGCGGATTAATATGGCCATCTCGACAGTGGACGAGGTTCGGAGGGCGGATCTTGAGCAGGTAGAGGAGCTGTCGGGGAAGCTTGAAGCTGCAGAGCTTGCTCAGGTCAGGCTAAAGGAGGAGATGGAGGTGATGAGGAGGTCCCTTCAGGCTGACTGCTCGCGATACCGACTGGAAAGGGATGCTGCCATTGCAAGGCTGTCGGTTTCTGAGTCTCGTATGAGGGAGTTCGAGGAAAATGAGGGGATGATGGACGATATGCTGCAGGACATGTACTTTCGCACCTGGAAGCAGGGCAGCTTATTTTGGATTGACGACTACCCCCGGGTTATGGCTAGGATTTACCTCAGGGCTCTAGAGGAGGCCAAGGCTGAGGCGGATAAGGAGGGTGGAGCGGCCTTTAGGATGGATGTGGTCACCGCTCAGTTTACCAAGGAGGAGAAGACATCGGTGAAAGAGGGGATGAGGTTGTTCGCGGTTGAGGAGGCAGGCGTGGAAGTAGGGGATGACGACCAAGATGATCAAGGGGAAGTTGCTGGTAACCTCTACTTCACTAGTTTGTTCTTTTCTTAACTCTGTTGCTTATCACTAATGATTTCTTTTTATGACCGGACAGGTAGGCAACAGGACAAGGACAAGACTTCAACGCAGCCGGCTCCCTGATTAGACCTGGAGAATTCTTTTTGTGTACTTGACATGGCTGTATATGTCAGTCTTAAAACAGTAGAGTAACGTTTAGGTTGTAATTCTTGCTACTTGTAATAAATAGCTCTATTCTTGATGTGCAATTCTTTAACTTAAGCTGATTTTGTCGTCTTTTGAATGTTTTTGCTATTTTGACATGTTGCATAAGAAATATAGCCATGCATATTCTTGTAATTAAATTGCGTTTGATGTCAGGTTCTTGCTTAAAACATAACTTCATGACTTGCAGTGTTAGCGTGAGGTGTGAACAAATTATAGGCATATATGAAAGAAGGAAATACCGTCCTTTATATTTTGCTTGTAGATGGCAGCTTTGAATATCCTGTGTGACTGAGTAAGGGATGCGGTCCAGTATTTTGCTGTGAGTATCCGCTTCTATTAGTGAGTGTCTCCTATTTTGTGTCCTGCACTTCAGGGTTTGTTACAGAGGATAGGAGAAAAAGTTTCTTAAGTAAAATTGAAATATGCAAAATAGTAAAACTTCCAATCATGGAAGGCCTTCGATGTGCTTAAGTTCATGGCAAACGGGCTTTGTAGTCACTTTCCCTAGCTGTGGGTCTTGGAGACATTTGTCACCCATCTTACGCCTCCGCGGGGAGTTAATTCTTTTTTTCCACAGCCGCACTTAAGACACATCAGAGCCGAGATCGCGCACAGTAACTACCCGGGCCATTATAGCCCGTAATCATGGGTATTATTTGATTTACTGTGGCCGGTTAGCGTGGGTGTCGATCGTCAACTGTGAACTACCCCTGGCTGGCCACACCTTATGTTGGGGCTTATAGTCGGTCCACAGTTGCCGGCGAGCTGAACGCCATAATGAGCTGCCTCGGCTATAGTCGGCCTTCTCGGTGGCTTATAATCGGCTCATTACAGTTGGCTTTAAGGGCCGTCGCGAGCAATGAGTTAACCCACAGCAGAGAGATGCCGGAGCAAAAGTGTCTCATTGGCGAGGGCATAGATTCGCATAGTACCTGTCAGGTCTTGTCCAGGTGAAGTTGAGCTGTGGAGTGCGTTGAGTGGAAACACTATACACATAGGATTTTGTTCAACAGAAAAGGATAAGTTAACAAGCAGCCAAGATATAAAGGAACAAGTTAAAAAAGAGATAAGGTTTTTTAAAGTGGTTCGGCACGAAAAAGGCCTACGTCCACTGATTCTCTTTGTTAATTCACTTCTTATGGGCAGTACAAGTTAAGAAAAGTATCGACGGAGGTGTTGGATGTTCCATGCCCTCTGGAACACCTCTCCGTCCACTGTTGACAAAATATAAGCTCCATTGTGGAGATCTTTATGAATTACATATGGTCCATCCCAGATTGGATCTAGTGCTCCGGGGCGGGGGAAGATTCGCTTGAGGACAAGGTCCCCTTCTTGTAAGGTACGATGCTTGACTTTGGAGTTGTATTGTGCTGCCACTTTTTGTTTGTGGGCTGCTGCTTTAAGGACTGCATCATTTCTTCTCTCCTCCACTAGATCCAAAGACATGTGAAGGAGTTCTTCGTTCTCTTCTGGGTTATAGTGGATCCTATGGTGGGAAGGCACAATGGTTTCAACTGGGAGCATAGCCTCCGATCCGTATGACAAAGAGAAAGGAGTATGCCCCGTTGAAGTTCTGAAAGATGTGCGATAGGCCCACAGTGCCGTAGGGAGTTCATCCACCCAAGCGCCCTTTGACTTTTCGAGTTTCTTTTTTATTAGAGTTTTCAGAATTTTGTTGACGGCTTCGACTTGTCCGTTTGCCTGGAGATATGCTACGGATGAGAAGCTTTTGTGAATTCCATGCTCTTGGCACCAGTTGGCGAATTCCTCGCTGTCAAATTGAAGTCCATTGTCTGATATGATTTTGAATGGGACTCCGTACTTGCACAAAACATTTTTGATCAAAAAGTTAATAACTTTTGCTGAAGATACTTTATTCAGAGGTTTTGCTTCCACCCATTTGGTGAAATAGTCGACTGCCACTATAGCATATTTGGCCCCGCCTCGGCCCATTGGCAGTTCGCCGATTAAGTCAATTCCCCATACTGCAAAGGGCCAAGGGCTCGTCATTTGAGTAATCTCAGTCGTTGGTAGCCGCGGAATCTTAGCGAACTTCTGACACCTGTCACACTTTTTGATGAAATCCAAGGCGTCCTTGCTTAAGGTGGGCCAGAAATATCCATATCGGAGTATCTTTTTTGCTAATGTTTGTCCTCCGGTGTGGTCTCCGCAGCTTCCTTGATGGATGTTGGATAAGATTTCCTTGGCTTCCCTCCCAGCGACACACCTTAATAACGGGTTAGAGAATCCGTGCTGATAGAGGATGTCTTCTTGAATTGTGTAGCGGGAAGCTTTCCTTAAGATTTTCTTGACTTCATTATGTCTGTTGGGCAATGTGCCGCTTTGTAGGTAGTCTCGGATGGGAGTCATCCAAGTTGCTTCTTCGATTGCAGCTATCAGATTCACTTGCTCAAAACTTGGGGCCATTTGCTTTGAGATGGTTACTGCCCCGAAGATGGCGATGTCTCTCATACTTGCTTGTTTTGCCAATTCGTCGGCCTCTTGGTTCTCTTCCCTAGGGATGTGTTTGACTAAGTAGTGGTCCAATCGGCTGAGAAGTAACTTGGTCTTCTTTAAATATGCTATGAGTCGTTCTTCTCGAGCTTGGAATTCTCCTAGTATTTGATTAACGATAAGTTGAGAATCGCTGTGAAGACACAAAGAATTGGCTCCGATTTCTATAGCAAGTTCTAGTCCGACTATCACTGCTCCATATTCTACATCGTTTTTGGTGGCAGCGAACTCCAACCTTACAGCATAGTGCAGTTTGTTTCCCCTGGGAGTGATTATTACCACACCTACCCCCGAGCCTTGTTCGTTCGATGCACCATCCACAAAGAGATTCCACTTGATATCTTCTGCAATTTCCAATTGCTCCTTATCTTCGTTGGTAGTGAATTCTGCAATGAAATCAGCTATGGCTTGTCCCTTGATAGCGGTGCGAGGGTGATAGGTGATATCATACTGACTTAGATCAATGCACCATTTAAGTAGTCGCCCGGAAGTGTCGGGACGATGGAGTACCTGCCTCAGTGGTTGATCGGTCAGAACTTTGATGGAATGGGACTGGAAGTAGTGACGCAGTTTCCGTGATGTGATTAGTAAACAGTATGCCAGCTTCTCAAGTTTAGAATATCTGACTTCTGCCCTCGTAAACCTCTTACTGACGAAGTAAACTGGCCGCTGCATGCGGTTGTCTTCTCTTACCAAGGCGACGCTCAGGGCGTGAGGTGACACAGCAAGGTATAGGCATAATTCTTCGCCTTCGCTTGGAGTCGAGAGTACCGATGGTTTCTGGAGGTGTTCGATTAAGTTAAGGAAAGCGGTTAAGCATTCGTCAGTCCATTCGAACTTTCCTTTGTCTTTCTTTAAAGCTTCGAAAAAGGGGACGCATTTGTCCGTTGCCTTGGAGATGAATCGGCTTAGGGCGGCCACTTTTCCATTCAGACTTTGCATTTCCTTTCGAGTGGAAGGTATCTTGATATCCTTTAGGGCTCGGACTTGTTCAGGGTTTGCTTCAATCCCTCTGGCATGGACGATGAATCCTGAGAACTTTCCTGATGACACTCCGAAGGAGCATTTTAGAGGATTCAACTTCATTCCATACTGGCGAAGTACTTGAAACATCTCGCCTAGGTGGCTTACGTGATCGTCGGCTTTTCTTGACTTCACCAGCATGTCATCCACGTATACTTCCATAGTTCGCCCTATTAGCCCTGCAAACATCTTATTGACGAGGCGCTGGTAGGTGGCCCCTGCATTTTTAAGTCCGAAAGGCATTACCTTATAGCAGTACAAACCCCGGTCGGTGATAAAACTAGTGTGGTCTTGGTCGGGAGCATGCATAGGAATTTGGTTATATCCTGAGTATGCGTCCATAAAAGATAACAGCTCGTGTCCGGCTGTGCTGTCTACAAGCTGGTCGATTCGGGGAAGTGGGAAGCAATCCTTTGGGCAGGCGTCGTTTAGGTTGGAAAATTCAATGCATGTTCGCCACTTCCCATTGGCCTTCTTTACCAGCACTGGGTTAGCGATCCATTCCGGGTAGATGGCTTCTCGTATGAAGTCATTGGCATGCAGATTCTTTACCTCTTCATCGAGGGCTGCTGATCGCTCTGCTCCCATACTTCTCTTTCTTTGTTTTACGGGAGCCTTGGTAGGATCAATGTTTAGTGCATGGCATGCTACGTCGGGGGAGATTCCGGTCATGTCCGCGTGTGACCATGCGAATACATCCAGGTTGTGGCGGAGAAAATCGATGAGCTGTTCCTTTAACTCTGCCTTTAGTTGGGATCCAATTTTCAATAGTCTACTCGAGTCGTGCTTGTCTACAGATACAAACTCCATAGCCTCTGCAGGCTCGGCGGTGGCCTCCTCCTCTTTGTCCCTAGGGTCTAATTCATTGAAAGGGTCGCTGGTATATCGAAGAGGAGGGGCTTTCTTTAGTTGCTATGCTTCTAGACTTTTTGTGCAGAGGGCAACCTCTACACCCTTCCCTTTATCCTTCCTGTGGTTGTTGCGAAGTTCAGTCACATAGCAGTCTCGAGCCACGTCCTGGTCTCCTTCTACTTCCCCTACTCCATTGTCCGTTGGAAATTTCATCTTCAGGCACCATGGGGCTAGGACAATTTGGAAGTCAGACAAGGCTGGCCTTCCTAAGAAGGCATTGTAGGCCGAATGGTTTTCTATTAGCACAAACGTCTGTTTTTGTACAACGGAGCGGGGATGGCTTCCAATCTCAACAAAGAGGTCCAGTTGCCCGAGAGGCATCTTTGCATCTCCAGTGAAACCGTTTAGTGGTTTATCGCAGGGAGATACATCCTTCATTGATAGCTTCATTTTGTCGAATGCGTGTTTGAACAGGATATTTACTGAGCTTCCAGTGTCTACTAGGATTCGGTAAACCTCGGCGGGGCCGAGCCGGGCAGAGATAACCATGGGATCCATGTGAGGGTATTGCCTTCCCTCTAGGTCACGTTTACCGAATGTGATGTCATCACTTTCTTTCCGCTTCGGGTGGCGCTCTTCTATAAACGAATTGACACAGTCTTTATTGTCCCTAAGCGACTTTCCATATCTTTCCATTTCTTTCCAACTTCTGTCAGCGATGTGTGGTCCTCCCGAGATGGTATGGACCACTATCTTCTCTTGACTAGAGCTGCTAGTGTTGCGGTTTCCTCTGCCGATCTCCGGTGAGGGTAGCCTTGGGTTCTCATTGGCAGGAGCTGGAGTCCTGTCCTGACCTTTTACATAGCGTTCCAGTTTCTTCCTTCTGATGTGTTCCTCAATCAAGTCTCGGAGATGATGGCATTCATTGGTGTCATGCCCATGAGATTCGTAGAAGCGGCAGAACTTTCCAGACTTCTGCGCGTTATCTGATTCCTTCTTGTATGGTGGACGTTTGTATCTAACTTCGCCTTGGGTGGCAAGGAAGATATTTTCGACGGTCTCATTCAAAGGAGTGTAAGTGTCAAATCTCGGTCCAGGCCGATATAGGCGTTTTTCTCCCTTCTTGCCCCCAGTATTGTCCCTGGAATCATTTCTTCGAACGTCCCTTGCTACAGCAGGGTCATTGCTGTGAGTTGCCTTATCCTGCTGTCCTGACTGCCCCTCAACGGCAGCATCCTCAAGCCTCATATATTCCCGGCTTCGTGGAAGAAATCGGGTAAAGTAGCTGGTTTTTCTTTCGTCAATCTTCTAGCAAATTTGGTGTCCGGATGCACACCACTACAGAGGGCCATTAGGATAAGCTTCTCATCGGCGTCTTGGACCGCGGCTGCTGCGACATTGAATCGGGTTAGGTATTGTTACAGTTTCTCTCCAGGTTTCTGTTTGACGTTGGATAAGGAATAAGCGTCCTTAGGTTGTTCCACATGGATACGGAACTAACTGATAAACTTTTCTTTCAACATTTCCCACGAGCTGATGGATCCCTGGGGTAGATGACAGAACCAGGAGATAGCGAGATCTGCTAAGAAGAGCGGAAAGCATTTGCACAGCACTCCTTCTGTTGCTCCACTCATGAGCATATGTTGTGTGTACCTCTGTAAGTGTACAACGGGGTCGGAGGTTCCTTTGTAAGGTTCCATTGTTGGCATCTTCCATTCTCGGGGAGTGATAGCGATTTCGATATTGCGGGCGAAAGGACTGGTTACCCTAGCGCCTATCCCTCGATCTCTTTACTCCCGTTGGACACACTCTCTGAATAAGCGTGCCATCCTTTCATCAGAATTTGGAGAAGATAGAAAGGAGTTTGGTTCTGTTCTGTGGGATTGATTCCGTCCAGATGACCTATAGGGATGGTATCGTCTATCATTCCTCATATTTTCCAGCGGCTGCCTTTGATCTTCTGGGAGCATGCTAGGGTCAGTTACAGTTGGCCCTTGCCTTGATCTTCCCCTGCTGGGTTCTGATCTAAGCACTTCCTCGGGTCCAACTTCGGGCTGGACTCTAGCTCGGCCCCGTTCACCGGCGTTTTCGTGGTTAGGCAGTATGACATGCTCAGCTACAGTTGACCTTCGCCCGGTACCTCCCCCGTTGGGTTCGGTACCAAACGTTTCCTCAGGCCTAACTTCGGGCTGTGCTCGGTCTCGGCTCCTACCATGGCTACTTCTACCGTTAGCTCCTTCGAAAAAGGAAGATCTTTGTTATCTCTGGGATCCTCTAGACTGGGACTCGCCCCATGATTCAGTGTTGCGGTTGGACTCTTCAGCATCCCTTAAGCGTGACATGAAATGGTCCACCAAGGCTTCCTGTTGGGATGTGAAGCGGTTAGTTACTTCAACCACAACCCTGTCTAAATCTGCCCTAGTAATTGCTACGGGCTGTTCTGTGGCAAGAGTGGTCGGATTAGCCTGTCCTTCATTTGGTACCGCTGCTGGAGGAGGACGATTTACTTGATTCGTGACAGTTGGATCTGGAAGACTGCTGGATGCGATGTTTTTTCCTTTGCTAACATCTTTTCTCGGTTTGGGAGGCATGTTTTCCAAGTGGCGAACGATGCTGTTAGGAAAACTGTTAAGTGGATGAAGCTGAAGCTTCGAGCTTCTAGCTCTCAGTGAAAGCACCAAAAATGTTTGCACAAAAAATGGACAAACACCTCAAAGTCGTATGGTTTAGTAGGTCTTATGTTGTTCTTAGTGATTTGGGTGATTTATGCAAATATATGAAAAGCAGGGGCTAAACTGTAAAAAGACATGCAGATTTATAGTGGTTCAGCCAGAATGTGCCTACGTCCACTTCATATGTTATTTCTCTTCTCTTGTTTAGATTACAAGTACAAAGCTTTGATACAAGTAAAAGAAAGTTGTTTGAAAGTTCTCTCCATGCTTGAGCTCTCAAAACTTGTCCCCCATTGTTGTACCCCTGCCCCTCTATTTATAGAGTGAGGCTGGGGGTAGGGGTCTTGGATGTGTATAACTGCCGGTGGGCCTGGGCTGGCGCGATCTGGCCTGGTATTGTTGGTCCGGAAGGAGCTTGGTTCGGAATGTCTCGGTCCGGTGGCAACTGGTCCAGTAGGAGCATTGTCCGGTAGGGTGAAGCTGGGTTGGTTCGGTAGGATCATGGTCCGGTAGGATGGCGCCGGGTTGGTCCGGTAGGGTCATGGTCCGGTAGTGTGGAGCTGGGCTGATCAGGTAGGAGCACGGTCCGGTGGTGGTAGGAGACCGAATGGAGCTTAGGCGAGCGCGAATGAATCAAGCTTCTTGGCCTTGCGATCTTCTGGGTGAGAACACGCCCAACATGGTGTGTTTAGATTAATGAGAAACAAACAATAAAATCATTAATAATGAGAAGTCTGCAATCTATACTGTTTATTCATATTTTTGCCCTATCTTGCTAGAAACAAACGAATCAAGAGTATACTCAAGAGTTACGTCAATAAACATAACCTAGAAATAGTTTATAAAATAATTAATAAACATAACTAAATGATAAAATCATGACCTACCAATAATATTTTTCTAAAATAATAACCAAACGATAAAACAAAAATAAAACAATTAATAAACCAAACCTAGAAATTTCTAACCTAGAATTTCGAGCAAAAAATTTAGGGTTCTTGATGCATCAACTTTGGAATTGCTGAAGAGCAATAAGCGGAGATCGGAGATGGCAAGCTGGATTGGAGATCAGAGATGGCGAACGATAAGCGATTACGAGGGAGATGAAAATTACTAGCTGTTATTTTGGTTTTGGGAGGAAGATGGGTTCTTGAAGGAAGACGTGAACTGATTTAAGTGTTTTGCGAGGGAGATGAAAATTTTGGTAGTGATATTTTCATTTTGGAGCCAAGCGTTACATGTGTACAGAAGAGAAATAAAGTAAAAAAGTAAATAATTAAAGCTAAACGATAACGCTTTAGAATAATGTGTTATTGAGTGGCATTATTAATGACATACTTTCTTGTAGTGCGACCCACATTTCGGAAAGTTTAAATCGACAATAATCCACACATGTTCGACTTAAACAATCCGGAACGTAGATAATCAATGGGGTTAAATAAGAAAATAAGAAGAGAAGAAGAAAACAAAACACAGAATCTCACAGCGGAAATGATAAAATATAATAATCAAATAAGCAGTCCATGAAGCCGTTTACTATACATTTAATTTTAATCTATACCCATTTACCAGAGTTTTATACACACACACACACACACACACACACACAACAGGGATAAATAATCAATACAGCGGAATAACATGATGCAGGGGATAATAATAATAGTAATATACCAAAACTCCATCTTCGTCCTCCAGAGAATAGTTTTCAATACGCTGAAAACTCAGGACTGACCCGAGCGTAATGAAAAAAAACAAAACACTCGTGTCGGGACTAAAATACTCTTATGTTAGTCAAATCAATATCACAAATATGAGTGCAATAACTTAAGAGATGTTACGGGATTTTCCATCTCCTAAGGATCTGTTAAACTATTTATATATAATAGTATACGCTATAATAGATCATGTCTATCAGTAAAATAAATATCAAAATAGCGTTAAGACTTTACATTGATCCACCTTAACACATTTTTACAGTTCTAAACCAAAGTCGTAATGGCTCGTATAGGGATAAATATGACAAGGCACGTGAGGCAATGCCCAAGGTAGGATTCTAGCAGTTTACCAATTATGGCTGGTCGTAACCCATCCGTGGCCGACCGCGACAATCAATCCAACCGACAAAAGGTGCACCCATCGAATACGAAATCACAATAGTAATACGAGGGATCAACATCGCTAGAGGTAGCTAACCTCAATGGCAAGACATAGGCTCCTGTTTTAGTCATTTTAATTATGACACGAGTGTCAAGGTTGTCCATCATCATTCTCTTACTTCATTCTAGTAAACGTCGCCAATTCAACCACTACATTCTGGATATCATCCACCGCGTACACGGTTGTCAAAGTGGTTCCAATATTGGTAGAGAGTATGACAATAAGAGGCTCCGGTCTCTTTAACAACCAAACGTCGTTTTCACACCAATTGGTTCTTTTACATTTCGAAAACAGTTCGTACTTGATATCAAAATATAATATTCGCTTCAAAATCAAATCCATTTCGAAATTTACCAAATTCGCTTCAAAAATCATATTTTACTTCAAAATGTCAATTCAATTTGATATATCGATTTCACTTTGAAATTTGATTCGAATTACAATTTAGGTTACAACTTCACTTTAACTCAATTCATATTTAAATCCAAGATTTAAATATAAACATAACACACTTTTAACCAGTTTGAATTTTAGAAAATAGTTTTAAAATAGTTAAATAGAAAATAATCTGAGTATAAAAAAAATAGTTTATATAGTTTAAATAGTTTGGAAAATCAAAATAATTTGAATTTTTAAAGGATATAGATTTTTAAACCGTTTATACTAAAATAATCATTTAAAATAGTTTCAAAGTCAAACCAGTTCACTTTCCAAATTTTCCAATTCAAATCAGTTCCAATTTCCATTTCGATTTAATCGATTCAATTTCGATTTCAAGTCGAACTCATTTTTCGACTCCAAATTAATTTAAATTCCAATTCCAAATTAATTTCACTTTCCAATTCCAAATTAATTTCAATTTCAAATTAATTTCAACTCCATTTCGAAATTAATTTAAATTCCAATTTCAAATTAATTTCAACTCCTATTCCAAATTTTAAACAATTTCGATTTATTTCGATTCCGAGTCCATTACCAAAATATCGATTCAAAACACTTAAATAAAATTTATCTTCAATATCCAATTAAAAATCCAAATCTTTAAATACCATTAAATTCCGAGCTCAATTTCGAAATATCGTTTTATATCACTTTTACTTAGCAATATTCAAAGTTCGAATTAAACTCCAATCTTTTAAAACAACACAATTTTCCGAAATTCACATCATATTTCGATTATAACTTAAAAACCTCAACTTCGATTATTTAAAACATTCCTATTTAAAATTGAAATTTCAACATTCCGAGCTCCAATTCAAAAATAATTCGATTTCCATAAATTCGATTTTTTTCCTTAAATCAAATCATTTTAAACTATTCCAAATCGAAAAAATTTCAAAATCATTTTATTTAACCAATCCGGTGTCCGTATATAATTTTCTATCCTATGGCCAAGTGAATCAATTATTTCAATTTAATTCCAGGGATGGATATATATCATTTCAATCCAAATCAAAGTGCTATAGATATTTTACATTTCAACCTATTTCTTAATTCATTCGAAATAATTCAATTTACAGTTTTATCTACTGTAACATTATACAAGATACTAACAGGATATATTAACATAAATAAACATTCAAACATCCAAAATATCAATTAAATCTCATCCATCACCATCCATCATCCAAACAGTCAATAATCGCAACAATCAACTAATTACCGATAAATTGGGAATTTTACTAGTAGTTAAATCCTAATTCAATTTTAACCATCAATCTAAATTCTATCAATTTATTCAGATGTTAATTAAAAGTCAAATTAAATTTATCCAACAACCATCAATAAATTCAAATTACTTCGCGATATAAATTTTACTAACAAAAAATATAATAGTCAAACGTGAGCGTAAAAACACTCACCTTTTATCTGAAACTGAAAATAATTTCAGCTTTAAATAGATTCCTGCTCGATCCCAAATTTTAAATGACATCGTTACGAATCTCAGCAACTCGTTAAACGCGAAATGGATCTTGAATGCATTAATTACGAATTTGTCGATATCGATATAATTATAAACATTAATTAACATTTGAATTAACATTTGTTAATAATAATTTAAACATAAAGAAAATTACACGTTAATCACGTGCTTACCCTAAACATCATCTTCCCGCTCAGACTATTTCTCACGAATCCCAGTACCATGTTCGGTCCTCACCACACTGCCTACCTTTGACCGGACCCCACCAGAATGCTGCCGCCGATAGCCCACCTCTGCCGAAGCCTATGCCGGTGGTCGGACCTCCTCTAGTGCCTCATATCGACCACGAGACCCAAACGAACGACTCCAACCATCTCGCGCACAAAACCCTACCGCCGACGATAACAAGATGCTGCTCCCCTCGCTCATACACCAACGCCTTACGCACGTGCGCTCGCCCCTCCGTTCGCGATCGATCGAGTTTTTTTTTAGTTTGATCGACAACTGTAACGACCCACATTTCGAAAAGTTAAAATCGATAATAATCCACACATGTCCGACTTAAACAATCCAAAACGTAGATAATCAATGGGGTTAAATAAGAAAATAAGAAGAGAAGAAGAAAACAAAACACAGAATCTCACAGCGGAAACAATAAAATATAATAATCAAATAAACAGTTCATGAAGCTATTTACTATACATTATTATATTTTATCGTTTCCGTTGTGAGATTCTGTGTTTTGTTTTCTTCTTCTCTTCTTATTTTCTTATTTAACCCCATTGATTATCTACATTACGGATTGTTTAAGTCGGACATGTGTGGATTATTGTCGATCTAAAATTTTCGAAATGTGGGTCGTCACAGTTGGTATTAGAGCCAGGGTTAGCGATAACCTTGGCTTTGTGGGGTATGACTCATTAGAGATAGGGTAGTAATACCCTAGAATGAGTCTGTTTGAATGTATATATATGAGAGAGCGTACTTGTTAGTGTTATGAATAGTTTTATATTGTGTTTACTTATCCGTTGAGTTGTTTATGAATTCTAGTCGATGTGCGGGACGTCGTGTCATCGATAGGGGTTTCTAAACACTTAAACGAGGCAAGTCGACGTAATATTGTTTTAAAATCGAATAAATAAAATAATTTTTCCTAAATTATATTATATACATAAAACGTTAATTATTAGCGAAATTATTGTTAGGCTATAATAATATTTAATTATCATCGATTGTTGGTTGAATTAAAAATAAAACATATACTTAATGAATTTTATTTTTAGAATTTGATGATTAAATTCAATTGAAATAAAATTAAAATAAGAATTGATTAAAATGACCAAGTGTAAATTAGTGAAATATTTTGGTAATAAGGTGAGAAAATTTGTATAAGTATATTTATAATATAACCTATATATAGAAATGACTTTAAAAATTGAAAATTTTAGAATTTAAAATCCTTGTGTTTTCAATTTTTTTTTCGAAGACTTTAAAAATTAATATTAATATTATTTGAAGAGTTTTGATTAGAAAAATATTTTGAAAGGATTTTTGACGAAAATAAAAGCATATTGGGTTTTGGTCGTTGGGAAATAATTCTGGGGATGACTGTAGCATCGCTAGTATTCATTTCTGGGTTTCTGGGTGAGAATTGCTACCAGAAGAAATTCATTTTCGATTTAAAACAGGTTTTGACTGTGAAATAAAAACATATTCTAAGTATGATTTAGTAAATATATGAAAATTGTTTGGACTTATAATTGAAAATAGTATATAAGATATAAGTTTGTAACTTATAAATTTGAATAGAAAAGAAATAGGTTATAACTTATAAATTTGAATAGGAAAATAAAACAAATTTAAAATGGTTAAATTTTGGTTAAGCAAACAAAGAAAAAAATTGAATTTGAGCTACGAAATAAAATAATTGGCTTAGCATTGTTAAATAAAATGGAGTTAGTAAAATTAAGTAAATAAATTGAAATCTAACTCAAGAAAACTTAAATAAAGTGAAATGTATTGAAATGAATTAGATATAATGAAATTTGAATGAATAAATTGTATAACTTATAGATTTGAGAATTAATAAGCTAAAAATGAATTTAAATTTGTTGAACGGGAATGATAAGAAAATTTAACTTGATTAAAATTAAATAAAATGAGTAATGGATTAAAATAAAATGAAGTTTAAATTAATATTAAATAAAATTGAATTAGATATTAAGTGAAACTAGGTAAATTAGTAAAGTTAATTAATATCATTTAAGCTATAAAATGAATTAAAAATGAATACGAACTTGAATTTTTAAATGAAAGGTAAATTAAGTGTGTAACAAATTGAATAAAAATAAATGAGGGTAAGAAAAATTAATGTGAGTAATTGGATTTAATTTAAAATTTGATGAAAATAAGTTAAATACAAATGAAATGAGTTTTAATAAATTACATGTTAATGAAACAAATTAAAGGATGGAAGTAACTTAAGAAAATTTAATAAACTGTGAAAATTTATTAATATGAATTGAGTTATAAAGTAAATATTTAATTTTGTAAATTAATAATATAAATTTGAATAAATGAAGTGAATTGGTGAATTAATAATAACTTAAGATATAAAGTAATAATAATCAACGTGATTGTGTTGTATAAAATATTTCTAATGAATTTAGATGATTTATAAATGATGTTAGTATATAAAGAAAGAAAAAAGGGAGAGAGAATAAACTAAGTGGAAATAAAACCAATTTAACTTAAGCAAAGTTAAGTGGAATAATTTTATAAATGATTCACCAATGAATTTATGTGAAATAGGTTAAACAAAAGTAAAACAAAATGTAATTTCACAAATTGAATTGAATAAAATTGAATATAATGAATTTGTAACAAATGTTAATAAATTGAAAGAAATCAATGGAATGTAAACCAATTAAATGTGAATGAAACAAATGTAAATTATTGAAACAAATCAATTGAATGTAAATACATTAAATTGTAATCAATCGAAATGTGAATGTAATGAATATTGGTTGATTGAATAAAAATGGATTGAAGCAAAATTACTTGAATGTAAATCAATTAAAAGCGAATGAATTGAATATAAATCCATTGTATGATTAACTAAATGAATATTAATAAGTGAATGTGTATCAATTTAAAATATATGGAATGTGGTATGGAATTAAATTACTTAAGTGTAAGAATTATTGAAATGAAATAATGAAAGTGAAAAAAAATGAATGTAATTATAAACGAGTGTAAATTAATAGAATATAAATTCATTAATGTTGATAAGTGCATGCAAATCAATTGGAAGTAAATAAATTAAATGAAAAATCAATTGAACATGAACCTAATTAAATAAAAGTTGGTTGAATGAAAATAAATTGGATGAATCAATTAAAATGTTGATGAAATGAATGCTAATAAGAAATGAAGGGTATAAATTAAAAATTGGCATTTGATAACGTAAATTCACATGGTTATGAATTAATTGGATGAATATTGATGGTTGGATGGTTTCTTTTGTTGCAAACCATTGTTATTACTATTTTGATTACATATGATTGTTGCATGTTGCATATTTGTGCTTGTATTATTGTTTGAATTCAAAATCTGTGTTATATGGTTATATTAGTCTTATACATGCTTCTATATCACTGTATGTTAACTAATACTGTGAATTTGAGTTGAGATAGGTACATACGAAGACCATTTGGACGTATACCTGGGTTTTACATGCTTTTGCTTGCTTAATACGAGCGAACTCGCTCGTATTATTAATAATAAGGTACGTATCTCGGATTACATACCGCGATTTTATATTTTTGCCCTTTGGGATGCCTCATCATTGAGATGAGATGTATATTTGATATATATTGATTATATCTGTGTTATATACTGAATTGTAAAAAAAATTTGATCGAACCGCATAAAGGAGACTCTGCCGAAATTTTCCGTAAATCCGGGAGTTAGAAAAATTTTAAAGTTTTAAAAATTTTTATAACTTGTTTTCTATATAAATTATATTTCCCGTAAAATCGATATCAGAATGACATAGTAGAAGCGTAGTAAGAGTTTTGCAAATAAGATGGTTATTGGTTATAAGTTAATTACTTTGAGAAAATATATCAAATGTTAAATTATCAACTTAACGCCTTTTCGAGGACAAAATTTTTTGAGTGGGGGAGTATGTAACGACCCGTATTTTTAACTATTTTAAACTAAAGGATTTGATGTAATTATTGAAAAAAAATGGTTAAAAATAAAAATTTATTTGAAATTTAATGATTTGTTAATATTGATTTATTGGATAATTTAATTCGTTTAAATTTAATATTGAAGATTTTTGAATAATTGAATTATGGATTTAATATGATTAAAAATGGTGTAGGAAATTGATCCAAATTTTATTTAAATATGAATGAAGATAGTTAACATTTAAAACTGGAGTTAACTGTGAATAATTAAAAATTGGAAATTTTATATTTTAATTAATGAGTAAAAATAGCCATTTTGGCCACTGTCTCGGATTTCGATGAAACCAGTTTCATCAAGTCTGTAATAGTGAATTATAATAGGATTTCAAGTTTAGTAGCGATTAGACTTGTCGTTTGGTCGTGCGAGCTTGAAACGCATTGAATTTAATTAAAATTAATTGATGCTGAAAAGCTATCTTCCGCATACGATCGAATTAGCCCTCGAACTAGTTCCAATGTGTTTGGAATGGGGGTAAAACATTATAAACGCCAGGTGACATGCTTCGTTTGGAGCTAGAGAATTTCGGACGTTAAACGGCAGATATTTTCAAATTTAATAATAGTATAAATATCCACCTTTCACAAATCGTGCAAATGGCCTATTCTTTGTTCCCCGTACGTTTCCCCTTTTTTCGAATCTCTCTTTTCAAAACCAATATCAGATTCAAGAAAAATAAAGGGCCGATCAAAATTAAAAAAAAACACCTCGATCGATCGCGAACGGAGGGGCGAGCGCCCGTGCGTAAGGCGTTGGTGGATGAGCGAAGGGAGCAGCATCTTGCTATCGTCGGCGGTAGGGTTTTATGCGCGAGATGGTTGGAGTCGTTCGTTTGGGTCTCGCGGTCGATATGAGGCACTAGAGGAGGTCTGACCACCGGCGTGGGCTTCGGTAGAGGTGGGCGATCGGCGGAAGCATTCTGGTGGGGTTCGGTCAAAGGTAGGCGGCGTGGTGAGGACCGAACGTGATACTTTGATTGGTGAGAAATAGACGGAGCGGGAAGATGATGTTTAGGGTAAGCACAAGATTAACGTGTAATTTTCTTTATGTTTAAATTATTATTAACCAATGTTAATTCAAGTGTTAATTAATGTTTATAATTATATCGATATTGACAAAATCGTAATTAATGCATTCGAGGTCCATTTCGCATGTAACGAGTTGCTGAGATTCATATCGATGTCGTCTACCATTTGGGATTGAGCTGGAATCTATTTGAAGTTGAAATTATTTTCAGTTTCAGATAAAAGGTGAGTGTTTTTACGCTCACGTTTGACTGTTATACTTTTTGTTAGTAAAATTTATATTGCGAAGTAATTTGAATTTATTGATGGTTGTTGGATAAATTTAATTTGACTTTTAATTGACATCTGAATAAATTGATAGAATTTAGATTAATGGTTAAAATTGAATTAGGATTTAACTACTAGTAAAATTCCCAATTTATCGGTAATTGGTTGATCGTTGCGATTATTGATTGTTTGGATGATGGATGGTGATGGATGAAATTTGATTGATATTTTGGATGTTTGGATGTTTATTTATGTTAATATGTCCTGTTAGTATCCTTTATATTGTTACAGTAGATAAAACTGTAAATTGAATTATTTCGAATAATTTAAGAAATAGGTTGAAATGATATATACCTATGGCACTTTGATTTGGATTGAAATGATATATATCCATCCGTGGAATTGAATTGAAATAATTGGCTATAGGATAGAAAATTATATACGGATACCGGATTGGTTAAATAAAATGATTTTGGAAAGAGAGATTCGAAAAAAAGGGAAACGTACGGGGAACAAAGAATAGGCCATTTGCACGATTTGTGAAAGGTGGATATTTATACTATTATTCAATTTGAAAATATCTGTCGTTTAACGTCCGAAATTCTCGAGCTCCAAACGAAGTGTGCCGCCTGGTGTTTATAATGTTTTACTCCCATTTCGAACACAATGGAACTAGTTTCGGGGGCCTAATTCGATCGTATGCGGAAGATAGCTTTTCAACATCAACTAATTTTAATTAAATTTTGTGCATTTCAAGCTCGCACGGACAAACGACAAGTCTGATCGCTACTAAACTAGAAATCCTATAATAATTCACTATTACGGACCCGATGAAACTGGTTTCATCGAAATCCGAGACAGTGGCCAAAATGGCTATTTTTACTCATTAATTAAAATATAAAATTTCCAATTTTTAATTATTCATAGTTAACTCCAATTTTAAATTTTAACTATCTTCATTCATATTTAAATAAAATTTGGATCAATTTCCTATACTATTTTTAATCATATTAAATCCATAATTTAATTATTCAAAAATCTTCAATATTAAATTTAAAAAAATTAAATTATCCAATAAATCAATATTAACAAATCATTAAATTTCAAATAAAATTTTATTTTGAACCATTTTTATTCAATAATTATATCATCCTATAATTTAAAATAGTTAAAAATACGGGTCGTTACAAGCAAGGTAGTTCCATTCAGCCGTTTAGCTTTTTAGCCATTCAACCGTTCAATAGAGTAATTATGTTCAGTTGTTTGGCGTTTAGTAGGTAGTTCCATTCAGTTGTTTTGACTGTTCAGTAAGTAGTTCCATTCGACTGTTTGGTTGTTCAATAGGCCCAATTAATTTATTAATTCTTAATATAAATACCATACTTTGAAGGTTTTCTTATTTCTAGGTCTAGTTCGGACTTATTAGAAGTTAGTTTTGATCTATTCCTTGAATGAAGCTGCACTTACTTTTCTAGTAAGGATTTGTTCCTCGCTCAATTTCTTTTGCCTCTCTATTGGGTTATAGATTTCTTCATATCCTCTGCCTTTGCCTTCTTGCGCTTTGCCTTTGTTTTAGAATTTGGACATCTTCGTCTTTCCCCTTTTACCCTTCTTGGGCTTTGCCTTTGTATTGGGCATTGGACATCTCTGTCATTTTTCTTTTTTCCCCTTCTTGGGCTTTACTTTTGACTTTGGACTTTGGACATCTTCATCTTTCTTGTTTATGCCACTTCTTGGGTCTTTTCTCTAATTTGGGCTATGGATATCTTCGTCCATTTATTTGTTTGTGCCCCTTCTTGGGCCTTGCCTTTGCTTTGAGCTATGGACTCTTCATCCATTTATTTATTTATGCCCCTTCTTGGGCTTTGCCTTTCTTCCGAAGTGTTATAGCTTATGCTCAATTGATCTTCCTCTAAAAGATTTGTAGTTGGTGCTAGGCTAGTCCCCCCCTTTATGAGGTGCTCCAGAGTGGACATTGGAGGCTTTTGTCCCTCCCTCTAAGATGTGCTCCGAATTGAACATCGGAGGCTTTTGTCCTGCCAGCTTGGAGGTGCTCTAGATTGGACCTCGAAGGCTTTTGTCCCTCTCTCTAGGAGGTGCTCCAAATTGGACATCGAATGCTTTAGTCCCTCCCTCTAGGAGATGCTCTGGATTGGAAGTCGGAGGCTTTAGAGAAGTTTTTCTATTGAAAATTTTGTTTGTGAAAATATTTTTTTAGCCAATTGAAATGTTTGTGAAAACTTTTTTGAACATCAACTTTTCTGTCACAAAACTTTTTTTTGAAAGAAAAGATTTTCCATAGAAGGAACTTTTTTGATAAATCGAGGAATCATTTCCTAAAATTGGTCTTTCTTTTGAAAAAGATTTTGAATTTTTGAACTTTTGATAAAGAAGTCCCTTCCCGACATTGCCATCAAGAAGATTTTTTGGGTCACTCCTATAGTAGAATGCAAATCTCAAATAAGAGACTAAGTGGTTATGATTCATGAACCAATAGTCCTTTAATCAAGAGTAACTCTTCTAATTAGAGTTTTTGCAGTGCTAGTTAATCTTAGTAGTTATTAAAAAATTTCTTGAGGAAATGTGTATTGGTCTTTCCTTTCCAATAATTTCGACAAGCTTTGAAAATGCTTTTTGTTAGGACATGCTCAGTCAAAATCTTTAGTGTGCATTTACTAATGCTAAGTAATACTTTCGAAGATTGTAGAAATCTTTCTTAATATGAATAATTATTTTCTCTGATCAATAGGATAACTAAAAATAATCCTTCTTAACTTTTGAAAGTAATTTTTCTCAAAGACGTGTTTAGTAAATCTTTTGGAAATAAAATGGCTAGTTAATAATGAAGTTGGTGTATATTGCTTTTCCATTTATACAATATATATAATGTAACCTTTTCAGGTTTTGTTTAGCGAATGGAATGTCTTGTTTGTAAGTCTGAAAAGTCACGATTCATGAACTAATAAACTTTTACTGATAAGCGCATGCTTTTCTCTAAGAATCCCTTCTTTTGGGGAAGATTTTGGATAGTTACCTTTTTCCAAGAATCGGTTTATGATGAAAGTTGGTAATCCAGAATTCTATAAAAGAAATTATTTGCACTGCATTGATTTAGGCCTCAAGATAGAGAGCTATTTTGTCTTAGATATTTGAATTATCTTCTTTCAAAGTCAGCCAGAAATTATGTAAAGATGCTCAAATTTTATGTTAATACATGTTCAATTTCAAGTACAAATCAAATTAGAAACTTTTATGAGTAAAGGAAATTTATGGTGGGCAATTGCCATAAAATTTCATAATTTGGCTGGAGTCTGAAACTGAAGTTGTAGAGCTGCTTTTTCCTTATATAAAAAGTTAGATTTTAAGTGTTTAGGCTATTCATTTTGGAATGAGAGATCCTTAAAAATTTCTTAATGAATTCCTTTAGAGATCCTAACATGATCATATCTGAACTATTTTTGACAAGACATGGCATTCATCAGTCTTATGTCCATTTACTTTGTGATAATCGCAATAACTTTCTCCTTTATTAGGCTCAGGATGGTTCTGTATTTTGTAGGAAGTAAAGAAATTTTCATCATTTTTTATGACGGCTAAAATGTGGGAGAGAGGTTTGTTTAAATTTACATAGTTGGATTCGAAAATCTCCTTCTGAATTTCCCTTCTACTCTTATTCCCTTTTGGCCTCTTGCTAAGATGTTCAGAATTGAACTTTTCCTCTTTCAGGTTTTGGTGAGATTTTTTCATGGCATGGTACATCTCGTCCATACGAATGAATTTTTCCACTTGAAAATGGAAGTATTATAGATCTTTACATCAATGAATGTAAAGATCTTCCCAAAAAGGAGGTTGCTCAATTAGCCCTTACCGAATTGCCACAAGTTTCCTTTCAGTTGCACTTTCTGCTTTTATTGTTTTTGTACTAAATCTTTTTAGGTAATCACCAAGCAATTCCCCTAGCCTTTGCTTGATATTAGCCAGCATACTGGAATCCATGGTTGGGTCTTTGTATATGTAAAACTGAGCCACAAATTCATAAGAGAATTATTCCCAAGGACAGATGGTCCCTTTTTGATAGTGCCTATACCATTTGATAGCAGCTTCATAAAAGGTTATGGGGAAAAGTTTGCAATGAACTGCCCCAAAAGCGTTATACAAATCCATTCGACTTTCAAAAGTTAAAAGGCGATCGTAGATCAGTAGTTCCATCATACTTTAGTAGATGAATTTTTATGTGAGATGGAATTCTAACAGCAAATATTTTCTCTAACAAAGGAGTTCTTCAAAAGCTATTATCTTGACTTAGGTCGAGGATTTCTTTCTCCTTAAGCATATCCTTTATTATTTGGTTGGTTTCACTACCATAGTAATTATTATATTCCTTGATTGAGCTATCCAATTGTTTGAGGAACTTTCTTACTTGACTTTCTTGATTTTTATTTTGTTGTCTTACTATAGTCCCTTTGCTTTCTTTTACTTGCAATCTTGGAGAGTATGCATCTAGTTCTTCATTTTGGATTTCATTTAGAGATTGTGCTTCATCTTCTTCTTCAATAAATTTCACCACCTTAAAAGATTCTTGAGATTGAGCCTTTTCAAGAAGATCTCGCATGACTTTCAGTTGTTATATTAAATCCTGAATTTTGGTCTCATTGCTTGCGAGTCTTGTTAAAGTTGAGTAGGTTAATGTTAATGTTAAAGGATTGGAGGTTCGAGTCCTCCTTCTAGCTCCAAAATGTTAATGAATAAATTCGTTAATGCCCAATAACATGTAGAAAATGGATTAATCAAAGAGAAGCCCCTTTGAGGTTTGTTTAAGTTGTCAAAGTCATAGTTGAGGCTTGCATGATTCCGAGCCCATTACAATTCTTTGTTTAGTCATCAAAGTCGAAGTCATGTGTGCTTATACAAGTTCGGAGTCGAAGTCAAATATGCAAATAAAGTCCAAGTTCGAAGTCATGTATGTTATGCAGGTTAAAGTTCAAAGTCAAGTCAGAGTGCAAATTATAATCAAAGACAAATATGCTAGCCACAAATCATAGTCCATAGGTTTTGCAATTATATGATTTCCAAATCCTTGTGTGTACAATGTTTAAGTGTTAAAATCGGTAAAATCCCCAAATTGATTTAGGGTTTCCAGAGTTGAAAGTATGTAAGAAGTAGGAAGAGAGAATACATTCAAAAATGGCACCCCTAGGTTTATATTTATGAGGGAAGAGCGACAAGGTCTTCAACGCGGATAAGCTTCAGTGATAGAGTTGGTGAGGACTTTGGCGACTTCGATGCTGTTATGTGCAAGGCTTCCATCTTACTCTTTTAGTAAAGATACGCGGCAACTACAAACTATGGCATCGGTGGCTTTCATCATGATGGTCGACGTCCTTTATGAGTAGGTGATGACTTCTCGCAGCATCATTAGTGAAGGTGGTGTAGGACTTCAAATTCATCCTTTTGAAGATATGCAGTAATAACTTTGGCGGCAACAACCTTGGCAGCAACAATGTTGCAGGGCATTGCCTTAAGTGACTTCATAATGTTGGCGTCTTTAATGATTGATGGCATTGATGGTTCCTTCATGATGATTGATGTTGCCTTATTATAGCATTGATAACTTCAGTGGACATTGATGATGTTCCTCGTCAACATCGCATATATAAGTGTGTGGCGCCCTTCAAGTGTTGATGTGATTCGTTGTATATAAGTGTGTGTCGCTTTGCATTCCTTTCGGTGTTGATGATCATTGGCATCATCGTAGAGCAACATCTTCGAAGTGCCTCAAAGTGTGGCATCGCTTTAGTACAATGCTTACTCCCTTCATGGTTGTTGATAAGCTTGTAATTGGTTAGTAGTGGTGCCGATAAAGCTTAGTGTCAATGAAATGTGCTATGGGTCACCTAGACAATAATTGATGGCTTTCGAAGTTGCTTGTACTTGATTCCTTTCCTTCATTTTTTATATGCGATACTGCATATACTCTTTTATTGATGAAGTACGATGTGATCATTGGAGCCGATATGAGGCAGCGTCGATTAAGTGCGCCATCTACCTTAGACTTTTTGATATGCTGTGATCCTTGATTGTCGATGTCGTAGAACTTCAACTTCATAAGAGGACTACGACTTCGATGGGGTTCGACACCATCGTTCCTTTAAAGAACTGCACTATTGACTAGTGGTGGTTGTATTCAACAGCTGTATTACTGAAGGTCGATGTCGATTATAAGTGGTGTAGATGATGTCTATTCTTTTGACATTGATCCTCAAGTGTATTGATGGTCATGTGTGTTTAATAGTATTGATGGCAGTCGACGTGATCAAAGAGTGGCTCTACATCTTCGAAGTCAGTATTGGTGAAAACACTTGTTATTATGAAGGCCTAGTCACTTCTTCTTATAATGAGGTACAACATCATCTTCTTGAAGCTTTGAACTAGAAATCATATCCTCTTGAGAAATTATGTGGATAACAGCTTGTGTTTTCAATCATCATCTCCAAAATCTTGAAAAATAATAAAAGAATAAAAATGGTGGAAGTGGATTAGCACTAATCCACTTTGTTCTTCACTAATCTTTCTCTAATTAGTTCAAATCTCTTCCAAACTTCACTAAACTTTCACCAATGCCTTAGGACACTTTAGGAAGCTTGGATCTAAAGTCAAAAGTGAAGAAGTGAAGAGGAAGGGGTGGTTCCATGTGTAGCCGCAAGCATAAGGAAGGAGGGGGTGATGTTGCTTTGTGATTTTGGTGCAAAATGTTGGATCTTTAGGCTTTGGAGATGGTTGGAAGTGTTCTTGGCTTTGTGAGGGTTTGTGATTGTGTTTGGCTTGGATCAAAGTGAGTTATCTCACTATCTTATATGTTTATATTGTGTGTGTACATATGTGTATGCAACTATAAACTTAAAGTGACATTAACTAATTAAACTTATAACTTTGGACCCTCTTGCTTTTGAAAGCAAATGACAATTTTATATTATATAATATTACTCCTACTACCTTCTATAACATGTGGGGTAACCTAAATTAATGTTTAAGTGGTTATTTGGATTGTGTGTTGAATTGCAGTATGTTTTAAAGTGTTTGAAGCGAGAATAGTCGCTATAAGTGCACTTTGATGTCCCTTAACTTTAACGTGTATAAATGGAAGATTTATGATCTTAAATAGGGATAATTTAATCTGGTTGTTATGTAAACATATTTTGGTGCATGGTATAGTAAATAATGGGCTTGAAAAGTTATAGAAATTGTGAAAGTTAGAAGCGAAAAGGTCGTTATGGATGCACTTTGAAAATGCCTCGTGTTCGGTGATTTTTAAACTCAACCTGAGAGACAGCCTAGGGGCTTCTTTGCATTGTTGATATGTAATATATGACCACTTATTGCTGCAAAAATATGGAAGTTTAATCATTCATTAACTTGTGAATCAAAGTTGCAAAAATGTATAGCAAGAAGGTCGCTATATGGGCACTTTAAAATGTTCAGTTTTGGGAATTTTTGTAATTGAATTGAAAGACGCCCTTAGAGATTTTTTTGAATCCTTATTAATTATTATATGTGTAATTATTACTTGAAAAAAACCGGAGTTTAAAAGATTTTGGAACTGGTCAAACAAATGGCTAAAGTTGGAGCAAAAATGTCGTGGAACGGACACTTCAGTAAATACCTTGTTTTCGGGAATTTTTATAAATAAATTGGGAATTATTCCTAAGGGTTTATTTCCATGGTTTTTAGATACCCTAGGAGTAGTGCTTACTATAAAAATTCCAAGTCTTAAATCGTTAGTTTAAGTGGTTGAAACTGGTTGCAAAAATTGTGCTTTTTCTATGATGTTCTTTATGAAGGACTTTTAACAGCATTTATAAATGTTGTAGTAAGTTACATATGGTTTTAGGTGCTTAAAAATGATATTTAATTTTGTTAATTTCTCTGATTTTTTTAGGGATGTTTTCTAACACATTTTTTAGTATTTTAAAGTTGGTTTTAAGTTTAAATATATTTTTAATAATTATTTATGAACTTTGAAAATAAAGGGGTTTTATAATTAAAACATGTTTTTTGTTTATTTCCATCAAATTATAAATTACTTATTTTCAAGTAATAGTTTACGTAGATATTTAAAAGCTATTTACAAGTTTTTATAAAGTGTATGTATATATATATGTTTGGAAAAGTGAGTTAAGTATTTTATAAAGGAAGTTTTGAATTATAACACTTACGTTATAATAAACGGTTTAGTGAAGTTATGTAAAAGTATACTATCTTATTAATAAGTATACTTAGATCTTTAAAAAAGAATGTTTTAAAGATAATTACAAGTAGGAATGGTTTTGGGTTTGTCATGACAATGTGTTAACAACATTTATCTTTAACCCTTTTTTATTATACTTATGAATGTAAATAGATCTTTAAAAAGAATGTTGTAAAGATAAGCATAAATTGATTAGTTTTGGATTTATAGTGACAATGTTTGAGTACCATTTGACTTAAACCTTTTGAAATAGATTTGAGAATGTACCTAGATTCTTAAAATTAGATATTTTAAGGAAATGACAAGTATGGAACCTTTTGAAAAAAAGATAGAAAAAAGTAAAGGTTTAAAGTAAGAAATGTTCGTAAGAGGACCACTTTCTCATTAAAAAAGTAAGAAATCTTGTTAATATACTTATACCATTTGAGATAAGTATATGAATATGTTTTCAAGCATTGAAAAGAGTACAAATGAATAGTGTAAATTGATAAATGAAGTTTTATTAGATAAAAGAAGTTTTTACTAATAAAAGAGTTTTTAATTAATAAAGGCTTAATTAATTAAAAAGGGGACTAGAAGTCGCTTATGTGACTTGATTGTGCTTTGTGTGACTTGATTGCGCTTTGTGTTTTTGCTCATTTATGGAAATCATTTAGTCATGTACTTAGCACTAAAAGCCAATGAAGTAAGCTTGTCTATATGCGAGAGTTAAGAATGAAGTTTCTAGGTAAGGTTTTGACACAACTAATGCCCTAACTTACCTGGCTTCACTCTTGACCGAGGGATAGTGTAAGTTGAAAATATCAAAAATGTGATAAGTATACGAGACTTGGTTTCCGTATACGATCGTCTATTTTGAATTTGACAATCGATTAGTCGACTATCGAACTGGAAATTCATCGAATGGGTTTTGAAGAAACCGAGATCGGTAAGTGTTTTACTTATCAAATATCACTTCAAAACCGATATACGGGTTCTATGTTTTGGAAGTAGTTGTGAAATGGAATGCTATAGAATTGAACTTTCTATCCTTTTGTGGTTAGCATTAGCATTGTCATAAGACTTGTGCTAGAATCCTTTTGTGGTTTCGAGATATATTCCAGTGATGAAGACTCATGTGAGAGATGCCGAATATAGCCTCAACGTCAAAAATGACGGAAAACAGAGTAGGACACATCGTTTGGAGTTTTGCTAACCTATGACAGGGTATATCAACTCTAAATCTAAAGTATGCTTATTGATGTTGGGCGAGGGAGTTGTCGGTACTTGGGATCACAAGCTTTAGATATGGATCAGGTATGTTTACCTATGTTGTATTTAATCTAGAGATATACGATGCTTTGAGGTAGCTTCTAACCCTTGTGCAGAAGATCTGCTTCGGTTTGCCGGAAGCATCTCCACCAAAAATCAATATGTGAACATACCTTTGCAGTTATAATTATACCCTTAATATGTATGGTGTGATCAATGTAAGAATCATAGCTATTTTTCGATTTATATTCTTTACCCTAGGCATTATCTATTATATCGCCATATGTACCTATTAGATGGTTTGGATCTTTTGAGGGGATAACCTTTACGATGGTCTCAAAAGGTGCCGTTATATGTTGATTATATATTTCTTGAGTTTTTCATACTAGAATTCTGTCAAACGCATGGTTCTTTCCCCTAAATTTCTCATGTGCTCTTTTGAGTAGTCTGAGAATGACAGGTTTTTGTTGATGTTCTTTAGAGCTCGAGAAAACAAGCTTGATGTTTCGCCTACTGTAGTATTATTGTTTCCACTACATTAGTATTATGTATGTATCAACATTTGTGAGGATAGGTTGTTGTAACAGTCTAGGATGATAATAGTTGTTAGAATTGTAACTCTGAAATGCCACGTTATACCGCCTTTTGAAATTATATATTATTGTTTCATGGTGAGATTCTTGTATTGTGTTCCTTCTTTCTTGTTCTATTTATTTTATTTTTATTTTACTGTAACAAATTTTCTTTTCGGCACTTGGATGCTTGACACAAAAATACCATGGATGTATTAGTGTCGAAAATTGGGGGTCAAAAAGGCTAGTCGTTACAGTTGGCTCCCTCTATTGCTAATGTCTTTTGATTTGGTTTTCATGTTGAGTATTCAGTTTAGGGTTCAATATACTAATTTTGTGTAATGTTCCAAATATCTAAACCATTAGATTGTAATTAAATTTTCATTCTACATGACTAGTAAGTATAATTACTAACATTAAACAATGGAGGTCTAGTATTTAATTATCCTTCTATGAAAGTGTCAAAAATGAATTACCAGCGTTATTAGCCACTTATACTTTTCAAAAATCAAATAATGAATTTTTGAAAATCTACTACTCTAATACCAAATGTGGGAAAAAATGTAGTGCTAATGTCAATGGATCTTAAGGCTTCTTTAAAACTAGAGGAGGGTTAATAGTGTTTTACAACTTTTATGGAACTTTTTAACTTATTTTAAGATTTGAATCAAACACTGACAATCAATCAAAGATATATATACAACATGAAATCACATACAAAAATAAATGTAGTAGAAGTAAAATAATGAGTTAGAGAGATACACTAAGGATTTTATACTGGTTCATATTTCACCTACATCTAGTCCCGTACAATTTCTTGTATATATTTCTTTTCAGTCGCCTACTTTGAACATGTAGCAAACAAACAAGAATACAGTCTCGATTTCAAGGCAACAAGATACACCCTCCTGATTTCTGAGTTCAGGGTAGAATCTCTTGATTTAATTGGGCAACAAGATCACCTACTTGATTTAAACGGGCTACAAGAGCACCCACTTGATTTGAACGGACAACAAGCACACATAAATAAATAGTAGTAGTGAGTTGTTGATTTCAAAATACAAACAGTTGTATTTTGATATAAGATATCCTATAGTTCTTTTGATAGCACTTTCATCTTTGAATTGATGAGAGAGTACATGCAGATGTGTGAGTAGTTTGTAGAGAGAAACGTAGAGTTTTAATTTGATAGAATACGCAATGAGAATGTAGAGTAAGAAGAAGAAAGAAAAGTTGTTTAAAAATTCATTTTCTAACATGTTATATAGTGTTTGAAAAGATGTATCTATTTGTTAGGCAGATTTTTTGTCTAACTAACATCCTCAAAGTTTTCGAAAGCTTGTTCTGAAAGGATGTAGGTAAATTAAATGAATAGCAAAACTATGCAAAAAATAAGTGCCGAAAGGTAAAAGAGACACACGATTTGTAGTGGTTCGGGACCGAGATCCCTATGTCCACTTTGACGATTCTGCTTCTAGCTTTATTCCTTAATTTGGTCTACAAATACATCTATGACCAAATCCGCCATTAACAATCTTTTGATTAGAGCTTTCTAAAAAGAGTAAGGAATGTTAAAGGATTGTAGAATGTCGGAAAATCTTCAACCAGCCCCTTCTTAGTAGCACGTGTTCCTTTATTTATAGCAAAATTAAGGTTCTTCCGTTGGTGCATGGGCTTTTACTTGGATTGATGAACTGGCTTATTATAAGTGGCTTTGATTCAAACACTTGTCATCTTCTGATTAAATGTATTTTGATGCAGATTGCTGACGTGGTGCTCTTATATATATATCTTCTTGAACACCTTTCATTTATCCTAACCATTAGTCTCGGTATGGGCTATCAGAGCCGTTAATTTTTGACACTTGCTGAAACACCATTGGTTCAGGTAGTTGCTGCTCTCAGCGAAGCTTTTTGTCTTGGCTAGATAATGATCTTAGTCTCGGTCGACGCTTTGGTTCATGCTCTTATATTACCAGCTCTCGGATATTGAGTTTGGTACTTAAGCTCTCATTGGAAACTAAATGATGGGTCTCGAAATTATAAGCCAACGATTTTTTTCTTTCAAGTATTTGTGATTTATATTTTGTAGAAATTATGGTGTAACACATGCCCTCCAAAGTTCACCTCGTATGATTAATATGAGGTGGACTTTGGAAACGGTAACATTATATCGTGTTTAATACCTTGCTTGTTTATTCCGTTTCCATCATGAAGTAGATCCTGAGCATTCGAGTAAAGTAGTATTACAAAATCTTTTGGAAGCATCGCTTTACCAAGACAACTTGCCTAGAGGATTTTGAAAACGATTTGAAATCTAACCTCACCTAGAGGATTTTGAAAATAATTTGAAAACTAACCTCATCTAGAGGGTATTGAAAATAATTTGAAATAAGTTCCTAGAGGCGAAATACTCTACTACGCTCCAATCATCTAGACCTGGTCTTACATAGGTATTAGTTTTGAAAACTACTAGTGGTGGTATAATGCCTATACTTTGCACGAACGTGGCTCACTATACAGCACTAAACATGGTACTTTTGATTATGGCTTACTCTTTGCATAGCACGACTCGGCCATACCTTACTCTTTTGCACAACACTTTGGTTGTGGCTCACTAGTTGCGTTCGAAACAGTCGAATTCCCATGACTTACTATTTTCATGATGCTATCGGCTATGGCTCACTATTATTGGGGATCTACCAAACGCATGATTTTTCTTGACCATGACTCACTATAATGGGAATCCACCTAATTTTCTAATCTTCTTGGGATTCTACCCAACTTCTTAATCTTCTTGGGAATCTACCCAATGCATGGTACTACTTGACCATGGCTCATTATATTAGGAATCTACCCAATTTTCTAATCTTCATGGGAATCTACCCAACTTCTTGATCTTCTTGGAAATATACCCAGTGCATGGTACTACTTGACCATTGCTTAGTACATTGGGAATTTACCCAATTTTTTAATCTTTTTGGGAATCTACCCAACTTCTTAATCTTCTTGAGAATATATCCAATGCATGGTACTACTTGACCATGGCTCACTATATTGGAAATCTACCCAATGCATGGTAGTACTTGACCATGGCTCACTACATTGGGAATCTACCTAATTTTATAATCTTCTTAGTGATCTACCCAACTTCGTAATCTTCTTGGGAATCTATCTAATGCATGGTACTACTTGACCATGGATCACTACATTGGGAATCTACCCAATTTGTAATCTTCAATACTTTGCCTAATGATGAAACTAAGTAATTGCCGTGAGACAAAATCATTTACTTGGAAAAGCTAAGCAATTGCCATGAGGCGAAATCATTTACTATGTGAAACTAAGCAATTGTCGTGAGGCAAAATCATTTATTTGGTGAAGCTAAGCAATTGCCGTAAGGCGAAATCATTTACTTGGTGGAACTAAGCAATTGTCGTGAGGCGAAATCATTTATTTAGTGAAAATAAGCAATAGCCATAAGGCGAAAGCATGGCTTTCAAACTTGCATGATGCTATTTGATCAGAGTAGTAGATTAAAACGTTTTGATGCACTTTTTGAAAGTTGCATGATTTCACTTGATCACAGCAATAATCATGACTAAAACATTAGATGCAATGTTTGAAATGCTTAAAACTTTTAAAGACCATAGTTCCATGTGGCATACCAGGGTCATGGCTAAGAGATTAATTATTGTTCCAAACTTTTAATAAAGCTTTATTCAGGTTGTAACCTTATGTTGTGATAATGTTTCAGATGCTCGGCATTCCAAGTTCAAGGTATTATATTGCCATCTGGCCTTTTTAATCTATATGTTTACAGAGGGAGGGCATCATGAATTATTAAGGGTCCTTCTTGGGACGTGAGATCCATTTGCTAGATCCTTGGTGTTTGGAATTATCTTTCAAAGGACGAGGTCTCCTTATACAAATATTCTAGTCTGAACCCTTTTGTTGTAGTATCGGGTCATCTTCCGAATATACGCTGTTGTTCTCAAAGCATTTTGGTCCCGGAGCTCAGTTAACAAATCTAATGACTCCTCTCGGAGCTTTACATTCTGTTACGTATTATAATAATACTTTCGGTGAGAGGTAATATATAACTCAACTAGAAGCATCGCTTCATAACCGTAAACTAGAAGGAAGGGAGTATGTCCTGTCGAGGTCTTGGAGCTTGTGCTGTAAGCCCATAGGACGAAAGGCAATTCACCTGCCCAGTTGCCTTTAGCCTTGTTTAAATCTTTTCTTCAAACATGCTATGATAGTTTTGTTTGCTGCCTCTATGGCCCCATTCGCTTATGGATGGGATATCGAAGAATTTTTTTTAATAATATCGTGATCTCAGCGATATTCTACAAACTCTCAGCTTTCAAATTGAGTGCCATTATCCATGATAATCTTATGAGAGAGACCAAATCTGGATACTATATTTTTCATCGTAAACTTATATCATTTGATGGGAGGTTATGGTAGCCAAGGGTTTAGCTTCGACCCATTTTGTAAAGTAATCAATTGCCACTATGACATACCTTGCTCCTTATTTCATAGTCGGAAGGGGACCAACAAGACCAATGCCCCAGATATCAAATGGCCATGGACTCATCATTAGGGTAAGCTTGCTAGGAGGAGCTCTCGGAAGTTTTGCATAAATTTGGCACTTATCGCATTTTCTTGCATAACATCTTGGTTTAGTGTCTTCCAGTAAAGCCTTTCCTAAGTATTTTCTTTGCTAGCTTCTGGCCTCCATGGTGGCTCTACAAATCCCATCGCAGGCTTCTCTCAATAATCTTTGACCTTTCGAGATTGTTACACATCGAGAGTATGGAGTTGAGAATCCCATCCTATAGAGTACTCCATCTAAAATGCTAAACTTTAGGGCATTATATTTAATCCAACTTGCTTCAACAGCATCCGGAGGTAGAATGTCCATAGTTAAATATCAAATATATGGCGACATCCAATTTTCTTCAATTATTACTGGTGTTATAGATTTACTTCGGGTAGTCAGAGCTCATGTTATAGCTAACACTTCCTCCGGTACTTGTATGTTAGGTTTCTCCAGAATCTCAAATGGAATGAAATTGAACTCTCTTTTATCCTTTGAGCTTGCATATTTTGCTAAGGCATCTACCCTAGCATTTCGGTCCTTGGGAATGTTTTCTATGTGATAACTCCCGAAAGCTTCAAGTATCTGCTTCACCTGTTTAACATAGAGAGCTAACCTTGGGTCTCGGGCCTGGTAGTGACTAAGAATTTGTTTGACATCTATAGGGAATCACTATATATTCGGATCTATGAAATCTTAATGGAAATAGCCATCCTTAATCCAGTGATCATGGATTCATACTCGATGGCATTATTAATCGCTTAGAAGGCAAGCATGATTGTGCAATAAATTTAGTGGTTATCCAGGGTCACCAAAATATAGTCGAGGCCTGCCCCTTGTTCATTTGAGGCTCCGTTTTCATAGAGTTGTCAAGAGAGTTGCTTATTCTCGTTCCATTATTTTTTGGCTTCGACTACGAAACCAGTGCATTCAATAACGAAGTCAACTAGTGCTTGACCCTTGATTGTCGTCCTAGTTTCATATGATACCTCACACTAGCTGAGTTCTATGGCCCACTTCATTGATCTCCCTGCAGTTTCAGGTTTGCTAAAAACTTGTCAAAGTGGTTGATCCATAAGGACTTTAACATGAATGACCTAGAAATACGAACGAAGCTTTCCTGCCGTGAACACCAACCTTTAGGCGAACTTTTCAACTACTGGGTCGTGCTTCTGGGCTGCATTTAGCCTTTTACTTACATAATATACATGTCTCTGGATCCCATTATCATCTCTCACTAAGGCTGAACTTATGGCCTTATCCGAGGCGGCCAAATAGAGGAACAAAGTTTCTCCATCTATTAGTTTAGACAACACCGGGAGAGAACTTAGGTGCTTTTGCAGGTCTCCAAATGCCTTTTGGCATCCGTCCGTCCGTTTGAAAGTAAAATGCTTCTTTAAGAGGTAGAAGAAGGAAACACACTTGTTGATTGACTGGCTTATGAACCTATTCAAGGCAACAACCTTCCCATTCAAGCTCATTAACCCCTTTCCATTAGTTGGAGCCTTCATGTTGGTTATAGCTTTTATCTGATCTGAGTTTACCTCTATCCATCTAGCACTTACTATTAAACCTAGGAATTTCCTGAATTGTATTCCAAAGGTACACTTCTAAGGGTTCAACTTCCTCTAAGTTTCCAAAGAGCCTCGAATGTTTTGGTTAGATCCGAAACATGACTCTCGGACTGCTTAGATTTAACCAACATGTCATCAACATATACTTCCATGTTCCGACCTATTTGATTGCTAAACATTCGATTGACTAATCTTTGATATTTGCCTCTGCATTATTAAGACCGAAGGGCGTTACCTTGTAACAAAACAAACCCATGTTGCCGACGAAACTCTTATGTTCCTCATCAGGCTTGAACATTGAAATTTGATTATACTTGGAATATGCACTCACAAACGAAAGCAATTGGTGCCCACTAGTAGCATCTACTAACTGATCGATTCTCGGTAGAGGGAAGCAATCCTTTGGGCAAGCTTTGCTTAAATCAGTAAAGTCAATACAAGTCTTCTACTTCCCATTTGATTTCTTTACTAACACCGGATTAGCGATTCACTTCGGATAGTAAACATCTCATATGAAGTTATTCTTTAGCAACCTTTCGATTTCTTCTTGTAGGGCCATATTTCGAACCATGTCTAAAGTCTCCTTTTTTGCCTTACGGGAGTAAAATTTGAATCTATATTGAAGTAATGGCAAATGACCGAGGGGTCGAATCCTAACATATCATCTTGAGTCCAGGTGAATACATCTTAGTTATGCTTGAGGAAGAAAATTAGCTCTTCTTGGACAGATGGATGAAAATAAGTCCCTATCTTAACCGTCTTAGACTTGTCATTTTCATCGAGGCACACTTATTCTAGAGTTTCGGTTTCTAAAGATGTCTCGGTCTCTTGTCTCGGATCGAGATCAAGCTCAATTTCTTCTTCTCTCGATTTCATGTACAGTGTGAATGATCTTCCTCTTTTTCCCAGAAGACTTACTACTCTGCCCCCATTCTATCTCAGTATATTCTTTTAGATAGCTTGATATGTAGATTAATTCCCCAACTACATAATCTTCTCGCCATGGGAAAATTCTTAAGGGTTTCCTATGGCTTTCCATGAATTTAGAACTCATGGCATTAACTATTTCCTTAACTTCGAGGGGCGTAGGCTGGTTAATTTTGAAATTTTTCTCATAAGATGAATATTTTCGTATATTGATCGTGTTTAAGCTTGCATAATACAATTGTCTTGAGATCCACTGAACTCCGCTTACAAGCCTTCTCCTATCTCAGTGAGAAACTTTAAAAGTAAATACTTAGTAGACACATACACATCCATAGCGTCGAGAGCTAGTCTTCCAAAGAAAGTATTGTACACCGATGGGATTTCCATGATAACAAAAGTGGTTTCGAAGATCTTATATTGAGGTTCACTTCCAATTTTGACCATCAGATTATACTCTCTGAGAGGCATGGTTCCTTCACCATTGAATCCATATGTGGGAGCTTGACTAGATTTGAGTACACTCTTAGATAGCCCCATCTTATTGAAAGCGTGCTTGAAGATTATGCTAACAGTAGCTCCGGTGTCAACCATTATCTTTGCAACTTCTGAAAGTCCAATTTGAGCCGTAATTACAAGTGGGCCATTATAGGAGTGGTAGACACCTCGCTTATTAGAGTCACCAAATTTAATTTTTTGTCCAACCTTCTACTTTTTCTCAGCTCTCTTCATCTCATACATCGAGACTTCTCCACTTTTGGCTTCATTAATGTACCTTTTCCAATTACTATTTTTTGCCCAGCACTGTGGGGTTCTTCCAAAATGATGCCAACAAAGTTCCGAGGGGCTAGTAAAGACCTCAAGGCCTATGCTTGAGGTTGTGCACTTTCATTTCCTGTTGGAGTAGTGACTCCCTGAGTGTTATTGTATAACGACCAATTTTCTATCGAATTAGAAAATTGCTGATAAATTTTGAATTAAATTTTACCGCAAGCGCACGACGTACAATTTTAGTACGTGGCGAGTACGGGTCGATCTGTAGGGAATTTTTAAGATTTTAAAACTTTCTAATCAATCAAATTAGACCAAAATGAGAGCGGATTGTTAACTAACAACAAAATGAAGCTAAAGCTTAGAATGAAAATGTGATTAAAACTATGCAATTAGAAAACAATTTAGAGGCAAATACACTCTCATATTTATGTAAATTAACAAACATACAATCTATGATCTCTATTTTTGATATTAAGTGACATATGTGTTGCATTTATCATAAGTATGGTTTGTTTATGTTATTAGTTAACATAACTTAAACCATCAAACTATAATGCAACAAATAAACCACTTATCAATTTTTATAAAAATGAGGCCAAAGCAAAAACTATTTTAAGTATGATCTATTTACTATTGAAATTAGTAATATAGATCATCGAATTTTGTTTTTACTTTCATTTCAAAACCAAAAACTAATTAGTAAATATTGATGTAATTTGTGTTTATGTTGAATAAGAATAGCTCACTTGCATATGCAACATAAGCTACCAAACCCACTTGTATAAACTTACATCAAAATCCATTTTCATGAAGCACAAATAAAAGAGATCATAAATCATAGAAATGTTGAAATTACATAAAGTTAGAAAGCTTCATTACCCCTAAAGTAAAGGGATTTAGCTACTCATATGTGTTATCATATCAACACATGTAAGTTTCAACAATGGAAAGCAAAGAGAAGTAGAAACTAATTAAAAGAAAAGAGATTAACTACTTGCATGAAATAACATTAAACTAATTGCATAAATGTAAATCTAAGCTATGAACATGAAATGAAAGAGAGCATAGAAATAAACCTAAGCATAAAAGTAAAGAGAAGCATGTAGAAAAGAAAAGAGAAAGAGGCTAAGAAGCCATTTTTATTCATGTAACTTCGAGCTTACAACTTGCTTGCTAATTTTCCTAAGTAAAAATGAGAGTAAGAAGATATTTACATGTACATAAGAGGGCTATTTATACATGCATAAAACCCTAATTCAATTTTTAGGGTGCTTTCCAAAATGCCCTTTAGGAAGTGTGGCCTCCAAGTAACCATTAACCTCTAATTAATCCATCATTAAATATGCATGAAGCTTTAACCTCCACTTAGTTGTCCATTAGCTTCTAATTGTAGATTTAGGTAAGTGGGTGGGGTCCTCTATGATCATGAGCTTGAATTATTTCCTCTTCATTCCTTTGTATTCCCTTGTGCATGCATATATCTTCGTGAAACCCTCTTCCATACGCATCCAAATTCCTATAAAAATTATGAAAAATGTCCAGGTAAAAGTCCCAAATTAACACATGCACAAAATGACTATTTTGCCTTGTATGTAGATTAATATTTGATGATTTGAAAATAATTGAATTTTAGTTTTAAACATGTTAAAATACCCAAATATGAAATTTATTTAAATAAAAATAGATAAAATATGGATGTAAATATATGCATATTTACATGCACATCAAATACCCCCACACTTATCTTTTTATTCGTCATCGAATAAAGAAAAACTAAGATAAATCCATTTTCGTAGCGAGCACGATTGCATTGAGCGTATGCGATAAGTCGTTAAACCTCTGGGTGTCCCCAGTAGGACGAGTGTTGTCTCGTGAGGGTTTTCAGCGGATACTACCCACAAAATCCAAATGCAATGTGAAAATATTTACAAAGTGCAAGATTTATATATAATGGGATGAATGCAAGTTTTTGAAAATATTTACAAATGAATGATTTACTTTTAAATCGACACAAATAAGTTAAATATAAGTTTTGGTCATTTATACTCTGGGGACTTGGAGGTTTAAGTCATTTATACTCCAGTCCGCACTCTGGGGACTTAGAGTACTCCAATCCGCACTCTGGGGACTTGGAGGTTTAAGTTGTTTATACTCTAGTCCGCGCTCGGGGGACTTAGAGTACTCCAGTCCGCACTCTGGGGACTTAGAGGTTTAAGTCGTTTAGACTCTAGTCCGCGCTCTGGGGACTTAGAGTACTCCAGTCCGCACTCTGGGGACTTGGAGGTTTTAGTCATTTATACTCTAGTCCGCGCTCTAGGGACTTAGAGTACTCCAGTCCGCACTCTGGGGACTTGGAGGTTTAAGTCATTTATACTCCAGTCCGCGCTCTGGGGACTTAGAGGTTTAAGTCGTTTATACTCTAGTCCACGCTCTGGGGACTTAGAGTACTCCAGTTCGCACTCTGGGGACTTGGAGGTTTAAGTTGTTTATACTCTAGTCCGCGCTCTGGGGACTTAGAGTACTCCAGTCCGCACTCTGGGGACTTAGAGGTTTAAGTCGTTTAGACTCTAGTCCGGGCTCTGGGGACTTAGAGTACTCCAGTCCGCACTCTGGGGACTTGGAGGTTTTAGTTATTTATACTCTAGTCCGCGCTCTGGGGACTTAGAGTACTCCAGTCCGCACTCTGGGGACTTGGAGGTTTAAGTCGTTTATACTCTTTATACTCTAGTCCATGCTCTGGGGACTTAGAGTAATCCAGTCCGCACTCTGGGGACTTGGAGGTTTAAGTCATTTATACTCCAGTCCGCGCTCTGGGGACTTAGAGGTTTAAGTCGTTTATACTCTAGTCCGCGCTCTGGGGACTTAGAGTACTCCAGTCCGTACTCTGGGGACTTAGAGGTTTAAGTCGTTTAGACTCTAGTCCGCGCTCTGGGGACTAAGAGTACTCTAGTCCGCACTCTGGGGACTTGGAGGTTTTAGTCATTTATACTCTAGTCCGCGCTCTGGGGACTTAGAGTACTCCTGTCCGCACTCTGGGGACTTGGAGGTTTAAGTCGTTTATACTCTAGTCCACGCTCTGGGGACTTAGAGTACTCCTGTCCGCACTTTGCGGACTTGGAGGTTTAAGTCGTTTATACTCTAGTCCACGTTCTGGGGACTTAGAGTACTCCTGTCCGCACTCTGGGGACTTGGAGGTTTAAGTCGTTTATACTCTAGTCCATGCTCTGGGGACTTAGAGTACTCCAGTCCACGCTCTGGGGACTTGGAGGTTTAAGTCATTTATACTCTAGTCCACGCTCTGGGGACTTAGAGTACTCCAGTCTGCGCTCTGGGGAGTTGGAGGTTTAAGTCGTTTATACTGTAGTCCGCGCTCTGGGGACTTAGAGTACTCTAGTCCGCGCTCTGGGGACTTGGAGGTTTAAGTCGTTTATACTCTAGTCCACGCTCTGGGGACTTAGAGTACTCCTGTATGCACTCTGGGGACTTGGAGGTTTAAGTCGTTTATACTCTAGTCCACGCTCTGGGGACTTAGAGTACTCCAGTCCGCGCTCTGGGGATTTGGAGGTTTAAGTTGAGAGCAGTCGTATTTCCATTCTTTAATTTGTATTCATCTACTATATCGAGGCTAATGTCGTCGAATGAACAATCGAACCACGTTTGCTCACGGAATGGGATTCTGCCCCCCAGGACAAGGGACGGAATTTGAAAAATTGTCGATCGATTCTCGTCCGCTTGGTGATTATAGCTCTTCCAATCAAGTCAAGGAAGGAGGTATATGACAGATGGTTAGATCACATCCATGTTGGGTTAGATAGCCAAATCTCTTACAATTTGCTCCGTATCTCCTTCTAGAAAATAAGGATAATAGATTGTTGAGTAGACAAAGTAAGTTGCATATGTTCCAAGGTGCAGTCGTGTCCATATATTGAGAGCGATGGTTAATGAGTAGGAAGTCCACCACAACTACTTCAAGTCGGGCTTTCGAATAACCATTTGTGTTCGAGGTAGGATTTGATGTGTAGATGAACAAATCATGTCCACTCTAGACAGATCCCGGCGTCACTGAGTTTCAGGAGGGGCATCTGTATTTTGTCGAACTTTGTTCTATGACTCGATTTGAGTGGATGATCAGGCCATACCCATTCCAAGCCTTGCTTAGGTCTCCGAGTCAAACGTGGAGGTCGATGAATGGATGGTGGGTCATGTTGACTTTGTATTAGGCTCTGATCGTGATGAACTTTTCAATATTTAGTCCATAGCCCCAAATCAAAGGCATATGGTTGATGATGAGCGATTGAATTATGCTCGTCCAGATGTAACTCCATACGTCCGATCATGGTCTGCGTAGATTGGTTGGCAACCAAATCTGAGTACCTGGTCACCTGCATCATTTTGAAAGTAGTTTAGTTCAAGCTAGTCGTAGTTCATAGAACAATTGAAATAGAGATGGAAATGGAAATAATTCAAAGAAGATTATGGTAAATCTCATTGATATGTGAAGCAGCATCGTGTGCTCGCTATTCGACTCCGCCCCTGGCTTCTTTCAAAGGGATGTCGGCCGTCAACCGTCCAATTGATACTCATAGCCCTTTATTAATAGGCATCGTATATTCGCTGCCCGCCATTCTGCAGGACTTGTACATACTATTGAAGCTTTCCTTTCTAGGTCATCTTTTCGATCACACCTCGGAGGTGTTTGTAATCGCCCGTGTTAGGATCAGTGAGCATTTGGGAATATACAACATTCCCCTGATTTTCTTTAGACTTTGGTGTACTCTCTCGAGGTTGGTTTCCAGTACCACTCCGAGTCGTGAGTCTTCAAGTAGAGGTTGTCAATTGAACCTTTCAAAGAGCATATGAGCTGAATTCTGAAGTCTTGTTTCGGCTACTGGGATCTACATCCTTAGCCAACGGGCCTTCATTGTTATTTTTCTTAGTATGCTCCACTTCACCTCACTTTAGTCCTGATTCATTTTCTAAAAGAAACGATCCATAGTCGTAGGAGGCTCTATAGCTAACTAGCTGTCAAAATATATCTGGAGGTCGACTTTCCTCAAATGTGATTAGTATGATACCCTTGTTAGTATTTGGAATAAATTGCTTAGAGCCAAACATTGGTTTGCTTGGAGTCACTAAATTCGAAGTGCTGGGTCAGCGAAGAATGGTGCTTGGAGTCATCTTGACGTTTGCTAGAGTCACATAATCTATGTTCTCCAACCTTTGGGAGTACCGTTTTAATAGCGGTTGCTTGTCCGTTCCCTTGACGTCGTTCATAAGCTGCCGCTAGATCCTCTATGCCCTGGTCAATCATGGGATGTCAGGGAAGTGGATAGAATGTTCCTTTATTAAGTTGAGTTTTGAACTCACTATCCGGAGGCACTGCGTTGCAGCTAGGGTTCGGGGATCCGGAGGCACTGTGCTGCCGATCCTCTATCCGAGTCGTGAGTCTTCAAGTAGGGAAGTGGATAGAATGTTCGATTTCAACCGGTAAATGGCAAGCTTTCCCGTAAACCAAACGAAATGGAGACATCCCAAGGTTAATTTTAAAAGCAGTACAGTAAGCCCAAAGCCCGTCGGTCAATTTCTGATACCAATCCTATGCAGTTAAAGCGCTCGGCAGATTCAATGCGGCGGAGGTGCAAAAAGTCACGGTGGGGATATAGCGAGGATTTTAGGGGTAAGTATCTGAAGATAATGGATGATATAAAAAGTAATAAGAATAGCGGGATATAGCGGATGACTTAAAATAGCATATAAAACTCATACTTAATATTTTTACCAATATTTATATGGTAATTAAATGAAAAATCAACATTCAATTGAATTATAATTAATTCATAAATAATTCTAAATAAAAACATGTGCGAATATACTATAAATTAACGTAAAACTGGTATATAATGTTAGCACCAAAATTGGTCACTAACCTCGTTGAGAAAGATTGTGTAGAGAGATTAATGTAGAAGATGAATTAGAACTGAAATATAGTGAAATTCAATGCCAACAGAACAACAAAAACGAGAACACCAGATTTATAGTGGTTCGGCGTAACTGCCTACGTCCACTCTGAGTTTTGATCTTTATTTCTTTCATAAGTAGTTGAATACAGATACAATCCATATATTAATGACTTGAATACAAGTTTGAATTAAAAAGAGGAGAGTATCAAAAAATGGCAGAGTCTCCCCATTGTTCTCCAAAAAAGGTCCCTTTCATTGTGCTACTGCCCTCCTATTTATAGACGAGATGGGTTGGACTTCCCTCATGGGCTTAGGAACTAGGTGCCTCTGCCCATAGTAGGTGAATCTGCGCACTAGGCCAGGCAGGTCGAATGCTCTTGCTTTGTTGTGGGCCTGACAACTTGCTACCACCTCCAGTCTCTTCTTGATCAGAATCTTGTCTAGTGCTAATGATAATTTCTTCAACTGTCGTTTTGTAACTGGGCCAAGATGCCGGTTAACACTTGCCCCCCAAAGTGTGTCGTGTGAAGCAACACAACACGCTTTGAATCATCGAGTATTCCTTGTCTTCAGAAAGAAATCCACCATGTTTCTTGAATAGTTATTATCCTCCAATTTATACTCCCAAGGTGTTGTATCCTTCTTTGGTCATCGTGATGCTTGGTCGATTCCCAATATTATAAATCCAGGGTTGTAGTTCATCAGTGGCCATCCGTGTCTGATTCTGTAGAGCTAATAAGCTTCGGCTATCTGATCTAGTCTTCTCTTAATAACTCTTAGTGAGAATTCAATTTCTGTTGATTTCAAGAAGTCGAACTTTTTCGGATGTACACATGCACGTTCGGGTACATGTTCTTGCCATTGGCTCTCGGATGCGTTTTATATGCTCATTAGTCGTCGCCAACTCCATCTAGTTTAATTGCAATTCAATTGCGATTCCTTGTTTGTATTTTCTGTGAAATAAGGGTTGCAATCAGCCACTTGAGGAGTTTTCCAAACCTCTCTTCAGTACGTACTCTATGATTTTGTTCACAGCTTCAACCTGTCCATTTGCAGTTATAATAGATCATGGAAGGTCATAAGGACAGATGACGTTACGGATAAAGAAGTTGATTATTTTCTTCATCTTGGTCGTGGTTAAGAGTTCTTCATCTGCCCATTTGGTGACGTAATCCACTGCTATGATGGTGTATTTCGCACCACCTTTAGGATCGACAAGAAGATGATTTCAGTGCCCCCAAGTGGCAAACGGCTATGAACTAGCCATTTGAATAATTTCCATCGGCGGGGTTCCCGGATTTTTTGCAAACATCTTGCACTCGTCACATTGTCTAGCATGATCAACCGCTTCTGGGTTGATAGTTGGCCAGTAATACCTGTAGCAGAGTATCTTCTTTATCATGGTTTTCCCCCTGATATTATTACCGCATTCTTCTTCATAGACTTTGCTCAAGATATCATCATGGGCGATATGCCGAAGCATGGGGATGGATAAACTCCTTTTGACACACGACTTATTCTTAGATGATTTGGCGTGAAGCTTTCAGGAGGATCTGTCATTTTCCATTCCTCCGTTCAGTAAGAATTCCTCATTGTAGATAGTCTTTGATAGGAGTCAATCATGACACCTTTTCATTTTGTTCGCTGAGTTCGTGTGTAATGATGTAATACGTGAAGTCGGTTAGTAGCTCTTGGACTTGGCCGAGATAAGGAGCAAGACAATGCCCCTAGCAAGATCAACTTCCTTAAATTTGTATACTACTAATCAAGAATCACAAAAGATATGTAAAGTTTTCACTTCAAATCCTCTAGCAAGTTTGAGGCTGGCAGTCAAGGCTTCATACTAAGCATCGTTGTTTGTTACAAGTAAATCGAGTTTTAGGACGTAGCAGATTGATCGTTCCCCAGGAGTCATTATCATGACTCCTATCCCATAACACTGATCATTGGATGTTCCATTCGTGTACATTTTCCATCTTATGGTTGGTTCTCTGCTACTCTTCGAATAATCATCTGAGGTAGTGAATTTGGGTGTGAGGTCTGCTAATTTCCGTCCTTGGATAGCCCTTTGTGGAAAATAAGTGATATCAAATTAGCTTAGTTCGATATTCTATTTAAGTAGTCTTTCAGACGTCTCAAGTCATTGTATGCCCTGTCGTAATGGCTGGTAGGCATAGACGTTGATGGGGTGAGCCTAAAAGTAAGAGTGGAGCTTTCATGATGAAATCAATAGAGATTGTGCTAGCTTTTGTAGCTTCGGGTTGATATCCAATGCATGGCTCGCGATAGTTAATGAAATCACATATGCATGTCAGAATGGGTCCAAGGGAACATATCATCATTTATTCAGAAAAATCCAACTAATTCTTTTATCATCATTGCACTGAGCTGTGATCCAATATTCAGCACCCGGAAAGGGTCGCCATGGCTGGCTGTAATGTCGACCGTCAGCTTAGCAGGTGCCATCCCAGATTCTTTGAGTAAAGATGTAACTATTTTGCATAATATTCAATGTGAAATATGGTTGGGACGGTCAATGTGATGGTTACTCTGGTCGAATCCTAGAGTCTTGTCATGAGTTGTTAAGTCAAATAATGAAGGGCTCTGAATGCTCTAATTGATTATCTGCAAATGGCCAAAGATCAGGCTTAAAAGCACGTTGAAGGAAATGTCGAGTAGGGGCCAGCCTCGAGTTGCGTGCAACTGCATAGCTAGGTCTTGCTATGAGTTTGAATTTGCTTGTATATTCGAGTAACGCATTTTCTATTCAATGCATTCATGATCCTTCACTCGCCCTTCGGGTTGGAGTGACAGTCAGTTGCCCACAAGCTTTAGCATCGATTTAATGATTCCATCTCTAGGCATCCTTTCGGTCGTTGCCTTGAGTAGCTGTAAGCACTATATATAAGTTTTAATACTGAGCTATCGTAGCCAGTTTTTGGATGACCATGCGTCTTCTCCCAGTCTCGGGTTGATAAATGTACTGCATGGACGGTTGAGTCTCGTCCTAGCTATGTTTATGTTTTCACCTAAACTCCAAAGACATAGAGGTGATTGGTGAATAGTCGGTTCACATTCATCTTGCTTCTCGCTCGTGCCCCCAGGTCTGGGGCATATACCGATAAGTAGGAAGGCCAGCCACGCCCACTTTAGCTTTACTCTCTTTCCCGTTGAATTATGGGATCATGTCAGTCGATGGGAGACTAGGTCTCGCCTATCTTGGATTTTATCGTGGTTTTTCATTCCAAGAGGAATACTTTGATGCCACGTAAATTTTAGGGCATAATTTGGACAGTGGATGGTCATCCACGTCCACTTTGGTTTATGCTCTGTAATCAGATCTCGGGGTAAAGTTGGCTACAAATGTAGTTGGGTTATGCTCATCCAGTTTCATACTCCTCCTGACGAATCGAACGAGGGTGCTGGAGAATTTTTGACCAAGTATTCGTGGTTTACCCTCATTTCCATACTCTGGGGGTCATAGTTTTTCAAAAAACATCCGAGTCACATTCGTATGTGCTTGGTGCGGATCGGCATTGACGCTTGGTCTGAGGTATGATATAGTAGGTTGCTTGTAGCTTTGGATGCCGTTTCGATTGGTTCTGTATTGAGGCCTCCCTGCAGTCGCTGCCTCAAGTTATAAAGAATGCCACGCTAGAGCTATAGTAAGCTGTCGTATTCGGCTTTTTAGTGTTTTGTACCCCTGCTCCCAGCATTGATTTGGCCAGGTCACTAGTTGGATGGTCGAACTCCATCCTCAGCGGGTTAATAATCCTCCTGTCGATTCCAGGCCGAAGTTTGCGGAATAGAAAATGGTCGGAATTCACTCATCTATTTATCGATGTTTATTCACCACTCTACATTCTGGTGACTTAGTGTTATTCTCCCCCCGGTTGACTCGCGCCCAATTTGTGTTCATGCTTCGGTCCACGCTCCGGGGACATAGAGATTTGTCGAACGGTTTATGCTTTAGTCCATAGTTCGAGACACAGAGATTTTTGTCAACTCGTTTATACTCTAGTTCGCACTCTGGGAACTTAGAGTAATCTGGTCCGCTTCTGGGATATAGGGGATTTTCTGAAGTCGTCTATAATCTAGTCCATGCTCTAGGGACTGAGAGTACTGTAGTCCGCACTCTGGGGACGTAGAGGTTTTTGAGTCATTTATACTCTAGTCCGCACTCAAGGACTTAGAGTACTTTAGTCCGCATTCTGTCTCCCGTTCCAGAGGGTGAGACCCCCCGGATGGCTGAGAGTTTGCCTAAACCTGGTAGATAATCCTTCTCTTTAAGATTCTCTTTAAGATTTCGAAAATCGTTATTCTTTATGCAGGACTATTACATTCTAATGCTTGTTTTCCACGATTTTGTGCAGGCCGTTCTGACCCCGAGCCCACTCCGAGGAGCGATGTCGCCAAGGAAGTGAGGGAGAAAACAAGTGAAGCCACTCACGCAGGGGAGGCTTCTGGTCCAGATGCTCAGGTGATCGGAGCGCTTGATGAAGACAAGTCTGAAACCTCCTCTCCTACCGACGGGGGTTATGAAGTAGAAATTACAGGCTCCTCTGAGCACACATCCGAATTGAGCATGGAGGAGCGGCTCGAGAAAGAGAAGGAAGAGACGGTCAAGGTCATAGTAGAGCCCCGAGTTGTGGACTTGGACGATCCTTTGAACAAGCCGTTGAAGGTCATCCTTCCTGGCGGGTTCAAGCCCATGGAAGGCCCCCGTACTCCTTCAGTTGCTACCCCTTTATGAAAGAATAGTACCAAGGGTAAATGCTCTGGAGAGGAGCCGTCTGGAAAGAAGTTGAAGAAGCACAAGAATTGATTACTATCCTCGTTCAACGAGAGTTAGTTTAAGTCATGTAATTATTTCCATCTATTTCCTCAGTCCTTGTAAATAGAATGTCGACTCTGAACTTTGGAGGGGTTGTAATAGAAACTCATTTCTGAATAAGGTTCAGTTCCTTTTTCTGTCTTACAAAAGACTCTTATTGTTCAGTTTTCTTTGTGATTGTGATTTTTATCCAAGCAGTTGTGAGTAACATAGACTTCTCAGTCCACCTTCATATAACTCGGAAACTCTTCGGGAGTCGTTGAACTTCCATTCTGTGCTACGAGCACTTAGAATACTTTCTAGCCCGTATGTCAGGGATTTGACAAATTCAAGTCATTTGTGTCATAATTCATATTCAGGGAACTTGGAGATCCGATTCGCTTATATTCGAGTCCGCACTCTGGGGAGTTAGAGTACTCCAGTCCGCACTCTGGGGACTTGGAGGTTTAAGTCATTTATACTCTAGTCCGCACTATGGGGACTTAGAGTACTCTAGTCCGCACTCTGAGGACTTGGAGGTTTAAGTCATTTATACTCCAGTCCACGCTCTGGGGACTTAGAGGTTTAAGTCGTTTATACTCTAGTCCACGCTCTGGGGACTTAGAGTACTCCAGTCCGCACTCTGGGGACTTGGAGGTTTAAGTCATTTATACTCCAGTCCGCACTCTGGGGACTTAGAGTACTCCAATCCGCACTCTGGGGACTTGGAGGTTTAAGTTGTTTATACTCTAGTCCGCGCTCTGGGGACTTAGAGTACTCCAGTCCGCACTCTGGGGACTTAGAGGTTTAAGTCGTTTAGACTCTAGTCCGCGCTCTGGGGACTTAGAGTACTCCAGTCCGCACTCTGGGAACTTGGAGGTTTTAGTCATTTATACTCTAGTCCGCGCTCTAGGGACTTAGAGTACTCCAGTCCGCACTCTGGGGACTTGGAGGTTTAAGTCATTTATACTCCAGTCCGCGCTCTGGGGACTTAGAGGTTTAAGTCGTTTATACTCTAGTCCACGCTCTGGGGACTTAGAGTACTCCAGTCCGCACTCTGGGCACTTGGAGGTTTAAGTCATTTATACTCCAGTCCGCACTCTGGGGACTTAGAGTACTCCAATCCGCACTCTGGGGACTTGGAGGTTTAAGTTGTTTATACTCTAGTCCACGCTCTGGGGACTTAGAGTACTCCTGTCCGCACTTTGCGGACTTGGAGGTTTAAGTCGTTTATACTCTAGTCCACGCTCTGGGGACTTAGAGTACTCCTGTCCGCACTCTGGGGACTTGGAGGTTTAAGTCGTTTATACTCTAGTCCACGCTCTGGGGACTTAGAGTACTCCAGTCCGCGCTCTGGGGACTTGGAGGTTTAAGTCATTTATACTCTAGTCCACGCTCTAGGGACTTAGAGTACTCCAGTCCGCGCTCTGGGGAGTTGGAGGTTTAAGTCGTTTATATTGTAGTCCGCGCTCTGGGGACTTAGAGTACTCCAGTCTGCGCTCTGGGGACTTGGAGGTTTAAGTCGTTTATACTCTAGTCCACGCTCTTGGGACTTAGAGTACTCCTGTATGCACTCTGGGGACTTGGAGGTTTAAGTCGTTTATACTCTAGTCCACGCTCTGGGGACTTAGAGTACTCCAGTCCGCGCTCTGGGGATTTGGAGGTTTAAGTTGAGAGCAGTCGTATTTCCATTCTTTAATTTGTATTCATCTACTGTATCGAGGCTAATGTCATCGAATGAACAATCGAACCACGTTTGCTCACGGAATGGGATTCTGCCCCCCAGGATAAGGGACGGAATTTGAAAAATGGACGATCGATTCTCGTCCGCTTGGTGATTATAGCTCTTCCAATCAAGTCAAGGAAGGAGGTATATGACAGATGGTTAGATCACATCCATGTTGGGTTAGATAGCCAAATCTCTTACAATTTGCTCTGTATCTCCTTCTAGAAAATAAGGATAATAGATTGTTGAGTAGACAAAGTAAGTTGCATATGTTCCAAGGTGCAGTCGTGTCCATATATTGAGAGCGATGGTTAATGAGTAGGAAGTCCACCACAACTACTTCAAGTCGGGCTTTCGAATAACCTTTTGTGTTCGAGGTAGGATTTGATGTGTAGATGAACAAATCATGTCCACTCTAGACAGATCCCGGCGTCACTGAGTTTCAGGAGGGGCATCTGTATTTTGTCGAACTTTGTTCTATGACTCGATTTGAGTGGATGATCAGGCCATACCCATTCCAAGCCTTGCTTAGGTCTCCGAGTCAAACGTGGAGGTCGATGAATGGATGGTGGGTCATGTTGACTTTGTATTAGGCTCTGATCGTGATGAACTTTTCAATATTTAGTCCATAGCCCCAAATCAAAGGCATATGGTTGATGATGAGCGATTGAATTATGCTCGTCCAGATGTAACTCCATACGTCCGATCATGGTCTGCGTAGATTGGTTGGCAACCAAATCTGAGTACCTGGTCACCTGCATCATTTTGAAAGTAGTTTAGTTCAAGCTAGTCGTAGTTCATAGAACAATTGAAATAGAGATGGAAATGGAAATAATTCAAAGAAGATTATGGTAAATCTCATTGATATGTGAAGCAGCATCGTGTGCTCGCTATTCGACTCCGCCCCTGGCTTCTTTCAAAGGGATGTCGGCCGTCAACCGTCCAATTGATACTCATAGCCCTTTATTAATAGGCATCGTATATTCGCTGCCCGCCATTCTGCAGGACTTGTACATACTATTGAAGCTTTCCTTTCTAGGTCATCTTTTCGATCACACCTCGGAGGTGTTTGTAATCGCCCGTGTTAGGATCAGTGAGCATTTGGGAATATACAACATTCCCCTGATTTTCTTTAGACTTTGGTGTACTCTCTCGAGGTTGGTTTCCAGTACCACTCCGAGTCGTGAGTCTTCAAGTAGAGGTTGTCAATTGAACCTTTCAAAGAGCATATGAGCTGAATTCTGAAGTCTTGTTTCGGCTACTGGGATCTACATCCTTAGCCAACGGGCCTTCATTGTTATTTTTCTTAGTATGCTCCACTTCACCTCACTTTAGTCCTGATTCATTTTCTAAAAGAAACGATCCATAGTCGTAGGAGGCTCTATAGCTAACTAGCTGTCAAAATATATCTGGAGGTCGACTTTCCTCAAATGTGATTAGTATGATACCCTTGTTAGTATTTGGAATAAATTGCTTAGAGCCAAACATTGGTTTGCTTGGAGTCACTAAATTCGAAGTGCTGGGTCAGCGAAGAATGGTGCTTGGAGTCATCTTGACGTTTGCTAGAGTCACATAATCTATGTTCTCCAACCTTTGGGAGTACCGTTTTAATAGCGGTTGCTTGTCCGTTCCCTTGACGTCGTTCATAAGCTGCCGCTAGATCCTCTATGCCCTGGTCAATCATGGGATGTCAGGGAAGTGGATAGAATGTTCCTTTATTAAGTTGAGTTTTGAACTCACTATCCGGAGGCACTGCGCTGCGGCTAGGGTTCGGGGATCCGGAGGCTCTGTGCTGCCGATCCTCTATCCGAGTCGTGAGTCTTCAAGTAGGGAAGTGGATAGAATGTTAGATTTCAACCGGTAAATGGCAAGCTTTCCCATAAACCAAACGAAAGGGAGAAATCCCAAGGTTATTTTTAAAAGCAGTACAGTAAGACCAAAGCGCGTCGGTCAATTTCTGATACCAATCCTATGCAGTTAAAGCGCTCGGCAGATTCAATGCGGCGGAGGTGCAAAAAGTCACGGTGGGGATATAGCGAAGATTTTAGGGGTAAGTATCTGAAGATAATGGATGATATAAAAAGTAATAAGAATAGCGGGATATAGCGGATGACTTAAAATAGCATATAAAACTCATACTAAATATTTTTACCAATATTTATATGGTAATTAAATGAAAAATCAACATTCAATTGAATTATAATTAATTCATAAATAATTCTAAATAAAAATATGTGCGAATATACTATAAATTAACGTAAAACTGGTATATAATGTTAGCACCAAAATTGGTCACTAACCTCGTTGAGAAAGATTGTTTAGAGAGATTAATGAAGAAGATGAATTAGAACTGAAATATAGTGAAATTCAATGCCAACAGAACAACAAAAACGAGAACACCAGATTTATAGTGGTTCGGCGTAACTGCCTACGTCCACTCTAAGTTTTGATCTTTATTTCTTTCACAAGTAGTTGAATACAGATACAATCCATATATTAATGACTTGAATACAAGTTTGAATTAAAAAGAGGAGAGTATCAAAAAATGGCAGAGTCTCCCCATTGTTCTCCAAAATAGGTCCCTTTCATTGTGCTACTGCCCTCCTATTTATAGACGAGATGGGTTGGACTTCCCTCATGGGCTTAGGAACTAGGTGCCTCTGCCCATAGTAGGTGAATCTACGCACCAGGCTAGGCAGGCCGAATGCTCTTGCTTTGTTGTGGGCCTGACAACTTGCTACCACCTCCAGTCTCTTCTTGATCAGAATCTTGTCTAGTGCTAATGATAATTTCTTCAACTGTCGTTTTGTAACCGGCCAAGATGCCGGTTAACATATAACATAATTGAATTTAGTAGAATATTAGAGTATTTTCATTTCTGAATACATATTAAAAATTCAATTAAATAGATTAATTTCATAATTTTTGTAATGTATAAATGTCATTTTTCAATTCATTTCTTCTAAAGAAGATATAGCGGAAATAGCGGAATATAGCAGGAATAACGGGATATAGCGAAAATAGAGGGGCTTAAAGCGAAAAGGCTATATTTGGGGCTATATGGAAAAATCGTAGCGGTAGAAATCCGCTCTGAGATATAGCAGGGTTATAGCGGGGTAATAGCGGGGCATTAACTGCACAGGACCAATCTTTTCGATTTTTGTTGATAGTTTTCTCCAATATTTGTTTTATTTGACGATTTGAAACTTCAACCTGCCCACAAGTTTGAAGATGATATAGAGTGGATAACTTGTGGGTTATCGAGTATTTCTTCATTAATGTTTCAAAAGATCGATTGTAAAAATGGGTTCCGTTATAACTGATTATTGTGAGAGGTGTGCCGAACCTCGAAAAGATGTTTTTTTGAGAAATTTCACAACAATTCTATGGTCGTTAGTTTTGCAAGGAACGGCATTGACCCATTTTGAGACGTAATCGATAGCGAGAAGGATATACCGGTTTCCAAAAGAATTGGGAAAAGGTCCCATAAAGTCGATACCCCAAACATCAAAGATTTCGATCGTAAGAATGGGGTTTAGAGGCATCGTATTTCGTCGAGAAATTCGTCCAAGCGTTTGACATCGATCGCAAGTTTTACAAAATTCAAACGAGTCTTTGAAAAGAGAAGGCCAATAGAAACCACACTGAAGCACCTTTTCCACAGTTTTTCGAGGACCGAAATGTCCACCGCACGCTTGATCATGGCAAAGCAAAAGAACACTCCTGATCTCATTATCCGGAATGCAACGTCGGATGATTTGGTCGGGACAATATTTGAACAAGTATGGATCGTCCCAATAGATATATTTCACTTGGGACATGAATTTGCATTTGTCCTGTTTGGACCAAGATGAGGGAGTTTCTTTAGTGACTAAGTAGTTCACAATATCAGCGTACCATGGATCGATAGAAATTGAAAGAAGTTGTTCATCGGGGAAGTTCTCATTGATTGGCAAAGAAGATGGTGCGTTCGGAAGACGAGACAAGTGATCGGCTATGACATTATCGGATCCTTTTCTTTCTTTGATTGTAAGGTCAAATTATTGAAGTAAACGGATCCAATGAATAAACGGGATTTAGCATCCTTTTTGGCAAAAAGGTACCAAAGAGCAGTATGGTCAGTGTAGACCGTGATGTGTGAACCTATCAAGTAAGGTCGAAACTTTTTGAGCGCAAAAATGAAAGCTAGAAGCTCTTTTTCGGTTGTTGTGTAGTTGAGTTGAGCGTCTTTCAAAGTCATACCTGCATAGTAAATGACATGAAGGATTTTGTTGATGCGTTGTCCTAAGATAGCACCAACTGCAAAGTTTGAGACGTCATACATTATTTCAAATGGGAGATCCCAATTGGGTGCGCAAATGATTGGAGCAGAAATGATTTCATTCTTAAGGCGTTCAAAAGAAGAGATACACTCAGAGTTGAAATCGAATGGAACGTCTTTTCCGAGGAGAGTCGTCAAAGGACGAGTGATTTTGCTAAAGTCTTTCACAAAGCGTCGGTAAAAGCCAGCGTGTCCTAGAAATGATCGAATGTCCTTAACAGATTTGGGAATGGGAAGGTTTGCAATTACGTCAACTTTTGCTTTATCTACCTCAATGCTTTTATTTGAGATGATATGTCCAAGGACTATGCCTTGTTTGACCATAAAGTGGCATTTTTCCCAATTCAAAGTCAAATGTTTTTCTTTACATTGATTTAGAACCAACTCGAGATGATGTAAACATTCGAAAAAAGAATCACCAAAGATAGAGAAATCATCCCTAAAAACTTCTAGAAAGCGTTCAATCATGTCAGAAAAGATGCCAACCATGCATCGTTGGAAAGTAGCAGGAGCATTACAAAGTCTGAATGGCATACGTCGATAAGCAAATGTACCGAATGGACACGTGAAAGTCATTTTCTCTTGTTCTTCCGGAGCGATTGGAATTTGGTTATAGCCGGAATAACAGTCAAGGAAGCAGTAGAATTCGTGGCCAGCTAAACGTTCGAGCATTTGGTCAATGAAAGAAAGAGGGAAGTGATCTTTTCGTGTTGCAGCATTTAATTTTCGATAATCAATGCAAACATGCCAACCAGTTTGAATCCGAGTAGGAATGAGTTCGTTAACGTCGTTTGTTATAATGGTAAGTCCGGACTTTTTAGGCACGACATGAATTGGGCTAACCCACGGGTTATCGAAGATGGGGTATATGATACCGTTATTGAGGAGCTTAAGAATTTTGTCACGAACCGCATCTTTCATTTTTGGGTTAAGCCTCCGCTGTGCATCACGAGTGGGTTTGGCTTTGTCAATTAAGTGAATGTGATGTTGGACAATAGCAGGGCTAATTCCCTTAATATCGGTAATGGACCACCCAATTGCTTCTCTGTTTTTCGAATGAATAGAAAGTAAGGAGGTTTCTTGATCAAGAGAGAGAGTTGCGGAAATTATGACAGGAAACGTTTCATTATCACCTAAGTATGCGTACTTAAGGTGATCAGGAAGTGGTTTGAGGTTCAACTTCGGGAGTTTCTCGATCAAAGGATTAGGTTGATATTCGGACTCAACTGGAAGCGATTCAAACGGAAGAGTGTATTCAATCTCATTGGGTATTTCATGAAACAATTTTGCTTACTCAGCTTCGCGTTCGTCTTTAAGGTCAAGTGTCTTATTTTCGAAGTTTTCGTGAATTGCACTAACTTCTAATGCTTGGTCACGAGGTTCATTCGATTGGCTTTCAAGATTGAAAATGTTAAGATCCTAAGTCATGTTTCCAAAAGTAATTTTCATCGAACCATTACGACAATTGATTAAGGCATTTGAGATGGCTAAGAATGGTCAGCCTAAAATCAATGGAATTTGACTCGCAGGGTTTGTTATGGGTTGTGTTTCAACGTGGAATATGAATTGCCCTACTCTAATAATTACATCCTCGATTTCTCCCACGGGCTTCTTAATGGAGCAATCAGCGAATTGAAGCGTGACTTTTGTGGGTTTGAGCTCACCTAAGCCTAATTGTTCGTACACAGAGTATGGAATTAAATTGACAATCGCGCCTAAGTCTATCAAACATTTGTTAATCGTCTTGTCTCCAATTGTTCACGAAATCGTAGGGCAGCCAGGATCTTTGTATTTAACGGGCATGGATTGGGACAAGACTTCACTCAAACTGGCAGCTAAGAAGACTTTCTTGGGCACTTAAGTTTGTTGATTTTGGGTGCATAAGTCCTTAAGAAATTTCGCATACGTGGGGACTTGCTGAACGATGTCAAGAAGCGGGATGTTAACTTTCACTTGTTTAAAAATTTCCAACATCTTTTCCATTTCGTCCGAGTGTTTCTTGGGTCGAAAACGATGTGGAAATGGGACGCGATACTCAGTAGGCGGGTCTACTAGAGTAGAAGAAGAAGAATTTTGATTGGCATTCGATTCGATGATTGGCTCCCCATTCTGTTCAGATTCGTTCGTTGTTTTAGAAGTATCGAGAGAGGTTTCCGGTAAATTGTTTGGATTAATGACTTGATTATCAATTTGTTTACCGAAACGTAGAGTTGTGATAGCATTCAATTGGGCGACGTTGCTATCTTTAACAACATGGGCTTGATTTGAATTTGCGTTTTGATTTCTGGGATTTGGAATGGGCTGGCTTGGAAATGTGCCTCATTCGCGTTCACTTACAAACGTGGCTAATTGACACATTTGCATTTCAAGTTTTGCAATTGATTGGTTTGTGTTTTGCATATATGAGGTCAATAAATTTTGCAAATTACTGTTTGATTGAAGGCTTTGAGTAGTTGCTTTAGCCAACGTTTGAAGAGTTTTCTCAAGTGAACTTAAACGTTTATTGTCTTGGGGAGGGTGAGCAGCATTTGGTTGAAAATTTGATTGTTGTAGTTGATTATGAGACAGACCCGCAAAGTTTGGTTGAAAATGGTTGGGCTGAAAGGGTGGATTCGAAGCATTATTTGGAAATGCTTGAAAATTGGGATGAATCGTATTTGTGTTGGGATTGTTTTGGTTCCAAGCAAAGTTCGGATGGTTTCTCCAACCAAGATTATACGTTGGAGAAAATGGGTCATTTTTGGCTTTATTGAAAGCATTGATTTGTTCGACAGAATTAGGGCACTGATCGGCTATATGATTTGGATCGTTACATTTATAACACATGGGTTGGGAAGCTTGGTTCATTTGATTCGATGAGAAAATGTCATCGAATTTGTTAATCATTGCATCAATCTTAGCTTCCAAAGCCAAAGAAGATCCTACCGAGTGTGCGCTCGATCGTGAGTAAATTGATTTTTCGTTCGAACGTTCCTATTGGGACGACTTTTCGGTGAGGTTTTCAAGAAATTGCCAATCATCGTCGTGATCTTGGGCAAGAAAGTTGCCTTGGCACATTGATTCGAGCATGGTTCGTAAGATGTTTTCGAGTCCATCGTATAAGATTTGGCAAATCGTCCATTTTTCGAAGTTATGGTGTGGACATTTTATCAAAAGCTCTTTGAATCTTTTAAAATATTTTCCAAATGGTTCTCTCCTAAATTGATGAAAATTGACGATTTCATTTCGGATTGTACTTGTTTTTTCCAAGAGGTAAAACTTTTTTAAGAAAGCTTTTACGAATTCTACCCAAGTTTTAATAGAATTTGACGGTAAGCTGTACAACCATTTTTAGCGTAATCCGCAAGAGCGAATGGAATTAAGCGATGTTTGATTCCGTCATCAGAGAAGTTGTTGGAGTTTCATTGTTGCGCAAACTTGTTCGAATTTCGTCAAAAAGATGTATGGGTCATCGTGTTCAAAATTGCCAAATTTTGGAAGCGTGGTAATATGGTTCGAGTGAATTTCGAAATGGTTACCCGTAGGGGTGGGTAACGTGATGCAAGATGGAATAGAAACTCTATCGAGAAAGATTCTATCCATAAGAGTTCGAGGGGCATTCTCGTTCGTCATTTCGGGAGGATCGTCTGTTCGAGTTAAACGATTAGTTGTTGAATCGCGAGTCCAACGATTTGTTTTTGTGTCACGAGTCCAAGTACTCATGCACAAGTGAAAGTTGAGAAGAGAAAGAAGTTAGAAACGAGTTTAGAGAATGAAACAAAATTTGGAAAATGAAGTGAAAAATTGTTTTTGTTTTTTTAAAGAAAGGAAACTATTTACTAATGAAATTTATTTTTCAAAAGAAAAGTTTGATTTTTTGGCTTTTCAAATTTTTATATGTTTTTGTTTTTTTAATTTTCAGATTTTCAAATATTTACGAAAAGGAATTTTTTTGTTTTTGTTTTTACAAAATAGGAATTTGATTTTTTGAATTTTAAATTTTTTTTCTTTTTGAAAAGATTTTATATCTTTTTTTGGATTTTTGTTTTTGATTGAAAATTTTCAAAGGAAAGGAAAAAGGATTTTTTTTGGGATTAAAAACTAAGTTAAGTAAAATTTACAATTTTTTTTTGGATTTTGGATTTTTTTTAAATATGCATGAACTAATGCAACTAAATGAATGAAAATGACTTAATTACAATTTTCTATCCTTAGTAGCTCCTAACCTAAAATTGTATAATCACACTTTCTCTTAAATCAACAAAAATATTTCTCAGCCAGGTAACGGGCAGGGGTTATCGGTGCACGACGAATCACCGTAGCAATGCAACCGAAGGTTTAAGTACCTTCAGAGGAACAACCACTATAATATTTACAAATCACCGTAATATTTATAAATGGTTATTACTCTGCCGTAGCCTAGACACCAAGAAATAAACTTGTTCAAAGAAGACAATTGTCAAGATACAATTAATCCCTAGGTGAGCTCGCGACACCCTTAATCAAATGTCTAACCTTTATTATTAGTCAAATTCTACGATGAATGCGATTTGTGGGCTAAGGAAAGGGTGATGAAATCTCTCAACTTATGTGAATTGGGGTATTTCCCTTAGAAAATAAAATAAGACGAGATGAATGCAAAACAAAAATTAAACATGAATTTACAATGAAACTAAAATGAAGTTTGTTTTTGTTTTTGAATTTTATAATTTTATAATATATAAATGCAAATGCAAGCAACCAACAATGCAATTCAAAATAAAAACAAAGGAAAATAGCACGATACCAGAGCGTGCATAATTATTAGCAATTTTTTTAAGCGGCGATTTATTTTATAAGCAAGCAAAGCAAAGCGGTTCTTCTTGATTTTCTGCTTTGGCAACTTGAAAACAACATAAATATACACAATATTTTTTTAATATAGAAGGATGGAACTTAAAACAAATTAAAACAAAAACAAAACAAGTAAAAACAAAACAAATGAAAACAAAACAAATTGAAAATTAAACAAATTGAACCTTTTTATTGGATTTTTTAATTTTTTTTTAAAGAAAGAACTAGAACAAAACACGACAAAACAAAATGAAATGAAAAAAAATATGAAACAGGTTGGTTTTTTTGTATAGAGAACAAAATGAAAAATGAACTAGAGAAAGGAAAACTAACAAATAAAAATAAAAATAAAAACAAGGAATAGACCCGGCCTGGCCCACTTCACAAATGAATTTACAAAACAAAACTACGATTACTTCAGTAAAATGGGACTAAAATTTTCACGAACTCAAATCACTCAAATGTTTCGAACTGCCTACAGTTCGAATTCCAATCCCCAATTCGCGTAGCTCAAAATCTGTTAGTTACTCCCAAATTCTCAAGTTCAGGTATAGATGGATTTGGAGAGGGAAGGTCGCAGTTGCATGCTCGCGGTTGGCGATTTGGGGATGCGGTTGCTTTGATGATCAATTACTGGCTTTCGAGGCGATTAGGTGGTTTGCGATGGGATGTGGATTCAGGCGATCGGCGATTGGGCTACAGAGGAGGGTTTGGGTTGCGGTGAGTTGGAAGTCACGAACATGGGGTGAGGCAGAGGTGATGGTGGAGTTGTCGATGGTTCGCGAGTTGATTTGGGAAGTTTGGTGCTGTGAATTTTGAGTGGCGAAATTGAGTTCGTGTGGTTTGCTAGTGTTCGATTAGGAATGTTGGAATAGGCAATAGGAGATGTTAGGCAATCAATTGACAGTGGATGTTGCAGTTGCGTTATAGGGAACTGATGATGGTGGAAAGGGGTAAGTGTTTGATGGTGGGAAATTTGAGGCTGTTGTCAGAGGAGAAAGGGGTTGAATTGCAGAACTGTAGTTTAATGATGTTGTCTGTGCGTAGAGTGGTGTTTGCTTGGATGTTGGCAGAGAGATGATGGATATAAATGCTTGAGATGGTTTGGGTGTAGAAATTTGTATTTGCACTGGAGTGAAGATGACTGGAAGTGGCAGATTGGAGGAATGCAGGGGTTGGGAAGTGAGTTAGTGTCAATTGCAAGTTAAAAGCTGAAAGCTATGTAACTGTTGTATAGAGACAATATGTTGTAATACCGTGTTGTACTGAAGTGGCAGTGGGGTAGGGTTGTTGATTAGGGTTGCTGAAGTGATATGTTGTAGTTGATGGGGGAGTGTGACAGTTGAATGATGGAGTGGTGGAAGGCTGATTTTCTGGTGATATTGTAGTGATAATGGCAGTAGATATTATGATGTAGTGATAGGGTTGTAGTGATAAGGGTTTAGAGGTGATGCACATGTTTTAGCAGTCTGTAATAGTCGTGAATGTGTTGTCTGCAGTTTTGATATGATGGTTGTAATGAAATATGGAGCAAGATGTGGTGAACAGAACTGTTGGCAGTGAGTTTAGTAGGCGTTGACAGATAGCAGTAAATGGTGTGGTTGGAGGAAGAACAGTAGGAATGAAATGAGTTGGTGGGCAGAAGTGGAGATGGTGGAGGAATATGTTGATTGGGTTGGATGGAAGAAGTTAGTAGTATGGGTTTAGCTTGTTATGGTTGGTAGCTTGTTGACTGTCAGGGGAGATTGTAGGCTGGAAGTTTGTGGTATTTGAAGATTGGAAGAGGATGAATTGTTGAAGATGAAGGTCAGCAGAGTTGAAGGTTGGTTGTGGTCGTGGATGTTCAGATTGCAAGTTGAAGGCTGGCAGTGAGGAGTTTGGTCAGGCAACTAGAAACAATGCACAATTGACTATGCACAGTGCATTTGCGTAGTTTTTGAAATTGTGTATGTAAAATGTAAAAGCCAAAGTAATTGTAAAATAAAAGGAAATGTTATTGCAATGTAAACAAAATTGAAAATGAAATAAAATGCAATGTACTCTTTTTTTAGGAAGATTGTTGTTTAAAAAAATAGAAATGCAAACAAACAAAACTAGAAAACAAACACACAAACAAAATGCATACAAAAATAAAACAACAATCACACAACATAATAATATTTTTTTAAATGCAATACACACACAAAACAAACGCATAAAAATCAAACAAAAATAATTCGAAGAATAGAAAATTAAAATCAAAGCAATTGCCAGGCAACGACGCCAAAAACTTGTTTAACGACAAATTTTCTATCAAATTAGAAAATTGCCGATAAATTTTGAATTAAATTTACTGCAAGCGCACCGCGTACAATTTTAGTACGTGGCGAGTATGGGTCGATCCGCAGGGAATTTTTAAGATTTTAAAACTTTCTAATCAATCAAATTAGACCAAAATGAGAGAGGATTGTTAACTAACAACAAAATGAAGCTAAAGTTTAGAATGAAAATGTGATTAAAAATTATGCGATTAGAAAACAATTTAGAGGCAAATCCACTCTCATATTTATGTAAATTAACAAACATACAATCTATGATTTCTATTTTTGATATTAAGTGCCATAAGTGTTGAATTTATCATAAGTATAGTTTATTTGTGTTATTAGTTAACATAACTTAAACCATCAAACTATAATGCAACAAATAAACCACTTATCAATTCTCATGAAAATGAAACCAAAGCAAAAACTATTTTAAGTATAATCTATTTACTATTGTATTAATATAGATCATCAAATTTTTTTTTACTTTCATTTCAAAATCAAAAACCAATTAGCAAATATTGATGTAATTTGTGTTTATGTTGAATAAGCATAGCTCATTTGCATATGGAACATAAGCTATCAAACCCACTTGTATAAACTTACATCAAAATCCACTTTCATTAAGCACAAATAAAAGAGATCATAAATCATAGAAATGTAAAAATTACATAAAGTTAGAAAGCTTCATTACCCCTAAATTGAAGGGGTTTAGCTACTCATATGTGTTATCATATCAACACATGTAAGTTTCAACATTGGGAAGTAAAGAGAAGTAGAAACTAATTAAAAGAAAAGAGATTAACTACTTGCATGAAATAACATTAAACTAATTGCATAAATGTAAATCTAAGATATGAACATGAAATGAAAGAGAGCATAGAAATAAACCTAAGCATAAAAGTAAAGAGAAGCATGTAGAAAAGAAAAAAGAAAGAGGCTAAGAAGCCATTTTTATTCATGTAACGATGAGCTTACAACTTGTTTGCTAATTTTCCTAAGTAAAAATGAGAGTAAGAAGATATTTACTTGTACATAATAGGGCTATTTATACATGCATAAAACCCTAATTCAATTTTTAGGGTTCTTCCCAAAATACCGTTTAGGAAGTGCGGCCTCCAAGTAACTATTAGCCTCTAATTAATCCATCATTAGTATGCATGAAGCTTTAACCTCCACTTAGTTGTCCATAAGCTTCTAATTGTAGATTTAGGTAAGTGGGTGGGGTCCTCCATGATCGTGAGCTTGAATTATTTCCTCTGCATTCCTTTGTATTCCCTAGTGCATGCATATATCTTCATAAAATCCTCTTCCATATGCATCCAAATTCCTATAAAAATTATGAAAAATGTCCAAGTAAAAAGTTCCAAATTAACACATGCACAAAAATGACTATTTTTCCCATGTATGTAGATGAATACATTATGATTTGAAAAGAATTGAATTTTGGTTTTAAACATGTTAAAATACCCAAATATGACATTTATTCAAATGAAAATAGATAAAATATGGATGTAAATATATGCACATTTACGTGCACATCAGTTATCATTCTTTAAAAACACATTTACCCATCCTTCTCTGATAAGCCTATTGATGAAGGACTTCAAAAACTAACACTTTTTCAGTACTATGTCCATTCTGCCAATGGTACCTACAATATTTTCCTCCTTGGTTACTTTTTTGGGTCCTTCCCTTTTTCGGAGGGTATGAGATTCAGTCCTGAGTCATGACATAGATTTGAGCATATGAATGAGTTAGAGGATATGCTTCCATCACTTTCAGTTCCTCCATAAATCTTTTGGTCGAAGTGAACTTCTTTTTGTCACCTTTCTATTCGGGGTTCTTTCCGACAGTTCCCTTTGATTCCTTAATTTGAATTTCTCCTCAAGCTAGGAAAAAAGAACTCGTAGAGAGATTTGCACTCCTGCCTCTATAGATCATCCCAAAATGGTGTATTCCTTAGCAATCCTGAAGTGATAGGAACCAACTTGGTTTCATCTGTCATGCTCTTGCATCGAGCCGCTATGTCATTACATCTTTTGCAATAATCCTCTAGAGATTATCCTCTCCCTTACCTAAAGTCAGCGAGTAAACTTAGTCTTGTTCTAATATCTTTCGAAGCAAAGAATTGTATCCCAAATTTTATGGTTAGCTGTTCCAAAGAGCTAAAAGAATTTGGTGTATAGCTTTGGAACCATTTCAAGACGGGCCCACTGAAGGTCGTAGGCAAGAATATGCATTTGATCTAGTCTGATGCCGGGATTGCTTGCATCTGGATTTCATATAAAGCGATGTGATCTTCAGGATCGGATGTTCCATCACAAGAAAGTTTCGGGGTCTTGAACCCCGGAGGCATAAGAGCTTTCATGACTTCTCAGAAAAATGGTTGAACCTTTCGGCGCTTCATTTCGGCTTTTAAACTAGATCGCTCTTCTTGCAATTTTTGTACTTGCTCTGATAATTTCATTAACAAAGCTTCCATTGCACGATCCCTACCGAATCTTAGAGTTTTAGCTTTAGCATTTTAAGTTTGTGGCCTATTTTGTTGCATTCCTTTGAAGTTTACCCATTCAGGACTTACAGTCAAGGGCCTCTTGGGAGGTCCCATTCTTTTCCTCTTTGCAGTCCCGGCTTTCTTAGCCGCCCTTATGAATCCAGCTTCTATGGCCTTATTAGTAATTGGTAACTTTCCAGGGTTTCGGCTGAAAGTCATAGGGTTCTCGTCTTCCTCAAGCATAGCAGGAACCTTTTTCTCCAATTCGGCAAAGGTGTTCTTAACTTCGTTCTGATAATAGTTATGTAGGCATTGTGCTCTGTCAGAAATGAACATCATCGTCATTTATCGAAATTCACTTTTGGTGAGGGCTGGAGCAGAAGTTTCCTCATTGACAGTTTGATTTATTTGGTCTGCTTGATTCCCTTCATTCATATGCAGTTCTTCAATTCCATCATCCCGGGCAGGTGAGCAAGGTGTCTTTCAAGAGGATGACTTTGACTTCATGCTTGATTGAAAGGTTCGAGTTTGCTGGATTAGAAAACAATAGAGACAATGTTAGGCGGATTTTTCGTTTGACTAACACCCACAAATTTTTTGAAATTTTGTTCCGAAAGGATGTAGGTAAATTAAATGAATTCCGAAATTATAAAGAAAATAAGTGCCGAAAGGTAAAAGAGACACAAGATTTATAGTGGTTCGGGCCAAGATCCCTACGTCCACTTTAAAGATTTTGCTTCTAGCTTTATTCCCCAATTTTGTGTACAAATACATCTATGACCAAATCTGCCATTAATGATCTTTTGATTAAAGCTTTCTAAAAGGAGTAAGGAATATCGAAGGATTGTAGAATGTCAGAAAACCTTCAAATGGCCCCTTTTATGTAGCACATGGTCCTCTATTTATTGAAAAATTAAGGTTTTTCCATTGGTGTAGGGGCTTTTACTTAGATTGATGACCTGGCATGTTATAAGTGGCTTTGATTCAAACACTTATCATCATCATCCAGTTGAATGTATTTTGACACAGATTGCTGACATGGTGCTCTTATACATAGCTCCTTAGACATCTTTCATTTATCCTGACCGTTGGTCCTGGCTTGGCTATCTAAGCCATTAATTTTTGACACTTGCTGAAACGCCTTTGGTTCAGGCAGTTGCTGCTCTCAACGAAGCTTCTTGTTTTGACTAGATAATGATCTTAGTCTCAATCAATGCTTTGGTTCATGCTCTTGTATTACCTGCTCTCGGGTACCGAGTCTAGTACTTAAGCTCTCGTAGGAAACCAAATGATAGGTCTCGAAATCATAAGCAAAAGATTTTTTCTTTCGAGTATTTGTGACTTTTACTTTGTAGAAATTATGGTGTAACCTATTCATGAAAATATTTAATAAACAATCGTAACTTTTTAGAACTAAAAAGGCATATTTTCACTGGTTCAACCAGTGTTTAAAAGGATGTGTCCATTCACGATGAGAGGTGATTAAATAACCATAGCTTTTCAAAATTTAAAAACTGTCTCCCTAATGGTCCATATGTCGACATACCTATGTGGTATATGTCGACACACATTTGTATATTTAAAAAAAATAGAAACACCTTTAAAATGTTGCAAAGATTCTGAACTCTTGTAATATTGTTTAAACATAGTTTCTAACTACTTTAATATGTATAATACTATTATAAAATATTTGTTAAAATTTGCTTTGGAAAATAAAATAAATATTTTAATAGTAATAAAATAATAATAAGTATTTTGATAAGAGAGTATTCAAAGAATCAAATGGTTGCTATCCAATGACTTTGACAAATTATTCTACTGTTTATAATAAACTATAATCTTGAACTCTTTTTGTCTTCATCTCTAAAACGTATGAGTCTTCAGTAATCTTGATCATCTCTGAATCTTGATCTATAGTCTTTATACTGATCAATCTTCAAACTCAGATTATCATGTACTTGTACAAACGTATATAATATCTTGCAAAATATATTACACAACTTGGGAAAATATTAGTACCTATTTATATGGTTATTTTCATCAAAATCAATATCAGTGGAAGTAACAAGATCATGGTATGGCGTCTATTGAAGGATTGTAATTAGGTCGAGTGGAAGCATTGGGAGTGAAACATTATTCAAGAGGGGATTTGTTTCCTTACTTATATAAGGTTAGTATCATAGCCAACCGAAGTCAACTCAAAGTCAAAGTCTCTAGCTAGAGCATTTCAGTTAATAGTAAATGATAATATTGAACTAAGGACTTTGTGTTTGGACTTAGAGTTGAATATGGATGATATTGGAATTTTGACCATTGCCAAATTCCATAAGTCCAAAGCAATATAGTTTTAACGAAGAAAATTGTGTAAATAATTGTCACAATCGGGTTGCGCTTAATAAAGTAAAATTAGATTTTACCAAAACCAAGTAAGCGATAAATTTGGCTAAAATGTCACACCACCTGCTAAGTGACATGTGAGCGTTAACATTCGAATAGTTCCATATTGATCAGTAACCAAATTTACACCTAAAGAGTCGCACAACCGAACCATTGAATACTCCTTGACCACGTGATTTAATTAGTTTATGTTTATACTAGAATGTGGCATAAACACCCATGAAAGTAAAGTGGAGAATTAAATGAAGAAAAATAAAGGAAAAGGAGGAAAAAACAGTGCACGCAAACTTTATAGTTGTTCGGCTAACTAATGTCTACGTCCACTTAACTTTGGTGATGATTATATTGATGTTTACAAATATTTTTCTTATGGATCGGTAATGATCCTCAGGAATACAAGAACATATGGAGAAATTTGTAAAAAACCAAAAAAGATCCTTCAAAATAACCCCCTCCACCTCTGTTTATAGTTGAAGGTCATTGAAAATCCCTCCACCGTGTTTTAAGTGAAGATCTCTACATTCAGGAAGAAAGATGCTCGAATGATCATGGCCACATCATTAATTATTATGGATCGGTACTGATCCATAAGATTTCCTTATGGACCTTTCAGATGGCCTTGAGTAGATGCGACTTGCTAGTAGCTTCATGTTTTCTAACTTGGTTGCTTTTCCAGCTGCTTGTTTCTGGGCCAATTAGTTGGATCGGTGATGGAATGGAGTACCAGACTTCATATCCTCAAGGCGCTTGATGGTGAACTATATGTGAACGATGGTTTGAGGCTTGCAATGGGTTTTTGTCACCATGGCTTTGAAGTGGAAGGGACATGAAGTGATTTGGGTGAAGTTAATGGTTCGGTACCGATCCTCGACATAGATTGGTACCGATCCACTACTTTGGTCGTAAAGTCATATTGAACTTTTTCTTGAAACTAGTGGCTATGCATTGAGCCTGCGATCTTGTTTGTACTTAGCTTTTAGGCTTGTTAGATTTCTCTCCGGTCTCTCCGCATTGATAACTTTCAAGTCCGACTAATCAGGTTCGTCCAAACGCGGCCTGGTCAAAAAGCTGGATAACACTTTCCTCCTAAGGTACATCTTTTTTCAACATGATGTGCTGTGAATCGAGACATATCGTGATTGTTGCATCAGATTCCAATCCGTACTTTGAATCATTATCTTCGTTTCTTCGGACTATATCGATGAAGTATGGCGTCTTTTGTTTTTCGTTGCAATGCTTTGCTCGATTCATATCCATTGGTGTTGGCATTACAAAAACCGGTGTGCTCTCTTTAGTACGTCATTCCAGATTCAATAGCTTTAAGTAGATTCCTTTCCTGGATTCCACAGGTTTGAATTTGTTGGCTTACAATTTTGATTATCAAGTGTTGAGTATGCACATGCACATGCACTTATTCTTGTTTGCATCCATATACATACGTATTTGCATGCATATGTCATTTTTCACTCATTTTCGTTATCTTTTTCTTAATGGTCCGGTACCAACTCCTGGCCAGGAATCGGTACCGATCCAACACTTCGAGATATTTGGCTATTTTATAGCCTACAATGTTGGGTTCAGCGTTATAAGACCCTATCCATTGCCTTGCACCCCTTTACTTTCTTCTGCCTTTGAGGACATGACCTTTTCACCGCCATTACAATTTCCTTGCATGACATCGATGCATACATCGTCCTCGCTGCCGTCTGTTCTAGTCATCCGCCTCAATGCCACCGATCCTATCCTTTTGCACCCGATCCTTACGTAGATCTTAAGCTCAACATATGTGAGGTAGGCGGCAAGGTTGGAAATCGATTGGGATGGAGTTCACATCATTGGCCATGCTTCGGTTCGAGAATGAAAGTGGTAGAGGCGAAATTCCACTTCGAGGCTATGGATTGATGCTGATCCTGCCCTTAGTGAAGTTCCCTCTTGAAAAAACTTAAGAAAATTTGGAAAAGTGATTAAGGCCAAGGTTTTCTCGAGCGCAATTTCCTAGGTGCCCATAGCGTTTCAAATGCATGGTTGACGACACGAAGCCTATTGGGATGGTTAGCGATGACGGTCACTTCAAATAGTATTCTGACGTTCAAATGAACAGTTTCACAATATCGAACACTGAGAATGCACAACACTATAGTTTACATGACACTTCATTATGCCTTTACTCTGGCATAGGGACATAGTTTTTAATTTTTCTTATATCACTAGTGTTTTGAGTTTTAATAGCAATGGATTGCAGACGCTACGAGCGTCTCTCCACTATGGTTGCAGGTCTATCAACTTCTAGATATGTTGAATCAGATATCGAGTCAAAAGATACTTCCTGAGCCGATAAAAGTTATGGAGGTAGAGGCTGCCATGGATAGTCTAGATGAGGTAGCTATATTAGATGATCCTGTAGACTCTACTATCTCTAAAATCAAAGAAGGGGTTCTTAGAAGAATATGTGACAAGCATGGCATCCCTTTTAAGGATGTATTGGTTCCTACATGCCATCAGGGGGCACACAACCCCACATCCGGTTACACAGCATGCAACCGCTATATGTTCCTGGTTGGGTGTGTCTTGCCTTTTACTCAGTTCATCCACTGAGTTTTGAACTTCATGAGGCTGGCACAAGCTCAACTGCATCCCAATAGTTATGCCCTTTTGCATGGTGCTTATATTATCTTCGTTTAATGCTTGAATCGTGTCCCGATAGATGAAGAAATCCGGTATATATACAGCTTCAAAAACTAAAAGGGGAATCCTTCTCTTACCTTCTTGGAACCTGCCAAAGGCTGCAAAATCATCACTGGCACTTGGAATGAGCTAAGTTATTTCAAGGATGAGTTTTTCTTCGTTTGCTGCCTACCTGGACTTTCATAGAGGTGTCTATATGGATGTAAGTCTTGATCCATTCAGTTTCATATGAGCTCACATTATAATTCTATTTGCTCAAATCATAATCCTTTGTTTTTTCAGATGTGCCAAAAGAGGCCCAGTAGTGCAGAGCTCGCAGAGATTGTTAGGACTCTTATAGCAGTTTCGGCCACCGAAAGGGAGGCGAGAACTCTTCTGACCGACGAGAATCTCCTGGCTTATAACTTGTTAGAAGTGGGCCACAACATCGGTCAAATTCTAATGGCCACTAATAGTGATGAGGATAACTCCTCATTCGGGAATAACGGCATGGACCCAGTGGTGCCCCCAGTCCAAAGTCCTATGCTTGGAGCTGAAGAAGTGCGGGAGCATGTTAAAGAAGGTGAAGGTGGTAGAGTAGTCCACGGTGACTTTGATATAGATCATGAGTCCTCTAATAATGACGGTGGTGATGACATGATTTCCTTTTGAAGCAGCACTCTAAGATAAGGATCCTTTCCATGTAGTATGTGACGCAACTTACACCAGTCACCGTGGGTAACGAAACACATGTCCAGCCTTCGGAGGACCTCAATGCAAATTTTGGGCCAATTCCAAATGATATTTTCTCTTTTGGTCCGGCCAACATGAATCTCAAGGACAATGACTCCTCTATCCATCTACAGGTTAACATACCAACCACTCGGGCATGGGAGATTACTCATGTCAGCAAAGTTCAAGCCCATGGTCCATCTAGGGAGATACTAAGACACACACACACCTGTACTGCACTTTTCTTATTTTGCATCATGTTTTTCATCCCGCGGGAGTTAATTCGTCTCGGTTTCATTTACAGGTTTAATGGAGCATGGGACTATGTTTGATTCTCTCAAAAGTTGGATAGGGAATCATAAGAGGCGTAATCTGTGTATACATTCTCACGGCACCAGCTATGACTCAAACACCAGCAGGCATTCAAGTCAGGATCGAGGGGACCGCAACAAAGATTATCACTCTCACGACTCATCTTCAAGGTATAGATCTAGCTTGCCTCTGGCCAGAAGCTTGGACAAGTACTCTGAACGACCCGATGACATTCTTCTTGAAGATGTTTCTTGTGTCCCTACTTCGGCTTTCCACTCTACAAAGCACATGGTGTCATCTTGTGCTCACCAGCAATCTAAGAAGTTATCCAAACTCGTTGCCCCTGACTCCTCTCACCATAAGGCTTGTAAGAAAACTATTGAGCCACCAGCTATGGTGTTAGAGAAACAGGTCGATTCCAATCCTCACATGACTGATCTAAAACGTCATTTTTCAAAGACGAAGTCAAGTTTGCACTGGACCTAAAAGACATCCCTTAGTACATCTATGTTTAAACCATGGCTTACATCAATGAGGTTTACGAATAGTATTTCAAATAAAAGAGATTGGCTAAGGTTATTTTTAGAATATGCCGAGAACAAAACGTAAAGGTTAAGCGACTGAAGCTCGAGGCCGAGTAGGATAAGGAGACTATAACCCATCTTGATGAGGAAGTCGCAAGGCTGAAAATGTCATTGAAAGAAGCTGAGCAGAAAGTTAAAGACCTGACCGAGTCGGTTAAGCTAGAGAAGAAAAACCACCAAAATCAATCAAGTCCGCTCATCACATAAATCATCTTTCATCGAAAGAGAAGGAGCGCCCAATAAAGAGGTAGCGGAGCTGGAAGCACATCAGGAAAGCATGAAAGAGCAACTGGAGAAAGAGAAGAAGGAAAAGGATGATGTTCTCATGCAGGTTCATAACTACTGTGAAGAGTTGCTAGATGCTTCCAATGAGAGGGATGAGGTGGTAGTTCATGCCAAAGGAGTAGAGAGCTGGTCAATGCCCCAAAGAGGCAAATTAAGGATAATTTCGAGCCGATCATCATCAATTACAAAGCCAACTTAATAAAATTTAGAAATCTAGAATGGCTTGATAAGGAATATCCCAAGGCTCTAGCCTTGAGCATGGGAGGAAATAGTAGAAGAAGAGCGGGATTCCTTGGATGGAAGCGAAGTAAACTTGGACGAGTTGGAGCATGAACATTTGAATGCACACAAGATCGAAGCACCTAGAGCTGGTGAACTCATCATGCACCCAGAGCTAGCCATCATAGTTCAGGAAAACCAAGGTGCATATTCCGGGACTACACCACAAGATGCATCAACACTTCTTACTTCTGGGGCTCAGGGTGCTTCAATTTCTCTATCGGATCCATTGTATAATCCAAATGCACCTCAGATGCAAAGGACAACTACTATGTCCCTTATTCTGGAGGGGAATTCTGATGGCACTCCGGATCATACAAAGTCTAAGTCGGGTAGAGGTATCTCACTAACCTTACCTATATTTGAGAAAGCTTACATGACACTGGTCGATGACCCTACTCTCTCCTTTTATGTTTTTGAACTTTCAAGTAAGACTGCCATCGTTACCCTCCCTAACAAAGGCCCCCATCTAGGGCAACAAGCATCAATGACTGAATCAGAGGTCATGTCTGACTCTCAGACCATTTCAAATATTCCACAAGTGTGGCCCCTGGACTTAGTGCACAAGTGATCCATGCCCTGTAAGAGGAGATGACTGGTGACCTCCTAGATATTCTGGCTAAAGAGTACGTTCTCATAACTGGACCTTCTGAGCCTCTTTCAAGGCCACCATGCAGAAGATGCTTCAGGCTCAAGTTCTATCGACCAAGGATATGAAGAAAGAGCCAGTTGAATTCATTTCTCCTTCTTTGTGCATAGCTCTACCCGACCAGACCATCTTTATTTCTATCGCTCTTCCCATGTCCGGAAGCACTCAAAGCATACCCGCTAGATCTTCACAAAGCACCCCATCTAAGGGTCAAGGAAGCGAGGTAGAAGCAGAATAAGCCAGAGGAGTCTAGCACAAACTCCTCTGGAGAAGAGAAAACGAGAATGAAACTTAAGCACTTAAAGTGATTGTTTACTTGCTTTTATTGTATAACAATAGGATTTTATTTTGTCTTGGCCGATTTTGTGCGGGTTTGGTCCCCTCTTTTCTTTTGAATTTTGTGCTAATGATACTTTGGTTTTCCTTTCAAACTCTGTGTTAACCTGTTTGAGTTATGAGAAATGTGCTTGGAAATTTTGGTTCTACACTTGTGATCCAGTTCTCCATCATTATTTGGCCAAGTAGTTAACCCATCTTGTTTGTTTTCGTTTAGGTTATGTCTGACCTGTGACCACAATCGAGTTTGCCTTATTTTCAAGTGTAAAATAACAGTTAAGAGCGCTTGTTTCTTAGCGCCTTCGCTCGTTCATGTTCAACTATGAGATTCAACAAAGTTTTGACCACTTTGAATGGTGGCCCGAACATCCTTCTTTCAGATGTTTGAATCAAATCATGCCTAACTCTAGGATTGATCGTTACTATTCACCCGACATGGTGATTTGGGCGTACCTTTCCAGGATGTTTGTTTCTTCGATCGTGCATAACTCCGAGCGTGAATCAAAGTTTGAATAAGATCTTGCCAGACTCCAGGCATCGATCATTCACCTTGCCATTTTCTATGAATTATTCGATGCTCCGCTAAACTCCAGGCATGAGCTATTGGGAAAATTATCCCATTTCTAACCTTGGGTGCTTATACTCCTACCCCGAGTCATAGGTGAAGGAGTTAGTAGGCATCTATCTTCGAATGCCAGGAGTAGTCTTACTTCGAAGGTCCGATCATAAAACGTAGGAGTTTAGTTGGCACCTATCTCTGGGTACCTATACACAAGTATTATACATATTCGGATTCATATTAATGGTTAAACAGGAAGAGAGTGATAGATTCAGGAAGTCATTTCATTTTATGTTCATAGGAAATGATAGATTAGGTCTTGTTACATCAAACTTGACCAAATATTTACAAAGTTGGATCTTTAAGTAAAATACATCGCAAGTATTCGCCATTCCATGCACGTGGGAGGGAAATCTCGTCAACAGTTGCTAGCTTGAACGTTTCGTCTCCAAGCTTGTATTCAATCGCGTACGGACCTTCCAAGCTTGGGCCCATGTTTATGGGGCCTGGGAAGATTTGTTTAAGAATGAGATCGCCAATCTCAAAGGTTTGGCTCCTGAACTTAGTATTGTAATATCAAGTGACTCGTTTCCGATTTGCGGCTGCTCTCAGGTCAGCTTCATCGCTCTTCTCATCGATCATGACAACGAACACTAACAGGAATTCCTCATTCGTACTGGGATTGTAATGAGTCACTCGATAAGTAGGCACTTCAAGTTCGACTGGAATCGTAGCCTCTAATCCGTAGGCTTGGGAAAATAGAGAGTGGTAGGTCGCGGACTTGTGGGTCATTCTGTAGGCCTAAAGTGCCGATAACAGTACATCGACCCACTTGCCCTTCGCTTTCTCCAATTGGTTCTTCAAAATGGACTTAATGATTTTGTTCATGGCTTCTTCCTATCCATTCACTTGTGTATGTGCTACTACTGCGAATCTCTTCCCAATGTGATGCCTATAGTAGAAGTCTTTGAACTCGGTAGTGTTGAATTGGATTCGTTATCAGAAATGTTCATTTGTGGGACCCCAAAATGATAGATGATGTTTTTGACTATGAAGTTGATCACCTTCTCGGTGGGATCATGGCTAGCAGCTCCACTTCACCACACTTTGTAAAATAGTTGACATCAACGATGGCATATTTCATGCCACTCTTGGACATCAGCGACACACTAATAATATCTATTCCCCACACTACAAACGGCCAAGGACTGACCATTTGAGTAATCTCTATTGGCGGGAATCTAGGAATTTTTGCAAACTACTGGCATTTGTCACATATTATGGTGTAATTAGTTGTGTCTCAGTTGTCAGTTCGCCAAAAGTACATGTAGCGAAGAATCATCTTTGCTAGTATTTGCCCTTAGTGTAGTCGTCGAAAGCTCCCTCGTGAACTTCTCTGAGGACTCGATTGACTTCTTCATTGGCAACACACCGAAACAAGGGGACTGAGAATCCCTTCCTATATAGCACTCCTTCTTGAATAATAAATCTTCATGCTTTGTGAAGGAGCAGTCTTCGCTCGTTCTTCCTATCGAGAAGGATTCCCTTCTGCAAGTAATTCTTAGTCAGAGTCATCCACGACTCCTTTTCAGATCCAGCCTTCAAGATCCAATCGACTTCCATCTTGTTGATGCTCGGAGCTGATAACACTTCCATCAGGACTAGGCCTATAAGCTGTGCATCTCCTAGGCCAATCAATTTGGCCAGCGAATCAGCCTTCACATTCTCCTCTCTAGGAATATGCGTTATCATGTAGTAATGGATATCATTAAGAAACTCTAGGGCTCTGTTCAGATATGGAGCTAGCCTTGGCCCATTTGCCTAAAACTGTTTTCTCACCTAGCACACCACCAGTTGGGAGTCGCGAAAGATGTGTAAAGTTTTGACTCCTAACTCTTTCACAATTTTTATTCCTACAATTAATGCCTCGTATTCTACTTTGTTATTTGTCGTAGGAAAGTAAAGTTTCAAGGCATAACAGATTGAATGTTCTTCGGGGGTCACCAACACAATACCTACCCAGAAGTACGCTCGTTGGATGCACCATCGGTGTACACCTTCCATCCAGTATTTTGCTCCCCACTACTCTTTGGAGAACCGTCTCGCGTAGTGTATGCAGCTATGAAGTCTACTAATGCCTGACCTTGGATTGCCCTCTGGGGATGATACGTCATATTGGCTCAATTCAATATTCTATTTCAACAGCCTTCTAGAAATCTCAGGTCGCTGCCAGAACTATCCCAAAGGTTGGTTGGTAAGAACCTTGATTGGATGAGCCTGGAAGTATGGGCTAAGTTTCTTCGAAGCGATCAATAGGAAGTTTGCCAGCTTTACCAGCTTTGGGTAATCCCCCTCTGCTCTTGCCAACCGATTGCTAATGTAATACACTGACCACTGGATTCGAAACTCCTCACGCATAAGTGCGACGCTCAAAGCATGCACCAACACTGTCGGATAAACACACATGTCCTCATCTTCCAACGGCTTTGATAGGATAGAAGGCCTCTCCAAGTGATCTACCAGATCATGGAAAGCATCTATACACTTCTTTGTCCATGTAAAGTTCCTCTTCCCTTTCATGATGATGTCGAAGAAAGGGATGAACTTATTTATGGCTCTAGAGATAAATCTGCTCAAGGCAGCAACCTTCCCATTCAGGCTCTGGACTACCTTGATTGATTTTGGGGCTTCAACTTTCCTCAATGCCTGAATCTTCTCTGGATTAGCTTTTATCCTTATCGAGTTCACTATAAAATCCAAGAACTTCCCCGATGCAACCCTGAATGAACACTTAAGTGGATTGAGCTTCATTCCATGCTTGCGGAGCACACCAAACAGCTCTACCAAGTCATCAATGTGGTTTATCGATCATTGTGATTTCACAAGCATATCGTCCACGTAGATATTCAATGAATGCCCAATATGTTCCTTGAACATCAAATTCACCAGCCTCTAAAGTGTTACTTCAGCGTTTTTCAAACTCAAATGCATAACAATATAACAATATAGTCCCAGGTCAATTATAAAGCGGGTATGTTCTTGGTATGGGATGTGCATTGGAATTTGGTTGTAGCCAAAGTAGGCGACCATGAATGATAGCAGTTCATGTCCAGCGGTTGAATCTACTAGCTGATAGATCTTCGGGAGCAAGAAGCTATCTTTCAGACATGCCTTATTTAGATCAGAATAATCAACGCACGTCCTCCACCTCCGTTCGACTCCTTCACTGGGACTGGATTGGATATTCATTTCATATATAGAGCATCGCAGATGAAGCCATTGTTTTTCATCTTATCCACCACTTCCTTTAGAGCAACAGATCTCTCCTGACCAAGGCTACAACATTTCTGTTTCACAGGAACGCATTTGGGATTTATATCCAATGTGTGGCACGCTATCTCCAACGATATTCCACACATACAAAATGCATCTGGGAAAACACATCTAGGTTCTTTAGAGAAAACCATTTAATTCCTTTATCATCCTTATGCTGAGTTGAGATCCGATCTTCAGGACCAATGTAGGATCGTCCTTACTAACTGGGATATTGATCATCAACTCCGCGGGAGCCGCCATTGCATCCTTTGGCTCTTTTCTCGAATCCATTGCCTGAGCTAGGGATCAGACGGTGATTGCTATGCGTCTAAAGATTTGATGTAGAGAGTCTTCTCCACATCCTTTCCTTTCTCACGTCGTCTTGCTCCTTTAACTCTGCGACGTAGCATTCACGTCCAAGCCCCTGGTCTCTCTTCATAACTCCAATTCCATTACCTATTGGGAATTTAATCATTAAGTACCATGGGGCAATGGCCACATGAAAATCAACTAGGGCAGTTAGGCCCAGAAATGAACTATAGGCTGAGAAAGAAATCCAATACAATGAAGGTCATAACCCGCACTCTCTTGCAGTCACCTTCTCCTAGTACCATGGGCAAATCTAATCACCCAGTGGGATCATTCGCTGCCATATTAAATCCTTGGATATGAGATTTAAATAGTTTCACGTCTTTGCCTTCCAAGTGCATCTGGTCATAAGCCTTCCTAAATAGAATATTTACTGAACTGCCACAGACAACCGGCATCCTTATCATAATAGTTGACCCAATAATGGCCGAAATTAATAAGGGATCCAATGTTGAGGCTTCAACTCCATCGATATCTATATTCCTAAAAATGATATCATCAGTCATTGTCCTAAGCTGCTTTGCTAGACCTCCGTCTTCGATGGCAAAGCAACTCTCACTATCAACATGCTTCAAAGCACATGCATATCTTTCCATTTCTTTCCAGCTCTTCTTTGCTAGATGTGGTCCTTTGGAAATTATGTTGATGATCAATCTCCTTTCAAGCTGCCTGGGCTCGTCCTTACCAGGCCGGGCTTGTTCTCATTAGAATGACGGTCCTTATGGGTTAGAACTTCCTTGCCTACTGTTATCCCAACTTTTGGCAAAGTCGAGATACCCAAAGATTAACTGAAAATCAATGATTATTAGTCATGAACATCGATTGTGCATCGCAGGTTCACCATGGATATCGATGAATTTTGTCCGAGTCCGGATCGGGCTGCAATTGATAAGACACGTCAAGCAGAGCCGTGAAAGTTAACGTTCCAAATATCAAGTTAGTCCGAGGTCGTACGCTCAAGATATCATCGGAGAAAGTGGAAAACATAACCTCGGGTTCGCATCCATATGAGTCGAATCCATCAGTTTCGACTCCATCTGGTTCGACTCGATTTACTTCATATCCATCGACAGGGCTTATGTTCGAATCCACTTAAGACATCATTGGTTCGAATCCATCCACGAGAACATAGTTCGAATCCGTCCCAATATGCCACAAGTTCGAATCCATAAAAAGGACCGTAGCTTCGACTCCATCGATCAAGCCTTTGCCTCGAATCGATCACGACGAGCCTTGCTTCGAACCCATCGGAATATGCGTTGCTTCGACTCCATTGAGCAAGCATTAGTTCGACTCCGATAGTTCGAGTCCATTGGAACATTCCCACCTTCGAATACCTTCAGGCAGTGGAGTCTTCGTATCGATCGACTGAGATTTACCCAGATCGATACGAAGGGGACATACAATCGATTCGAAGGAAGCAAACCTTCGAATCCAACAACTCGAATCCACTACCACGAATCCACCCAGTCAAAGCGACGAAGAACATGGAGTCGACCCAGTCAACCCGGAGTGAAAAGCGGATCGATGCGAGAAGCACGCGCGCCACGTCACAGCAAGCATCGATTCGACCCAATCGAGTCGAAGGATCGATTCGAAATATCCAAATTCACCAGAAATGCAACATTGAATCGATCATAACTTGAGATCTACACATCCAAATGCTATGAAATTTTCACAGAAGCTTGAGCACATGTTGAAGAATGTCCACACCAAATTTCAGCTCGATTGGACTCTTTCTTGATCGATTCGAACCAAGGGTCGAATCGATCCCAAAGTGGGCCCGGATCTCCAGATTTCGGCCATGTGGGCCCCCTGACGTACCAGAACTGGTCTCCCCTCAATTTAGGCGAAATATCAGCCTCCTACACCTATAAATAGAGCCCCTGGTCATTCAGAAAAGGGGTCGGACAATTTTGAGAGCTAAAGAGCGCCCAGATTCTGCCAGATTTACTCCAGATCACCATTGCTGCCTTAGATTCAGACTTAGTTCAGCAAATCAATTGTAATACAACATACGAAATTGTAATCTTCAAGCATCGAGCAATAAAATCATAAAAACCTTGAAGTGGACGTAGGCCGGAGATAGCCGAACCACTATAAATTGTGTGTCACTGTTCATTATTTCTTGATTGCTGCTTGTTACTTGCTTAGATCTGTGATTTGTGTGTGAATACTGTTGATTCGTATTCATACGCTGGTGCTTTCACTACACTTGGGGTTTGTGACCATTTTTGGTGCAAACACTTTGGTGCTTTCACTGAGAAGAACTAGCACCCGCTACACCAAATTCAAAATTTAGATTTGGAATTTAAAGGATTCAGATCTGACTCTACAATAACTCGACAAACTAGACAAAGAACTGAGAGGAGCCAACAGGCAGGAAGTCAAGAGGCATCCTCTGGCGCTGGAGAAGGACAAGCTTCGATCTACATTACTAGAGATGAGATGGAAGCGATGAATAACTTAATGCAGGAAAGAATGATGAAAAGCCAACAAGAGATGTTGCAGAATTTCTTCGAGCAGATGAGAGCTGCAGGGACGCAGAACCCTGGACCAGCTACAGCGGCTGTGAATGTGGAACAAGGAGCTAGGGCTATGGAACCCAACGGAGGACAGAATACAGAACCAGAAGGCAATCAACAAGGGCTTGGGGGCAGGCCCGCAGGATCCAACGCAGAAGTACCTTTGGAAGGGGCTCAACCGGTTAGGGCCAACACAAATGCTAACGAGCCACCCGAAGAGTACGTACCAGAATTCCCTACAAGACTCGGAGAGCAAGACAGAGACATGACAAGGGGGCAACCCCTAGATGGAGATGGAAGAATGATCGGCCTAGTGAGACGACTCATGAGAGGAGGGTTTTCAGGAGGAGGATTGGAAGAAGTTAGTCGGAGTCCGTTCGCTCCAAATATCAGGAATGCAAGGAACCCTCCGAAGTTCAAACTACCAACGCTGAATCCTTATGATGGAAAGTCAGACCCGACCATGCATATCACCAGATATATCAGACACATGGAAGTGCTGGGAGCATCCGAGGAAGTAATGGCACGATGTTTCCCCTTATTCTTATCAGATTTGGCTGCGCTTTGGTTTAGACAGCTAGGGACAGGATTAATCAGGACATGGGGCGAGCTTGTAGATTGTTTCATGAAGCAGTTTAGGGTTCACATAACGCGACCCAAGAGCGTGATGACTTTGGCATCAATAAAACAAAGGACCGGAGAGTCCATAAAAGATTTTTTGTTACGATTTAATACGATGGTGACTTCTGTAGATCGCCCGGACCCATCGATGATTTGATGGCGGCAGTGGCAGGAGTTGGAGAAGGCACCGAATTCAAAGACTCTTTGACTAAAGATCCACCGCAAGATCTTGGAGAGTTTTTCCATGAAGCTGAAAAATTCATTCGATTAGAGGAATCACGAGCCGAGAGGCAGGAAATAAATGTTGCACAAGGCGAAGGAACCGCCAGGGAACAGTCCAGGGCAGACAAAGGAAAGAGAAAGCATGATGACGCACATGATGGTCCTGATAAATGGAAGAAATTCCGAGAGCTTAGATTCAGGCAATACACAGACTTGGTGGCAGGACTGGAACGAATTTACACCGAAACTCGGGGGCAACTCCCCTATCGAAAACTACCCAGGAGAGATCCCACGGAGCGGGAACGTAAGACTGGAAAGTACTGCCTATTCCATGAGCTGGATGGGCACACTACCGATGAATGCCGCCACCTGAAGGATGAGGTGGAAGAACATGCCAGGAGTGGTAGATTGCCGCAATATGTCAGAGAACGTACAACGGCGGTTAGACCCGAACAACTGCCGCCTCAACCAAACAGGAATGATCCTGGATCAGGATCACGACTCGTCATCAACTGATTGTGATGGCAAGGGCCAAGTTCAAGATTTGGACTTTGGTCGATTAGTTTTCTTAGATTTGATTTCCAAAATAAAACGGCTATCCCACTTACTCATGTACGGGAACCGGAGAGATCCCTAGGCATGCTCTGAGATGGAAATAGACCGCTCCGCCCGGAGAGGCATTATCTTGTTTTTCCTGGTGTTTGAGATTGAACATCTAGGATTTGAATTTAATAAAGAAAGACTTATTAAAATAAACCTTTGACCGGAGAGTTAAAGGATAAACATTAAATATCAATATAAACATGATCGCTTTATGATCCTACCCGGAGAGGCAGGGTCCGGAGTGCAAGAAGTGAGTTGATTCGCCGGAGAGCGACAGGATCAACTCACTTAAGCATCGTTTCCTATTCACCGGAGAGTGATTGGATCAGGATTCGATAAGAGCCCGGAGAGGCTATGATCGGCCCACGATTTAGGCCATGACATCGCTTAATGTTCAGATACATTGAACCGGAGTGCAGGAGGTGAGTCGCTTCGCCGGAGAGCGACAGGATTGACTCACTTAACGTTGTTTCCCCTTCACCGGAGAGTGACAGGATGGGATCCAGCATGAGCCCGGAGAGGCTATGATCGGTCGAGAACGACCAAGACATCGCTATACGCCCTAGCTGGGGCCAGAGTGCAAGGGATAGAAAGCAACGCCGGAGTGCAATAGGATCTTTCTATTCAATCGCTAAGTCTAGAATGGGTTTGACAAGGGTCCGGAGTGACCATCAATAGTACGGAGAGACCGTAGAATTTCATTCTTAACTTCCACTGGAAAAGATTGATAACAATTCGGCTTCGAACAGCCATGGACTTGATTGAAAATGCTATAAGCTATGAGTAAAACATGAACTCACTGCATCCAACTTAAGACTGATCAAAACACGCCTTTTACCAAAAAGGCATGTTTTGGGGGGCAAAATGTTATCCCAACTTTTGGCAAAGTCGAGATACCCAAAGATTAACTGAAAATCAATGATTATTAGTCATGAACATCGATTGTGCATCGCAGGTTCACCATGGATATCGATGAATTTTGTCCGAGTCCGGATCGGGCTGCAATTGATAAGACACGTCAAACAGAGCCGTGAAAGTCAACGTTCCAAATATCAAGTCAGTCCAAGGTCGTACGCTCAAGATATCATCGGAGCAAGTGGAAAACATAACCTCGGGTTCGCATCCATATGAGTCGAATCCATCAGTTTCGACTCCATCTGGTTCGACTCGATTTACTTCATATCCATCGGCAGGGCTTATGTTCGAATCCACTTAAGACATCGTTGGTTCGAATCCATCCACGAGAACATAGTTCGAATCCGTCCCAATATGCCACAAGTTCGAATCCATGAAAAGGACCGTAGCTTCGACTCCATCGATCAAGCCTTTGCCTCGAATCGATCACGACGAGCCTTGCTTCGAACCCATCGGAATATGCGTTGCTTCGACTCCATTGAGCAAGCATTAGTTCGACTCCGATAGTTCGAGTCCATTGGAACATTCCCACCTTCGAATACCTTCAGGCAGTGGAGTCTTCGTATCGATCGACTGAGATTTACCCAGATCGATACGAAGGGGACATATGATCGATTCGAAGGAAGAAAACCTTCGAATCCAACAACTCGAATCCACTACCACGAATCCACCCAGTCAAAGCGACGAAGAACATGGAGTCGACCCAGTCAACCCGGAGTGAAAAGCGGATCGATGCGAGAAGCACGCGCGCCACGTCACAGCAAGCATCGATTCGACCCAATCGAGTCGAAGGATCGATTCGAAATATCCAAATTCACCAGAAATGCAACATTGAATCGATCATAACTTGAGATCTACACATCCAAATGCTATGAAATTTTCACAGAAGCTTGAGCACATGTTGAAGAATGTCCACACCAAATTTCAGCTCGATTGGACTCTTTCTTGATCGATTCGAACCAAGGGTCGAATCGATCCCAAAGTGGGCCCGAATCTCCAGATTTCGGCCATGTGGGCCCCCTGACGTACCAGAACTGGTCTCCCCTCAATTTAGGCGAAATATCAACCTCCTACACCTATAAATAGAGCCCCTGGTCATTCAGAAAAGGGGTCGGACAATTTTGAGAGCTAAAGAGCGCCCAGATTCTGCCAGATTTACTCCAGATCACCATTGCTGCCTTAGATTCAGACTTAGTTCAGCAAATCAATTGTAATACAACATACGAAATTGTAATCTTCAAGCATCGAGCAATAAAATCATAAAAACCTTGAAGTGGACGTAGGCCGGAGATAGTCGAACCACTATAAATTGTGTGTCACTGTTCATTATTTCTTGATTGCTGCTTGTTACTTGCTTAGATCTGTGATTTGTGTGTGAATACTGTTGATTCGTATTCATACGCTGGTGCTTTCACTATACTTGGGGTTTGTGACCATTTTTGGTGCAAACACCTACCATCCTACAGGACTTTGAAAAACGGATGCAACTTTTTCTTTCTTACCAAATCTTTGATCACATCATGTAAATGTCTATTCTCGTTTTTGTTGTGACCGTGTATTTCATGGAACCTGCAATACTTTCTAGATTTCTTCTCCTTCTCGACCGCCTCACTCGGAGCCGGCTTCTTGTACTGTTATGTACCTTGGGTCGGAAGATATATGTTCTCAATCAAATTATTTAATTGGGTTTTATTGTCATAATTTGAAAACCTAGGGCGCCTCTGGGAATCAGACTTTCGGTCTTTGGCCCTGTTATCATTCCCTCTCTGTCCATCACTTTTATTCTCAATGTTAACATCAATGTTCCCGGAACTTCCTACGGACTGCTTCACAACAACATTACTCTGAATAACTTTCGCCAACTTCCCGACACTGACCACCATAGTAGTAGTACCTGCCACTTCCAAGCACAAGAACTGGTTTGCTTTCTTATAAAACACATTCATCGTCGGTGGAGGTTTCATCTTCAGCTATCTTCCAAAATTAGTGTTGGGATGAATCCTCTTATCAGTGCCATCAAAATGACATCCTTCTGTGCATTGCTTGCTTCCATCACAGCCTTGTAGAATCTTTTCACAAATTCCTTTGGTGACTCTCCCATTTCCTGAAAGAGGTTTGATAGTGATATCACGTCTTTAGGATGGGTAGTGTATAGGCAGAATTGCTTGATAAATTTTCAGGTCAACTGATCAAAAGACGACACAGATCTCAGTGGAAGTTGGGTGAACCACATTATCACAACACCCTTATGGAAAATGGGAAAAAAATGGCACCTGGTAGCATCGGTTGCTCTGGCAGAATCCATATGCCATTCATACTTCATCAAATGATGCCTTGGATCCATCCTTCCATTATATGACGGTATCATCGACATCACGAACCTTCTAGAGAATTCTTTACGCGGTATCTGCTCGGTGAATGGGTTTCAACTAGTGGAGGAGCCCCATTCAACATTACTCTAATGTTAGTTTTCACTTACCAATCTCCTCTCCATTTTAGCTAAGTGCTCCATTTCTACAGGATCTACTGAACGGCAGTAACCTTAGTTCGCCTCGAGTGTTTGGCCCAGTAAATGCTCTTGGTTAGGCCCACGATACTTGTGTTCTTTTGACTCCAAGAGAATCGTTCATCCAGCAATTATGTTAGTTCAGTTTCTACACGGCGGATCGACAACAGCTGCCTAATCTCCAACATTATGGCCATCAACAGCACAACCAGAAGCATCTCCAACATCATTATCCGTAATGTTAACTCGTTGACTCGCCAAGGCAGCAAAAGATGGTTTGGAACCAATCCCTGCATGGGGTTCGGTATCGATCCTCACAACTTGACCATGACCGGTATCCAGCTTTTGCCTTGAATTGTTAGCCTCCTTCCTGACCATCTTTTGCTTTCTATCTTTGTGCCTCTGACCCGATGATGAAGAACTGTCAAATTCCAAATCGGAAGGCGTCAACTCCTTCAGCTCCTTCTTCGGCCATAGGTCAATTCATTTAGCAAACTCAAGCTCTTCTGCATCTGCTTGTTCACCTAATTATGGCTCTCCTACAGCCCATTGTTCATATACTTCATTACACGGTCCATATCTACCCTCATTATTACCTCCAACAGGTTCTGGACTTCAACAGCGGATGGCTGTGCAACTTCTACTAAATGTTGAGAGTCAACATTCTCAGCATCATTCGTGGGTCTGGAAGCGGTAAACTGGTCTCTTTATGGGATCATTGTTCAAAATAGCTTCTTGTATATTTTGTGGAAATCTGAGTAGTTCTGAACACAAAAAACAAAGAAAATGGATTGATCTCTCGGACCGAATCAATCTAACAGTAGGTGATAGACCCAAATATCAAGAGAATAATGTTCTCAGTGAAAGCACTAAAATGTTTAGACCATAATGTGGCATGAACACCTACGAAATTAAAGTATAGAATTAAATCAATAAAAGTGAAGGAAAATGAGGAAAAAATAGTACACACAAACTTTATAGTGGTCCGGCTAACTGATGCCTACGTCTACTTAACTTTGTTGACGATTATATTGTTGTTTATAATCACTATTCTTGTGGATCGGTAATGATCCTCGGGTATACAATAACATAAGGAGAAATTCATAAATAACTGAAAATGATCCTTTAAAATAAAGCCCTCCACCTCAATTTATAGCCGAAGGTCGTCGGAAATCCCTCCACCATGTTCTTAGCCACATTCTCTATGTTTAGGAAGAAATATGCTCGAATAATCATGGCCACGTCATCAATTATTAAGGATCAGCACCAAACCATAACCATGGATCGGTACCGATCTATAAGATTTCCTTATGGACCTTCCTGATGGCCTTGAGTAGATGTGACTTGCTAGTAGCTTCATGTTTTCCAACTTGGTTGCTTAGATATCTGCTTGTTTCTAGGCCAATTAGTTGGATCGATGGTGGAATGGAGTACCCAACTTCATATGCTTGAGGTGTTTGATGGTGAACTATGAGCGAACAATGTTTTTTGGCTGGAAATGGGTTGCCATCCCCATGGCTTCAAAGTAGAGGGGATGTGAAGTTATTTGGGTGAAGTTATATGGTTTGGTACCGATCCTCGACATGGATCGGTACTGATCCACTACTTTGTCGTAGAGTCAAGTTGAAATTTTTTTCTAAAACTAGTGGCTACGTATTAAGCCTGGGATCTTGCTCATACTTGGCTTCAAGGCTTGTTAGATATCTCTTCGGGCTCTCCGCCTTGATAACTTTCAAGTCCGATTAATCAGGTTCATCATAACGCGGCCTGGTCAAAATGTTGGATAAAAGTTTATAATTGTTATAAACTAATTTAATTAATTAATATGAAATATTAATTATAAAAATTTAATTTGATTTGATGAATAAATATTATTATATGTATTTATAATAATCATAAATATATTAATCGATATACGATACCGATGCGCGTTTAAATTGGATTTAAATGCAAAATATTTTATTTGGGCTTTAAATAGGTTTAAAACCTATATAGGGCGATGATTTATTCGGCTATGATAGGGTGAATAGGTACGGACATATGATGGGAACAAGAGGGCTTTGTTTTGTGTGGATGAGGGAAGGAGAATTGGAAAGAGATCGAGATCCTAGCTTGTCTCAATTCCTCCTCTATATAAGCATTTCAACACACATCTATTTGAGGACTTTTTGGAAGCCTTCAGACCCCTTCATTTTTAGCCAAGCCCTTCATCCCATCTACTTGATTAAAACAAGCTCAAATCAAATTAAATAACAGAATATTCGATAGGTGGTGGTCTGTATTCGGAACATAGCACCTTCGGAATTGGAGTTCGGTTCAGGAATTCATTTCAATTCTTCAAGGTGTGAGTTTTTGGCTTTGGTACAAGGTAATGATTTGATTTACATTCAAATTATATTGACTTAATATTTATGTACCATATTTTGCAATACTAGTTAGGTGACGATTCTATTGTATTGATATATTGTCACAATCAAATTAGTTGTATGTTTATACGCTAATATATTTGTAAAAAAAATATTTTTATCATACACCTACCTATAATATGCACGGCTTAAAAAATAAAAAAGCAATTTGTTTATTATTTAATTAATTTAATATATATATATATATATATTATTCAATTAGATATAAACTATATGATTTAATTCTATATTCTATTTTTATACGATATATGGTATTATAATTTTATATGTATAATTTCATATATAAAATACATTTCGCTAAAGTAAAATATTTTTTTAAAATTTTTATATTATTATTAAATATTATTTTAACTAATTAATTGTCAAAATTAATTATATCTATTTTTTAATGTATTATAAAATATGTTTTATAATTCATAAATTTAAATTATCATCTAATATGTTTTCGAAAGAAAATAAAAAACATTATACATATAATTTACTATTTTAAATTCGAACGAAATTTAAAAATTGATTTAAAAATTGTTTTTAAATTATAAAATTATATATTAAATATTAAAATAACAAAATATCACTTTGATTTAAAAAAAAATCAGAATACGTTTGGAAATATATTTTATTTAATTATTATCCGTACATATAGTAATATAAAATATATATACATACATACATACATATATTTATTTATATAAAATAAAAAATTCAATTTTGTGTTGTGCACATTATCAAGTATTTATAAATATTTTTTGAACATTTTAAAAGTATTAATATTATACACGCACATATTTATTATTATATTAAATATATAAGTGTGAGTAAATGCATTTAATATATATATTAAAAAAATTATATATATATAGTACTTTCGATTTTACAATAAGAAATATTTTAATATGATTTTGTAAATTTTTTACACACAGATATATATATATATATATATATATAATGTTATAATATCATGTATATATTTAGATATTTATTTATAAAATTATCTAAAATTACATACAATTTATATACATACATATATATATCTGTAATATTTTATCTAAATAAATTAAAGTATATAAACATGCATTTGAATAATATATATATATATATATGTATGTATACTAGATGAGCTATCATGTCTGTTGTAGTGTAAATCCCAGCACTTATACACGAGCATGTTATACCTTGCACGATTTGCAGTGGTATACATGCACACACATATAGATGTGTATATGATACATGTATAACATAAGATTTATTACTTAATATAAAATTATATTATAAACTTAAATAAAATAATGATTTTATATAATAGAAATTTAGAAATATTCTAAATAATTAGACTTCATCGGCCCAGAAAAGATCACACAAATGTTAAATTTTTTTGAAATTTACCCATTACTTCCACATCGGGCTGGTCCAGTTCTAACAGTGGTATCAGAGTCCAATAGCCTATGCAATCTAAATTAGCCATTTTATGGGTAACTAATTAAGCTCACAACCCATATAGTAGGGTGTTTAGAAAGGTGGTTTCGAAGGATTAAGTTTGAGTAATCAAGTACTCTACCCTTCTTGGCTACCGGCCTAGCCCGAACAGATATGTGAGCCCAAAGGTGGCTCTAAATAGAAAATACCCAACTTGAATTGGGCCTTGGGCTAGTTTTAAAATTATCTGAAATTAAAAATATAAGATTTTAAATTTAATAGTTAAATTTAAAATAAGATATGCACATATTATAAAAGTTATAATATAATAAAAAATTTCAAAATGTTTTAAACATATTATAAATTAATTTTGAAAAATTAAATTTATTAATAAGATTAATAAAATATGTAAATTAATTAAATAAGTTAATTTATGAAAAATATATACATGTATTATATATTTTGTTATATGTTATGATATTTAAAATTGTTTAAGATATCATAAGTATACATGTATGTATATAAAATGATTTTTCGAAATCAATATATTTTTAATTAAATAAATTAATTAAAAGGTTAATTAATTAAATAATACACACATATATGTGATATATGTGTCCAACACTTGAATCACGAGGGTATTTCAAAAGAAATACATTATTCCATAAGTCGATATCACTCAATATAATATATTAAAGATTATAAATCTTCAATCTAATGTTGTCCTCGACTATATATATATATATAAATACACACACACAGATATATATATATATATTAATAAATTACTTGCATACCTCTTAGTTATTGAGCAAACTCAAGCTAGGGATGTTGTGTGTAGTATTATTAATATACCGAATAGACGAGGTAAGATAACAAATTGAAGGTACATATACTAAGGCCGTGAGGGTAAATACGAATGAATAATTTCGTTCTGATTTGTTGAGATTAGGACTAGGAGCCAAGGGTTTGGAGTTTTATGTGATACATACAACCGATAAGGAGTTATCCATCATCCGTGGAGCTAACTTATTAAGCAAACTCAAGGTCAGAATTCCCAAATAGACGAGTCCTAACACCTACTAGCGAAGTCAAAGGACTTCTATGTTTCGACTTAAGGTTTGTTGAAATATAAAAGACTAGTTGGTGGCTTATTAGAAAAAGGAAATGGTAACATTTAACCTTTCTAATATTGTAAGAACATATGCTATATACTACTATAATACTCTACATTAATAAATTTGTGCATCTAAAATGATTGATAAAACATTTATAAATTAAGATATACAAATGAATGGAATTAATGATTGACAAATACAAATATAACATATACTTACTAATAAATGCTTATTGTGTAACGACCCCACCTCTATATCCATATTATTAAAGAATATTACAAGAAATAACCGTCTAATAACACAAATGATACGGCTGGTTAAGGACGATCGAATGTGGATATATATTTGTACCAACATAGACACGTCTTCATTACCTTTTGAGGATTTAAACTAAAATTTCTTAACGTGTACAATATTATTACAAAATAATAAAAACACCGATTAAAAATATTCATAACAGTATATACTATAGATAAATCAGAATCAAAGTCACATATTGTAGGGGAATAATATACATCATATACATACTAAAATGTGAGTTAACAAAATATCAGTACTTGACCTATATAATAAATATACATGGTATCAAAATACTGTATCAGGTACACAGTGACTACTCGATAGTATACATTACATATCCACCTAATTGTTGATATATATAATAATGAAGTAAACTGAAATAGTCAAAATAGTCTACTCCAGTGCTAGCACAAAATTCAAAGTTCAATGAGTCCATGTACCTATAGAGTCTCGGCCTGACCTAAGTATTTTACTAATAAATTGGTTAGACTATATCTAATAAAAAGGTGAGATGCTGATATCATAAATATATGACTTAGCAGTAAATAAGCCATAATAAAATATGCTAGAACAAATGATCATAATAAGGCATAACAATTAAAAAAAACCATTTCATAAATCCATTATCATAAATACATGACTTAACAATAAAATAAGCCATAATAAAAACATGCCTAAAACCAAATAATCATAATAAGGCATATCAATCAAAATCACTATTTCATAAATCCATATCAAGTCTTAAAAGGACTATCATAAAAAATGTGGTGATAACAATTCTAAAAAATTTATCCAGAGCCAAAAGATACTAAATATCCATCCAAAAATCTTTGAAGAGACAAACATCACTAATAAATAATCATAATCTTGTATCCAAATTGATTATGATAGCCTTGACAATGTCGCTAATACCTCCTCAAGCAGTTTCTTTGGCCCTAAAAAGGTCACTAGCACCTCTTAAAGTAGTTTTTCCCTGAATGACAAGGTCGCTAACACCTCTAAGCAGTTTCATCGACCATGGCAAGGTCACTAACACCTCACTAAGCAGTTTCGCCTTAAATGACAAGGTTGCTAACACCTCTCTAAGTAGTTTTGCCTCGAATGACAAGGTCGCTAACACCTCTCTAAGCAATTTTGTCAAGCGCTACTCAATATTGACTCTTAGGTCAATGAAAAATGATCATCCTCTCTCGAGGATCTATCGGCCTAAAATCCGAATACCCTAAGATAATACAACTCTAAAGTGTAAATTACTTTTGCTATAGTAACTTCCAAAATTTTACTACTGTCCCATACCAATAGTGAAATTATAGTATTTACTAAGAGCTAGTAAATTATACTCAAACTCAATTTAAAAAATTATAATAATAAGTGGAAGAATTGTACGGAATGATCCATACTAATCACAATTCAATCATTTATTAAATTCTTTGTTCCATAGAAAAGCACGAAATCTCATTAAAATCGTAAACCCATAATAAATAAAATAAAAGAGTTTTAAATAAATTATATATATATATAAAGATATAATTTTCCAAAATCACTTTTAAATCCATAAACTCATTTTAAAGAAGAGTTGCTTATTTACAAAAACTTTTTTACTCTTTCAAAATCATTTAAACTACTTTTTAACAAAAATCACTTAAACTTAACATTATTACTTTCATATCCACTTTTATAAAATAATACTATATTTCATCTTTTGCTTCTAAAATATTTTAAAAATTATAATATACTTATAATAGTAAAATTTAAAAGGTTTTATAAATAAATATTACTCCTTTTTAAAAGCTTTGAATAGATTTTTGAAATAAGAATTAAGTTAAGAATATAATATAATTAACCATATTATATAGACTAAATTCCATTAAGGATCAAATAGATCAAATCTCATTTTGAGAATCTTTTAAAACATTTAAAAAATTAAAACAATAAATCTATCAAAAATGCAACTTCTAGAGCCAACATTGCTTTATAAAATATAATTCCATAATACGAAACTATTTAGCGATCCGAGTTGCTTTTTGACAACTCTGATCACACAACAATGAATGCACTATCACCCATCAATTAAAGCATTATATGATCAATGAATTTTTGATTACTTGCAACTTTCAAAAATTAATAATCGAATTGAATTCTACCCTTACACATAATTCAACAAATTCATTCATCAAATTAGTTGAAACCATAACAAGCAATTTTACATCAAGTATTCCAATAATTCACTACCAAATATTATTGAAATTCATGATCAAACTAGGCATACAAATGGGAATATACTGGTATAGATATAGATGTGTGAGTTAGAATAACTCACCTTGGACCAAATCTAGCTTAAATCTCCTATTTTATTTTCAGCTAATACTCGAAACCTTAGCATAAGCTTCACTGTCCTGCATCGAAATCATAGACTACATAGCGCCTCTAGACCTGGCAATCACCTCTGCCCTAGCACCAGCATGGCCATCTTCTCGAACGCCCACAACCACCTAGCTACCATATTTACTTGCAAATGCATCTGGACCCTAGGAAGCTCCACCTGAAATCTCCATGCCTGGCCTCAACGTCGACACCAGTTGTGAAGAGCCACCACGCTCCTCTGCGCATTTATCTTCACCTCTATAGCGATCGTTGATGATGCAGCCCCTTCCCCCAAATCACGGCCTACGTGCGTGTGTTGCCATGTTCATTAATTTTTCTTTGATTTGATTATCGTGAAAGGCTAAGGCATAAGCTCGAATGAGGTTTTATTTTGGGTAAGCTTGGATAAGGAGAAAATGGGTTTGCCAATTGAAAATAAAAGGAGAGTGAGAGTGGTGCAAATGAGGCTTGAGTTTTAGTTAAATAAAATTTCATTTTCTTTAATTTTCTTTTATTTAACACCATGTTTTTATTAGTAAATAAATACCAATCTAATTTAAATTGGTTTACACTTTGTTTTACAAATTATACTTCAATAGTTGCACAATTCTTTTTAATTAAATATCTATTTATCTTCATCGATTTATTAATTTTTTTAAATATTAAATAGAACTTTCGTTCATCTATTTCAGTTATATAAAGCTATTTACACTTTAAAATATTTTATATTCAACAATAACGCTTTATCCGGTATAATATAATTTCAAAAAAGAATCTATTAATTAATTCAAACCATTAAAACAAAAGTCTACTATTAAATAGAATTCAACTAAGTAAAAGGAAATTTTCAAAATAATAGTTATGAAAAGTCAAATTTGGACATTTTTATTTTAATTAAATTAATAGAATATCACGGCATCAAAACATGGTTGTTAGAGACCTCCCCCTTAAGAAAATTGTGTCCTCGCAATTTATTATTGGGGTACATTATACACAACCCAAACATTAACCCCCTTTCGAAATCTACAATCAAGTTGAAACTTGCACAATTCTCTGAGGGTTAATGTTAGAATCAAACTTATTGTGTGTTATAAATGTAAATAAGCTCATTTATTGATCTACATTTCTTCACATATGACAATTTATCAAAAAAATTCTAAGTGTTAAAACTTTCAAAAAATTTCGGTAAAGCCTGCTTTGTTCGAAGAGCCGTTTTTCAATTTCACAAAATATAATATAAATAATGTACATCGACCCACACGGTCGAAAACATAATATATACTAGTACTTTTAACAACTCTATATTTAATCTGAAATATACCTTTATTTAGCATTTAGAAATCCCTATCAATATGTGTTATCCCTCCTTTTGGAAAGGACGTGATATCATCGATTTGTCTAGGAACGAATGGTCAACAACCCTGGGAATCGATTACATACAGTATTATAGACGATGGTCGAGCAGATTTGGACCGGAACCCAATCGAGGTGCAATCATCGTGGAGTAACTAAAATGGCCCCGTGAAGTTATACTTCAAGTTTGGAATTGATCAGAGTTCATATGCTCGAGTTACGGACGAAGCAAGGATTTGCATGGATAGATCAAGAACGATCCATAAAACAGTTCAAATCATCAAAGAATGCTCAATATCTCGAGATCCACAAGGCCAACTCATTTGAAACTTCCAAGGCATCAACAAAATGAATATTGAGGCTTGCAAAATCGATCGCTAGTCATAGAGTTGCGTTTAGGGATTAGCCGGTCGTTATTGGCCGATCGTTTTTGCCAAGTCTTAAAAACGATCGGCATATTCCAGTGTAAGATCTAATTTAGCAAAGATCGATCCATATCTCCCAAGTTACAAGTTAGAATGATTCCATATTTCAGAAGTAGTATCAAGAGACATGTGGGACCCCCCAAAAACAATCGCACTAAAATTGGAGGCAAGAAAAAGGATCGGTTAAACTTAGGCTGATCGTTCTTGATGGTCAAGTTAGGTATGCCGATAGTTATGGTGGGCCCCTATGGACCTTGAGCCTTCTGCCAAAATCCTAGCGAAATATCTCATAATCTCTCCCTATAAATATAAGCCACATGGTTTACTTTGGGGGACTTTACGCTGCTGGTTACCTTATTCCTTATTGTAACCAAGTGTTTCCTATTCCTTGCTGCTATAATCAGATTATTAGTTGATTAATAAAGATAAACTTCAAAGTTGACGTAGGCATACAACGCCAAACCACTATAAATATCTGTGTTCTTGATTATTGTTTTTTATTTGCTGTTAGTTTATTCCGTTCCTTAGTTTCAATTTTATTTTCTTCATTTACTTCTCGACATAAACCTATTCTTGGGTGTTCGTAACCAATTTGGTTGTAGACATTTTGGTGCTTTCACTGAGAACCCTGATTCTCAACCAGAAAGGATCCCCTTTGTTGCTACTGGATTGGATAAATCCCCCGAGGAGATCCGTTGTTATCTTCATAAAGTTGCTTATACTACTCAGATTTGCTGAAATCTAAATAAGGAGATTGATGACGGTGAGACATACAAGATCTACTACTTAGAACGTGGATGGAAATGAGACTGCTAGCATTCAACAAGGAGACCCAAGCAATCAACCAACAAATGTGAATGTTGATCCAGTTCAAATTCAGAATCCCATCGATTCTATTACTAGAGTTGAATTTCATAATTTAATGAGAGAGTTGATGGAGAGCCGTCGACATCTAAATCAGCAGATTTAGACCAACATCGACTTGATGAACCAAATCAACCAGTAGCAGCAGGGCAAAGCTAGGAGGGATCCCACTCCTTACTCGATGTCGGAAAGCTCTAGCTCATCGGATGGATACCATAGACATAGGCATCGCAGAACTGATGGATACCATGTAGAAACTTCAGGGCGTCAACAGGCAGACCATCACGGTTTTCCAGGAATGATTAGTGCTGGTCCCTCCGCCAGAGAAGGAAATTTCCCTGTGCACACCAGGATTCAAACTGAAGCTGCCATGGTTAATTTGGATGATGGAGTCTGAATGAATGCTGATCGGGCTCTTCCTCGGGATGATGGTGAAATCAACGTACAAGATGCGCATCGCGAGGATGGTGGCCCAAGAAGGAATGAAACAGCCCGCAGACATCGACCGGACCATACACGTGAGATGGAACACGACCACCGCTTGGCGCCACTCATCCAAACGCTGGACTTATCGGCAATGGTCAGACAGTTGGTGAGAGAGAACCAAAGCTTGACTAACGATGACCAAGGAATCTCGAGAAGCCATACTCCTTTTACGGATAATGTTCTATATGCAGAGTACCCGAGGAGATTCAACATGCCATCAATGCCTGCCTACGAGGGAAACCAACCCCAGGCAGCATATTATGAGGTATGAATGGCTGATGGATTCACTACAAGCCAATGATGCAACCAAGTGCAGATGCTTTCCTATAACCCTTTCCGAAATAGTGACGATGTGGTTCACGAGACTACCCCCGCGATAAATTTCTAGATTCGATGAGTTGGAAACCAAGTTTGTGGTGCAATTCCAGATGCATGCGACTCGTCCTAAAGACGTGATGTCCCTTTCCAGTGTGATCCAAGCTCTAGGGTAGTCGTTGAAAGATTATTTGGAGAGATTTCATATAGCTGCCACAGAGGTCAGTAATCCGAATGATCATGCGATACTCATGGCCGTGACAAGAGGGATTGATCCAGAGTCTGAGTCTGACGACTGGTTGGCTGGTAAACCACCTGCCACGTTGGAGTGCTTTTATTCAAAGGTGGCTCTGTTTCTGAGAAAGGAGGAAATCGGGTCCTCTAGAAAAAATAATGTCGCAGGACCGAGCGGTGAAGCAGTGCAGAGTAACATTGCAATAAAACAGTCCGATGACAGTTCTGGAAAAGTCCAAGTGAACGTTCAAAATAAGCTAAATCAACAAAAGAGAGGAGGAGATACGAATCAAGAGCGAAAAAGGGATTCTAGAAGGTTGAAGCCTAAGATTCCAATGTATGATAATTACACGTCATTGAATACTTCCCTAAAAAATATCTATCTGTCTACTTGCAATACCATGAAGTACATGAAGCCACCTCCAAAAGAATAGTCAGAGAGACAAAAGCAGACCGAGAAATATTGTCGGTTTCACGAGTGTTATGGGCACAATACAAATGAATGCAGGCATCTCCAGGATGTTATAGAAAAATTGATTCGTGAAAAGAAGTTACAATAGTTTGTCAAAGCCCCACTGGATGGCGGGCAGGGAACTTCTGACCCCAATCGAGGACAAGCTCCGCGTAGGGATGAGGAGCCAGCGCGGACCGGTGGAAGACTGGTGATAAATACGATAGTTGGAGGACCGTACCCGACAGATAAAAGTTGGCAAGAAATGGAGCGCTATGCTAGAGCGATTAGGCATGTAGATTTTGAATACTGTTCGAATATGGAAGATGAGATTCTGGCAAAACAACAACATACAATGGTAGATGATATTGTATTTAGGAACTGGGATGCGGACAAAGTATAGGCTGTAACAACCCGAAATTTAAGCTATAATAATTAATTAAAGAATAAATAAAATGGTAAAATAACTTTGTGAAATTATCAAAATTGAGCCACGGGAGTTGCACCATTGTGTCCGTTGTAATTTTCTGGTAAATTTCCATATATAGAACGTCAGAATCCGAGCTAATATGAGAAAGTTACGAATTTAACAAGAAAACAGAAATATATATATAGGGAGGTCGACCATCCCAAGGCCTAGGTCGACCGATCGACCGACATGGCTTCAAGGGCAATCAACCTGCCTATGAATGGGAAGCCAAGGAAATTTCCTTCGTTCCTGTTGGTTCCAGCAAGTTTTTTTACACGTTGTTTTCGTCATTTTGGCTCATCTGGTCCCTCCATGCTACCATCTGACGGCTCCCATTCAGCCTATGACGTGGTTGCCTCCTATTCAATCTCCAAATCCAACGGTCTGAGATCCACTTCTACCCCTATAAATAAGACCCTAGGCCTAACACTTTTTCTCATTCTAGATTTTCTCCACTTGGATTCACCTTTTCAGGAAGGACCCTAAAAGGAATAATTTTCCAAGGAGAGAATCTTTTTAATAAAAATATTTTAATACCCTTAAGTGGATCCAGGAAGACCAAAAGGGAAGAGCTTAGGACCATAGGTGAGTGATTGTAATTATTTAGATTTTCAAGCAATCTGAAATAATAGGGTTTCCAATAGTTGTAGTTTTTCTACGATTTTGGAAATACCTTTTTATCAGTTATTTTCAGTTTTAGATTTATTTTCAGTCTATCTATTTTTAGCTATTCTTTTCAGTTATTTATAGCTAATTTATGTTAATTATAGGTTTTCCGTTTAATTACAGTGATTTACAGTATTTTAAATTTATTTATTGTTATTTATGCGTTATTTACATCTTTTTCATACGCTTTGGATTTTCTTCTATTTTCAGTTTTCTTTTGTTACTTCTTCTTCGTAGCGTATGGATTAGAATGGATTAAACACAAATATGGACTAAAATTATAAGAATACTGAAATAACGGAAGATAAGATGTAAAATGAAACGATTGTAATAAGAAATGGAATTGGACTAAAATTGTGATGTAAATATTAGAATTGGACTAAATTAAAGAAATTGGCCTAGTTATAACTTAGAATTATAACTAAAAAGAGTAAAAGATGAAAGAAGATTATTTTCACACTTAGACCTTGGGTTAAGTAATAAGCATGATTATAACATAGGTTATAATAAGAAAATAGAACAGAATGATGCTTATTTTAAGACTTAGGATAAATTAATAAGCATAGATAGTAAGAACAATAATAATGGCTTATTTGAATAATTTATCTAATTTAATAAGCAAAGAAGTAAAGTAGGACATGTACCAAATAGCATTCCCCTATTATTTCTATAGACACGGTGTTTCACATAATCCTGAAGTGAGACGAGGAGCACACTTATGCTAATAATGGTAGTAATTGGTCAATAAGTAGAAGTCCAAATTATGGGGATTTGGGAAAAGGGGCGCAACTAGATATTGTTTGGATGACGGGCCAGTACCAACAGCATTTCCCCTATTATTTATGTAGACACGGTGTTTCACATAATCTTGAAGTGAGACGTGGGGCACGCTTATGTTGGAGCTTGAGGTAATAAGAAGACCTAATAGGTGGAACAACAAGTAACGCAAGCTTAGTGGTGGTCACGCATGCGACTTCCAGTGATGGCTCATAAATCGTTATGAGTTCCAAGCGCTTAGTATGTGTGTCTTTCGTAGACACCGTTGCCTTCTGTGTATGGAGCTATATAACGTCTAGTCCACAGTATATACTTTGCGTGTCATTCGTAGACACCATTGCCTTCTGTGTAGGGAGTTATATAGTGTCTAGTCCACAGTAGGTCTATGGAGTAGCAGGCCGATCAAAGGGTAGAATTAGGATTTCAGCCTAATTTTAGGATTAGGAATTCAGCCTGATCAAAGCAGTGACCAAAGACAAGTTCAAACAATCAAAGTTAATCAATCATATTAATCGAATTAATTCGTATTTATTTCCATCTTGTTCCTTCTTCCTATTTCCTTTGTTTCCTTTTTAATACTAAAACTATTGTAAAGCCTATTACCTTTACTTTGTTTAAAAATACTAGTAATTACTATCAGTCACCAGACTTTTAGTCTGACCCAGTCCTCTATTTTCCCTTCCCCCCATAGGCCATCAAGAGCAAGTGAGGTCGATCTGTGGATTCAGGGAGGTTGCAACAGTTGAGATTCTTCCTATGTATTTTACTCTTTTTTCAGCTGTTAGTTCTTATGTTGTATTGGCACTATTTGAGGGATGATTTGTACTCTGATTTTATTGAGACTATGGTTTTTAATTTCGCAAGACGAGTATGGATATTTTGAGACATATGATGTATTTAGTTTTTGGCGACTTATTTGATTTATAAAGTAATTCTGAGGTTTTGTTTTAAATAAATTATTATTATTATAATTGTTTCCGTTGTTTATATATATTTTTGTCTTGTGAATCTTAGTCTCTGCTAGTTTTAGTTATACCAATAATGCTCCATGCCTTTTAGTGTGTCCCTTTGGTTATACTAAGGGGCGTGGGGTGTTTCATAGGCTCTAACAATCGACCCGATGGTCATTTCAGCTATGATTGATCCTGCATTAGTGAGAATGATTTCGATTGATTATGGAAGTTCGGTGAATATAATTTTCAAAAAGTCATATGATCAGATAAGAATGGAAGCCAAAGATTTAAAACCATTTAAAGCTCGTATACATGGTTTTGATGGCGTTGCAACCGAAGCTATTGGTTATGTGAAATTACCTTTTGAATTGGGAGACGGTGAACGAAGGAGAGTGCAAAACTTGTCGTTTATTGTTTTGGATATTGACTCTCCATACAATGTTTTTCTGGGCCAACTGGCCCTGGTTGAATTTCATGCAGCTCTTGCCCCATGGTGTTTGACTTTGAAGTTTTCGACTAACAACTGTGTAGGAGTTGTTCATGGCGATCAGGCGACTGGACGTGCTTGTTATGTAGCTGAGTTGAGGGAAGTTCAGCGCAAAGAGAAGTGTAAGGGTGTGGACAAGGCTCTCTGCATCCAAGCTGCCAACGATTGACAATTGGCGCATGAGCCTTCGCTCGGGCACCACAGTCGGTTCTATAGAGATATAGATCCTAGGGATGATGAAGAGGAGCCCAAAGAGACCAAGGCTGCAACGGCTGAGCTTACGATTGATATTGTGGTCAACCATGGCGACCCATCGTGAGTCCTAAAGATTGGGTCACAGCTCAGCCCTTTGATGATGAAGGAACTTGCATGTTTTCTCCGAGAAAATCTATATGTATTCGCTTGGACTCACTCTGACATATGTGGAATCTCACCTGCTATTGCGAGCCATGCATTAAATATTGACCCAAAGTATGTTCCGATGAAGCAAAAAAGACGCGACATGGATCCGGAGAGATATGTCACTCTCAAAGAGGAGGTGGATAAATTAAAAGTCAATGGGTTTATCCGCGACGCCCTCTACCCTGAATTAGTATCAAATCCTGTGCTTGTGAAAAAGGCGAATGGGAAATGGAGAACATGCATTGAGTATTCAGATCTGAAACAAGGCATGTCCAAAAGTCATTTTCCCCCTCCCGAGAATTAACCAACTAGTGGATTCAATTACAGGACAAGAATTGCTATCTTTCATGGATGCATACTCAGGATACAACCAAATCCCGATGCATATTCCCGATCTGGAGCACACCAGTTTCATTGTCGACGTTGGATTATACTATTACGTGGTGATGTCGTTTGGATTGAAGAATGCCAGAGCAACTTAACAACGTCTAGTTAACAGGATGTTTAAAGACCAGATTGGAAAAATAATGAAAGTGTATGTGCATGATATGCTCGTGAAGTCATGACGATCAAGCAACCACATTAGAGACTTGGCGGAAATATTTGACATCCTTCGACATTATAAGATGAAGATCGATCCTTCGAAGTGTTCTTTTGGTGTCGCATCAGGAAAATTCTTGGGCTTTATTGTCAATGCACATGGAATAAAAGCTAATCTCGAGAAGATTCAGGCTATCCATGATATCCAAGCACCAAGAACCATTAAACAAGTGCAGAGCTTGAATTGGAAGGTTGCTGCCTTAAGTCTATTTATCTCCAGAGCTACTGATAAGTGCATTCCTTTCTTCGATTTGATTAGGAAAGGAATAAGAAACTTTGAATGGATGCAGGGTTGTAAAGACGCATTTAAAGCTTTGGTGAACCATTTAGAGAGACCTCCTATCTTGTCAAAGTCGGTGGATCATAAGGAGTTGTACATTTATTTAGGTGTATCGGCGCAGTTATAAGTGCCGCTTTGATTTGCGACGATAATCGGATCCAGAGGCCGGTGTATTACGTCAGTAAACGATTAACAGGAGCAGAAAGGAACTATCCAAAAATAGAGAAACTGGCGTATTACTTACTAATTGCATCACGGAAGCTTCGTCCGTACTTCCAAGCACATCTGATCAATTTTTACATCGACCAGCTGTTACGACAGGTCCTACAGCGATCTGAGACATCTCGGAGGTTACTCAAGTGGAATATTGAGCTCAACCAATTCGATATTATTTATCTCCCTCGAAGGGCTATCCAGGGACATTCATTAGCAGACTTTATAGCAGAGTTTACTATGCAAGGTGATCTACCAATAGGTTGAGAAATCCCTATTGTACGATGGAAATAGTATACTGATGGAGCATCTAATGATCATTGTTCTGGAGCTGGGACTATGCTTGTAACCCCTGAAAACCGGTCAATTTATTATGCTTTGGAACTTGATTTTCCAGCAACAAACAATGAAGCTGAGTATGAAGCTTTGATTACTGGACTTAAACTCGCTAGAGAACTTGGAGTTAAATCTCTTGAAATCTTTTGCGATTCGCAGTTGGTGGTGTATCAAGTTAGGGGAGACTATCAGGCTAAGGGACAATGGAATGCCCCATGCCTTACTGGAGTTCAAGAGTTGTTGACAAATATTAAATACTATGATATTTCACATATTCCGGTGATCAAAATAGAGAGGCTGATTCGTTGGCAAAGTTTGCTAGTACCTGCAATGCACATCAGATGGGCTTGGTTTCGGTCGAAGTATTGAATACCCCAAGTATAAACATGATGGAAATCGATCAAACACTGGAAGCAGAATCTGGAAGGGAATCATGGATGACTCCGATCAAAGACTATTTACTGTGCGAAGCCTTACCTGACAAAAGAAATAAAAAGCGACAAGTCCTTTGCAAAGCTTCACGATATATTACGCAAGAAGGAATTATGTACAGGAAAGGTTTCTTAGTCCCTCTACTACGGTGTATCGCTCATGATGAAATAAAGCGTGTTCTAAAACAAGTTCATGAAAGAGAGTGCGGCAATCACACTGTGGGGAAAACTTTGACAAAGAAAATACTCTGTTACAGGTACTAGGCCAACCATGAGTCGGGACGCCGCTGATTATGTAAGACGATGTGATAAATGCCAAATGTATGCAAAAGTCCCAAGAGCTCCACCAACAGAAATCATTCAAATGGTCAGCCCATGGCCGTTCGCTATGTGGGGTATAGACATTATCAGTTCTTTACCGATCTCTAAAGGTGGCACAAAGTACGCGATCGTTACAGTTGATTACTTCACCGAATGGGCAGAAGCGGAACCTTTTGCCACAATCACAACTAAGAAAGTAATAAACTTTATTATCTGAAACATCATATGTCGCTTCGGTCTCCCACGAAATATTGTGACAGATAATAGGACTCAATTTGACAGTGTTGAATTCAAAGACTTTTGTCAAAGATATCGTATTGAAAAGAGATTTGCAGCGATCGCTCACCCTCAGGCAAATGGATAGGTTGAAGCTGTAAATAAAATCATAAAGTCTATTCTAAAGAAATGTTTGGAGAAGGCTAGAGGCAAGTGGGTGGATGAACTCCCTACAGCATTATGGGCTTATAAAACCACCCACAAGTCCACAACTGGCCATACTCCATTCGCCCTTGCCTACGGGTCCGAAGCCGTTATTCCTATTGAACTCGAAGTCCCTTCTCATCGAGTGACTTACTACAATCCTAAAACGAATAAAGATCTCCTCTTGGAATCTCTTGACTTTCTAAAATAAGAAGCGCGAAGAAGCCGATTTGAGGGCAGTTGCACATCGACATCGAGTTGCCTTGTATTACAACACTAAAGTTTGACCTAGAACATTCGAAATTAGCGATCTCGTCCTGAAACGGGTTTTTCGTACCCCATCATACATGAATACAGTCTGGGAAGGACCATATGTCATTGAAAAGAGGCTTGGAGAAGGAACTTTTGAGCTAGTGACTGTCGACGGCATTACAATTCCAAGGGTGTGGAATAGCAAACACCTTCGACTCTATTTCACTTGATTTATTTCCTTTACATTTCAGTTGCATTTATTTTCAGAATTTTCTTTAGCATTTGATTTTCCGAATGTGAAATAAGACAATTTATGTTATTCCTTTCCATTAAATGAATAAAGTTTCAGGCTTCCTTAATATTAATGTTTGTTATTGCATTGTATGATAATTACATCGCGAAACTAATTGAAGTCGATATGTATGAACATGCTCCCAGAGTTTGAAATTAATCAATCATGCTAATTCCCAATGAGATTAAACAAGATGAGCTCAATCTACCTGTTCATTTAACTACTCTCATTCACATTCCAAAGGATGGGATACACAATAAGGAACAAATGTGGCTGACAATCTGATGATTGAATAACTCCTGCCCAATTGTGGAACTGAGATAAAATCAGGGTGACCGTAATACGATCAGTCACTCACTGAACCAAACCCCAGGCCTTGTGGGGAAAATCAATCAACCGAGGGGAGTGTGATCTGACTGTTCTCCGAAATAACTGTAAGTCCCCGGAGTGCGGATTGGAGTATAAACATAAATCGGGTGTGAACCGACTGCCCGCCAAATAACTCTAAGTCCCCGTAGTGCGGATTGGAGTATAAACATAAATCGGGTGTGAACCGACCGCCCGCCAAATAACTCTAAGTCCCCGTAGTGTGGATTGGAGTATAAACATAAATCGGGTGTGAACCGGCCGCCCGCCAAATAACTCTAAGTCCCCGTAGTGCGGATTGGAGTATAAACATAAATCAGGTGTGAATCAACCACCCGCCAAATATCTCTAAGTCCCAGGAGTCCGAGTTGGAGTATAAACATAAATCGACTGTGAACCGACCACCCGCCAAATAACTCTAAGTCCTCGGAGTATGGATTGGAGTGTAAATATAAATCGGGTGTGAACCGACCGCCCGCCAAATAACTATAAGTCCCCGGAGTGCGGATTTGAGTATAAACATAATTCAGGTGTGAACCGACCACCCACCAAATAACTCTAAGTCCCTAGAGTGCGGATTGGAGTATAAACATAAATCAAGTGTGAACCAAACGCCCTCCTAATAACTATAAGTCCCCGGAGTGCGGATTGGAGTATAAACATAAATCAGGTGTGAACCGACCGCCTACGAAATAACTCAAAGTCCCCAGAGTGCGGACTAAAGTATAAACGTAGATTGGGTATGATCCGACCACCCATGACCTAAATCTTATCCCCAGAGTGTGGATACAAACATGAATGAATAGTTGAGTGGAGTTCGACCATTCACTATTGCACAAACTCCGGCCTGAAACCGAGGGGAGGAGTATAAACTCGTTAAGGATGGAGTTCGGTCGTCCCACATCTGACCCTGCTAAACCAAAACTAGGGGCATAAGTGTAGCTACTAAAAAAACTGCTAAAATTCGATGGCGTAACACTAAGGCCCAAGCCTAGTGTTTAATACGACTCGAGGCCATGACCTTAGGGAGGCCTTGGGATGGATGAATTAAATTGACATCCGATACAACGAGCAACAAATCACAAGTGCATAAAATGAAAAATGTGATCGCTCGGACATTTGAACAAATAAATACAAGAATCATACACAAGAATATAAGAATTTTTATTTACACTAAACTGGTTGTACATCATACAAGTCTATCCAAAAAGCAAGACAAAAGTGTAGGGCCACGCCCAAACAAATACAACCAAGAAAAAGGAAAAGTGGTCATCTATGCTATTTACATGCCATTCCAATTTAAAGAATATTTCTTGGATTTTCTATCTTTCCTTTGCTTCATTGGAGTGGCTCCTTCCGAACTACCGCTCGACCCCCTCTTCGACCATTTGCTGCCTCGGCTTTTCTTCAAAGAAATATCCTCAGTTGTGTGAATCGAGGTGGTATCATCTTTGGAAGCAGGAGGGATGGAGGTGCTCTCAGCACCAGAAATAGGTGGGATGTCATTCCAGGGAATTATCCCGCCAGGAGGGATCATCTGGAGCGGGATAGGAATCGGTTTCTCAGAGCCCGAATCAGTAGGCTCGTTTTTCACCTTCTTTTTCACAGTTCTTCTTTTTCGATATGCTCTTTCATGCTGAGCTCCCTAGTGGGGTCGGAAGAACCTGTGATTATGACATCTTCATCAGAAGGAATTTCATGGTGTGGGTCGCTTCCCTCCTTGAATAATGCCTCCATGAATTGATCATCAATAACGGAGGCTTCTTCTTGAGCATCTTATGTAGCGGCCGCTTGTGACTCTAACTGAGGCTCTTGAGAAGGAAGAGGAGTAACACCTGATAGGTTCAAAGTTGAGAAAAAACAGCCGAAAAGATTAGAAATATCAACTGATAACACTCCAACTTTTCAAAAGATGGTCAAAGAGCTTACTATGGAGCTAGAGATGACCTGGGGTACCGGGGGCAATTCAGTTGTAGTATCGGGTTGCGCAGACCCGGATCCTTCACCCACTTCATGGGAAGAAACAACAACAGACTCTTTCTAGAGCAAAAGCTGGATATCGTGCAATGTTTGGGTTTGTCGCCTGATAGTATTTAGTTTTTAAGTCTAGATAGATCGATATCCTCTGAGTTAAGAAGTTTTTTCTCTTTCGCAATCAGACATTCACAAGCACGCTAGAGTTGATAGGGATAGTCTTCACCAAGCTATGTCAAATTTCTATGCTTGAGAACATTAGCATTGTAAAGAACGAGAAGTGGGTCAAGCTCATTCATTACCTCCTCCCCGACTTTTCCCTTGGTAGCTTCCGTTTCATGTTGAATTAGTGCATCGACATTTTTGGCCCTTTCGATAGTCGTGTCTTTCTCAAGTCTGACATTTACCAACTCATCGCAAGCATCCTGAGCATTCTCTTGGGCATCATCTTTTTCTTTATTTGCATACTCAAGATTGGCCTTGAGATCCGCTATCTCCTTCAAGGCTGTAGATTTATTGTTCCGAGCTGTATCTCGTTCAAGCACTATCTATTGATTCTGATGATGCAACACTTGAACCATATCAAGGTGGCTAGATTTCATCTCTTCCATGGATTTCATAGCAGCATTAGCTTTTCCTTCGGCTTCCGCTAAGGAAATTCTAGAGGCTTCTAGCTCATTTGTCAAAGTGTCAATGATTCTTTTATCTTGAGCTTCTTGGTGTTTTAGTTATTCAATCTCCATCGCACGCTCGAAATAAACTTTTGACATTTTTTCTGCTGCCTTCATCCATTCCCGATACTACATGTGGATGTTAGTGATGCAGTCAATGGTCCTTTTATGAACATGATATAGAACCCTCTTCAAGTTAGGAGGAAAATAGAACCCTTCAAAGCATAAATTTGGAAATTATTCATGAAGTTGTGCCATGCGAGTGGTTGGATCGATTGTAGAATCTTCAGTAGCAGCCTCGACTTTGGTGCTTTCTTTGTCGGGCTTTTGGGCAGTAGTATGTTTGCCATGTCGGCGATGATCGCTCGGTCGTTGAGAATGAGATGGAACAAAAGGCTGTGGGGGCACTAGAAAGTAGAAGGGCCGCGAGAGGGACCGATAGGCAAGTCTCTGCGATCAGCTGGTCTGTTGGGATCCTTTGGAGGAGGAGATCTTGATCTATGTTTATCCTAGGGTGGCTTATCCTTATCATCTCTATCTTGATGACCCCAGTCATAGCTGGGGCGATAGCTGGAATCGTAGTAGTCTCAACTGCCACGGTAAGAGCCAAAGTTGCAAACCCAATGACTGGTGATGTATATCCCAAAGAGAATCAAACATGTTCATCTTCCTCATCATCGTTTCTGCAAAGAAAAACAGAAGTCATTAAACTCTAAGCTTTAAAGAGTACGAATCAAGTACAATGCAAAGTTGAGGGGTGCAAGTGTGTGCAAGTGTCCTAGTGTACCCCCCCAACAAACTAGGTGCAGGAGCCTTGCTCATTGATGTAACTTCACTTCTAGAAGTAGGAATCTCAATGCCAATTCTGATGGAAGATTCCGACCTTTCGATGCTCATTTCAGTAAAATGGAAAGCGTCGAGATCAGGTGGAATTGGTAGACTAGACAAAGAGTCAAGTGGTAAACTCAAATGCTCTGACGATTGGGAGGAAGATTCTTCTTGAACAACTTTAGGAGCCATTGACAACTTGGATTGGTCAAAGAGGCGACTTCTTGGAAGTTTATGTACGAATGTTTTCTTCTTTCTCCTATCAGCAACCAAAGGTTGTGAGGCTTGCGAAGATCCGGTATCAACCCCAGGACCGGATTTGTCGCCATTATGACCAAGTATATCGCCTCTGTGTCCTCCAGCGTCAACATCAGCAAATTCCTGAGCACTCGTAATTGGGGGCACCATAGGATTGGCTTGATTATCCCTTTGACCGATTGCAGTCCATGGTCTTATCCCTGCCATTTGAGCAATTTTGGTTAGCCCCATGCTGAGGCCCTCCTTTATCAAACAAAACGTGATAAGGCATTCGTCCTTAAGCAAATATTCGATACTCCTATCCTCAAGCGGAGCATTCTTCAAAATTGAGACCGCCTCTTTACAAATGCCGCCGTGAGGCCGGGTAACGACACCTGTAAAGGAGTAACATAGTCAGGAAGGCAACCTGGATATCATTTTTCTGTGCTATCATGGAAATGGTGGGTAACACTTACGTCTTTCCAGCCATTGTCGGGCGAAACCACGCGAGCAACGAACAAAAAACCTTTCACTTTTAAAGGGACTTAGCTTCTTCCACGGGCCAGTCAGAATTTGGCACCTCTTTGCCAATTCATGAAATGTAAACGAGAGACTCCCTGTTCGCCGCTTGAAAGTAAAAATAAATCGGATATCTTCGATGGTGGGAGGATGGCGTAGGAACTCCATAAATACCATATAAGTACAATTGAGGAGAGCATAGCCATTTGGGTGGAGTTATGCTGGAGCTATCCTTAAATAATGTAGAATCTCCCGAATGTATGAGTTGAAGGCGGGATGCATCCCACCCAGCACATAAACTTGTTGCATGTTGTATACCCTTCAGAGGGTCCGTGAACCCTATCATCTCGCGAAGGAACCAACACGTATCGAAGGGAATTCCATGCCTTACGCAAATTCGTTGGAGAACATCTTCCTTAATTTTTGAAGCTACCGAATCGGAAGGATTCTAAAGAATGACTACGTCCTCTAGAGTGTCGGGAGCGGATCGATAACCTCTGGCGGAAAGACAGGGACAACTTCAGAGATATCAAATTAAGGGCCTGGACTTTTCGGTTGTTCTGAATGATGAATGAACGGTGGACTATCAGACTCGGTTGCCGAACTTGATTCTACGTCGGAGTTGTTCCTTTGGGAAGATGATCCAACCGACATAGCCGCAAGACGCCCGGAACGTCTAGATCCCATTACTATTAAACTTAGTAAAAATCATGATTAGATAAAGTAACCTGTACCCCCCAATGCATAGTGAGTGCTAGTGTGGCGCGATAAGGTGTTGTTCAATATAGTAATAAGTTGGGCAAAACTGAAGATAGAAAAGACAACAAGACTTAGAAGTTTAACCAGAGAGACCATCATTCCTGACCATCTCAACTGTTTCTGTCTGTTATCGGGACATCATGCAGCTTGAGTTTCACAGTTGATCGTCAACCAGCAAAAGTTTGGTTTTTATCTAAGTTACGGACAAGCTTCAAGATGATTATTAAAGGCATTGGTTTGTGTAATGGTTTTAAGGTGGGTTGTTACCAAATATGAAGTTCAGATCATATGCAAGTCGTATACAAGTTCTAATGTTAGTTCAAGTATGAAAGGCCAAAGCTCGTCGTTTAGTTCAAAATTACTCATCAAAGTTCCATTTTATAAAAAAAGGTCCATTTGTAAACTAGGCTAATCGATCATGTATGTGAATTTAGGTCGATCGTTTCCTTAAGACAACATTAACCGATCAATCACCATAAGCCTTTTCCCGCCGATCATTCTTATGAGCCTCCAACTCCAAGGTATAGTTGATCATTTGTAGGCAATTTTCAAGCTCTAATGTCCTAGAGCTTCACTGACCGTCCAAGAATGATCATGAATGATCGATCGTACGACTCCTTCATATCAACTACCTCATCTCCCTTAGCAAACGATCAGCTAAGATAGCAATTCAATTGCCTCCCATCAAGGCGAGTCACTTCATATCCATTGCATATGATCGTAAGAATAGAGAAAGGAAACAGGGATCCACCAAACGAATTGGTTGTCATAGGTTCAAAGCTTCGTTCTAAAAATTATGAAGCAAATGTAGGAATCTTTCTACCTAAGTTTGAAATATAAAGAAGGAGGATTCAAAATCAATTCGAAGCCAAATATGAAGGAGGATGATGACTTTATGGTGATTGTTGTTTGGATCTTGCTTTTGAATCTTTGCCCTCATGCATCTTAATCCAGTATCATCGTTCTCAATATTGAGATTGCCATTTTTGCTTGCTAACAGTGTTGGCAAGCTAAGCCGATGAACATTGGCAGTGACCTGCAGAGCGATGGGAGCATGTTCGCATTGATGGACATTGGATTCATATGTTCTCAAGATATCTAAGGGAATATTGCATATGACGTTAAATTAAATGCAGAAATGAATGCATTTTATTAATTTTGACTTGGTACATTAATAAATTTAAATGTCTTAAATGCTGCCATTTAATTGAAACATTAAATGTAGAACCCACTAGGTTATGTAGGCATCAGAATTATATTGATGCATGTGAAACAAATTTTAAATGCCCAAGCTAATAATATTTTATAGTAACAAACCTATATTACATCTGTCAGTAATGAACACCTTCTAAGATTATAATTAACACTTCCTAAGGTTATACATGATTATTCAGTTTTTTTTCAACATATTTCATTAATCATATTTGCAAAAAGATATGAAATATTACTTGCTCATAATGACTTTTTTATTGAAAGGGAATGGTATAATTCTCAAAATAGTAAAACAAATTAGTCCAATGATCATGTTTACCATATCATTAAATCAATCTTGACTATGATTTGAATCATACCTTAAATTTAAACATGAAAATATGAAAAGTAACCAAATATTAAGGAAAAGTGTTATAGCATGGAAGCAATTGGAAGAAAGTGTAGGAGAAGCTTTCTCCAAATGTTTAATAAATGCCAACTGTAAAGAGTTGCATTCATTGAATTTTTGAATTATAATTTATTAAATGACAAAACTAAATTCAAATATGGGAGAAGTTATTAACGTAGTATATTATGTAGGAAAGTAAAATATAAATAAAAATTTCTCATTTTGTGAAACCATGTATTTGATTGTAATAATTATTAATTTAGGCATTTTAGGAATATGAGGGCCATCATGCATTTTTATTTATGACAATAAATGTGTGTGTTTAACACAATGAATGGCTACATTATTAATAATGTATAAATGATAAGTTATGAAAGTTTCACTATTCCAAGGGGATATTTAATGTCATTGATATCGTGTGTGTATATAAATGCGCGTGCGCGCACACACACACACACGTATATATATTCATTTCCATACATTTTAAGAGTTATAATGAAAAATATTTTGTACCGCTGATTGAGATAATAAGTTTCTACCAACATATTTTTTAAATTGATAGAATGAAAGGTAGTTGAAATGGTAATGTTAAATGTCAATCATGAATTAACTAAATATTCATTAATTTCTCATAATTGAAATCTCTAAATTTATTTTATAATAATGACTTATGAATTTAATGCTTTCATATGGCATGTATTTATGAAAAAAGGTTTTCATTAGATAAAATAAATCTTGTCTAAAGTATTAACTTTTTTTGTATTTTTAAAGAACATAACCATTACAGACAATATTATATAAAATAAGAAAGGTAATGGACCAAAACATTTCGTATAAAAAGATAATTTAATTATAGAATCTTGATAAAGATGTTTTAGCTAACTTATATGACAAGTAATTTATGGTAATCAAAATCATGGTTAAATAAATTAACCATGGATAAAAAATTTCATGCTTTATTTAATTTTGTTTCAACAATTTTCATTAAAAACTTAATGATCTCTAATGTGAATTAAAAAAGGTAGTCATGATATATGTAAATAGAGAAACGTATATTTATGCATGCATATTTTTATTTTCTTTCTCCTTTACTTTATTTAAAGCCACGATGAAAAGATTTATTGGTCATAACTAGGATAATAAATTTCTAACAAACAAACTTTAGCAACCCAAAACCTAATTGAACCCTACTAAGGTTCATTAGGTTAATTTCAACAATATTTTTCACAGTGATATTTAAATAATTTATACCATAAGTAATTTATGGTAATTAATACCATATGATGAAATGCGTATAACATGTATTGAAAACATCATGTTTTGTTTCAAAACATTTTAAGACAAATTAATTATCTCTTTATGTGTGCTAAATACATATAACATTTTCAACTATGGATATTGATTAAAACATTCCATAATTATTGCTAGACTAACCCAACATTTTCAAGCTTTACAAATCTTGTTTTACTATCATAAAGACAATAGGTGATTTGATAATGTAATTATACCTTTGATTTTTAAAATTATTTTAAGCAAGTTACTAAATTATTTAACCAACAAGATACTAAAATTTTGATCTTTTATCGAAAAAAGTGAATAAAGTAGAGAGATCAAAGATCCACAATCATTTTATCTTCAGAAAATTGACAAGTAAATGAACTGACGTTTCAGCAAATTAGAACTATTCGAAATAAATTGTTAGAAACTTTGTGGTTGTGCTCAGCAATCATAAAATATAGTGTATTGTTACCAAATGTGTGAAAAGTTAACATACGGTTAATTTTTTTGGAAATTGTACCTTTCTTATCTTAAAATTTTAAGATAAGCTTACTTGTAACAAATTAATAGACGGACCATGAGAACCTTTGTTCAGTTGATTGCAGATAAAAGCTTTATCCATATCTGCGACAGTTGCGAGCATGGTTGTGGTTGTCAATTAGGAAACTAGGTGAGGGCGGAAACATGGCCCTCCTTCTAGTGCCAAAACTGCTAATGAGATTTTTCGTCTCACAACTCCAAAGTTGTTCAGAGATTAATTATAATGTTAATTACTTCTGCGATTATGAATCAAAAAATTTAAGTAATACTAAATTTTCCCTAAGGTAGCAATTATGTTGTCGCATGCTTACATAATTCAGAAGTTGCATCCTAACCGTTTGTTAAAATGTCAAGCCCAAATTATATTCAATTAAGGTAAAAATAGAAAAGAATCTCATACTAAAGAAAAGCAAGTAAAGTGCAGAGAAAGTCAAAGACATAGAAATTTACATGGTTCAGATTTCGAGGAATCCTACGTCCATGCATCAAATCTTTTGCATACTTCTCTTCCTTGTACAAAGCATTTTAATGGCAAAAAATAGTACAAGTATATCTCATAATTTTCCAGAGAATCTACCTGTTAACCAGCCTTTTGGCAAGGCCGGGGACAGACGGATTTAACTTAAACAACTTCACAACTATCGAGACTAAAGTATGATGGGTTCGGTTTAAAATGATGATAGGCAATTTGGCAGATGTCGCTCGGCATTGGGATGGTTCGGCGTTGGAGGCTGTTCGGCATAGAGAGATCGTCGTTCGACATAGAGGGATCGTTCGGCATTCCAGGAGCACTCGGCATTCAGTAGCACTCGGCATCCAGGAGCGCTCGGCATTTAGAGGCGCTCGGCATTAGAGATCGTTCGGCATGATGGGCGCTCGGCATTAGAAACTGTTCGGCATCAAACATGGTTCTGCATGACGGAGGTTCGGCATTAAGTATCATTCGGCATTGGATGGAGCACTCGGCATAAATCTCGTTCGGCATTGGATGGATCGTTCGGCATTAGGGAGCGTTCGACATTGGATGGGTCGTTCGGCATACCTCACCTCGCTCGGCATTGCACCTCGCACCTCCATACCCCGATACCTCGCACCTCGATACCTCTGCACCTCGCACCTCCATACCTCGCACCTCCATGTCTCGATACCTCGCACCTCCATACCTCGCACCTCCATATCTTGGTACCTCGCACCTCCATACCTCGGTACCTCGCACCTCCATATCTTGGTACCTCGCACCTCCATACCTCGGTACCTCGCACCTCCATACCTCGGTACCTCGCACCTCCGTACCTCGATACCTCGGTACCTCGCACCTCCCAACGTTCGGCATGAGGAGATCGTTCGGCATTCACACCTTGTTCGGCATTTAGCGTTTGGCATCTATGGTTCGGCATATGGAGACCACTTCATTTGGGCTGAGGTACTCGGCTACCAGGCCCACCAGGGAAGTCCAAACCATCTTTGTCTATAAATAGAGAGGTAGGGGCACAGTAAAAGGGGATCTTCTTTCTGCTCTCTTACTTTCTCTTTTCTAAGGCTAAGGCAACTCTGCCATTTTGTAACTGTAATCGATTATTACAGCAATAAAAAGCAAACTACTGGAGTGGACGTAGGCCGGAGTTAGCCGAACCACTATAAACTCTGTTGTTCTTTACTGGTTTCATTTCAGTTTTAACTGTTCTTCACATTATTGCTCTCTACATACATTCTATCTCTGAGCTGTGATTGGTATTTGGTGCTTTCATCTGGATTTGGGGGTTAGTGACCAATTTTGGCGCTAACACTTTGGTGCTTTTCACTGAGAATTGAAACACTCAGGAATTTTGGAGTTAGGAACTTGGATCTTAGAAAGCAATGGCAAGACCACCAACAAAGAGGCAAGCAGTGGAAAGGAGCAATCAGGAAGGAAGTCAAGCGGCATCTTCTGGAGCTGGGGAGGATCATGCATCCATCTACATAACTCGGGACGAGATGCAAGTGATGATGAATTCTATGCAAGAGCAGATGATGAAATGGCAAGAGGAGATGATGCAGGCTCTTCTTAGGCAATTTGGACAACCAGGAACTGCAGTTGCTCAAGATCGTGGAGCTGGACCAGAGGAACTCAACCAATGGACAGATGGAGTGAATCAACATGGGGCAGCTCCCAATCAACAAACAGTTAACAATCTAGATGGACCTAGACTCGGGGGCACACCACCAAGTGATGCTGGACCAGTTCATGGAGGGATACCGGATAATGCTACGCGGCCTGGCATCGATAGGAATACATGAGTACGTGATGAAGAATATGTGCCAGAATTTCCTCGGGGACTTGGGGGCAGTCTGGATTGGTTGGAAACACTGGATTGGCTGACATTATCAGGCGGACTATTCGCGGAGGTCTGATAAACAGGGATTCAGAGGGAGTTAACAAAAGTCCGTTTACCCGGAACATCAGGACAGCTAGGAATCCGTCCGATTTCAAACTACCCACTCTGGAAGTATACAACGGGAAGACGGATCCCACCGACCACTTGATGAGATACACTAGGCATATGGAAGTGCTGGGGGCAACGGAGGAGGTTATGGCTCGATGTTTCCCCCTGTACTTGACTGAAATTGCTGCTATGTGGTTTAGACAACTGGAGGATGGATCCATTAGAACATGGACAAAACTGGTGGACAAGTTCTTAAGTCAGTTTCAAGTTCACATAAAAAGGCCAAAGAACGTGATGACGCTAACGTCAGTCAAACAGGGGGCAGATGAATCGCTCAGGACATTCTTAACTCGATTTAATGCAGCAGTTGCTTCGGTGGATCGGCCAGATCCATCAATGGTTCTGATGGCTGCGGTATCAGGAGTCAGAGATAACTCGGATTTCAAAGTATCATTGGTACGGGACCCACCGTTGGATCTTGGGGAATTCTTTCATGAAGCTGAAAGATTTCTTCGACAAGAGGATGCATGTTTGGATGTGAGGTCAAAGGAAGTAAACATGACTAAGGATGGAGGACTACTCGACGAAAGCTCGGGTGGGGGCAAGGATAAAGGGAAAAGGAAGCGCTGGGGAGAACCAAAGTTCTCCACTTACACAGGATTGAACGCAACGTTAGAGCGGATTTTCTTAGATACTCGAGATCGCCTTTCTTATCGAAGGCCAGCAAGGAGGGAACCCTCAAAACGCGAAAGGGCGTCAGGAAGGCACTGTCTTTTTCATGACCTGGACGGGCATGACACTAACAGCTGCCGACATTTGAAGGACATAATCGAGGAGCATATAAGGAATGGTCAGTTGCGACAGTATGTCGGAACTCGGAATGCGGCAGTGGAACAGGAGCAGCCACCGCCAGCCTAGAACGACGAGGGCATGAGGCCCAGGAATGGTGGCCGATTGGTCATCAACTAATCTTGATGGTTTGGAATAAGTAACAAACTCCGAGCAAACGGTTAAATCACTTACTCATGTACGGGGTCAGAGATAACCCTCAGGCATGCTCTGAGATGATGGCTTACCGAAACGCCCGGGTTTGCGAAATCTGTTTTTTTCCTTTGACTTGGACATTTGCTTTTTCTGGTTTGGTTTTGGAGTTTGGTTTGAACTCCCTGTTTTGCTCGTTTTCTGGTTTGGATTCTGGTTTGGATGTTTGTTTTTTGGTATGGATTTTCGATATGGGTTTCTGGTTTTCTATTTTGGATTTGGATTTCGGATCGGATTTTGATTGGATTTTCTCTGGATTTTGGCTAAAAGGTCGTCGAGTATGGACTATGCTCGGCAAGGGTCCGAAGAAACTAGGATTCGGCCTAGGACTTAGGCCATATATTATCGGTTACTATTTTAGATCGTCGAGTATGGACTATGCTCGGCAAGGGTCCGGAGTGACCAGGATTCGGCTTAGGACTTAAGCCACGGCATTCTTCGACGTTTTGGGACACTGAACCATGAACACCATGGAATTACTTAATGTAGGTCGTCAAGTGTGGATTGCGCTTGGCAAGAACCCGGAGAGGTTACGGATTTGGATATTGGCTATGAATAGCTAAGGATTCGGACAAGGACCCGGAGCGGTCCCGGATTTGGATATCGACCCGGAGAGGTCATGGATATGGTTATAGGTTATTGGATATGGATGGATTGGAACTCGGTAGTCGGGTTCAGATGGATGTGGAATTGGGTAAGGACTTGGTTACTGGATAAGAATCAGACATCGACTCGGAACAGTCGCGGAAATGGATCAAGATATGGCCGTGGTACTCGGATAAGATGGCTTGGTAATGGATTGGGTTATGAATCGGAAAGTATGGATGTGGATAACATACATACTTGGGATATTGGACTTGAGGCTATTCAAAACACACCTTTCATAGCAAGGCATGTTTTGGGGGGCAAGTGTTAACCCGCCTTTTGGCAAGGCCGCGGACAGACGGATTTAACTTAAACAACTTCACAACTATCGAGACTAAAGTATGATGGGTTCGGTTTAAAATGATGATAGGCAGTTTGGCAGATGTCGCTCGGCATTGGGATGGTTCGGCGTTGGAGGCTGTTCGGCATAGAGAGATCGTCGTTCGACATAGAGGGATCGTTCGGCATTCCAGGAGCACTCGGCATTCAGTAGCACTCGGCATCCAGGAGCGCTCGGCATTTAGAGGCGCTAGGCATTAGAGATCGTTCGGCATGATGGGCGCTTGGTATTAGAAACTGTTCGGCATCAGACATGGTTCGGCATGACGGAGGTTCGGCATTAAGTATCATTCGGCATTGGATGGAGCACTCGGCATAAATCTCGTTCGGCATTGGATGGATTGTTCGGCATTAGGGAGCGTTCGACATTGGATGGGTCGTTCGGCATACCTCACCTCGCTCGGCATTGCACCTCGCACCTCCATACCCTGATACCTCGCACCTCCATACCTCTGCACCTCGCACCTCCATACCTCGCACCTCCATGTCTCGGTACCTCGCACCTCCATACCTCGCACCTCCATATCTTGGTACCTCGCACCTCCATACCTCGGTACCTCGCACCTCCATATCTTGGTACCTCGCACCTCCATACCTCGGTACCTCGGTACCTCGCACCTTCGTACCTCGATACCTCGGTACCTCGCACCTCCCAACGTTCGGCATGAGGAGATCGTTTGGCATTCACACCTTGTTTGGCATTCAGCGTTTGGCATCTATGGTTCTGCATATGGAGACCACTCCATTTGGGCTGAGGTACTCGGCTACCAGGCCCACCAGGGAAGTCCAACCCATCTTTGTCTATAAATAGAGAGGCAGGGGCACAGTAAAAGGGGATCTTCTTTCTGCTCTCTTACTTTCTCTATTCTAAGGCTAAGGCAACTCTGCCATTTTGTAACTGTAATCGATTATTACAGCAACAAAAAAGCAAACTTCTGGAGTGGATGTAGGCCGAAGTTAGCCGAACCACTATAAACTCTGTTGTTCTTTACTGCTTTCATTTCAGTTTTAACTGTTCTTCACATTATTGCTCTCTACATACATTCTATCTCTGAGCTGTGATTGGTATTTGGTGCTTTCATCTGGATTTGGGGGTTAGTGACCAATTTTGGCGCTAACACTTTGGTGCTTTTCACTGAGAATTGAAACACTCAGGAATTTTGGAGTTAGAAACTTGGATCTTAGAAAGCAATGGCAAGACCACCAACAAAGAGGCAAGCAGTGGAAAGGAGCAATCAGGAAGGAAGTCAAGCGGCATCTTCTGGAGCTGGGGAGGGTCATGCATCCATCTACATAACTCGGGACGAGATGCAAGTGATGATGAATTCTATGCAAGAGCAGATGATGAAACGGCAAGAGGAGATGATGCAGGCTCTTCTTAGGCAATTTGGACAACCAAGAACTGCAGTTGCTCAAGATCGTGGAGCTGGACCAGAGGAACTCAACCAACGGACAGATGGAGTGAATCAGCAGGGGGCAGCTCCCAATCAACAAACAGTTAACAATCTAGATGGACCTAGACTCGGGGGCACACCACCAGGTGATGCTGGACCAGTTCATGGAGGGATACCGGATAACGCTACGCGGCCAGGCATCGATAGGAATACAGGAGTACGTGATGAAGAATATGTGCCAGAATTTCCTCGGGGACTTGGGGGGCAGTCTGGATTGGTTGGAAACACTGGATTGGCTGACATTATCAGGCGGACTATTCGCGGAGGTCTGACAAACATATATGAATTTGTTTGCAAAATTTGGTCGAAGGAGGGATTTTTGAATTTGGTCGAAGGAGGGATTTTTGAATTTGGAATTTAGGTAATTTTGATATTTTAGAGGATTACAATATATATGAATTTGTTTTCCTTGATAGAGAAGAAGTTCAATGAGAAGTCCCTTTTCTATTACAACTATAGATGTATTTATAGTTGTAGACCTTGATCCGATGCTGACACGGAGATGTAGCGGCATTGACGAGTACTTTCAATAGCCTCAAGTTATTGCTTAGTTGATTTTTCATGCTACACTAGAACAAATCGAAGAGTACTTTCTTGAACTTTTCATAAGCCAACAAGACATAGTATACATTATACTTAAGCCCGTACGATACACATGGATCATCGTACGCAATATCAAATCCTATTTCTTACTCGATCACATAAATTTCACTTCTAAACTAGTATAGATCACTTGACCACTCTAGTCCGGACTTCGATCTGTTTCCTTGATTAGAAACCTCCATTATCCTTATATAGCCATATAATATGGTAGAAAACCTTGGGATCATATCAAAAATACATTTCAAATCTTCACCATTGAGAATCGAGTGAAAACTTCTCGTTTGATCCGATGTAGATCACCTCGAAACCATCTACTAGAATCATGGATCAAGAACTATCATGCGAATAAAATGATCTACATACAACTTACGTATTTTATCTTATTATTTTCTTTAATTATACAAATTTCTTTTTCAATCGCATTCATTTGTACTAATAGTATATCTCGTTCGATATTAAAATTATTTATGGATCATTCCATAAAAACATAACTTTAAGTTTATAAACATTTATAACTTAAGTTCATACTCGTATAATACTCTACTACATCCTAAGGGTATATACAAAAATCCAATTCATTTACTTAACAAGGAAGTACAAAAAATTTGAACTTGTTTGAACTTACTACCTTCACAATTCAAGGGTTACTAAAACTCATACCTTTTCACAAAAACACTAAGCTTTAAGTTCATTAACAATGCAGAGGTTTCCAACTATCTAAAATCGTCGGAAGTTCTGTTTCATCCTAAGATATGAAAATTGCCAAACACATCAAACATGATGAATATACCATGCTGTCCTAATGCATATGATACATGTATCCATAAAATAACTTAACAAAGTTTCACTAATTTTTTAGACACGCTTCACCAAAAAAGGGAAAACATGAAAAAGGTTTCATCTTTTATTCTAGGCTATGCAACTATCACTTGGGATCCCTATATAGCATATATTTAAAAAAAATCTATATGGAAAGTTCATATCAAATTTCTTTAAAGAAAAACTTTAGAACTAAACACCCGGGTATTATTCCAAATCCATTTGAAATAAAAAATATATACATATACCTCTTGTATATCAAACCATATTTTCGGGATTAAATCAAAATCTATTCTACTGAGACTACTCTATGTAAACTATTATTGTAGCATCCCCCACTTAGAAACCTGAAAATGAAAGCCGATGATCCTGTAGTCATCACCGAAATTATTTTCAAGCAAGAAAAGTGAGTTCAGTACATCCAAATCATACTTTCGGTACTGAACCAAAATATTTTTCAAAGCGGTATCAAATCCTTCATATAATAGTACTAAATATCTTGATCTCAACTTCATAAACCAATTTTCCAAATATTTTCTTTTAATACTATTATTATTTTTCAAAATCTTGAACAACATTTTCAAAGACGCTAGGATTTATGTTCTCAAAATATCAATTTAAATCCTCTTCATTTATAAACCATACTTATATAAAGTCACCATCTTTGAAAATCTACTGCTACACTTCTTTCATTAAAGTTAATTACTAACTCAACATTCCCCGAACACCTTATAGCCAACCGTGAAACTCAATTCATAAGGCATTAATTTTAATGCATCCACAATTATGGTCTATTCAACCCATGTAGTAAAAAGGTAAACTACTCATAAATTGGTCGAGCACAAATCAATAATCAACAAATAATAATCACTGCTTATAAACTAGCAGAGCACGACTAATCAATCAACAAATGATAACAACGCTCGTAAAATGCATTAATTAAACTACATTTTAATAATCCATACTTATATAAGTTACCTTTATATAAGATCTTTTAATTTTCGCAGTTGAAATACCTTTAAGACTTACGTTTTATAACTACAAATACGCTCTCATATGTATAATACATGCAACTCACCCTAGGTAGTCACTCACCCTATCTCTAATGAGTTATACCTAAGAAAGCCAAGGTTCTCGCTTAACCTGGCTCTGATACCAAGTGCAATGACCCGCCTTTTCGACCCCTAAATGTCGACACTAATACATTTACGGTATTCACATGTCGAGCACTGAAGTGCTGAAAAGACAGATTGTTAAGGTAAATAAAAATAAAAAGAACGTAATAAGGAAGAAAGAACACAACATCATAATCTCAAAGCAGAATGATAGCATATAATATCAAAAGGACAATACAAAGTGTTACTCTAAGATACATAGCATTTCAGCATTATAAACCTAATTACTATCATCAGCCTAGACAGTTGTAATAGCACGTCCTTAAAATTGCTGATACATAATACTAGTAGTGCAGTGAAAATAAGAATACCACGGTAGGTGAAACATCCAGTGCGTCTCCTCGAGCTCCAAAGAATATCCAACTAAAACCAACCTTTCTCAAATTTCTCGAAAGAACACTCGAGGAACTAAGGGAAAAATAAAACCATGAGTTAGACAAAAGTCTGGTATGAGAAACTCAAGGAATATATGCATTCATATAACAGCGCCTCTTGAGACCAACCAAATCACTAGATTGGTCTTTCCCTTAAGAGAGCCAAAACATCTAACAAGTATATATTGAGATATAATAGGTAATGTCTAGAGTGTAGAATATAAATCAGAAAATAGCTAAGCTACGCATATAACACACAAGAATATTAAGAACATTAAGTACATATGGATTTTCTATTAAAGGTGCCCTTAGTACGTCCAAATCGTGCTTCCTAACAAGGGTCGGAGATATCCTTTTGAGCAACATATATCTCCAGACAAAATATACAATAGAACAAACATAGCTAGTCCACGCTCGATCATGTGGCATTGAGTATCATCTCCCTCGCATGCATATCCAAAAGAATCACTAAATATAGAGCCGATATACCCTTGGGTTAGCTAAACCACCTAGCTATGCATCCTACTCTAGTTTTTGTCATTACCGATGGTGAAGTCACTTTCTGCATCTCATCACATGAATCATCATCACTCGAACAGATCTTGAATCTCTCTATGGATTCTGGCATCTCGAACAGATCTCAAATCTATCTGTGGATTCCAACAGCTCGAACAGTTCACAACTATTTCCATAGATTCCAGCATAAGTCCTTTGACAAATGCTAATGTTGTCCTCTCTTTTAGGATCACCCTCAAGATAGATAGTTCCACACAATAGCATCATTTGAAATGTAAATGCTGGCTTCTCACTTGGATTTAACCTTAGGGTAGATAGTGCAACTTTAAGCATTTTGCTTCATAACCGCTTCCAGAATATAGATCACATATTTGGAGTCATCTCGTATAAGTACACTCCCCCACTTACCGGACACTCCAAAATCAATTGATAGATTTTCTATTAACTTAACCCTGGTTCTTTTAACTTAACCATGGTTCTTTCATAGATAAACATATAATGTATAAGGGTAGAGATCATCTCCTATCTGGATAAATTTCCTTATCATTTTTTAAGAAGAGCAAGATGAGTTTATATGTACATTATAGCATCACTGAAGATAACTATACACATAACTATAGCGTATAACCCTTGTGCTTCCTCTAGATATTTCCTAAGTAAATTATTATCAAATTCGATAATAATGAGAACGATCGCATATGGAAACCAAGTCTCGTGTTCTTATCACGTTTTCGACCTTCACAACTTACACTGTCCCTAGGTCAAGAGTAAAGCCAGGTAGGTTAGAGCACTAGTTGCATTAAAGCTCTGCCTAAACACTTCAGTCTTAACTCTCACAGATAGAACAAGTCTACTTTGTCAGCTTTTAGTGCTAAGTACACAGCTAAAAACTTTCCATAAACGGGTAAACAGACAAAATATGATTAAGTCACACAAAGCACGATTAAGTCACACAAAGCACGATAAAGTCACATAAGCGACTTCAAATCCTCTTTTTATTCAATTAATTATTTATTAATTAAAACCACTTTTATTAGTAAATCTTCTTTTATCTAATAAAAATTCATCTATCAATTACTACTTTCTTCAGAAGTAAGCGAACTATATATAGGAGTTCTCCTACGGGGGATCTCGTACACATACTTTCTAAAAGCAAGAGACGATTAAGGCGAATAAGTCCTCCTCGGGGGATCTCAAACCGTATGAATTTACAATGCATCTGTTCACTTCATTTTTTACTTGTATACATATTTAAATTACCTTCATAAAAGTTATATACATGTATTTCACTATTTCACTATTCATTTGTACTCTTTCAAAACTTCAAAAAGTATTCATATACTTATCTCAAATAGTAAGTATATCCACAAATCATTTAACATGATTTTTTACTTTAAAATATAATAAAAGAGGTTAAAAATATATGTTACTTAAATATTGTTATTATAAACCCATTTCCATTTCTTGATTTTTCACACTATACTTTTGTCTGACTCATGGTTTTATTTTTTCCTTAATTCCTTAAGGGATCCTTCAAGCAATTTGAGAAAGGCAGGTTTTAGTTGGATATTATTTGGAGATATTCTTCGGAGCTCAAGGAGACGAGCTGGATGTTTCACCTACCGTAGTATTTTTATTTCCACTGCACTACTAGTATGTATATCATCAATTGTGAGGACATGCTATTACAACTATCTAGGCTGGTGATAACACATAGGATTGTAACTCTGAAATGCTATGCATTCATATATCAGCGCCTTTTGAGACCGACCAAATAACCAGAATGGTTTTCTCCTTAAAAGAGCCAAAACATCAAAATAAGTACATATGACGATATAATAGGTAAGGTTCAGGTTGTAGAATATAAATAAGAAAATAACTGTGGTGCTTGTACAAGACAAGAATATTAAATATACAATCAAAATCATGAAGGTTTGTTCATGTATATGGATTTTCTGTTAGAGGTGCCCTTAGTACATCGAGAATGGGCCTCCTAACAAGGGTTAGAGATCTCCTTCCAAGAAGTGTATCTTTAGATAAAATATATGATAGAACAAACATAGCTGGTCAATGCCCGATCACGTGGCATTGAGTATCACTGCCCTCGCATGCATATCTAAAAGATTCACTAGATACAGAGCTGATATAAGCTTGAGTTAGCTAAACCCCAATCTATGTATCCTACTCTAGTTTTTGTTATTACCGACGGTGAAGTCACGTTCACCATCTCATCACATGAGTCATCATCACTCGAATCAATCTAGAATCTCTCTGTGGAATCTGGCATCTGGAACAGATCTTGAATCTCTATATGGATTCCAACATCTCGAACAGTTCACAAATTTCTCCATGGATTCCAACATAAGCCCTCAGACGAATGCTAACAATGTCCTCTCTTTTGGAATCACCTTCAAGATAGACAATTCTACACGATGGCATCATTCAAAATGTTAATGCTAACATCTCCTTAGACTTATCCTTAGGACAGAAAGTGCAAGTCTATAATATTTTGCTTCACAACCGCTTCCAGAACATACATAACATTTATGGTATTAAAATGGTTATGGTATTGAGTCATCTCATATAAGTACACTCCTCCACTTACTGGACGCTCCAAAACCAACTGATAGATTTCCAATTAACTTAACCTTGGTTCTTTAAGAAATAAACAGACAATGCATAAAGGTGGAGATCATCTTCTATCTAGATGGATTTCCTTATCATTTGGCCTAGAAGAGCAAGATGAGCTTGTACATACAGTATAGCACCACCGAAGATAACTGTATCATATAACCCTCATGTTTCTTCTAGACATTTCCTAAGTTAATTTTGGTCAGATTCGATAACAATGAGAATGATCGCATATGGAAACCAAGTCTTGCATTCTTATCACATTTTTGACCATCTCAACTTACACTATTCCTCAGTCAAGAGTAAAGCTAGGTAGGTTAGTGTAACGAATCGACTTTTCGACGCTCGAAAGTCGACATTAATACGTCCACTGTATCAAATGCCGCGCAATCGAATGTCGGAAAACCGAACCATTAGGGTTAAAAGAAGAGGTAGAAGAAGACAAAAGAAAAGAAAGAACAGAAAAACAGAAACAGAAACAATATCAGAATCTCACATTCGCAGCGAAACAATATATATAATAGATGAATCAATAATCTTTAAAACAAAAGACTATATCAGTTCATACATGCATCAATCAGAGTCAATATACAACTCAATACAACAATGGACAGTTATATAAACTTGTCCTCATACAAAATACACAGCGGAAATAATTAAACAAGTACGGGTGTACGCTTCGCCATCCAGCTCATCTCCAAAGCTCCAGAATATCCAGAATATCCTGATAACATAACTCTAGGCTGCCCGTGTGGAAAATTATGGGCACCCAGAGTTTAGAAAGGGAACAATAAACTCCGAGTCAGTCATGCTAACTGGTGTGAGATCGTAAAACAGTTATTTTTGCAAAGAAAATAAAACAACTTCCCAATGCTTTTGGAAAATGAAACTACCATAAGGCCTCACGCCATACACACAATGCAAACGCAGAATTGGAGGAGATTTCCCCTTATGATAGTCAAAAATGCTTACTACGCAAAATCAGTTGATATTATTATTAATGTCTAGTGTGGAAAACATTTCGAAAGTATAATATCAATCTTAGCCAACATACAACCATTGTTGTATGCCTACTATAGCTACTACGTTCAATAGCAGGTTACCACCACATTCCATAGCAGGTAATACAACTAAAAATCGTACAGGGTTCGTATTGTTTCTTTGGATTTCCAACAAATGGTCAGGCAAAGGAACTTCCTTACACCGAAATAGAAACGCCTCTGGAAAGACGCCCCGAGAACCTAACCAGATCTCTACAAACACAAGGCCGACGCTACCTCACGCTGTACAGCTGTAACTAGGTAACTAACACACTGACGCTACCTCACGCTGTACAGCTGTAACTAGGTAACTAACACACAAGTATGTCATCCCCCGGTCGTAACCAACCTTTATCCGAGGATCCTCAATCACAAAGCAACAACCACAAAGTATAATCAACATAGGTAAAAATTTTTGGGCTCCATACCATGATATCACCTTTTATCCAGAAGGAAATGACATACCCTAGGGGCGCTACCCCTACAAACCTTTGCCGCAACATTCCTGTTTCGACCATTACCGAGTTGTGAGGCTCGACAAAGTCTCATCCACAAAGCTACGCTTTATCACAAAGCCACGCTTTTTCACAAAGCCACGCTTTTTCACAAAGCCACGCTTTTTCACAAAGCAACGCTTTGACCAATAGATGATCAACAGCACTTCGTATGCCACATTACCAAATTGGGAATGTATCACTAGTAACCATCAACTAAATAACCTCTGAGCTCGTATGTCTCAGAAAAGGGTGTTAAGCTAAGAGAATAAATTCTCCGCCACCAACAGAAATGTATTTGATAGAAACCAGCTTTACATCTCAAAGTGTAACGTCAGACACACATCCATACAAGTCCGTTCCGGGATCGAATGGAACCGAAGGCACTTCCAAAGAAGCCCTTGCAATCCGGATATTCACTAATCACGTCCGGACTTCCCATCACAAAAAGAGTGATAAAAATCTCTATACCGGAGCAACTCGGTGCAGAGACATTCGACAGGTTGTCCTTTCATTTTCGAAAATATCCGGTCTTCACCACCGGTCTTCAATACGATCCATATCGTCGTATCACTATTCGGAATGGGTTATATGACACAAAGATCTTTTCCCGGCTAACCCGAACAGTGAGCGTTTGTTTTAAAAACAAATCAAGTGCCATTTCAAAGGCAAATATTGATAGTCGGTTATTTAACTATCAAACAACATTCACAACAAACATCCAATTTAAATAATTTTTCCCAAATTATTAAATTTCAAAATATCTTCACAGGATATATATTTTCCCACACTTCACGTTTGAAAACCACTTTCAAATCACATTTTCACACTTCACATTTGAAAACCAATTTCAAATCTCAAAATGGTCCATTTAAACCAATTAGATAAATCCTTATCGATTTATTCCAAATTTACATTCCACATCCATAAATTTATTCCACACTTCAAAAATAAATCAATGTTTATTTTTAAAACGAATTCCCCTTTTCTTTATAAATTCTATTCGGAATTTACATTCTCAAATATTCACTTTTTATATGGTTTTCAAATCGATTTCTGAAATATTCACTTTCAACACCAAATCAACTTTCAAAATTGATTTATCAATTTTATTTCAAACCCCCAAATCAAATTCCAAATTGATTTCTAAATTTACTTCAAGACCGAATCAAATTTCAAATTGATTCTAATTTTAATCCTTTCATTTTACAAATCGATTCACAAATTTATTCTCAACACCAAAAATCGATTTTCATTCAAACACCAAATAAATTTTTATATCGATTCCCCGAAGATTTATTTTTCAAATACCAAATCAATTTCAAATTGGATTTCAACAAATTTATCGCCTTTTAAAATAAATTCCTTTATATCTTCCAAATCATTTAAAATCCCATTTTAAATAAATTTTCCAACTTTCGAATAATACTATTCAAAAATTCATTTATTAAAATCCTTTCCCATATTTTGGAAATAATTCGATAAGATTTCATAAATCAACTTTACACTTTTAAATCCCTTATTTTAAATTCACTCAATTCTTTCAAAAAGAATTTACTAAAAATTTCCAATTTTTTATTTCAAAAATCCAATTATTCATTTCTGGTATCCAACGATACCAAAAATACATTCGGCTAAATTATAGCCTTCAACAAATTCAATCACAGATATAATCATACACAGATTATAAATAATCAATCACACAACATATGAAATCAATTCAAATGTTTTGAGGAATCCTGTTGGATCCGTCCAACCTGTTTCCCTGCATCCACAGATGTTAGCACAATACCAATTCCACTTCGAGGTGGAATATCGCGGTATATGGGATTTATAAAATATCATCCGCGCAATAGGGTCTCATCCGCTATATAATGCGGGAAATCAACAACTGCAATATATACATATGCCAATATATATATTGCTATATATAGATATATCCTACTATATCTAGTATCACAATCCAAACAGCAATCAATCAATAACTGCAAAAATCAAATTTTCCTTTTGAGTGAGAAGATCTCACCTTCGCCTTTTATTTTGCAATCCCATTTTCATTCTCGGCTTGATTTCTTGACTTTTGACCTTATATAAACAATTATATGATTTTATTAATATTCGAACAAATCGAATAATTATTTATCGTTTAAATAAATTTATTTTAATTTCCTTCTTTGTAATTTCTAATCCCAAAATGACTTATATTTATTTAAAAAATCAAATCTTGATATTGTTTCAAAGTCCCATATACATCAAACTTATGTCTTGCCTAAATATATATATATTCTTATTCTAAAGAAATAAATTCATCTTCTTAACATATAATTTAAATTTTAAAACAAAAAAGATATTAACTTTACTGTATTAATTCTCTGCATCTGTTTGAACTAATTACCTTTCACAAAATATTTTTAGAGACTAAAATAAATTTTAAATAAGTAAACTAAACAAACTAATTACTAATTTAAATTAGAAAATTGTATTTTGTCTCTATCTTTCTTTTTTTCAAATTGTATAAACTAAGAAGGTGATCTCTGTTCACTTTAAAAATCTAACTCCTTTCCATTTATTTAATTTTACTCTTAATAATTCCTATATATATATATATAAACTAAACTAAAAACAAAAACAAAAAAATTTATACCTCACTGGAAAATTTTGCAAACCCAGACCATTGCACTCGGCCTCGGCAGTCAAGTCTCTCTGAGCACTGCACCATCTCCCACGTGCCCACTCGAACAGCCATCGTGTGACCCAAACCCTAGCTCCAATCGACCTACCATCGCATCCCAACTGAACTTCCCCTTCGCTTCGCTACGCTGCCTCCCTCTCAGTGAAATTGACCAACTCGCGACCCAAAGGTCACTTTGCTGCCTCCCTTCGCGTGCGCGAGCGCGCGCCTCCATCGCGATGCCGCCGCTGCTTCGCGACTCGAAGTTCGCCGCTCAATTTCGAGAAGAGGCTCTGCCATTGATTTTGAATGTTTATAACGAACGGGGGGGTGGTTTCATTTTCTTTCGATTTTATTTGAACTGGGAGGGTTCCCCTTTCAGTTTTTTATTTGAACGAACTAAATTTACTTGAGTTATGACGAGAGGAACTTGCAGCCATTAATCTATTTCTTCGTTCAACTTTGCTTTTAAAATGATTGCTGAGCATTTTTCTTTTCCTTTCTTTTTTTAAAAGTAACGAGGGAGACAAGAGAACGTGATTTAGCAGAGGGTAGGTTGGCTTGCTCAGGAGTAGGATGGCCGAGTTGAAAGAAGTGTAGCTGAAGTTGACAAATAAAATTTTAATTCTAAATTCAAATTCAAATTCAAACCGTTCGATAAATACAACTTAAAAACTTGACCTCCTATCGAGGCAGGCCGCTAGGCATTTATAATGTTATACACCTATTCCGAACACAATGGAAAAGGTTTCAAGTCCAAATTCGATCGTATGGAGAAGATAGCTTTTTGGACCAGTTATTAAATTAAATTTTCGATTTAATTTCAGCGCGTTTGCTTATCGTACGACCAAACGATCACTCCAAACATTACGAAAATTGAAATCTGATAATAATACAATATTAAGGATCCAATGAAACTGGTTTCGTCGAATTCCGAGACTGTGCCCCAGAACGCTATTTTTAATTATCGATTAAACGATAAAATTCAAAACTGAACAAAACAGTTTCAAATTCAATTCTGAAAGTTCCGATACCTTCAGAATTATCAATATGAATTTTCTAAGTCTTCATATTATTTTTAATCAGCTCAAAACTGAAGATTCAAATTTTTACCCAGTTTTCAATAATCAAATTCAATAATTTAATCGCCAAATTCAGTCTGATATTTGAATTTCAAATTAAATTATCATTCGAATATTTAAACTTAATTAAATATTCACATTTCAAATATCAAAATTTCTGGGTCGTTACAGTTAGAGCACTGGTTGCATCAAAGCCTTCCTACACACTTTATTCTTAACTCTCACAAAGATAGACAAGTCTACTTTGTCGGCTTTTAGTGCTAAGTACACAACTAAATACTTTCCCTAACGAGAAAACACACAAAGCATGATTAAGTACACAAAGCACGATTAAGTCACATAAGTGACTTCTAATCCCCTTTTAATTTAATATATTATTTTTTTACTGACATATTTTATAAAGGGAATGAATCTTTTAGCAAGTGAGTATGATGTTATTACAAGAACGCATCTTGAGCTAATAAGTCAATGATTTCACTCCAAGATAATAATGCAACAAGCATAAGAATGTCAAAACAAATGGGATGTCGTAACTAAATGAGAAGGCCTGTGGAACCCAAAGGCGATATAGGTTATCATGCATATGAACATATAAAAATTGCAAGTAGTCGATATCGAACCTTAACAAGCAATACCAAAAATAAAAGCGGCCTCAAAGAAATTATGTCAAACTTTATTATAAGAGGGAATGTCGAAGTTAAGGATGTCGAACAATATCAAGCATTATAGAATGTCGCGTATGATCGGGACAATAAGGATATCGAACAGTTGCATCAATGTCATATTTCATCGATGCCGCATTTCATCAATAATGAATGCCGAATGTAAATAAGTGGAAGGACTCCAAGCTTCATGAGACCATACATGAGAGGATCTCGAATGATAGCAATGTAAAGACTGCTATATACCCAAGGACGTCGTAAGCTATCAACATAACAAATAACGTTGAATCTTAATAATGCATATATGATGTCGGGGGTTATGAAGAATGTCGCCTTCTATCAATGTAAAAGAAGAAGGTTGTTACATATCAGCAGCACATAGAAGCTTATCACATGCCATAAATTCGACAAAGGATATTGAATATCAGGTGATATCACAGGTCAACAGCCTACTAAAGGTAGCCGCAAATCATCAATGAAAAAGGGAATGCCGCATGCCATCAACAGGATGAAGGATTCTAAATGTCAAGCATCTCAAAGTGCCAGGTGGCAGCAATGCCTCTAACGCCAACCCTTATAAATACGGACCCAAGGGTATTGTAAAAAGGCGAATCATTTCTTTCTCTCTTTCTCAACTTAAATATTGTAAACCCTAAATTGAATTGGGGCAAAATCAAGAAATGATTTGTAACCTTTGAGACATATGAATAAAGACTTCGACGAATACTGTAGCATAGCCTATTTCCTTCGAATTGTGCATATTTGATTATAATCAAACTTTGAACTTGCATATGACTAATTTTGAACTTAGTTATAACTTTAGGCTTATAAATAGAACAAGGCCATCTAAGCCCTTATTCAATTTAATGTTATTTCGCGTATTGATTATCTTCCTATCAAACATATGAATAATGGATTATAGCCTATGTAACTTGATTCTTTTGCCCATTAACGAAAGATTAATGGACTAGTACACATTTAAGCAACTTGCCTATTTTTCCTTCGGACACATGATATGGCTTTTTGGCTAACTCTATAACAAAGCCATAAATCCAACAACATAATGGGACCATTTCGATTGACATCATCTTGTATTAAGTCTTAAATGATGAGCCAATCTTTGGTTTATTATCGCCATCACCACCCTCCAAAACAATACCATATTGAACAACATCATGGATGTTAGACCAAATGTTGGCTCAGCATGGCATTTGAATGTTATACCAATTTTTGGTCTAACATTTTCGGTGCTAGAAGGAGAGCTTTAACCTCCATACCATATTAACCCTATCTAGAAGTTAATTACTTGAAGTTTTATTTCAGGAAAATGGGAAGTGCTAAGAGAATTAACGTTCCAAAATGAGGAGATAGCACAACAAACAACAATGGAAGATAATGTCACTCCGCGCTTGAATCCAGAAATTGCAGAGCCTAGTTAACCTTTCGAACCAGCAAAGCCAACGAATAGTGAAGCAAAAATCAAAGACTTAATGCAGCAAATAGTAGCAATGCAAGAGTTACTAGAGAAGGTCCTTTTGCAAAAGTCTTCCAAAACAACAAGGCCCACTGAAGGAGAAGAGGCCGAATCTCCAAGGAGAAATCTAGATACTTCCATGTTCAGAAGCAAAGATAATGGCATATCATTATGACCCCATAGAAAAAAGGAATCCAAAAGGATGGAGCTATAGCATTCTCTCCAAAATCGTCAGCAGATAACATGGTCAAAGCAGATCGTTAGAAAGAATTAGCAAAAAGGCCTAACGAGCGATTGGGAAGCACAATCTTACGCAAGGAATACAAGCCCTATAGAAGTGACTACCACGATGATGAAGCTTACTTGAGAGATAAAGCTAATAAGATAGCAAAGGATATACTTGATGTCAAAGGAAAGAGAACCTTGGATCTCAAAGTCAACAATAATTTTCGTGAAGCTCCCTTCCTAGAAAGAATAATGTTTGTGAAAATTCCATCACACATTAAGATTTCATCACTAAGGTATAATGGAGCAATCGATCCTGATGATCATCTTCTAGCCTTCGAGAGTTAAATGGACCTTCACAATGCTTCTGGAGCTGTACGCTGTATGCTCTTTCCGACCACTTTTCAAGGAGCAACCACAAAGTGGTATAGGCATCATAAAGAGAAGATCATTTTTCTTAGAAACGGTTCTCTTATGAATTCTTAGAACAGTTCTGTGCATGCAAGAACCCTATTGTCGATTCTAGTGTACTGGCCAATGTTAAGCAGAGACCAGGAGAGCTGCTTAGTGAACACTTGAAAAGATTCAATGCAGAGGCATCGAAAGCAGAAAACATATATGATAGAGAAAAGATGATGGTAGTGCTGTGAGGACCCGTCTCCTCGACTCTCGAAAATTGACACTAATACATCCACGGTATTCACGTGTCGTAAACCAAGTGCCGGGGAGACCGATTTTGAGGGGTGAAGTAAAGTAAAAGATAGAAACACAAATTCTCATATTACGTTAAATGGATAAATAGTACATACCATCACCAACACTAGGGTACATCTGAGTTATTTTGTATGCACTAACCCAACCAGGAACAGTTATAACCGTCTGCTCCCACACTTGCTGGTATTACTAAATTATATACAACGGAAAACAAAAACAGATAGATATCCCCATCGGGTGCTCCAGCTCCATTACTCCAAAAACCTCTTCCAACGTGCTCTTCCCCAAAATACTCCAAAACAAAATCATGACCACTTGGCTACCCGGGAAAATAAGGCGCCCGGAGTTTAAAGGGAAAACAAAATAAACTCCGGGTCAGTCATGGGACTGGTGTGAGAACTCAAAATATGTTGTTTGAAAACAAAAGGGTATCTCATAAGACAACGCTGCACATAAACACGGAATGGGTTTTTACCTTATGATAACCAAAACATTCTTACGTAAAAATAAGGGATATTATTTTTAATGAAATATCTTTGAAAACATTCGCAAGTAAATTTATTAATCTTAGCCGAAATTGTTACATTATTAAATTCCAGCATACCACCTTGTAATATAAGGCTTTCTACATCAAAAATCTTACGGGCTCTTATTGGAGAATGGGTTTCCATACAAATGACCAGGTGAAGGGACTACCTTTCGACAGTACATCTCTAGAGGAATGTACCGAGGTCAACAAAACATCCACACCTCTACCAACACAAGACCGGCCTACCTTTCTCACTAGAGAGTACCGAATATGTCATCATCCCGGTCGTTATCGACCTATCCGAGACGTCTTTTAGCATACACCATAATAATTTAAACTCGAACGTCATAGTGGGTAGAAATTTATCTAGAAGGGGATGATCATACCCTAATGGTTGCGAACCACATAGCCTTGCTGCATCTACCCTATTTCGGCCATTTCCGAGTGTGAGGCTCGAGGTAACAATTACCTTTCACTTGCACATTTCACTTTGAATGCCACACTACCATTCCTTTGATCTCTATTGATTTCCACAAACATATAACCTCTAAGCTCATTCCTCTCAGAGAAGGGTGTTAAGCTAAGAGCAGTTGCCTTCTCCACCTCCAAACAGATGTATGTTTATAAAATTCAACGATGAAATCTCAAGAATACATTGTCAAACATCCATCCATACAAGTTCGTTCTGGGACTGAAAGAAACCGAAGGCACTCTCCTACCATATCCTGTCGGGAATTATCCCTAGGATTAGTGGCGAGAAGTCCTTGCATCGAAGATTTTAAATGAAGAACTATTGCCACATAATATGATATGGGAAATTTCCCCCGAGGTTCAGTGATAAGCAGCATACATTCCATCTTCCATAATTATCTTCATGTCTTCACTTCGAATACGTAAAGTGATTCGAAGTGGTCTTCGAATAGGAATCATCTAGATCCGACCCCGGTTCCTTCGAAACAATCATCGATAAAAAAATGTTCTTGTGAATAGGAAATCATTCTTTAATTGATTTAGTTCTTTTTATCAAAATCTCTTTAGGAGATATACATTTCTTAAAACATTCTTTCCAGTATATACAGAAATATTAAACCTCTCTTATAAAATTCATTGATAATCTTTTAAACTTCTTTTTACTTGGAATCAATTCGAAATCGTTTCATTTTTATTTAGGAAGATATTGATTTGAGTAAACCAAATTCCCCATCCCCTCCTTCGGGCCAGTCCGAATAGCTAGGGAGAGCAGGAAACTGGTTTTCCGAACCCAAACCTAGACATTATCTCTTTGAGGCGGTCAAGTTATTTAATCGACTCTAAATCTTTATCATTCCAAAAATTCTTCAAATTTTCTTTAAAACAATTTATAAATAATTTAAAAACATTTACAAAAGATTTGTAAAAGAATTTTTAAGTTTCAAGCTATAATTCAAAAGTTATAGAAAATGTGCTGCGGAAAGTTCTCTTTTAAACTATATTGATCAAAACAACTTTTTATTATTTGAAAATTCACTTTATTACTCAAATCATTTTTAAACCATTTTAAAACATTTATAAGATTTATTCCATATTTTTAAACAATTTAAAACATCATTTACAAAGAAACCCAGTTTTGGCTTCCGAACTGCAAATTCGGGATTTTTTCCAAAAATTGTTTTACTCATATTTCAAAATCTACTTATCGAAATCTTGATTTTCTTTCTTCGTTGGAAAAATATGGATATAATAGTTTGGAAAATTCTTATCTCGAAGAATTCCGAGCTATATTCCAACTTTTACACTAGTTTGGCTTTTATAGCGCGAAATCGCGAACTACCATTACGCGATGCGCTTATTTTTAACTAAATTTTCCATTTCTTTTCAAACTTCACCAAAACACTTTTAAATATTCATAAAACATTTCAAATACATTTGAAACCATTTTTAAGAGGTTTAACAATTCCATATACTACATTTCATTAATTCAAGGAAAGTGATTTCCTTTGTGTTTATCGACGTGTATATTCGTGACTTGCATATAATTTCAACATTCATATGAAAACAACCAAACTTGATGATCAAAGCATATTAAACATCCATTTACAATATCATATCATCATCCAACATATAGTATAATAGTTTTAGGAGTTCTCACCTTGGATTTCAAACGATTCACAAAACAAATCGCTATAGCTCCGCTATTCGAGTTCCGAAGCTCACTATTCTTCGAATTTTAGCTCCTAAATGCCTCGACCAAGTCTTGAGAAGGCTAGGGGGTGCATGGCCTAGGGTGTAGCAATGAGTGGGCTCGGCCTAGGGTGGAGTGAAGTGGAGTTTGTGAAGAACAAAGATTTTGGAATCGTGTTGAGGAGTTTTACTATATATAACTATATATTATAATTTTAGTTTCTTTTTGAAATAATTTTTGACATTATTTCCCTTAGTATGGAAACCATTAAAGAGGAAGTGAAAGCTTGAGAATATGAAGAAGAAAATGAATGAAAATGAAGAGAAAATGGTAGGGTATTTGTAGGAAAAAAGAAGAGTATAAAGGAAGACATGTACACATCACCTTTGCATCACCATTTCAAGGCTTCTCCTACACACCTCCCCTCCTCCAAAGCACGACAAGAAGGCCCCCCATGTGCATATTGCTTCCATCTTCTCATGTGTACATATGTTGACTTATAAAAGCTTAAGGAGTAAGTTTGCTGAAAATATCTTATATATTTTATATTATACTTTTATATTTATATATTTTGGTATATATATTTATGTGCATGTTACATGTATGCATATGTACATGTATATGTGTATGTAACATACTCCTACAATGTTGCACAACTTCCACACGTTGTATCGTTACAAATCCCGATTCCGATTTTCGGTCATATTTTTTCTTTTAAACTAATATGCATATTTTTGTAAACAAATTTTGAAAATAAATTTTCTTATTATTATTAACTAATTCAAATGGTCATATTTTATTTATAAAATCATATAAATTATTATAAATAATTCTCACAAAATATTTATATTATCGATAAAGCTAAACGATCATTTATTTAGAGTGATATATTTATGGGTCGTTACAAAAGCATTCAGGATTGATTGAGCATACCCCTTATGGAAGGAACTTTATATCCGTGGATGTAGAGACCTACAAGATTTTCAATTCCAAGCTTATGAATTCATCCGTGTGGATGAGATGTATCACGTTAAGAAAAAGTCTTAAATAAAGAAGGAAGCTGGAAGATCTGGTTATGGTCACCCTAACAAGAAGCCAAGATGGGATGAGAGTAAGAGAGAAAGATGGGAGGAGATCCCAAAATCTAACTACGTAGGTTTAAACAAACCAATTTCCTATATTTTTGCTACAACCAAGGATGGAGGCAACTTCCCGACTTCTCTCAAGGCAAGGAATAACCCCGAGCTAAGAAGGGGTGGAGAATATTGCGCCTACCATAAGGCAAATGGACACAAAACCGACGAATGTCATGTCTTAGTTGGAATCATTCAAAATATGATCTGCAACAATCGAATAATCATTCAAAACCTATCTTGAAGAAAGTAACTAAAAAACACAAAATAATACCATAAATTTTATGGAAAACGATTCGCAACAAGATTTATTCCACAAATTAATCAAATAGAAGTTATCCATGGAGGGCCACATTTAGCTTGGAGCAGCAAGGCAGCCAGAAACAGGTATATAGGAGAAGCAAGAGATGGAGTATTTTCTATTCAGGAGGAGCCACCGCTAAAAAATCGCAAATATCAGCTTCAGATTCCCAACTTAACAATAACCTCGTAGGAGTTGAGAAGGGTTTGCCATCCACATAATAACCCGTTAATGTAACTACATAGATCAGACTTTCTGTAGTGACCAAAATTCTCATTGATACTAGAAGTGTGGTGATTTTTATCTTTAAACATACCGTCAATTAGATGCGAATTCCAGAAGAAATATTATAGCCAAGCTTTGGGCCCATCTTCGGGTTCAATAATAAAGGATCCACTCTAGTAGGCTAGATTAAGCTTCTAATGCTAATGGGGATTCCATCATGTTCAAGAACTTTCGAGACCCAGTTTTTCATAATGGACCAACCTTCCTACTACAATGCTTTCTTTGGGAGACCAACCCTGGATGAGGTGGATACTTTCATACGTCAAAGTATCTGATGGTGAAATTTCTAACTAAGAAAGGATAGGGAATGATAAGGGGAGAGCAATTCAGCTCTTGAGTATTGTATTTTGCTACCGTCGATCAATGCAAAAGAGATATTCTTTCCTGTTATGACTTGGAGAAAGATGAATCAATCATTGAAATATAAAAGCCCTTGGATGATGGTCCTCTAAGCCAACCATTCGAGGTAAGTAAGAAAACAAGGACAACATAAAAAGGTAAGAATGTGCTGAAAAGATTTAACTTTTCCAAAAGAAAAATAAAAAGGAGAGAGGCTAACCTGATAGATGAAGAAATAGACAGTGAAGAAATCATTACTGAATTAGATTGTAGAGGCAAGCATGAAAGAATAAAGCCTACTGAAGACCTAAAAGAAGTAAGTTTGGATTTGCTCGATCCAACAAAAATAGCAAAAATCAAGAAGGAGCTAAACAACAAGCTCAAAAGAGAACTTATCTTAGTTATTCAGTCTAGCAAGGATGTTTTAGCCTAGACATTCTCAAATATGATCGGAATTGACCCAACAACCCTGAGCCATGCCCTAAACAAAGATCCAAATATAACTCCTATTTGACAAAAGAAAAGACAATTCGATAAGATTTGAGCGAATGCGATAAAATAGGAAGTCAGAAGGCTGTTTGAAAACAGATTCATTAGAGAAGTTTTCTAACCAAAATGGTTAGCCAATCCCGTACTGGTCAAAAAGCCCAATAGAAAATGGAAAACATGTGTTAAATATACTGATTTGGATAAAGCATGCCCCAAGGATTTTTATACCTTACCATGGATAGACTAGTTAGTTGATGCGACAGGTGGACAAAAACTATTGTCTTTTATGGATGCATACTCAGGGTATAACCAAATTCCCATGTTCAAGCCTGATGAAGAACACACAAGTTTCATAACAGACTAGGGAATATACGGTTACAAAGTTATGCCTTCCAATCTAAAGAATGCAGGGGCTACGTATAAAAGACTGGTAAATAGAATGTATAAAGAGAAAACTAGTCAAAACATGGATATATATGTAGATGATATGCTAGTCAAATCTCAAGAGTAAATTGATCACTTGAAAAATCTTGAAGAAATGTTTGAAGTATTAAGAAAGTATAAGATGAAATTGAATCCGCAAAAATGCTCTTTTAGGATACAATCTAGAAAGTTCGTAGGGTATATTATTAGCGCCAGAGGAATTGAGGCCAACCCAGACCAAATCAAAGCGATTGGGGACATAGTAGAACCAAAAACAAGCAAATATTTGATGAGCTTTAGTGGAAGAGGGGCAGCCTCGAATAGATTCATCTCTATAGCCATCGATAAATGCATATTATTCTTTGATGGGATCAAAATGAAGAAAACTTTAAGGAGGGGAGGACTGCCAAAGAGCCTTTAAAGAACTAAAAATCATCTTCAAAAGCCTCCAATTCTATCTAGCTCGGTAGAAGGGGAGAATCGTTATCTCTACATAGCATTTTCCAAGCATGTAGTAAGCTTCATTCTAATAACGGAAGAAAATAAAACTCATCTTCTAATATATTATGTTAGCAAAAGGCTCAAGGATGGAAAGGTTAGGTATCTAGAAAAGTTGGCATTTTGCTTAATACTCATCGCTCGAAAGTTAATTGCCTATTTTCAAGTGCATTCGATTAAGGTTTTAACAAATTTCACTTAAATAAGTCTTCAGCAAACCCAAGATGCCGGGAAGGTTATTAAAGTGGGGGATAGAACTTAGCCAATGTGATATTGAGTTCCAACCTCGAGCGGCAATTAAAGGTCAAGCTCTAGCCGACTTCGTAAATGAATGTACATGATTCATCAAAGGGCAGTCAGAGAAGGAAGAAGATTTGAAGCCTAGGTGGAAATTATTTGTTGATGGAGCACCAAATAAATAAGAGGTCGGTGCAAGATACGTAATCATTACCCCCGATGGACATCGACTGCATTAAGCTATGAAGTTAGGATTTCCCACCACTAATAATATGGTTGAATACGAATCAATGGTAGCAGGTTTACCTTAGCTCCGCGGTTAAAAATTCCAAGGATAGAGGTTCTCAGCAATTCACAATTAGTGATTAATCAGTTAAAAATGTTATATCGAACAAAAGACGCCAAACTAATCCTTTATGTCAAGAACATACTAAAGATGTTACCTTAATTTGAGGATTTTTCCATACACCAAGTTCCTAGAGAGAAGAATTCTCAAGCCGATTCATTAGCAAAACTCACTAACTTGTGAGGAGCACCGGAAACTCGAATTATACTTGTAAGGTTTCCAGCAAAACCCCAGTATAGAGGAAAAAGCTCCTAAGTCAAGAAATAAGGCACTAGTATTAACTAGATCTCAGACCCTTAAGCAAGCTAATAAAGAAAATGAATTGAGAAATGGCAACAGAGAAAACAAAGAAAGAATCATTCATAAGAGATTAATAGTCAATAGAAAGCAATTGGATGGCACTCATTGTTGAGTACTTAGTGGAAGGAAAACTAACAAGAGACAAAAGAGAAGCTAGAAAGATAAGGCACTAAGCCCCAATTTTTACTTTGATGAACGGAATACTCTATAAAAAAGGATATTTGCTTTCATACTTAAGATGTGTTATTCCAAAAAACGACTTAAGATTGTTAAGGGAAGCACATGAGGAATTCTATGGAGATCAGTATTGTAACATCCCTAATTTTGATAACATTATTCAGAAGATTTAATTAGATAAATTAAATAGAATAATGATGATAAGGGGACTGAGATTTGAATAAATTATATCATGGGTCGTGCTTAATAATTAAATAAATGGGCTTTAAATTAGTTTAAAGGTTAATTAGTTTACACATAGGCATATTAGTAAATAGCCATTTTATTTTACACGGCTGTAACTTCTCATTTTTGCCCATTCACGTTCCATTTTCATCTTTTCATAAACGCAAATCAAAACAAGATAGAGTCGGCCCTTAATAAGGAGGAAAAGAGGAAGATTATAATCTAAAAGCTAAGGATCAAAGCTAGGAAGGATTAATCAACAACAAATCTCAAATTCCTTATCATATCTAAGGTGAATGATAATTCATTCAATCTCCTTTTGGTTTCTATAATCCTATTATTTCGGATTTGAGTATTTATTTTGTTTCTAAGATATATTGGATGATGATATTCTTAATTTATGAATAGTTTGATTTAAACAATTTATTAGTACATGAAATTCATACGGTTTTACGGGCCAAACCATGGGTTATTGATTTTAAAATGCCATGGAAAATTTTTATGTTAAGAAAAACATGATTTTGGAGATGGGTTTTAATTTTTAGAATTTTCCAAGCTATGGAAATTTTATTATGAATTTTTGATGATAAATATAATGTAATTGGGTTTAAAACTTTATTTTGTATATTTCAGGAAGAAATTGGGTCTAAATTTTTAATGTGTTTGATTACATGACGAAATCTAATTTCTATGATTTTTGGGGATTTTTCCCAATTGATTTACTAGGGAAAATAAATTATTTTAAAAGAGAGACTTTTCTGCAAATATTACTTTTGTTATATGGAAGGGCTTAAACGTTACATTTTTATGGTTTAGATCTAGTATAAAAGCGGCAGTTTTAATTTTAAAGTATTTAAAAAGTTTTGTGGCAGCCAATCAATGGTTTACAAATAGACAAGTTGTTATAAAGCAATTACTAAAAGAAGCAATGTTTCAGCCTTAAATTCAGATAAAGGTGTTCCGCCTCAATTAATACCCCTTTCGACTCTAATGATTCCACCTCATCCTAGTCAAAACCTACCTAATCGAAATCATCATAGTCGAAACCAATACACAAGGTATCACCTAGTGGTGCGTAATGGATTGGAAGGAAGGCAGAAGCTTTGGTGTCGAAAGGTAAGCTTCCGATAGGGTCGAAACCCTGCCTTGTTTTCAAAAGTTAAAGCCTTGCCTTGTTTTACTTAAAGCCTTCAACATAGTCGAAACATATGCTTTCGAAAGGGTTTTATAAATAGCTTTCGAAGAAGGTTGTCACATTATGTTAAAAGATTAGCTTTCGAAGAGATGCCTTTTTCTTTAAATAAGAGCTTTCGAAAGGGTTGGTTCCGACCTAGTCAAAACCCAGCCGCTATTTTCCTTCTAAAGTATTAAAGTCATCAATGCCTTCATAAGGTTGTCTTTGCTTTTACCTAGGTTAAGCCACTTTCTAATTGCTTTTGGAAGGGGTTGAGGGTTTCGAAGGTGACGAAGTCGAAAGGGGGTTTCGACTCTGACCTTCGAAGTTTTAATTTTAAAAGGTCTTTGCTTTCGACTACTTGGTTCTGACACCATCAAATTTTCCTTAAATTAATTTTAGTTGGTTTCGAAAGAGATACTTTCGTATATAACCATTTTGACCCAAATGATGTTTCTAAAGAGTAAACCCAATGCTTTCGGTAGGGTAATCTATTTATTTCGAAGCTATGTTTTAAAGAATGTTTTCTTAATGCCATCGAAAGGTATCATTGGTTTTGGAAAGGTATATACTTAGAGTTTTGAAAAGAGATTATCTATGCTTTCGAAGGAGGTCTTCCAGGGGTCTCGAAGGTGATGCTTTAAAAGTATCGAAACAAATAACCCGTTCTCATTTTTAAAGGAAAAACCATGGCATAAACAAAGATTTTGAAAATATTATTCACATTATTATTAACCCATAACTGTATTTTGGGAAAGGGCAGAATAACCAGTTAGGTTGACCCAGTAGTGAATATAACTTAGCAGATGTTAAAATCTTAATTAAAGATATTGGCAGGGGCTAATAGATTTACATTAAGCCCATGAAAACTGTATTATACTGGCAAGGGCCAATAGATTCATAGGCATCCCATGAAAACTATGATTTGATACTGGCAGGGGCCAATAGGTTTGTAGTTAGCCCATGAAAACTATATCCGGATTAAGATATTGACAGTCAGTCAATAGGCTCCTAGTTAGCCCATGAAGACTAGGATAAGAAATAAGATATTGGAGTTACCAATAGGTTCTTAGTGATCCCATGAAAACTAAGTAATTGGACAGATAGCCCATAAACATTTAACAGGTTAATAATAACCCTGGAAACTATAATTGAGACAGATAGTCAGAATGAATGGGGATGGATAATCCAGAATTGATTTATTTGTTTTGCATATCATCGTAAAGATTATGAAATACTATGTTTTAACCATTGTGGATGCAAGAGCACAGTATATGGTTTTATAAATGTTTTAGGATACTAATGAGGGGAAAACCCATTCTGCTAAGCGGCGTGGTCTTGCTAGATATCAAAATGGATTGAGATGGTAAATTATTGTTCATACCAGGCTTTATGCTTGACTCGAAGTTTTTGTTTTCCCTTTAAACTCTCGGGTACTCAATTGATTTTGAGTAGGTTGAGAGTTAAGGTTTCCAGATGTTCTTTTTGATGAATAAAGCTTCCGATGACATGTAGGAGACAAGCTTGTTATTATAGTTATTTTGTTTTCGCTGTGTGTTTTGTTAGTAAAGGCAAATTGTTTTCTTGCCTATCTATATACTCTGATCTACCAACGGGGCACTTCATATGTCGCTCTTGGTGTATTTTGTAATAATTATATGTTATCTGAACAGGTTCACGAATTAGGATTATGTAATCAATCTGGAATATTTTGAAATGGAATGTGGAATTTTTTTCCATATTCTTGTGTTTCTTTGTATCAATGTATCTAATGTCGCCGTATTTGGTCGCCAAGGATAGTAACTATGGATAACTGCAACATCCGTAGCCGTTAGTTTTTGGCCTCCAAGTAGGGGGATGTTACATGTTGATATCAAAGCGAGGTTTATGAAACTTTAAAAGAAACTTAAACCTAAAAGATTTTCCAATCATAATCCAATAAATCAGATAATAAGATTAGGGTTTGGGTTAACGTTATAGTAACGTACTTGTATTTTCTATATACAGTTATATATATATAAGTACGTATTCCTCGCTCTCTTAGACCGTTCTTCCGTATCTAACTAAGGTTCGTATGTAGATTTAGGAGAAAGGAGATATGGAAGCAGGAAACGGAAGAGGAAATCTTAGTGGAGGAAGCACCATAACTAATGGAAATGCTCGACCCACTACTATGAGGAATCCGGGTCGACATGCTAATGCTAGTAATCAAAATGCTGATGTGAATTTGAGTGCTGGAAATCCACCAGTAGATATGGGGGCGATGTATCAGTTTTTTGCTGGTTTGATGCAAGTAGGAGTTGCTGCTGGAGTTGCAGGGAATGTAGGAGGAGCTAATCCTATGGCTCTAGTTGGGAATATTGCTTTGCTGAGTAGAGATTACACCAGTTTGGTGGGAAGTCATTCTTGGAAACGAAAAGTGTCGTAGAATTTCAGAATTGGTTGTTGTATTGTGAGCATATATTTATTAACTTGGGTCTAAATGATGGGCAAAAGAGAAGGTTGGCCTCTGGACAGTTGTAGGGGTCAGAACTACATTGGTGGAATAGTATCACTGCTGGAGTTCCGGAAGAGCAGTTAACTTGGGCTAATTTTAAAATGAGATTTGAGCATAAGTTTGTATCTGAGTTTGCCAAGTCTGAGCTGATGAGGAAGTTTAAGGATTTAGTGCAAGGAGAGATGTCAGTAGTCGAGAATGCTACTAAGTTTGAAGAGCTGTCTCGATGTGGATATGCTATTATAGATACTGACATCAAAAGGAATGAGAAGTTCATTCAGGGATTGAAGCCTGAGCTTGCTAGAATGACCATGACACATGTCCGTGATCCTTGTAATATTGTGGTAGAGATGGCCATTCGCCATGAGGAGTTACTTTCTAATTTAGCTAAAGAGAAGTCAGTGGAAACTCAGGGTACTCACGGGAAGAAGAGGAAGTTCTTTAAAAAGAAGGGAGCCCAAAAGGGAGATATAACTAAGATATCAAAGGCTGAGGTAGTTTGCTATAAGTGTGACAAGAGGGGTCACTTTGTTAATGAATGTCGGTCAGGAAATGGGAAGAAAGCTGCAAGCAAGAAGAATGTGAAATGCTTCAACTGTGATCGGTTGGGCATTACAGGAATCAGTGTCCAGCACCAGTTAGGGAGGACAAAGGAAAAGTTTTTGCTATAGGACCAGTTAGGCCTACTACGGCTGATAAAGGAAAGACTGTGATGGAAGGTACGCTTTTGATTCAGAGTATTCCAGTTTGAGTACTTTTTGATACCGGTGCATCACATTCATTTATATCTTAGGGTTTGGTTGATAGATTATGTTTAGAACCCACCTACCTTATTACTTACTTAAGGGTTGCGAATTCAATAGGAGGATATGCAACTCTAGGGTTAAGATGTGACCAGTTAAAACTTGATTTGTTGGGTCATAAATTTGCATGCAGTTTGTATGTTATTGATTTCGTAGATTTCAGAATCATTTTGGGAATAGATTGGTTGAGTAGGTATGTGGCTAGAATATTTTGCCATGATAGGGAAATATCACTGAGACACCCTGATAGTCATAACCGAGTGATATTCTCAATAGAGAATACTGACCGGAGTGTTAGTGCTATGCTTAATGCAATGGAGGTAGGAAATGAGTTAAGCCAGGTTCGGGTTGCAAGAGAGTTTGCAGATGTCTTTGAGCCAGTCACTGGACTACCCCCAAAAAGAGCTGTTGAGTTTATAATAGACCTTGTACCTGGAGTTGAACCTGTAAATAGACCACCTAGCAGGATGGTACCAACTGAGATGAAGGAATTGAAGGTGCAGCTAGTGGATCTAGAAGGAATGAGTTTTATTAGACCAAGTAGTTCGCCTTGGGGAGCGGCCGTGGTGTTCATAAAGAAACAGGATGGGTCATTAAGGATGTGCATTGACTATTGCAAGTTAAACGAAAGAACAATTAAGAATAAGTATCCTTTCCTAAGAATAGATGATCTGTTTGATCAGTTGAGTGGAGCCAGAGTGTTTTCCCGGTTGGACTTGGTGACAGGTTTCCATCAGTTAAGAGTGGCGGAGGATAGTATTCCTTTGACATCATTTCGAACTACGTATGGTTCATATGAGTGGTTGGTGATGTCATTTGGATTAACGAATGCACCTGCTTTCTTTGTGGATTTGATGAACAGAGTTTTCCGAGAGTATTTGGATAGGTTTGTATTGGTGTTTATAGATGACATTCTAGTCTACTCTAAGGATGAGAGAGAACATGAAGATCATCTTAGAGGGGTACTTGAGACGCTGAGGCAGAATCAGCTAAAGGTGAAGTTTACCAAGTGTCATATCTGGAAGAAAGAGGTAAAATTTCTTAGTCACATGGTTTCAGAGAAAGGATTGTTAGGCGATCCAAATAAAATCAAAGTCTTGAATAGTTGGAAGAGACCAGGGATGGTGACTGAGATCAGGAGTTTTCTTGGACTTGCTGGCTACTACCGGAGATTCATTAAGGTTCTCGCGGATAGCAGCACCCTTAACTAAGCTAACAAGGAAGGAAGTGAGATTTGTTTGGTCCGACAAATGTGAGGAGGCATTCCTTAAGTTAAAGCATTTGTTGACCAATGCATCCGTGTTAGTAGTTGTAGACAAAAACCAAGGATTGTGTAACAACCATAATTTTCGATAAGTTAAATGTGTTAATTTAATAAGATTTTGATAATTAAATCTGAAAGAAATAAAAATTTGTAATTTAATAATGAAATAATAACTAAAATGAAATGCAACAATGTTAATTAAAGCAAATTATTAACAATTTGAATGAAATTCCAATGAATGAAATAATGTAAAGGTTACACTTGGTTGTAAATTGAATTTATGAAAACAAATGTAAATATGGAATTAATTAAGGAAATAATGTATAATAAATGGTGATTGAATAAAACTAGTATTATGTAAGTAATTGTAACCTTGGTTTGTAGGTAATAAACTTATAAATGTGAAAAAGTTAATGGTAACAATTATTATAGGTTGACCATTTATTTAGTATATTAAATTTAAATTGGTAATCAATTGCAATAAATCTAAATTAAATGTTATGTTGGTGTAAGTTAAGATAATAATTGGAAATAATGTTAATTCTATTCATATTATGACAATTAGTTGAATTAAAAGAATGGAAACCAAGATTTATCAATTTATTGGAATTTAAAATTATAATAATTGGATTAATTGCAATTAAAGAAATTAAATATTTAAATATTACGTAAATCGAAATTAAGATGATATTGGGAAATATTAATGTACTCAGATATAAACCAATGTTAGTTATATCCTTACCATAATAAAGATTTGAATAACAAGGTTTAAAATTTAATAAATGGATTTTTGGAATTTTAATTTATAATTTTTGAATTTAATGAAATTGAAATTAAACACTGAAATTGATGGATTAATCAACTTTAAATTGACATCTAAATTTGTTTAAATTATTGTAAGTGATTAAGAAATAAAAAATGATAAAAATGGTAAATCATTAGATATTGAATCGAAAAGTGATTTAATTAATTTAATATTAATTTATTTATTTAATTAACCAAAAAATAGCCATTTTAGCCACTGACTCAGATTCTGAAGAAACCAGTTTCATCGGATCCGTAACGGTGAATTATTATAGGATTTCAAGTATCGTAACGATCAGACTTGTCGTTTGATCGTACGGACTCGAAACGCCTAGAAATCAATTTAATTGAATTCAATTGAAATCAATTTAAAATAAGCTGATTTTAACGTAACTTCTTCATACGATTGAATTAGGACTTGAAACTTGTCCCATTGAATTTAAAATATTTGAAAGCATCTATTTTGATATATGGGTTGACCCATTTTCGTTCCGGAGTCAAAACGGGCTTTTCGGGTCGTTTATCGTTCAAACCCAAATCAATCGTGTTCATTCGTTTTATTTTCTGATCTACCAATAAATACCTCGTGATAAACCCTAGCAGCCTTTCTATTTCTCACATCTGTACGTACAGTAATTTCTGTTGCTCCTCTTTCTCAATGGCTGACAAACCCTAATTTCCAATTGCAATTTCAAATCAAATCCAAAAATTCAAACTCCTCCAATCCAAACAAATTATATATTGATATGAAGCCCTCGAAGAGCGTAATCTTCCGGTGCTATTCGTTTTTCAATTCGACGCATCGTTTGTCCTGGAATCAGTGAATTTGCCTCGGCCGTTCGTTGAGGGTTATCGGATTGGACGGTAGATCATCGATGTTAGGACGATCGGGGAGTGGCAGCCTATCGAGGTCGACGTGCAGTTTGCATTGGCACATTTGGCTCGAGTCATAGGGGTCTCGATCGCCAGAAAATGGCGATTGTTACGGGCGGCAAGGCGTGTCGATTGGAGGTGCCAGAGTTCGCCGCGTCCTGGTGGTGGGTGCGCCGTGAGGTGGTGGTCGAGGGGATGTGCTCTGATCAGGTCGAAGGCTCAAGGTTTGGCCGGCGTTCATGAGCAAAGGGTAGCGGCTGCGCATGTGGTTGGTCGCGAACAAATGATTTAGGGTTTCGACGTGTAAGGTACGGTGACGTGTAAAATTTTAATATTATTTTATTTGCCTAAATTATAAATCGTATAATGTTCTAATCGCAATAACTTCTGCGTACGAGGTCCGTTTCACGCGCGGTTTTCTCCGTTGGGATTGTATTGTAATTCCAGACATTTTGGCGCTAGTTTGGACGAATTCCGAGACCGTTCAAATTTTGGGCTTATTTCGAATTTAAATTCGATTTAAATTCAAAGGTGAGTGTTTCAACCCACTCACAACTTCTAAAATTTCTTATGTTAGTTAAATTAATTTTTAATGTGATTAGAAATTTATCTATGACTTTTTGGTATATTTTAAATCATCATCTCAGTTAATTTGAATTTATTTGCATTAAATCGTTATTTAATTTATTATTGAATATAAATTGCCAGTTTAATACCCGTTATTGATTATCAGTTCTATATTGATATTTATTGATTTATTTGGATGATGATTGTGGTGGATATTGATTGTTGATGTTGGTTGAATGGATGTTGTATCTTATACCGTTATAAACTTCAAGTTCGTTATGGATTTTTATTTATTTCGGGATTGCGGTTTGAAATGATATACAACCGTAAAATGTTTAAATTGCGGATTGAAATGATAAATATCTATATCACTTGACCCTAGGGTAGAAAATTATATACGGACACCGGATTGGTTAAATTAAATGATTTTAAAGCTTTAAATTTTTGAATCCTTTTAAATGATATTTTGAAATAAAATTTGATTTATACGAATTGAATTATTATCGAAGTTCAAGTTTATGATAAAAATTGGAATTGGTTTAAAGGTATTGTTAAAAGGATTTAATTGAAATTTCAAAGTTGAATTTGGAATAAAAAGTGAAATTTGTTAGAATTGAATTATTTTAAGTTGTTTGAAATATAACTTTGAAATATGTTGAAGTTGGAGTAATCCGTATTGATATTTTTGAACATGGATTTAAACGATATGAAATTCGATAGTTTATTGAAATTTGGTTTGTCGATTTGGAAATTTGAAATGGTCCAAATATGTTGAAATGAAATGAGGAGTTTAAACTGATATAAATTCCAAACTCATATTTTAATATAAACTGTTTTAAAGATATATTATTTAAAATTTCTAATTATTAAGATTTTCAAATTTATTAAACTATTTAACCAATATTAACTATATAAATTATTTTAATCTATTTTAAACCAATTCAATTTATTTTAAACAAATTAAACCATTTTAATTTAATTTAAATATGACTGATCTATTTTAAAGTTATTTAATCTATTTTAAATTATGTTTAATCTAAATTTAATCTATTTAACTATCTTAAATCAATTTAAAATATTTTTACCTATAATTAAACTATTCTAGAGCATTTTAACCATTTATAACTATTTAAACAAATTTCTGGATTTCCAAACCAAGTAAAGTGAAAGTGTTTAAATTCAATTCATTGTTTAAAAAGAAAATAAGGCCAAATGATGTTATAACCTAAGTTGGAATTTAAATGTATAATGAATTGAATGATGATTTTTGAAGTAAGAATTTAACCTGTTTTGGGACTATGATTTTGGAAGAAATTATGATTTTGGAAACGATATGATTTGGAAGCGACATGGTTTTTGAGAACACGATATTTTGATATAAAATGTGAATTTGACTTTGAAAGGAAATATAATTATCGAATTATGATTTCAAATGTGATATGATTTCAAATGTGATATGATTTCAAATGTGATATGATTTCAAATGTGATATGATTTCAAATGTGATATGATTTCAAAAGTGAATATGATTTCGAAAGTAAGTAATGATTTCGAAAGTAAGTAATGATTTCGAAAGTGATATGGTTTGAATTGAATATGATATTTTGATATCAATTATGAAACGATTTTGGAAATGTAAAAGAACCCATCCGGTGTGTAATAAGCGATTGGTTGTCAAAGAGACCGGGATCAGATGTTGTCATACTCTCTGCCAATACCGAAAACCACTTTGACAACTGTGTACGCGGTGGAGATTCCAGAATGAAGTAGGATGGTGGCGACGATCCTATATGAGGTATATACGTGGACCCGACTCCCGTGAGTTGGCTTAAGGTGGCTAAAACAGGAGCAATCGACGGGCTAAGTGAGGTCATTCCTCCAATCGGGCACACTCCATCGATTTATATTTAGACTTTGCGATTTATTTGGTGGCCACCCTTCGATTTTTCTTACTCGGGAGTGTGTTTCGAGTTGGGCGGTAGTTGCGGCTATGCGTTACCAACAGTCCGGAAGTGTAATTGGTATATCTACCCTGGCATTGCCTAGTTGTGCTGTGTCATCTACCCTAGCGCGCCTTCTACGAGTTTGTTTTATGTCATACCTATGTGGTATCCTCTGGCGGCTCTAGTTTATGGAGAGTTACGGTTAGACTATTGGCATATATATAAAATGTGTTAAGGGGGATATGGGTAACGCCTTAACGCTATTTTAATAGTTTATCTTACTGTAGACATATTATAATAGCGTATTGTACTACATAGTAGATATTTTAACAGATCCTTAGGAGATGTTTATCCCGAACATCTCTTAAGTTACTGCACTCACGTTAGACACTGGATAGGAGATGTCAAAACCCGTAAACATCTCCGACGCCGTTTACACTCATATTTATTTACTGTTGATTTAACTCACATAAGATCTTTTAGTTCTGACTCGAGTGTTTTGTCTTTTCAATTCGCTCGGGTCAGCCTGAGCATTTCAGGATTTGAAGACCTTATTTTTTGAGGACGAAGACGAAGATTTGTACTACTATTATTAACTATATTTATTCCACCCATTCATACTGTTCGCTGCATTATTTGTTTATCTCTGATATGTGTAACTCTGATTTTGTATTGTATAAGTATAATCAAATGTTTGTATACAGCTTCATGAACTGTTATTTGATTATTATATTTTGTCATTCCGCTACGAGATTCTATTTTGTTTTATTTCTTTCTCTTTTTCTTATTCACCCCAATTAACAATTTTCCCTTCTATATGTTTGAGTCGGCATGTGTGTCTGCTTAAAGCGTACAAAAAGGCGGGATGTTACAGATTGGTAGTGTATACTAATGCATGTGGAACTGGATTAGGAGCAGTGTTAATGCAGAATGGTAAATTTATTGTCTACGCATCTAGGCAGCTTAGACCACATGAAGTTAGATATCCTACTCATGATTTGGAGTTGGCAGTTGTGATCTTCGCATTGAAGATTTGGAGACATTATCTCTTAGGGGAGAAATTTGAGTTGTATACCGATCATAAGTCTTTACGGTATTTATTCTCTCAGAAGAAGTTGAATATGAGGCAGTAGAGGTGGCTGGAGTTTATGGATACATATGATTTTGGTATAGAGTACACACCAGGGAATGGTAATAAGGTAGCAGATGCTCTCAGCAGAAAACATCAGAATGTGATGTTAGCAATGTTGGCGGAGTTGAAGGATTTAGAAGCCTTAGTCAGTTGTGATGTGCAGTTAAGATCGGCTGCTGGTTCTAGTCAGGGTTCTTCCAGGTTGTCTTGTTTAGAAGTTCGACCAGTATTGATTGAGAAAATTGCTTCTAAGCAGAAGGAGGATCTAGTATTAGCTAAAAGGATCAGAAGACTGGAGGTTGGAACAGAGATCGATGATTTAAAGGATTTTAACCCTGACAAGAAAGGATGGCTAAGAAAGAAGGGACGGTTGTGTGTTCCGAATATGAAGGACTTGAGGAAAAAAGTTCTGGAAGAATGTTATCGATCCAAATTTATGATTCATCCTGGAAAGACCAAGATGTAACAGGATATGAAAAGGAACTTCTATTGGGAAGGCATGAAGAGGGATGTTGGCTTGTGGGTTAGGCAGTGTGCAAACTGTCAACAAGTGAAAGCTGAACATCAGAAACCGAGTGGGTTGCTTCAGCCTTGGGAGATTCCAGTTTGGAAATGGGATTCGATATCTATGGATTTTATACACGGGTTGCCAAGGCCAAATAGAGATAATGAAAGTATATGGGTTATAGTGGACAGATTGACCAAGAGTGCCCATTTCATTCTAGTTAAGTCAACCAGAACGGCACCGGTTTTAGCTAAGTTGGTCCTAAAGAACATAGTTAGACTGCATGGAGTTCCTAGTAGCATAGTCAGTGGCATAGATGCTTTGTTCACTAGTGTTCTGGAAGAGACTACAGGAAGTGATGGGTACCAAGCTGTAACGACCCGCCTTTTTTAGACAGTTTAAATCGACAAATCAAACACACATGCCGATTCTAAACCATTCAAAAGGGCGGATGGTTAATGGGTTAAATAAGAAAAGAAAGGAAAAGAAAGAACAAAAACAAACTCAGAATCTCGCAGCGGAAGGAACAAGATATAATAATAAAATAACAGTTCATGAAGCTGTTAAATAAATAAATTTGATTATTATTATACATCATAAATCAGAGTTACATACATATCAGAGATAATACAATAATGCAGCGGAAAAATAATATGGTAGTAGAATACAAATGATGTAATACCAAACTCCGTCTTCGTCCTCCAGAATAGATCTTCAACCTTATCTGAAATGGTCAGGCTGACCCGAGCGTAATGAAAAGGCAAAACACTCGAGTCAGGACTAAAATATCTCATGTAAGTCAAATCGAATAAGAAAATATGAGTGTGACGGCGTCAGAGATGTTTACGGGTTTTGACATCTCCTATCCAGTGTCAACGTGAGTGCAATAACTTAAGAGATGTTACGGGATTTTCCATCTCTCAAGGATCCGTTAAACTATCTACTATGTAGTACAATACGCTATTATAATATGTCTACATTAAAGTAAAAGTATTAAAATAGCGTTAAGCCATGGCCCATTCCACCCTTAACACAGTTTATATTCCCAAGAGCATATACAAGACCGTAGTTTCCCCAAAACCGGAAGTCACCAGAGGGCAATCCATATACTAAAGGTACAAATCAAAATCGTAGTGGTCGCGCATAAATGGAATACAAGTATGACAAGGCACATGAGGCAATACCCAAGGTAGTGATACTACCGTTCGCCTGATCCGGACTGGTGAGAACGCAACGCCGCAGCGCCCGCAACACCGTGAAACAACACTCCCAAAATCAAGGGTGCACCAATCGACAACAAGTAAAAGAATAGTTTACGAAGAAGTGTGTCCACTTGAGGTAGCTAATCCTCCATTGGCCCGGCACAACTCCTGTTTTAGTCATTTCCAATTTGACACAAGTGTCAAGGCTATCCATTATCGTTCTCTTTCTTCAGTCAACACATACATCATTCCAACCACTTCATTCTGGATCATCACTCCGCGTATAGTTATTAAAGTGGTTTTCGGTTTAGATAGAGAGTATATCCATAACCGATTCCGGTCTCTTTAATAACTTCGAAATTATTTCACCGATTGGTCGTTTATTTATTTCAAAACCAAATCAATTACAATCTCAATTAAAATTTATAAATCAACATTTCATTTGTCTTTCTAAATCAATTTCCAAATTTACGTTTCAAAACTTCCAAATCAAAATTTCAAAATCTTATAATTCAATTTCAATTTCAATTTAAACAATTCAAATATTGATTCAAGTTCGTATATAAGTTTCATTCCGAAATCATTTAAATTAATTTAATTCAACATTCAAATCAATTTAAATTCATTTATCGATTTCATTTAATATCCGTTAAGGTACTTTATCATTCAAAACAATTTCTATTAAATTTCAAATCCATTACACTACCTTTTTAAGTTCAACTTCATTAAATCAAAACTTACAATTTTGAATTAAATTAAATTCGTCAAATCAATTCTTCCAATTACAAGTCTTACATTAATTCCAAAAATATCACATTTTCATTTCTTGTTAAAAAAATTCAATTTCACTTATTTACTTTCTTAAATAATTTTCCAAAACTTAATTAATAAAGAAACTCAATTTCAATTATTTATGAAGTAAAAATTCACTTATTCAAAAGTTCAAAATTTTCTTATTAAAGAATTTCAATTCAATTTAATCATTAAATAATTTAACCTTATTTAATTATTAAATAATTCAATAGTTTCAATTTAGTCCAATTCACAAATTTCTTTGAATTTCAATTAAATTCCAAATTAATTAAATCTCAATTTTAAATAAATTTTCAATTCCAAACTCAAACTTGAAATATCATTTCATAAAAATTTTCTTAGAAATATTCAGAGTTCGATTAAAAGTCCAATCTTTTAAAACAAATCAACTTTCGAAAATTTACGTCGTATTTCAAAAAATTTCTTAAAAATCTAAACTTCGAATAATTAAACAATTTCATTTACCAAGTTTAAATTCCAACATCTTGAGCTTCAATTCAAAATAATTTAATTTCCATAAATTCGATTTTATTCTTAAAATCAATTCATTTAAATAATTTCAAAACAACTTTTAAAATCATTTAATTTAACCAACCCGGTGTCCGTATATAATTTTCTAACCTATGGCCAAGTGGATAATTATTTCAAATTTAATTTCAAGGATGGACATATATCATTTCAATCCAAATAGATGTCATAGGTATATCATTTCAACCTATTTCTTAATTTATTCGAAATGATTCGGTTTACAGTTTATATGCAATAAACAATATACATGATGATAGCATGATATATCAAAATAAATAAACGACCAATATCGACCAATAGCATCCATCACAACCAATCAACCATAAAGCCAATAACATTCACAACAACTTCATAATTATCAATATCAGGAAATTTGATCGCAATTAAAATTTAACTTTAATTTGATTGTCAATTTAATTTTCAACGGTGAATTCAAATGACAATCTATATGACAATTAAATTTTTATCAAACAACGACAAATAAATCCATATCACTTCATAATTTCAAATTTAACTACCATAAAGATATTCAGTACGTTGTGAGCGTTATAAAACACTCACCTTTTGAATTTAAATTGAATTTACATTCAATTTAAACCCAAAAATTTGACAGTCTCCAAATCCATCCAAACCAGCGTCAAAATGTCCGGAATTTCGATACGATCCTAACAAAAGAAACCTCGCCCAAATCCGAGTCCGTATGCAAAAGTTATGAAAATTTGAAGATTGGAAAATTCTGGTGCTGAGTCGACTTCGAGTTCCCGCCTCAAATACCCGATGCCTGCTTGGAGTTTTTTGCGAAATCGACCCGATGACCCGAGTAGTTTTCTTCCCGACTCGAAGTAGCTCCAGGGTTTTTCCCCCTGAAACCCCAAGCGCGACACGAAGCGCGTAAATCTCGAAATTTTTTTTTTTTTTTTTAGATTTTGGAATTTGGGAATTAGGTTTTGTCTGCCATTGGAATGAGAAGCTAAGAAGAAGATGAATTGTACGTACAGACAAATGAAGATTAGGGAGGCTAGGGTTTATAACTAGGTATGTTAGAGATAGAGTAGATAGACTGGATAGATGAACGTGCGGAACAAACTATGGCCCGAAAAGCCCGTTCTGACTCCGGAACGGAATTGGGTAAACCCATATATCAAAATAGGTGTTTTAAAATATTTTAAACACAATGGAAAAGGTTTCAAGTCCAAATTCCATCGTATGAAGAAGTTATGCTAAAATCAAAATTTCAAATTGATTTTAATTGATTTTAATTGCATTTATTTCAAGGCGTTTCGAGTCCGTACGATCAAACGACAAGTCCGATTGCTACGAAAATTGAAACCTTACAATAATTCACTGTTACGGATCCGATGAAACTAGTTTCGTCGAAATCCGAGACAGTTGTAAAAATGACAATTTTTACTGTTTAATTTCAATATAAAATTCCCAATTTTAAACTATTAACTTTTAAACCAAATTTCAATTGTTCACAAATTTTATTTTTAATTTCACAGTAATTAACAATCTTTTACAATGCAGTTTTCCATTATAAATCCAGTATAAAAGATTACATTAGATTCAGCGTTCAATTATATTGTAATTCAAATTCAAGTTATTTAATTCCAATTGAATTCTTTTATTTCGATTTACACTTTCATTATTGCATCAACCATTTACTTATACATTATTATCAATAGTTTATAATTCATTTACTTTCATTTTCTTCAGCTATCATCTTATTTAAATTCACAGTAATATTAAATTACATTCATTTACGTTGATTTCCATATTATAACTTCAATATTAAATGTACATTTTATTTATTTCGTTGTTTACAATCAAATTCAATTCAATTCAATTTCTTGTTACATTCAAATTTAAATCTTTACTTACGTTCAATTACCAGTTAACATCTTTATCAAATTACAGTTTCGGTTATTATTTGATTTCAATCAACTGTGATATTAAGTTACATTTATTTATATTAGTTTCAATAACATAAACTTCCACTATTAAATCTACCGTTTTATTTATTCTTTGTTTACAATCATAACCAATTTGGTTTACAATCAAACTCAATTCATTACTTACATTCAATACAGGTTAACATCCATATTTAATTTACAAATAAGTTATTTCAGAATTCAGTTTTGCATTTTAACTTGTAATTCACATTTAACAACACAAAATTTTATTTCCTTCGGATTTTTATCCAAAATTTTTATTTTAATTCGTATTTTTAAAATGTTAAAAATACAGGTCGTTACATTCTCCCCCACTTAAAACTTTTCGTCCTCGAAAAGGAACGGAGAAGGGGAAACCATCATTTAGATATAATTCATTCAAAATATTCGACTTATTTGCAAAATTTAGTTATAGGATTTTTTTTTAAAATCTCAAAATTTTCTAACTCCCGGATTTTTGAAAAATTTCGGCAGCACCTCCTTTGCGCGGCTAGGACCGAAAAATTTCACAGTGGTAATAATTGCATGATACACATCTCATTACAAGAATGAGGCATCCCAAAACATGGGGAACACAATAATATACCACAACATAAACTGTAATCCGAGAACATACCTTTTATTTAGCGTTTATTAGCATTTTAACTTACATTTTGCATTAAGCGCAGAAGCGAGCTCCACAAGCGAAGCGCAACCTCTTTGCTACCTACAAAAATGCTCAATAACCAAGTTAGAACCATGCATATAAAGATAGATCGATATACTTATCATAAACAACACACATATAACATGTTTAGCTTCAAAACTGAAATTCCAATTCCAGGACAGCAAACGAATCTCAGTTTTTGGTCACCTAAACGATAAAATTTGACAATGGAACCTAAACAAAAGTTGTTGCATTCGTTTCAGGCTTCCCGGAACGTCCAAAATCATTGAATTCGGACCTTCCGTTCAAAAGTTACGACCGTTTTACTAAATAGGACGCCTCAGCCTGGCAATGAATTGCGCAGGTCAGCGACATTTGGTCACGTTTTCGACCCTCTAAATGACAGCAAAACACAAAACACTTAAAGTAAAAGTTTTAACTTAAGTTCTTAGCTTTCCAGAAAGTGCAAGATCATCAAAATCCGATACACCAGTAAAAAGTTATGGCAAAAATACTAAGAGTATATGCTACTGATTTTGCTTCCCTTTTACACAGGCCAGCGAGAAGATTCAAATTTTTAACTAAGTAAATGAAGGAATTTCTCAAGACAATCTAAACAAAAGTCGTGCTACAGTTTCTAAGCTTTCCGAAAAGTCTAATATCGTTGAATTTCGTTCATCCATTTAAAAGTTATGCTTATTTCCGTTTCAGCATATATTGGACAATTTTGGATTTATTTTTTCCAAAATTTTGCTTTTATTATTTCAAAGTACAAACCATCAAACTTCAAATTTCTAAAGATCAATCACAAACCCAAAGTCGTTTATTTTCTTATTTATCCATGAAATAAGTTTACATTCGATTTGTTTCCGATTTATTCAAGTTTGTTTCATTCATAATTTAAATTCAAGTCAATTTGCTTCAATTTAATTTGAATTCAATTATATTTAATTCCACTTTGCTTCAAATTTGAATTTAATTATATAAAAAAAAATTATTCCGTTTATTCAATTCCATTAACACTAATGAATTCTATTTAATCAATTATCATCCATCTAACAACCAATGCATATCAAACATTAACATCCATCCAAATCTATAATAAATCAATTATACATTTCCAAGTCAAAATTTTAATTTCATACACTTCCAAGTTTATTGACATTTAATTTTATTCAAATTTAATTAGTTTCCATTTACTAATTCTATATTTAATTAATTTTAAATTTAATTCATTTTAAAACTTAAATTTCCTTTATATTTACAACTATCAATAGATCTTCACATTTTATTATTCACTCTCACACTGGTATATTATTCCTCTACTTATCCTTATTAGCATTTTAAACTTTTTAAGTATTTGGTAAGTTTTTGTTATGCAAATAGAATGTAGTTAAACAACATACAACCTCTTTTTATTCAAAGTTGAATTTTCAATTAATTAATTCTTAAGTCATTACTTAAATTTCACTATAATTTAATTTCACATTTACATTCACATATAGTATTTCCATTTTATATTAACATAATGGTGAATCACCTTTAAATGTTAATTTAAATTCCAATTATTTACTAACAATTTTATTTATATTTGCAAACCATTAATTAAATGCATATTTCATTTTTCAAACCTATACTTGTATATTATCCAATTAACAATTCATATAACATTTTTGAACTTCTTAAATGATTTGGTAAGTTATATCTATGCTATAGAATGAAATTTAATACTATGCGAGTTTTACAGTTTCAATTTTATTTTAAATTCATAATTTCCTAATTCTAAGGATTTCTACTTCAATTGATATTTGACTTAGCTCTTAGGTTCATTTCTTATTTCGCAATTCAGAAGTTCCGTAATGATCAAGTATTAATTCATTTCAACCATTAAAGAAAAAATCATTAATTATTAAAGAACTCAAGAATTCCAATCCCGGTTTCATTTCAAATCAAGTTTTGAAATAATATATACTTATATAATTTATATATCAAATCATACTATAGAGAATACAAAATAAAATTCAATTTTTTTAATCAAAACAGGGTTTAGAAAAACTATTAAGTGATCTCCCCCACTTGGACTCTCGAAAATAAACGTCGATGATGCGTGCACTCATCACCGAAATCATTCTCTAGTGTCAAGAGGGGAGTATAACACTTACTTCATTTGAAAATCCTTTGAAAACAATTTCTAATCGAATATACTATCATATAATACTTATATTATACATTTCGAATTTTTGTTAAAAATTTTCAAAACACCGGAATTTAAATTCTCCATCTTAATTTAAATTCATTTTTATTTTATTTACCATTTATATTCATTGTCAATCATATTTACAAGTTTCATTTCTTAAAATCGTCCAATAGTCAATAGTTAGAAATATTGACTAATCAACAATAAACGATGATAATCTAATATTATCATCTCCTAACAACCAATACAATCAAAATTTATAAATTTTCAAGATAGTTCTTTTATATAAAAATATAGTCCAAAACAATATTATGTCAATCTGTCCTATTCGAGTGTTTAGAAATTCATATCGATGCCTTGGCGTCCCAAGTACCAACCAGAATTCATAAATACTCAACGGAACAATTTAACACAATATAAAATCAATTTTATATCCAAATTACAAATACGCTCTCTCATATACGCTCGAACTCATTCATAAGGTTAACCCTATTTCAATGAGTTATTCCCCACTAGAGCCAAGGTAATCTAAACCAAAGCTCTGATACCAACTGTAACGATCCGCCTTTTTTAGACAGTTTAAATCGACAAATCAAACACACATGCCGATTCTAAACCATTCAAAAGGGCGGATGGTTAATGGGTTAAATAAGAAAAGAAAGGAAAAGAAAGAACAAAAAAAAACTCAGAATCTCGCAGCGGAAGGAACAAGATATAATAATAAAATAACAGTTCATGAAGCTGTTAAATAAATAAATTTGATTATTATTATACATCATAAATCAGAGTTACATACATATCAGAGATAATACAATAATGCAGCGGAAAAATAATATGGTAGTAGAATACAAATGATGTAATACCAAACTCCGTCTTCGTCCTCCAGAATAGATCTTCAACCTTATCTGAAATGGTCAGGCTGACCCGAGCGTAATGAAAAGGCAAAACACTCGAGTCAGGACTAAAATATCTCATGTAAGTCAAATCGAATAAGAAAATATGAGTGTGACGGCGTCAGAGATGTTTACGGGTTTTGACATCTCCTATCCAGTGTCAACGTGAGTGCAATAACTTAAGAGATGTTACGGGATTTTCCATCTCTCAAGGATCCGTTAAACTATCTACTATGTAGTACAATACGCTATTATAATATGTCTACATTAAAGTAAAAGTATTAAAATAGCGTTAAGCCATGGCCCATTCCACCCTTAACACAGTTTATATTCCCAAGAGCATATACAAGACCGTAGTTTCCCCAAAACTGGAAGTCACCAGAGGGCAATCCATATACTAAAGGTACAAATCAAAATCGTAGTGGTCGCGCATAAATGGAATACAAGTATGACAAGGCACATGAGGCAATACCCAAGTTAGTGATATTACCGTTCGCCTGATCCGGACTGGTGAGAACGCAACGCCGCAGCGCCCGCAACACCGTGAAACAACACTCCCAAAATCAAGGGTGCACCAATCGACAACAAGTAAAAGAATAGTTTACGAAGAAGTGTGTCCACTTGAGGTAGCTAATCCTCCATTGGCCCGGCACAGCTCCTGTTTTATTCATTTCCAATTTGACACAAGTGTCAAGGCTATCCATTATCGTTCTCTTTCTTCAGTCAACACGTACATCATTCCAACCACTTCATTCTGGATCATCACTCCGCGTATAGTTATTAAAGTGGTTTTCGGTTTAGATAGAGAGTATATCCATAACCGATTCCGGTCTCTTTAATAACTTCGAAATTATTTCACCGATTGGTCGTTTATTTATTTCAAAACCAAATCAATTACAATCTCAATTAAAATTTATAAATCAACATTTCATTTGTCTTTCTAAATCAATTTCCAAATTTACGTTTCAAAACTTCCAAATCAAAATTTCAAAATCTTATAATTCAATTTCAATTTCAATTTAAACAATTCAAATATTGATTCAAGTTCGTATATAAGTTTCATTCCGAAATCATTTAAATTAATTTAATTCAACATTCAAATCAATTTAAATTCATTTATCGATTTCATTTAATATCCGTTAAGGTACTTTATCATTCAAAACAATTTCTATTAAATTTCAAATCCATTACACTACCTTTTTAAGTTCAACTTCATTAAATCAAAACTTACAATTTTGAATTAAATTAAATTCGTCAAATCAATTCTTCTAATTACAAGTCTTACATTAATTCCAAAAATATCACATTTTCATTTCTTGTTAAAAAAATTCAATTTCACTTATTTACTTTCTTAAATAATTTTTCAAAACTTAATTAATAAAGAAACTCAATTTCAATTATTTATGAAGTAAAAATTCACTTATTCAAAAGTTCAAAATTTTCTTATTAAAGAATTTCAATTCAATTTAATCATTAAATAATTTAACCTTATTTAATTATTAAATAATTCAATAGTTTCAATTTAGTCCAATTCACAAATTTCTTTGAATTTCAATTAAATTCCAAATTAATTAAATCTCAATTTTAAATAAATTTTCAATTCCAAACTCAAACTTGAAATATCATTTCATAAAAATTTTCTTAGAAATATTCAGAGTTCGATTAAAAGTCCAATCTTTTAAAACAAATCAACTTTCGAAAATTTACGCCGTATTTCAAAAAATTTCTTAAAAATCTAAACTTCGAATAATTAAACAATTTCATTTACCAAGTTTAAATTCCAACATCTTGAGCTTCAATTCAAAATAATTCAATTTCCATAAATTCGATTTTATTCTTAAAATCAATTCATTTAAATAATTTCAAAACAACTTTTAAAATCATTTAATTTAACCAACCCGTTGTCCGTATATAATTTTCTAACCTATGGCCAAGTGGATAATTATTTCAAATTTAATTTCAAGGATGGACATATATCATTTCAATCCAAATAGATGTCATAGGTATATCATTTCAACCTATTTCTTAATTTATTCGAAATGATTCGGTTTACAGTTTATATGCAATAAACAATATACATGATGATAGCATGATATATCATTGTATCAAAATAAATAAACGACCAATATCGACCAATAGCATCCATCACAACCAATCAACCATAAATCCAATAACATTCACAACAACTTCATAATTATCAATATTAGGAAATTTGATCGCAATTAAAATTTAACTTTAATTTGACTGTCAATTTAATTTTCAACGGTGAATTCAAATGACAATCTATATGACAATTAAATTTTTATCAAACAACGACAAATAAATCCATATCACTTCATAATTTCAAATTTAACCACCATAAAGATATTCAGTACGTTGTGAGCGTTATAAAACACTCACCTTTTGAATTTAAATTTAATTTACATTCAATTTAAACCCAAAAATTTGACAGTCTCCAAATCCATCCAAACCAGCGTCAAAGTGTACGGAATTTCGATACGATCCTAACAAAAGAAACCTCGCCCAAATCCGAGTCCGTATGCAAAAGTTATGAAAATTTGAAGATTGGAAAATTCTGGTGCTGAGTCGACTTCGAGTTCCCGCCTCAAATACTCGATGGCTGCTTGGAGTTTTTTGCGAAATCGACCCGATGACCCGAGTAGTTTTCTTCCCGACTCGAAGTAGCTCCAGGGTTTTTCCCCCTGAAACCCCAAGCGCGACCCGAAGCGCGTAAATCTCGAATTTTTTTTTTTTTTAGATTTTGGAATTTGGGAATTAGGTTTTGTCTGCCATTGGAATGAGAAGCTAAGAAGAAGATGAATTGTACGTACAGACAAATGAAAATTAGGGAGGCTATGGTTTATAACTAGGTATGTTAGAGATAGAGTAGATAGACTGGATAGATGAACGTGCGGAACAAACTATGGCCCGAAAAGCCCGTTCTGACTCCGGAACGGAATTGGGTAAACCCATATATCAAAATAGGTGTTTTAAAATATTTTAAACGCAATGGAAAAGGTTTCAAGTCCAAATTCCATCGTATGAAGAAGTTATGCTAAAATCAAAATTTCAAATTGATTTTAATTGATTTTAATTGCATTTATTTCAAGGCGTTTCGAGTCTGTACGATCAAACGACAAGTCCGATTGCTACGAAAATTGAAACCTTATAATAATTCACTATTACGGATCCGATGAAACTAGTTTCGTCGAAATCCGAGACAGTTGTAAAAATGACAATTTTTACTGTTTAATTTCAATATAAAATTCCCAATTTTAAACTATTAACTTTTAAATCAAATTTCAATTGTTCACAAATTTTATTTTTAATTTCACTGTAATTAACAATCTTTTACAATGCAGTTTTCCATTATAAATCCAGTATAAAAGATTACATTAGATTCAGCGTTCAATTATATTGTAATTCAAATTCAAGTTATTTAATTCCAATTGAATTCTTTTATTTTGATTTACACTTTCATTATTGCATCAACCATTTACTTATACATTATTATCAATAGTTTATAATTCATTTACTTTCATTTTCTTCAGCTATCATCTTATTTAAATTCACAGTAATATTAAATTACATTCATTTACGTTGATTTCCATATTATAACTTCAATATTAAATGTACATTTTATTTATTTCATTGTTTACAATCAAATTCAATTCAATTCAATTTCTTGTTACATTCAAATTTAAATCTTTACTTACGTTCAATTACCAGTTAACATCTTTATCAAATTACAGTTTCGGTTATTATTTGATTTCAATCAACTATAATATTAAGTTACATTTATCTATATTAGTTTCAATAACATAAACTTCCACTATTAAATCTACCGTTTTATTTATTCTTTGTTTACAATCATAACCAATTTGGTTTACAATCAAACTCAATTCATTACTTACATTCAATACAGGTTAACATCCATATTTAATTTACAAATAAGTTATTTCAGAATTCATTTTTGCATTTTAACTTGTAATTCACATTTAACAACACAAAATTTTATTTCCTTCGGATTTTTATCCAAAATTTTTATTTTAATTCGTATTTTTAAAGTGTTAAAAATACAGGTCGTTACAGCTTAATATGAGTATTGCGTATCACCCTTAGACAGATGAGCTGACAGAGAGAGTCAACAAAGTACTCGAGGATCTACTAAGAGCTTGTGTATTAGACTTTGGTGGATCTTGGGAGTATCACCTACATTTGGTTGAGTTTTCCTATAATAATAGTTACCACACTTGCATAGGAATGGCGTCGTTTGTAGCTTTGTATGGAAGGCCATGAAAATCACCAGCGTGTTGGTTGGAGACTGGAGACAGATTAGTCTTAGGCCCCGATTTGGTTAGAGAATCGTCAGAGAAGATTGAGTTAATCAGAGGGAGAATGAAGGAAGCTCAGTCCAGATAGAAGAGTTATGCAGATAAGAGGCGTAAAGACCTAGAATTCTCGGTTGGAGATAAGGTTTTTATTAAGGTATCACCTACGAAAGGTGTGGTACGATTTGGAAAGTCAGGGAAGTTAGCCCCAAGATATGTAGGTCCATTCCAGATCATAGAGAGGATTGGAAATCTCACAAACAGAATAGAGTTGTCGGAGCAGTTTGGCAGCTGTCCATAATGTATTTCATGTGTTTCATCTTCGCAAGTATGTCCATGATCCAGAGACTATTATTCCTCTGACGAGGTTGGATGACTTAGTGGTAGAGCCTAATTTGACTATTGTTAGACCAGTTCGGGTCGTGGCTAGAGATGAGAAAAGATTAAGGAATAAGACAATCAGGTTGGTGAAAGTTCAATGGAGCGACAACGAGAAGGACTGTACTTGGGAGACAGAGGACGGGATTAGAGATACTTATCCTGATCTGCTTTGAGGGTATGTCTATATTAGATTTATATAGATAGTTTCTAGTCATTTAGACTAGTATGGTTATTAGGTGTTGTTACAGATGATTGCTATGTTTAGTATTTAGTCCTTACTGAATTTCGATGACGAAATTCTTTAAGGGGGGAGCCTGTAACATCCCTAATTTTGATAACATTATTCAGGAGATTTAATTAGATAAATTAAATAGAATAATGATGATAAGGGGACTCAGATTTGAATAAATTATATCATGGGTCATGCTTAATAATTAAATAAACGGGCTTTAAATTTGTTTAACAGTTAATTAGTTTACACATGGGCATATTAGTAAATAGCCATTTTATTTTACACGGCTATAACTTCTCATTTTTTTCCCATTCACATTCCATTTCCATCTTTTTGCAAACGCAAATTAAAACAAGATAGAGCCGGCTATTATCAAGGAGGAAAAGAGGAAGATTATAATCTAAAAGCTAAGGATCAAAGCTAGGAAGGATTAATCAATAGCAAATCTCAAATTTCTTATCATATCTAAGGTGAATAATAATTCATTCCATCTCCTTTTGGTTTCTATAATCCTATGATTTCGTATTTGAGTATTTATTTTGTTTCTAAGATATATTGGATGATGATATGCTTAATTTATGAATTGTTTGAATTAAACAATTTATTAGTACATGAAATTCGTACGGTTTTAGGGGCAAAGCCGTGGGTTATTGATTTTAAAATGCCATGGAAATTTTTTATGTTAAGTAAAACATGATTTTGGAGATGGATTTTAATTTTCAGAATTTTCCAAGCTATGAATATTTTATTATGAATTTTTGATGATAAATATGATGTAATTGGATTTACAGTTTTATTTTGAATATTTCAATAAGAAATTGGTCTAAATTTTTATTGTGTTTGAGTACATGATGAAATCGATTTTCTATGATTTTTGGGGATTTTTTCCAATTGATTTGAAAGGGAAAATAAATTGTTTTAAAAGAGGGACTTTTCTGCAAATATTACTTTTGTTATATGGAAGGGCTTAAAGCATACATTTTTATGGTTTAGATCTAGTATAATAGCGGCAGTTTTAAATTTAATGTATTTGAAAAGTTTTGGGGCAGCCAATCAATGGTTTGCAAATAAACAAGTTGTTATAAAGCAATTACTAAAAGAAGCAATGTTTCAGCCTTAAATTCAGATAAAGGTGTTCCGCCTCAATTAATACCCCTTTCAACTCCAATGATTCCACCTCATCCTAGTCGAAACCTACCTAGTCGAAACCATCATAGTCGAAACCAATACACAAGGTATCACCTAGTGGTGCGCAGTGGATTGAAAGGAAGGCGGAAGCCTTGGTGTCGAAAGGTAAGCTTCTGATGGGATCGAAACCCTGCCTTGTTTTCAAAAGTTAAAGCCTTGCCTTGTTTTACTTAAAGCCTTTGACATAGTCGAAACATATGCTTTCGAAAGGGTTTTATAAATAACTTTCGAAGAAGGTTGTCACATTATGTTAAAATATTAGCTTTCGAAGAGATGCCTTTTTCTTCAAATAAGAGTTTTCGAAAGGGTTGGTTCCGACCTAGTCGGAACCCAACCGCTATTTTCCTTCCGAAGTATTGAAGTCATCAATTCCTTCTAAGGTTGTCTTTGCTTTTACCAAGGTTAAGCCGCTTCCTAATTGTTTTTGAAAGGGGTTGAGGGTTTCGAAGGTGATGAAGTCGAAAGGGGGTTTCGACTCTGACCTTCGAAGCTTTAATTTTAAAAAGGTCTTTGTTTTTGACTAGATGGTTCCGACACCATCAACTTTTCCCCAAATTAATTTTAGGTTGTTTCGAAAGAGATACTTTCGTATATAACCATTTTGACCCAAATGATGTTTTTTAAGAGTAAACCCAATGCTTTCGGTAGGGTAATCTATTTATTTCGAAGCTACGTTTTAAAGAATGTTTTCTTGATACCATCGAAAGGTATCATTGGTTTCGAAAGGTATATATTAAGAGTCTTAAAAAGAGATTTTATATGCTTTCAAAGGAGGTCATCCAGGGGTCACGAAAGTTATGTTTTGAAAGTTTCGAAACAAATAACCCTTTTTCATATTTAAAGGAAAAACAATGGCATAAATAAAGATTTAGGAAATATTATTCACATTGTTATTAACCCATAACTGTATTTTGTTAAAGGGCGGAATAACCAATTAGGTTGATCCAGTAGTGAATATAACTGAACGGATGTTAAAATCTTAATTAAAGATATTGGCAGGGGCCAATAGGTTTACAGTAAGCCCATGAAAACTGTATGATATTGGCAGGGGCCAATAGGTTCATAGTCAGCCCATGAAAACTATGATTTGATACTGGCAGGGGTTAGTAGGTTTATAGTTAGCCTATGAAAACTATATGCGGATTAAGATATTGACAGTCAGTCAATAGGTTCCTAGTTAGCCCATGAAAACTAGAATAAGAAATATGATATTGGAGTTACCAATAGGTTCTTAGTGATCTAATGAAAACTAAGTAATTGGACAGATAGTCCATAAACATTTAGTAGGTTAATAGTAACCCTGGAAACTATAATTGAGACAGATAGTCAGAATGAATGGGGATGGGTAATCTAGAATTGATTTATTTGTTTTGCATATCATCGTAAAGATTGTGAAATGCTATGTTTTAACCATTGTGGATGCAGGAGCACAGTATATGGTTTTATAAATGTTATAGGATACTAGTGAGGGGAAAACCCGTTCCGCTAAGCGGCGTGGTCTCCCTAGATAACCAAATGGATTGAGATGGTAAATTATTATTCATACCAGGCTTTATGCTTGACTCGAAGTTTTTGTTTTCCCTTTAAACTCTCGGGTACTCAATTGATTTTGAGTAGGTTGAGAGTTAAGGTTTCCAGATGTTCATTTTGATGAATAAAGTTTCCGAGGACATGCAGGAGGCAAGCTTTTTATTATAGTTATTTTGTTTCCCCTATGTGTTTTGTTTGTAAAGGCAAATTGTTTTCTTGTCTATCTATATACTCTTATCTACCAACGGGGCACTTCATATGTCGCTCTTGGCGTATTTTGTAATAATTATATGTTATCTGAACGTGGTCTGCGAATTGGGATTATGTAATCAATCTGTAATATTTTGAAATGGAATGTGGAATTTGTTTGTTGTTTAAATTTTTTCTATATTCTTGTGTTTCTGTGTATCAATGTATCTAATGTCGCCGTATTTGGTCGTCGAGGATTAGTATCTATGGATGACTGCAACATCCGTAGCCGTTAGTTTTAGGCCTCCAAGTAGGGGGATGTTACAAGTATATTGGGATAAAATTAGCAAAATGGGTCATGAGGCAAAGTTTTTGTGACGCCCCACCTCTATACCCACACTAGCCAAGAACACTACGGTGTAGTGCTGTCAACTAGCACGGAGAATAAGGCTGTTGAGGAGCGACCATCTATATAATTGCCTTGTGCGAGCACCGATATGTCAGATCATAAAACATTGCATTTCATTTTTAGAGGAATACCGACATACCGATACAAACTCAAAGCTACTACACAGTGGCTGTAATAGTTTAGGACAATAGATATAAAAATAACACAGATAACATAAATGCGGAATAAAGATGGAACGAAAAGTCTCATATATACAATAACTGATATCAGTTACAATACATTTGACACAATACAAATGATACAACTACAATTGTCGACTCAAGAAGTTATATATACAAGTACATTATCGACTAATATACATGAATACATTATCATCTTAAAACAGACACACTGACTACTTCAAAAGGACGAAGACCACTTCAAATGATATAAAAAGTCTTCATAGCTCTAGCAGCAACCCAAAGCTAAAAATCTACAACCTGTAAATACTCGGTCTGACCCGAGTATTACATTCAAAAGAAAATAATACCCGGACCAGTCTAATTCAAACCAGTTTATTAGTGCATATAGGCAGTAATAATTTAAATAGACGACAGTCACAATAATTTCGCATATCCAACTCTCGATACGAGAATTGGATAACGGCAGATATAACACTAAACAGTGTTAATCCACAAAACAGAAATCCAACGCAGTTTAAGCAATTGAAATGTCAATTTAAAAATAACAATGCTAATTGGCTGCAGTACACGCTAACGTGTACTGCCTCGCCAATACAGCCTACGAATTACGCAACAGATCGATGAATTAAGGATAAAAGAGATAACGACTAAAATCTGTCGATTCGGTGTGACTGCAGTGCACGCACGCGTGCACTGCCTCGCCACAACGGAATATAAAGTCACCACACGGGACAAGGGTAAAACTGCTACGAAAATGCAGCAGGTCAGCAAGTGCTCAAGGATGAACAGATGCAAGTGAAAATGACACATGGATATGCGGTGTCAAAGTGAACCAAGTCACAATGATCGCAAGGTCAAACCCCGAAATCGGGTTCAACTCAAATGAATTAGAAGTGGTTAGCTGTCTCAAGCAACGGCAACCAAACAAGTTCGAACAAAACCAAACAATGTCAAAGTTTAGCATCAGGTCAAAGGAATATAAGCAAACAGCCTATAGGATCATACATGCCACTCAGTAAAGCTACAGCAAGCTATGGTGCATTTACAACTACAATGGAGCCAACAAAGAATGCAGACTTCAAATACACAAGGGTGAAGTGATCAAACAAACTACACAAAGGATTCAACAGCATAAAGACCAGAGTGTGCAGTAATGCGAACATCAAGTGCTGACCTGAACCCAAAATAGTAAAACTGCACACATGCAGTGCAGACAAGAATGAATTAAAACATGAAATGGAGAGCATCATTGCAAGTGCAACAGGTAGAGATGATGCAGTGAAGCATGTACAAGGGCAACATCATCGACAAAACAGTGTCAAAATGAAGAGACCAGAGGAGTGCAACTAAAACTGATGATAGTGGTAATCACATAGTGGAATGCAATTAAGTGATGCTTGCCGAATTCCAAACGGCTCCTAAAACAACTGCTCGAAAACTACAATGCAGGCTCAAATCAACCTTTAGTGATTGCAGATTACAACATAAAAATTCAGTGAATAAATGTAACAATGAACCTTCAAGTGTACAAAGAAGACAGTGACAGTTACTCAACTGAAGATGCAGATTGGAAGTGAAAGCAAACAAGATGGCAACATCAAATGAACCAAAGGAAGTCCAAGTTTATATGCAATTAAACAATGAAGTAAAAATCATGCACACCTATATAAATGTATGCAGAACAATATTGAGCACGGGCATGACAACAAGTGATGCAACAACATGTGTGCATACCCCTTTAAAATCAGACTCAAGTGAAGATTGAATGCAACCAACACTCCAGATCAATGCTTATGAAACTGAATATCAGTCAAAATACTCAGCTCACCAAAAATGCACTGCCATAAAGTGAAACCATAAGTGAATAAGTCCAACTAAAATGACCCACTTGGCTATCAAGTGAATATACTAACACTGCAGACAAATGTACAGGATGGAGACAACTACAGATCGACGCCAACCCAACTACACGCAGAGGCAACTCGCTAAACAAACTTGAGTAAACAGAACAAAGAACAGGCATTCTATCCACTGCCAGTGTAACAGGTAAGGGATGCATAATGACTACCAGAGTACAAATTCAGACTCGATGGAACCTAACTCATGTTCACAACTCGATATCAGGGACTATATAATGGATAAGTATGCAACAGTGACTCAAAACATATGCAGTGAAATCAGAAGTGGACTGGTCGAGACAACACAGTGAGCTCAAGCTCAAAAGGGTACAAGAAAATGACCAAAAGTAATAACAATCATATATATATACACATGAATGCATATATATACATATATATACAAATGAAGATACAGTTAGGCCAGAAGACCTGGTACAAGAATTTAAGTCTGGTAACGACAACACAACTACCAACCAAAACAGCAGTAGCAATCCACAAACTCAAATGAACAACTGCCCAGAGATAATGAAACCGAAGGGGGGCCAAGCATTGCAAATGTTTCAAAGCCCAAACTATTTTAAAAAAGAATTTCACAACTCTAAAAAGGATTTAAATCGATTCGAATCTGCAATAGCACTTAACAATCGATTTCAATCGTCTAGAGACGAAATTTAATTGGTACGAAATACTGGGTTGTTACAGACTCCCCTCCTTAAAGAAATTGCGTCCTCGCAATCATAAGGAATAAATAGATAAAAGGGTAACAACCATAAGAGCATGGCAATGTCGGATGCATAAGCAAAGCAAAAGTCAACAGGAAGGTATTGAAATCAAGGAAGTGTCAGACATAGAATCAAAAAGGTTCGACTGTTTCAAGTCAAAAGAATCAACATCGTGGGTATCAAGGAATCAAAATCAGACGACTATCAAAAGCAAGAATCAATCGAGTTCTAGCAACTGAAAGAAAAGGGATCAGAGCAGAAATCACGTACTGCACGAATTGAATGTGAGTAAATCAAATTACTCACCTGAATCGTCAGAGAAAAAGACGAAGCTCGAATCTCAAAATCGCAAATATTCAATCATCTAAAACGATAATCGAATTTTTACAAATATCTGATTATCAAAAACGATAAGCAGAAATCACAAAGATTCGATTATCAAATCGAAAAAAATATATTTAATTATCTCAAACGATAATCAAATTTCACAAATATCTGATTATCAAAAACGATAATCAGAAACGCAAATATTCGATTAATCAAATCGAAAAATATTTAATTATCTTAAACGATAATCAAATTTCACAAATATCTGATTATCAAAAACGATAATCAGAAACACAAATATTCGATTAATCAAATCGAAAAAATATTTAATTATCTCAAATGATAATCAAATTTCACAAATATCTGATTATCAAAAACGATAATCAGAAACACAAATATTCGATTAATCAAATCGAAAAAATATTTAATTATCTTAAACGATAATCAAATTTCACAAATATCTGATTATCAAAAACGATAATCAGAAACACAAATATTCGATTAATCAAATCGAAAAATATTTAATTATCTCAGACGATAATTAAATTTCACAAATATCTGATTATCAATAACGATAATCAGAAACACAAACATCTAATTATCAAAAACGATAATCAGAAGTCATAAATATTCAATTAACGAGTCCGGAATTAACCGAAGTAGTAAAAGTATGGTTCCATACTCCTTACTTTTGCTAAATCGTTTAAATCTCTTTATCGTTTTCTTGAAAGTGCAGAATTGTGTGTTTTTTTTTTTTTAAAATAACATTTCACATTCTCAAACGGACAAGTCCGGAATTAAGCGAATCAGTAAAAGAAAGGGGTCATAGTCCTCGATTTTTCTGAAATGTTTAAATCGCTTCCTCGTTCTTTTGAAAATGTAAGCCGTAAAAATTTTGAAAACAATTTTAATTTATATTTTTGAAACAACTTTTAAAAATAAAGAATTTTGTAAATACGTGATTAAATTAGCAATATCAGTATTGCGGGAGAACCGCTTGTAAATCCATTTCAAAATTGACGGTTACCGAAGTTAACACGTCAAAGTCTCATTAAAATAACTGGCATCAAAATATAATACCAAATGAATTTTCATTCATCAGAGATGTCACAAGAATCTTCTCAAAGATAGAAAGGGATATCATACCCTAAACTTGTATTCATAACAAGTTAATAACACATGAATTGACCAATACACAAAAATTGACGAAACTTGTCAATAGAAATCACGAAAATTGGTGAAGCACAAATTCTAGAAATCATCACAAGAAATCCAGAAAACACATGAAGGGGGGAAAGGCCTAGCATAAAAATGGGAGTATGAAAACTCCAAAACACCGGTATCACATGAACGAGACGCTATCTCTTGGTGGCTAACCAATAAAGTTTCACACAGGAATGGTCCGAAGACCGTAGGGCGCTACCCTACAACAAAGCGGGGTCTAGTCTCCCTCGCAGACAAAGAGACATCGCATAATCGCTAGTCTAAATCATAAAAAAGAAAAGGGGAAAGGCCTATCACAAAAATGGGAGTATGAAAACTCACCGACCGGTATCACATGACGAGACGCTATCTCATGGAAGCCATCCATTAAATTTTCACACAGGAATGGCCCGAAGACCGTAGGGCGCTACCCTACAACAAAGCGGGGTCTAGTCTCCCTCGCAGACAAAGAGACATCGCACAGTTGCTAGTCTAAATCATAAAAATCACACAAAGAGTATCCAGACAACCCTCAAAGCCCAAGAGATATGTGTGAGACGAAATCACACCGATGAGGCCTAGTCTAACCGTGCAATATGTGTGAGACGAAATCACACACTGGTGTCTAGACAATCCTCAAAGCCCAAGAGATATGTGTGAGACGAAATCACACCGATGAGGTCCAGTCTAAATCATAAAAATGATCGTCATGATCATAAAGAAGTGTCAATCACACCAAGCTAGTAAATATATGAGTTTAGCTTCATGTCCCATAACCACTTGCTTAACTTAAATATTTACGAACAAGCTGTAAATCTTCACTAGGAAATTGTCACGAAAAGGGTTCAATCGAACAAGTCCAGGAGTTAACCGACGAAGTAAACGCAAGCGTTTCATACCACTTGTTTTACTAGGCCGTTTAATTCAATTTCTCATACGAGTGAAATAAAGGCTTGTATATATTAATAGATTGGAAAACGATTTAGGAAAAGAGCTTTGTAGTAAAATATTTTTTTTTTTTTTTGAAATCGTTTGGAGAGAAGGATTTTAATATTTACTACTAGTATAGAAAACCTTTATATTTTTAAAGTGACAAATCACAAAAATGATTGTAGAAACAATCAATCACAAGAATTCACATACGAAGATGTGAATGGAATCCAAAGAAATCGATACTGAATTTATTAAAATAGGAACACCCAAAAATTCCAAAAAATAGAAGTTATCAAAATCAATAAAGGTGATAACAACTAATTAGGAAAGAAGAATCGATATCAACTGGAAAAACAAAGCAAAACGAGTAGAAATGCATAATTGACTTCAACAAAAGTAAGAATCAAGTCAATGTCGAAGTCAACAATTAATAGCCGAAGTCGAGTACAAAATGAATCAATCATCATTATCAAAGAAACCAACGGCAAACAAAATCAGAGTCTTGAAAATCAAGAAATTAGCAATTTCCCAAAAACAGAGTGACCGAAGTCGAAGGGAAATCCAGATTAGAAAAACACAAAAATAAGCGTTAGGAATTCATACCTAACAGTCAAAAATAATCATATGTAAAGATGAGAGATAAAACATCGACAAATAGTTGTAACACATGCTCCATCTAAGTTATGTTTTATAATTGTCCTAAACCCCAGGCTCTGATACCAAGCTGTGACGCCCCACCTCTATACCCACACTAGCCAAGAACACTACGGTGTAGTGCTGTCAACTAGCATGGAGAATAAGGCTGTTGAGGAGCGACCATCTATATAATTGCCTTGTGCGAGCACCGATATGTCAGATAATAAAACATTGCATTTCATTTTTAGAGGAATACCGACATACCGATACAAACTCAAAGCTACTACACAGTGGCTGTAATAGTTTAGGACAATAGATATAAAAATAACACAGATAACATAAATGCGGAATAAAGATGGAACGAAAAGTCTCATATATACAATAACTGATATCAGTTACAATACATTTGACACAATACAAATGATACAACTACAATTGTCGACTCAAGAAGTTATATATACAAGTACATTATCGAATAATATACATGAATACATTATCATCTTAAAACAGACACACTGACTACTTCAAAAGGACGAAGACCACTTCAAATGATATAAAAAGTCTTCATAGCTCTAGCAGCAACCCAAAGCTAAAAATCTACAACCTGTAAATACTCGGTCTGACCCGAGTATTACATTCAAAAGAAAATAATACCCGGATCAGTCTAATTCAAACCAGTTTATTAGTGCATATAGGCAGTAATAATTTAAATAGACGACAGTCACAATAATTTCGCATATCCAACTCTCGATACGAGAATTGGATAACGGCAGATATAACACTAAACAGTGTTAATCCACAAAACAGAAATCCAACGCAGTTTAAGCAATTGAAATGTCAATTTAAAAATAACAATGCTAATTGGCTGCAGTACACGCTAACGTGTACTGCCTCGCCAATACAGCCTACGAATTACGCAACAGATCGATGAATTAAGGATAAAAGAGATAACGACTAAAATCTGTCGATTCGGTGTGACTGCAGTGCACGCACGCGTGCACTGCCTCGCCACAACGGAATATAAAGTCACCACACGGGACAAGGGTAAAACTGCTACGAAAATGCAGCAGGTCAGCAAGTGCTCAAGGATGAACAGATGCAAGTGAAAATGACACATGGATATGCAGTGTCAAAGTGAACCAAGTCACAATGATCGCAAGGTCAAACCCCGAAATCGGGTTCAACTCAAATGAATTAGAAGTGGTTAGCTGTCTCAAGCAACGGCAACCAAACAAGTTCGAACAAAACCAAACAATGTCAAAGTTTAGCATCAGGTCAAAGGAATATAAGCAAACAGCCTATAGGATCGTACATGCCACTCAGTAAAGCTACAGCAAGCTATGGTGCATTTACAACTACAATGGAGCCAACAAAGAATGCAGACTTCAAATACACAAGGGTGAAGTGATCAAACAAACTACACAAAGGATTCAACAGCATAAAGACCAGAGTGTGCAGTAATGCGAACATCAAGTGCTGACCTGAACCCAAAATAGTAAAACTGCACACATGCAGTGCAGACAAGAATGAATTCAAACATGAAATGGAGAACATCATTGCAAGTGCAACAGGTAGAGATGATGTAGTGAAGCATGTACAAGGGCAACATCATCGACAAAACAGTGTCAAAATGAAGAGACCAGAGGAGTGCAACTAAAACTGATGATAGTGGTAATCACATAGTGGAATGCAATTAAGTGATGCTTGCCGAATTCCAAACGGCTCCTAAAACAACTGCTCGAAAACTACAATGCAGGCTCAAATCAACCTTTAGTGATTGCAGATTACAACATAAAAATTCAGTGAATAAATGTAACAATGAACCTTCAAGTGTACAAAGAAGACAGTGACAGTTACTCAACTGAAGATGCAGATTGGAAGTGAAAGCAAACAAGATGGCAACATCAAATGAACCAAAGGAAGTCCAAGTTTATATGCAATTAAACAATGAAGTAAAAATCATGCACACCTATATAGATGTATGCAGAACAATATTGAGCACGGGCATGACAACAAGTGATGCAACAACATGTGTGCATACCCCTTTAAAATCAGACTCAAGTGAAGATTGAATGCAACCAACACTCCAGATCAATGCTTATGAAACTGAATATCAGTCAAAATACTCAGCTCACCAAAAATGCACTGCCATAAAGTGAAACCATAAGTGAATAAGTCCAACTAAAATGACCCACTTGGCTATCAAGTGAATATACTAACACTGCAGACAAATGTACAGGATGGAGACAACTACAGATCGACGCCAACCCAACTACACGCAGAGGCAACTCGCTAAACAAACTTGAGTAAACAGAACAAAGAACAGGCATTCTATCCACTGCCAGTGTAACAGGTAAGGGATGCATAATGACTACCAGAGTACAAATTCAGACTCGATGGAACCTAACTCATGTTCACAACTCGATATCAGGGACTATATAATGGATAAGTATGCAACAGTGACTCAAAACATATGCAGTGAAATCAGAAGTGGACTGGTCGAGACAACACAGTGAGCTCAAGCTCAAAAGGGTACAAGAAAATGACCAAAAGTAATAACAATCATATATATATACACATGAATGCATATATATACATATATATACAAATGAAGATACAGTTAGGCCAGAAGACCTGGTACAAGAATTTAAGTCTGGTAACGACAACACAACTACCAACCAAAACAGCAGTAGCAATCCACAAACTCAAATGAACAACTGCCCAGAGATAATGAAACCGAAGGGGGGCCAAGCATTGCAAATGTTTCAAAGCCCAAACTATTTTATAAAAGAATTTCACAACTCTAAAAAGGATTTAAATCGATTCGAATCTGCAATAGCACTTAACAATCGATTTCAATCGTCTAGAGACGAAATTTAATTGGTACGAAATACTGGGTTGTTACAGTTTTTATAGACCTCAAATCAGTAATAATTAAGTAAATCATGTAAAGAGATATGAGAAGTGCCATAATATTTTTATAATCCCTCATATGCCCCTAAATGAATTGACTTCAATTTCAAGTCCATGGCCCTTTGATGTATGGGAATGATTTAATTGGAGCATTACCTATATCCAAAGGTGGAGCTAAATGCAGTAGTAACCATTGATTATTTCACCAAATTGGTTGAAGCAGAACCATCACCGAACATAAAATCGAGAAAAGTGTTAAGGTTTGTGATTAAGAACATAGTTACACAATTTGGAATACCACATAAGAAAATATCTGATAATGGAACTTAGTTTGAAAGTAAAGAATTCACCAAATTTTGTGATAAAAATGGAATAATCAAAAGTTTTTCATTTGTAGCTCATCCAAAGGCTAATGGAACCGTTGAAGCCATCAATAAAACTGTTAAAACTATTGTTAAGAAATGATTGGACAAAGCAAAAGGAAATAGGGAAGAACTACCGCTAGTGCTCTAGGCATATAGAACTTCTACTAAGACTGCAATGGGACATACCCCTTTTTCTTTAACATATGGATGTGAAGCAATGCTTCCAATGAAGGTTGAGGTTCCATCTCATCGAAGAATTGCATATGCATTCGACCTCAATCAAGAATTAAGGAATTAATTCTTAGATTTGATCAATAAGTTAAGGGACGAAGCGGCCATATGAATGGTCAAATATCAACAAAGAGTATCAAGGTATTATAATTCCAAAGTTAAAGGAATATCATTTCAAATAGTAGATTTAGTACTCCGAAAAGTCATGGCGAATACCAAAAATCAATTAGACGGACCACTTGGACCAAATTGGGAAGGTCCACTTGTTATGCATGAAGTAAATCTGCAAGGAACTTATCAATTATGCTGATCTAATGGCAACGTAATAGCAAGAACTTGGAATGTCGAACATTTAAGGCCTTACTTCCCTACAATGGATGAATTAAGAGGACTAAGATAAGCATATCTACGGAATGGATAGTCAGATGAAAGAAAAGAACTAAAAGGAAAAGCCTACATCACTACCTAAGATGGTAGTAAAGGGCAAAAAAGCCTTTGATCTCGCTACAAGGGCCTGATCAAAGCACCTCTTAGAAGGTCAGAGCAAACCTTTGGTCCCGCCTAAGATAGTCTGACAAAAGCACTACAAGCCTTCATTACCACCCATGTGGCCTGGCCGGAGCACGTCCTAGAGGGAGGACGGAGTAAGCCTTTGGACCTACCTAAGATGGCTTGGCCAAAGCACCGAACCAGCCTTCGGTTTTGCCTATAAGGCCTGACCAGAGCTCCTCTTAAAGGGAGGACGGGTAAGTCTTTGGTTCTGTTTAATATGGCAAACCAAATGCACCAACTAGCCTAAATAATTACCTAGAAAGTAATAAGGGGCAAAAGGCTAAATCACTACCCAAAGAGTAGTAAGGGGAAAAGAAAATTAAAACCTAATCATCACCCAAAGAGTGATCAGGGGAAAAGAGGATTAAAGCTTAAATCACCACCCAAAGAGTGGTAAGGAGCAAAGGAAATCAGTCGAGTAACTTCAAATTTACCCTAAAGATAGGTCCAAGCAATCTTCTAGAGGAAGAACAGTTTAACACATTTAATATTGCATCATGATAAAGACAAAGTAACCTTTAAAGGAGGGTTAAGAACGATCTATTACCAGATAGGTTTCTGGTCTTCTATTCAGATTTTCATTACCAAAATGAATTTCTGGTCTTCTATTCAGATTATTATTACCAAAATGGTTTTCTGATCTTCTTATTACCAAAATGGATTTCTGGTCCTATTTAGATTTTTATTACCATAATGGATTTATGGTCTTCTATTCAAGTTGTTATTGCCAGAATGGTTTGCTAGTCTTCTTTTTAGATTTTTATTACCAAAATGGATTTTGATCCGCTACTTAGATTGTTATTGCCAGAATGGTTTTCTGGTCTTCTATTCAAATTATTAATACATAATGGATTTCTAGTTTCTATTCAAATTGTTATTGCCATAATGGTTTTCTGGTCTTCTATTCAGATTATTAATACAGAATGGATTTCTAGTCTTGAATTCAGATTGTTATTGGTAGAATGGTTTTCTGGTCTTCTATTCAGATTATTATTAATGGATTTCTAGTTTTCTATTCAGATTATTATTTCCAGGATAGTTTTCTAGTCTTCCATTCAGATTATTATTACCAAAGGACTTTTGGTCTCCTATTCAATAGAGCAATGGTATTATTGCCAAATTGAATTTATAGTCTTTCTACTGAACAAATTTTTGGTCTTCTTAATCAAATTTGACTTTACCTTAAATGTACGAAAGCCTCTTTAATAAGGAAAAGAGGATAAGATCATTTATGACTTTACCAAATCCAAGAGGAATTGCCCAAAAATAAAATTTAAAGTTAATAATGAAAATCGTCATTTACTTTGTGTTTTTCAGGAAAAAAAATTGAAGAGAGAAATCTTGTAGAGTAGTGGAAAAGTGAGAAAGCCCTTAGTTTACACTAAATTGTAAAAAGCTTCTCTTATACAAGGAGGGGGGCATAAGTTATCAACATATTTTCTAAAGGGAATGGATGTAGTAGCAAGTGAGTATGATGCCATTAGAAGTACGCATGTTGAGCTAATAAGTCCATATTGAGCTTCCAAGATAACAGTGCAACAAGCATAAGAATGTCAAAACTAAAGGGATGTTGTGACCAAAGGCAGAAGGCATGTCGAACCCAAAGGCGATATAGGTTATTGTGCCTATGAACATATAACAATTACAAGAAGTCGATATTGAATCCATACAAGCAATACCGAAATTATAAGCAGCCTCAAAGAAATGATATCGAACTTCTTATATGAAGGAATGTTGAAGTTAAGGATGTTGAACAATATCAAGAATTATAGAACACCGTGTATGATCTGGACAATAAGGATATCGAACGGTTGCATCAATGTCGCATCTCATCGATGCCTCATTTCGTCAATGATGAAGCCGAATGTAAACAAGTGGAAGGACTCCAAGCTTCATGAGACCAAACATGAGAGATCTCAAATGAGAGCAATGTAAAGAAAAATATCGGAATTTTGCTATATACCCAAGGATGTCGTAAGCTATCAACATAACAAATGACGTCGAATCTTAATAATGCATATCAGATATCGGGGGTTATGAAGAATGTCACCTTCTATCAATGTAAATGAAGGAGGTTGTCGTATTCCATCAACACACAGAAGCTTATCAAATGCCAACAATTAAGCAAAGGATATCGAATATTAGGTGATATCATAGGTTAACAGCCTACTAAATATAGCCACAAATCATCGATGAACAAGGGAATGCCGCATGCCATCAACATGATGAAGGATTCCGAATGTCAAGCTTCTCAAAGTGCCAGGTGGCACCCATGCCGCCAACCCTAACCTTTATAAAAACATACCCAAGGGTATTGTAAAAAGGCAAATCATTTCTTTCTCTCTTTCTCAAATTAAATATTGTAAACTCTAAATTGAATTGGGGAAAAATCAATAAATGATTTGTAACCTTTGAGACTTATGAACAAAGACTTGGACGAATAATGTAGCATAGCCTATTTCCTTTGAATTGTGCATATTTGATTATAATCGAACTTTGAACTTGCGTATGACTAACTTTGAACTTGAGTTTAACTTTAGGCTTATAAATAAAACAAGGCCATTTAAGCCCTTATTCAATTTAATGTTATTTCGCTTATTGATTATCTTGCCTATCAAACATATGAACAATGAATTGTGGCTTTTGTAACTTGCTTATTTTTCCCATTAACAAAAGATTAACGGACCAGTACACATTTAAGCAATTTGCCTATTTTCCATCGGACACGTTATATGGCCTTTTGGTCAATTATATAATAAAGCCATAAATCCAAGGGCATCATTAGACCATTTTGATTGACATCATATTGTACTAAGTCCTAAATGATGAGCCAATCTTTAGCTTAATATTGCCATCACAACCCCCCAAAACAATACTGTATTGAACAACATCATGGATGTTAGACCAAATGTTGGCTTAGCATGGCATTATGAATGTTACACCAATTTTTGGTCTAACAATTTTATTATTTAAAACCTCTTTTTTTAGTAAAACTTCTTTTATCTAATAAAAAATCATCTATCAATTACTACTTCCTTCATAAATAAGCGAAATATATATAAGAGTCCTCCCCGGGGGATCTCGTGTACATACGTTTTAAGAACAAGGGACAATTCAGACGAATGAGTCCTCCTCAAGGGATCTCAAAGTATGAATGCACGATGCTTCTATTCACTTTCTTTTTCTACCTGTATATATTTTTAAATTACCATCACGAAAGATATATATACATGTATTCTACTATTTCACTATTCATTTGAACTTTTTTAATACTTCAAAAGGTATTCATATACTTATCTCAAGTGATATAAGTATATTCACAAATTGTTTAACAAGATTTCTTACTTTAAATATAGTCAAAGAGATTAAAAACAAATGTTACTTAAACATTGTTACTATAAACCCCTTCTCTTTATAAGTTAAGTCTTTACTTTATATAACCTATTTCCAAAACATTCCATACTTTTCATTATCTTTAAAATATCCATTTGAGAGGTTTATGTATACTCACAAGGGTTAAAGATAAACGTTACTTAAAAATTGTCCCTACAAATCCAAAACCATTCCACTTATAATTATCTTTAAAACATTCTTTTTAAAGATCTAATTATATTCATAAGTATAATAAAAAGGGTTAAAAACAAATATTGCTTAAACATCGTTTACTATAGATCCAAAACCATTTATACTTAACGTTATCTTTACAAAAATATTTTTAAAGATCTAATAATACTTATTAACAAGACAATATTCATTTACTAACTTCACAAAACCATTTATTATAACCAAAATGTTATAACCCAATACCACTTATCCTTTTATAAAATATTTCACGTACTTATCCAAACTTATATATAAATACTTTAAATTACTTAAAAATAATTTTTAATTATCTATGTAAAATATTACTTAAAAATAAAACATTTTGAACTTTTACTAAAAACCTTTTATTTTAATTGCTACAAAGAAAACCTTTTTCTTTAAAAATAAATATTTAATTACTAAAGATAAATTTAAACTTCTATTCTTTTTTCCATACTTTAATCCATGTTTTTAAAACTATGGTAAAAATATTCCATAAATAAAATAAATTCCAAATCATTCCTAGTTAAAATGTCAACTAAAAACAAAATAGTGCAACAAGCCCAGAAGGGTTGAAGTAGATCAAAGAATGCATTTATAAGTGCTGTTAAAAGTCCTGGACAGATCACAACATAGAAAAAGCATGTACTTTGCGGCCAATTTTCACCACTTAAATCGATGATTTAAGATCCAATTTTTTTACAGCAAGTAGGATAGTTAGACTAATTCAAAACTACGCAAAGAAATTCCTAAGTATATCTTTCAAAAATTATAGTACTAATTTTCGAACATAAGATATTTTCAAAGTGCTCATATAACGACCATTTTCGCTATAAATGTTGCCACTTCGTTCAACCAATTCCACAACTTTTTAAACCTTTATATTTTTATGAAAAATACACATATTTTACTTATTATAACAACAAAGAAACCCTTAAGTATGTCTTCCAAAGTTAACTTTAAAAATCGTCGAACACAAGGCATTTTAACAGTGCATCCATGGCGATCGTTTTTGCTTCTATATTTCACAACATTGTTCAGCTGTTAAAACCATTTATTTGCTGTTCTATACACCAAAATATGTGTAGAGAACAACAAATATATATAATTTCATAATATACAACTAGTTTAAACAAGTTTAAAGCAAGGGGATTTCCATGTGTGCTTGTAGCGGCTATCGCTATACAAACACTTTTATATTCACATCAATTCAACACACAAGCCAAACAACCATTTATACACAATATAAAGGTCACGCCACATGTTATAAAAGGTCATAGAAGTAATGATATACAATATAAAGTAGTCATTTCCTTTCAAAAGCAAGGGGGTCTAAAGCTATAACTTTAATTCGTTCGTACCTTACTTTTACTTTATATTTAAGCACTCAAATATATGTACACAATTTATCCTTGTTCAATGGTTAGTAAACTCACCTTAATCCATGGTAAACATAAGGCACACGCACTAGAACACTAAAACAGCCTCCTACCATCACCAAACATACAAAGGTTCCACCTTTAGCCTTTACAGGTTCAAAGCCACTCCCTGTCTTCCTCTTTTACTCATGGCCCATGATGGGTTTGGGGCTTGTACTCCATTTCTTCATCATTTGACTTGCTTTTCCATGATTATGTGATGTTCTAAGACCTTGGTTAAAGTTTGAAGAGGATTGGAGTTGATTTGCTTAAGGAAAATGAAGATTGAAGAGAGAAAGAGAGCTTGAGTACTTAAGCTTCTTTTACGCAAAACTTGAATATAAAATTATAAAATGAAAGTGATAAGTAGTGTGGACCATAACAAAGGCAAAAGACCTCTCCTTGTCTCCCTTTGGCTTGCCAAACCCATGCCCCTTGTGTTGCTTTACACCTCACCGTTTGAAAAAATATCTTCTCCTTCCTTGGTCAGTTACCGAACTGCCCCACCTCTTAAAATATTCTTCTAATACCTTCTAGAAGCTTCTATTAGGAAAATTATTTTTATTTGTTTATTAATGACACATTATACTCTAAGAAAGCACAATAAGTTTGGACAACTTCTATCGAGTAAAATGTCGTTTATCGATAAAAAGATTTTTAGTCACATTATCGATATTTTTTCAAACTATTTATTTTCATAAACATTCTTCAAAAAAAAGTTTACTATAATTAGTTATTAATTAAAAGGGGCTTGACAAGGTTATAAAATCCATTTAATCGGATTTAATTCAAGATTCAAATATTTAAATATTTCAGATATTTCAACACGAAGTGTTCGAAATTCCGAGTAGTTACATCCTTCTTTTCCTCGTTATATTAATTTGGTTTCCTTAATACAAAATCCTCATTATTTGCGTACTTTAATTGATTCTCATTATATATGACCTAAATTAATTATATGCAATTACCCTTAATATAAGATATGTTATATTCAACCTTTCCTTTCCTAGTTTATTTTCCGTAATAAAATTATCCTCCATTCAAATGTTTGTCTTTTCCCTTTATTCATACAGTCGAATTTAATTGCCTCTAATATAAGGTCTCTTTTTTTAAATATTAAATCTTCTTCTTAGATATGTACAACCAAATTAAGGTATCTAATTTCCCATAATTACCAATTAATTGATACCATTATTCACAGCCAATTTTAATTACATTTTAATTATATCTCATTTAATTAGATTCCCTACGTTTTATAACATACCTCATTTTGAGGCCCGAAACTAAACGCTACAGATGCCGCAGTCATCTATAGTATTAATCTTCGGTGACAAAACGCGGATATGTTAATCGTATCAATAACATCAAAAGCACAAGAATATGAAATTTTCTTAAACACAATTTCAAACAAACTTTCTCATTTCATTTCAAAGATAATATTTCATATTTAGTACATAATCCTAAACATTGCCCAGGCTCAGATAAAATATAATTATTACAAAACACTCCAAGAGCGACATATAAAGATGCCATATTGGTTGATCAGAGTCGTCTACTAAGCAGTTATAACATTTGCCATTACATACATTCCACAAAATTAAATTTCAACACAGCGGATTATATACATATATATATATATATATATATATATATAAGTTACTACATAGCTATATCTGCCTCTTGTGCACCTCTGGAAGCATTATTCATCCAACCTAAATAACCTGTAAACTCTTACTCTCGACCTACTCAAATCAAATTTTGAGCACCCGAGAGTTTAAGGGGGAAATATAAACTTTGAGGTGGACAAAAAGCCTTGTGTGAATAATAATATGTCATCTCAGTTTATAGATACTCGGTGGGACCACACTGCTGAGCGAAACGAGTTTTTCGCTCACTAATATCCCTATTAAAATATATCTTTTACAAAATAACTCCTGCAACCACAATGGTTAAAATAGGCAATATAACAATAATATGCATGCATGCAACATGAGTAATCATGACCAATCTGTCTAAATCAATGGACTATCTATCCCAACATCATAGTTTCTCAAGATAACTACGAACCTTTGGCTAACCAGGCCTACCAAATATATCAAGTTCTCTAACGTACTGTTAAAAGGCAACTGGACGGTCTGTTTGAAACTTACTATTCCTAAGGTCACTATGATACTAATGGTTTTGGGGCTCACAAATAACCTATCTTAGCTTAATGTATTCCTTTTTGTGCGTAAACCAACTTTTAGTCTTACCCATGATAAAGCCTTATGCACTAAAATTGTGGACTAATATCAGCTATGGGCTAACAACGGAAGTATAGGGTGCTACCCTACACCGATCCCATCTGGTTTTCTAATCTCTAAGTCAATTCATCCTATCACAATTTATCTAAAGGTGATAAACACATTAGTCTCTTTAGTAAAATTCTGGGGTGAATATCATTTTTAATTCCTTGAAAACATACATCTTTACAATGATTTAATCCTTGAATTCATACTTTTAAACAAGAAAAATTATAGCCCATTACTTTACCCAAAATACTTATGCCATTATATGCTTTTTATAAAACAATGTCGATGAATTTTGAAACCTATTGGAGGTATTCGCTCCTGTAAACATAAGCCATAAGGCCAAAACAATCAAACCATATATATTAATAAAGCTCGACACCATCATCACCATTGGGGTTTTTGTCCCTCTTCAATATAAAAACATGTTAATGTCTTTAACGAATAAAACATATGGCCACTAAGGTCATTAGCATAAATGACACACTTCATAGAGTGTCGATGTCATATACTATAAACATGGTTTGCATTAACATAGACTTAAGTCTTTATCAAAGCCAACATTGATTACCTTCGGCGTCATTAAGGCCGAAGTGCAAATAAGCGGCGTTATAGCCTTCTTCAAAAATAGGTTACAAGGATTAAAGGCAGCACGATTTCAGACGATATGAAAAGCGACGCCATTGCCTTATGGGTTAGTATCGAGATTGATAAAGCACGATACCATCATAGTCGGTGACGTTATAGAAAACATGCGGTGTCAAAGTGTTCGAGGAAAACAGGCAGCAATGCTCACGTCGAGGGTAACGATGTCCACCCAGGTGTTATACTTCCTACTTTAAACAGATTGATCCATTCCATACCAACCGAAGTTAATATCCTATGGATCACACCAAACTGTCATCGAAGCTCATATAGTCGATATGAGGAAGTGCGGAATCGTAAGTCTCGGTGTGGAAAAGTCGTAATATCTTTAAAAACTGTTTTCTTACAAATAAAATTAATTTCTTTTCACCGGCTCCTTTTATTTGTCAAAATCCTATTGGATAACCACTTTATTTAATAAAATCTTTTCCAGAAAACTACTGTAGAGCAGATTTTTCATTTCCAAAATAATTTGCAAACCATACATTTTATATCAATATTTCAATATAATAATTAAGCTTTTCTAGCCCAATTAATTCATATTAAATAATAAACACTTGGGAAAAATACCCAAAATCACATTAATCATATTTAATATTTTCTTTAACATATAAAAATTTCGGGACTGAAAACTTTATTAATTATTTTTAATAATTAAAACTCGAAATAATCAATTTTCTCAACTTAGAAAAGTCACAATAAATTCATACTCGCTGGGAAAATTATGAAATTAAAAACCCATTTCTAAAATAATGTTTCTAACATCATATCAAAATTTCAAGCCATTTATGTATCATATGATAGGTTTTCTCACTTAAACCTATTAACTAATTTCATAATAAATTCAAATATTCATCAATAAGCATATAATCATTCAAACTATTATAACATGGCATAATACAAGCAAAAGATTCGAGTTTTATTCTTAAAACCGAAAATAATAATTAAATCTTGAGATGCATAACTATTATTCATCATGATTTTATTAGGCGGATTTGAATTTAGAATTGATTTCCTCTAAGCTTTCCTTTAGATCCCTAGCTTTATCTTCCTTTTAAATCTCTTGTAATGGACGGCCTTAGTTTTAGTTTAGGTTTGTTTGAATGAAAGTGAGGGGAATGAAAAAGAGAGATTATGTATTAAGGAATTATTCCTTTTTCCTATTTTTCCCTCCACATATATTCCACCTCTTATTAGTGTTCTAGTTAGCCTTATTAATTCATTCATTAAGGCATGGCTTATTTAATTATCAAATCCCAATCTCCATATCTTTCTACATTATTTTATTTTATTTACCTAATTAAATGTCCTGAATAATGTTAATTAAAATTAGGCTTGTTATAGACTCCCCTCCTTAAAGAATTTCGTCCTCAAAATTACGTTAAGGTACATAACAACAATCTTAACCATAAACTTAAAACATACCATCAAATAGGATAACTGTCTCAAATCATGTCTTCTGTCTCCTAAGTACAGTCTCTCTCGTCGTTGCTCCACTGTTTTTTGTACTAATTTTACTATCTTGTTCCTTAACCTTTTCTCATCCTTAGCCACGATATGAACTGGCTGCCTAACAATAGTCGTGTCTGGTTCCACTACTAAGCCTTCTAACGCAGTCAAACTGACAGTAGTTTCTAGGTCTCGAACACACTTCCTGAGATGAGAAACCTGAAACACATTATAAACACCTGCCAGACTGTTCAGTGGCTCTATCCTGCAAGCGAGTTTCTCGATTCTTTCTATAATAAGAAATTGTGCAACAGACCTAGGCGCCAATTTTCCAGAATTCCCAAATCTTACTACACCCTTCATCGGTGACACTTTGATGAAAACATGATCCCTAACTAAGAACCTAAGTTCTTGCGTCTCTTATCTACATCACTTTTCTACCTAGACTGAGCCTCTTTCTTTAGCTCGTATCAACTCAATCTTTTCTACAGCTTCTCTTACCATATCCAGACCAAGGACTAATATATCTCTGGTCTCCAACCAACATACCGGAGATTTGCATGATCTTCCATACAAAGATTCAAAAGGTTCCATCCTTATACTAGTTTGGTACTATTGTTATACGAGAATTCGACTAAGTGTAGGTCGTCTTCCCATGATCCTCCAAAATCTAGCACACAAGCTCTTAACAAATCCTCCAAGACTTTGTTAACTCTTTCCGTTTGCCCATCGGTCTGTGGATGGTAAGCGGTACTAATCTTAAGCATGGTACCTAAAGCTTCTTGTAAACTCTTCCAGAATTCACTAGTAAATAAAGAATCTCTGCCATTGACTATACTACTAGGAACTCCACGTAGTCTAACTATATTCTTCATGAATAATTTAGGTAAAACAGGTGTCGTCCTTGTCGACATAATGGGTATAAAGTGTGCACTCTTAGTCAGTCCGTCCACTATAACCTAGATACTTTCATTTCCTCTATTCAACCTTTGGTAACCCATCTATGAAATTCATAGATATAGAATCCCATTTCCATACTGGTATGTCTAAACCTGTGCAGTTAAAGCGCTCGGTGGATTCAATGCGGTAGAGGTGCAAAAAGTCATAGTGGAGATGTAGCGAAGATATAGCGGGATATATCGGATTACTCTAAAATAACATATAAATCCCATACTTGTTGTTTTTACAAATATATAGAGAGTAATTATGTGAAAAATTAACATTCAATTGAATTATAATTAATACAAAAATAATTTTAAATAAAAATATGTGCAAATGTATTGTAAATGAACGTAAAACTGTTATATAACTTAATTTAATTTAGTATAATATTAGAGTATTATCATTTCTAAACATATATAAAAAATTCAATGAAATTAATTAATTTCATAATTTTTATAGCGTATAAATATCATTTTTCAATCCAATTTTTTATAGAAGATATAGCGGAAATAGCGGAATATAGCGGAAATAACGGGATATAGCGGAAATAGCGGGGATTAAAGTGGAAAGGCTATATGTTGGGGATATATGGAAAAATCGTAGCGGTAGGAATCCGCTATAAGATATATCGGAGTTATAGCGGGGATATAGCGGGGCATTAACTGCATAGGTCTAAACGTTGAAGCAATCCATTAGGCATAAGCCTACATCTCTTTTCATACCTTCCCAGGAGAAACTCCTTTTCATATCTTGATACATCTTAGTCCATCTAGGATGCATAGTAAACTTTGATCGATGACACTCCCTAAGGACTTCTTGCCTTAGGTTTCCCACATCTAGAACACACAATTGTCCCTTCTTTCTCAACCATCCATTTTGGTCAAGGTAAAAATCCTTCAAATCATCGTTCTCCACTCCTCCTTTTAGTGTTATAATTCTTTCAGCTAGCAATGGATCATCTCTTTACTTAGAAGTAATCCGTTTGATCAATACCGGTCGAACCTCAAAGAAAGATAAATTGCAGTACTCTAACTAGAACTGCTAGTCGATCTTAACCGCACGCTACAAGTAGTTAATGCTTCTAAATCTTTCCATTATGATATCATTTCTAACACCACATTTTGATGTTTCTTATTAAGTGCATCCGCAAATTTATTTCTTTCCTTGGTGTGTACTCAATTCCAAGATCATAATGTAACACCCCTAATTTTTTATAACATTATTCAGAAGATTTAATTAGATAAATTAAATAGAATAATGTAAATCTTAAGTGATAAGGGGATTGAGAATTGAATAAATACTTAAGGGGCCATGCTCAATTAACTAATTAAATGGGTTTAAGAATGGGTTATAAGTTAATTAATCAACATAAAGGCATATTGGAAAATAGCCACACATAACCCTTACCCTTATATATATTCTCGTTCCATTCACGTTTCATTTTTCCCATTCACGTTCAAAAACAAAACACAAACGTAAAGAGGAGTCTGTCATTGCTAGGAGGAAAAGAGAAGAGAAATCAAAGTAAAGCTAAGGATTAAAGCTAGGGGAATAAATCTCAATCTCAATCCAATTTCCTTATCATAATCAAGGTGAATAATAATTTATACCATCTCTATTTTGTTTATAATCATATGTTTTCAGATTTAAGATTAAATTCAGTTTTATGATGAGTTGGATGATGATATGCTTGAATTATAAATTGTTTAATATAAACAAGATTGTTTAAATGAGGAATTATGCGGTTTTAGGGAAAAACTGATTGTAAATGATCCTTGAATACCATGGAAAAATTTTATGTTATGTAAAACATGATTTTGGAGTTGGTTTTTAATTTTGATGATTTTCCAAGCTATGGAAAGATTATTATGAATTTTCAAAAGAAAATATGGTTAGTTGGATTTAAAAATTTATTTCAGAAATTATATTGAGAATTTAGGTCTGAAATTTTGATATGTTAGATAACATGATGAAAGTGAATTTTTGTAATTTTTGATGATTTTTCCTAAGTGATTGGTTATGGAAATTAAATTATTTTAGAAGGAGGACTTATTTGCAATATTGGTTTTGCTTAATGGAAGGGCTTATTTGCTAAATTAATCTTTGTTTAGATCTAAAATTAAGCGGCAGTTACTTTGGTAAAGAATTTGAAAACTTAAGGCAATCAATCATATGTTTACACATGGTAGGTTAGTTAGAAAGTGTTTGCTTTAATTGGTATTAACTCAGGTTTACCCAGAAAAGTGGGTTCCGCCTCTATTTAGAAGCACCTTTCGACTCCAATGCTTCCACTCCATTTCAGTCGAAACCAACCCAGGCTGAAACCAATACACAAGGTATCACTTAGATGGTACGTAGTGGATTGGAGAAAGGCGGAAGGCATGGTGTCGAAAGCATTGCTTCCGATGGGGTCAATACCTTTGTTTGTTTTAAAAAGTTAAGCGCATGCCTTTGTTTTATTAAAGCTTTCAAAGAAGACGAAATATATGCTTTGGAAAGGGGTTTTCTAATAGCTTTCAAAGGGGTTACCATCTTATGTTTAAAGTATAAGCTTTCGAATGGGATTCTTTACTTATAAAAAAATGATGGTTCGAAAGTAGTGGTTCCGACTAGGTCGAAACCCAGACGCTGTTCTTTTGCCTTTCGAGTGTATTGAAGTCATCAATGCTTTCAAAGGGTAACCTTTGTTTTAAACTTATACTAAGCCAATTCCTAAATGCTTTCGAAAGGGTCCAAGGGTTTCGAAGGCAATGGCTTCGAAAGGGGGTTTCGATGATTTCCTTCAGTGTTTTGGCTTAAATGTTTTGAAGCTTTTGAAAGGGATGGTGCCGACGCCATCAAGTTTTCCCCAATACTTTTATATGATAAAGAATGGTTTCGAATGAGATACTTTCGTTTATATTCACTTTGATCCAAATGATATTTTTAAATATAAACCAAATGGTTTCGAAAGGGGGACTTTAAATGGTTTCGGAAGGGATACTTCCAAAGGTTTCGAAAGGGGTACTTCCAAAGGTTTCGAAAGGGGTACTTCCAAAGGTTTCGAAAGGGGTACTTTCAGGAGTTTCGAACCTATGCTTCTAAAAGTTAATAAGTAATACTTTATTACATTCGAAAGGTTTCGAAAGAGAGGTATTAAAGTGTTTTGAAAGGCAGGGGCCCAATGTTTTAAAAGGAGATTTATATTCTTTCGAAGGAGGTTATCCAGTGATGTCGAAAGTAAGGTTTTGAAGGTTTCAAAAGCCTTAGTTTTCAAAACAAATAACCCAATCTCATTTTAACAGAAAACCATGGCATAAATAAATAAAGTGTTTTTAAAAGGAGTTTTGAAGAAGCTTTCTTTGATTAAAAGGTTGAAGGGATTAACTAAGTTATTGTGTTTGCTTCTTCATATATGTATATATTCATATTGTAATGGACCCATAACTGTATTTTGGGAAAGGGCAGAAGAACCGGTTAGGTTGACCCAGTAGTGAATATAAATCATATTAACTCCTGAATGAATAGAATTGCATTTAGGATGTCAGGAAGACCAGAATATAGGATGCTAAAATATTAAAGGAAGATATTGGCAGAGGCAATAGGTTCACGGTAAACCTATGAAAACTGTGAATTGGAAAAGATATTGGCAAGGGCCAATAGGTTCATAGTAAGCCCATGAAAACTGTGTATAAATAAAGATATCAGAAAGACAGGTTCATAGTTAACCCATGAAAACTATGATTTGATATTGGCAGGGGCCAATAGGTTGTAGTCAGCCCATGAAAACTATATCCGGATTAAGATACTAACATATGTCAATAGGTTCCTAGTCAGCCCATGAAAACTAAGATAAGAAGATATTGTAGTTACCAATAGGTTCCTAGTCAACCCATGAAAACAAGGATAAGAGTAAAGATATTGGAGTTACCAATAGGTTCTTAGTGATCCCATGAAAACTATGTAACTGGATAGGGAGTCCATAATCATTTTACCTGTTATTAGTCAGCTCATGAAAACTATTAGGTTAATAGTAACCTTAGAAACTATAATTGAGACAGATAGTCAAAATGAATGAGGATGGGTAATCCAGAATTGATTCATTTGTTTGCATATCATCATATCATATTATTTTGAAATGTTTTAACCGTTGTGGATGAAGGAGCACTGTACATGGTTTTATAAAGGTTTTAGGATACTAGTGAGGGGAAAACCCGTTCCGCTAAGCGGCATGGTCTCACTAGATATCTAAATGGTTTGAGTTGGTAGATTATTATTCATACCACGCCTTATGTCTAACTCGAAGTTTATGGTTTTCACTTAAACTGTCGGGTACTCAATTGATTCTGAGTAGTTTTAGAGTTAAGGTTTTCCGGTACCTCATCAGACGCATAAGCTTCCGGAGGCGTGCAGAAGGCATGATAGCTACTTAGAGTTCTCTTTTATTTTGATTCCTCTATGTTGTTTTTGTAAAGGCAAAGTTGTTAAATTGCCTATATATACTCAGATCATTCAAGGGGGCATCTTCATGTGGCGTATGTTGTAATAAATATGTTTTCTATGAACGTGGTTAACGATTGTGGGATTATGTAATGAATTTGAAATGTTTTGAGATGGAAAATAGAACTTGTTTGATGTTTTAAAAATTTTCCATATTCATGTGTTTCTATGTATCAATGTATCTAACATTTCCATATTTGGTCGCCGAGAATTAATAACTATGGATGACTGCAGCATCCGTAGCCGTTAGTTTTGGGCCTCCAAGTAGAGGGATGTTACACATTAGCAGCTAAAAACTACAACCATCTCTGTTGTCTCATACTCAACTCCTTTAGAGAGAATAAGTATCGTAAAGAGTTGTGATCTGTATACAACTCGAATTGTTCTCCCAAAAGATAGTGTCTCCATACCTTCAAAGCAAATATTACGGCAGCCAATTCTAAGTCATGAGTCGGATATCTAACTTCAGGCGGTCTGAGTAGTCATAAAGCATAAGCAATCAGTTTACCCCTCCGCATTAACACAGCTCCTAATCCATGTTCCACGCGCATCAGTATACACCACCAACTCTTGATTTCCATCTGGGACTACTAATACAAGCACATTAGTCAATAAATGTTTCAGCTTCTGGAATGCCTCGTCATATTTATCGTCCTAAACATACTTCATGTTCTTCCTTGTTAGTTTAGTAATCGGTGCTGTTATACGAGAGAAATCCTTGATGAATCTCCGGTAGTAGCTAGCTAATCCCCGAAAACTCTTTATCTCAGTCACCATCTCGGGTCTCTTCTAATTATTAACTACTTCTATCTTAGTGGGATCTACTGACAACCCTTCTTTTGAGACTATATGAACAAGGAACTTCACCTCCTTCTTCCAAAAATGACAGTTCCAAAAATACATGACCAAGGTGAGTCTCATGGTCTCACTAATTCCTAGAATATATCAAAATGTCGTCTATAAACACTAATACAAATCTATCTAAGTGCTCTCGGAAGATTTGGTTCATTAAAACTTCGAAGAAAGCAGGCATATTAGTTAACCCAAATGGCATCGCTAACCACTCGTGTGAACCATATCTCTTTCGAAATGCCCTTAAAGGAATTGCTTCCTCCGCCACTCCTAGTTGATGAAACTCTATCGCTAAATCCAACTAAGAAAATACTTTGGCTCCACTCAACTGATCGAATAAGTAGTTGATTCTTGGCAAAAGATATCGATTCTTTATCATCTTCTCATTCAACTTACAATAATCGATACACATCCTTAATGACCCGTCCGGTTTCTTCACAAACACCACGGCCGCTCCCTACGGCGAACTGCTTAGTCTAAGAAAACTTTTCACTTCTAAATCCACCAGCTGCTGCTTTGACTCCATCTCGATAGGTGTCCTTCTGCTAGGTGGTCTACTTACGGGTTCAGATGCAGGTACAAGATCTATTCTAAACTCAATAGCTTGATTCGGCGGTAAACCTGTAACAGGCTCAAAACATCTATAAATTATCTAACTATGAAAACCCAATTCAACTCATCTTCCTATTTTATTACAGCCAACAAAACACAAACATCCTCTAATGAGTATATACGGTCGCTACTATTAGGGTGTCTTAGTGATATTTTCCTATCGTGGAAAAATATCCTAGCATCGTATTTACTTAACCAGTCTATACCTAAAATAATTTCAAAGCCTACGAAATCAAATACATGCAAGCTACAGGCAAATCATGACCTAATAATTCAAACTCTAAATGGTCACATCTCATCCCAAGAGTATACCCTCCTATCGGATTTGCAACCCTTAAGGAAGTAACTAGGTATGAGAGTTCTAGATTAAGCTTATCTACCAACAACAAGATATAAAAGAATGTGATGCACAAGTATCAAAATAGTACTCCAACAGGTAAGCCATGAATCAAAAGCATACCTCACATCATAGTCTTTCCTTTCTCCTCTACTGTGGGTCTTGAGGTAGCTGGTTCCAATGCAAACACTTTCCCTTTCTCAATCTTAGTTGGTTCCTTGCATTTATTCTTGTAATTTCTTATCTAGTCACAATTAAAGTACTTGATGTTCTTCCTTCCAATGACTATCTTTCCATCCCCTGAACGACACTCATTCACAAATATGCTCTTTCTTGTCATACTTGTAACACACAACACTCACTTTTCCTTTCTTAGAAGCTCCGCCCTTCTAAGCTCCCTTTTTCTGAAAGAACTTCCTCTTCTGATTATGTCCACCATAATTCTCTGTTGGCTTTTTATTACTGAACAAAGCAAGCATCTCTTTATTTCTCAAAGCCATCTCCACGACCACATCACATGGATCCCTAAGATGTGGTAAAGTTACCCTAGCAAACTCAAGTCTCGATCCAGGGATGAACTTCTCATTCCTTTTGATCATTGTATACATAGTAGCATACCCATATAGGGACAGCTCCTTAAATCTGGTTGAGTACTCAAGCACCGTCATATCACCTTGCACCAACTTAGCAAACTTCCTTAACATAGTTGAATTAGCGATCTCAGACATAAACCTCTCTTCAAACCTCCTCCTGAATTTAGCCCAAGTCAAAGTTTCCTATGCAACCTAATAGTCACACTATTCCACCAGTGCAACGCAGTTCCTTGTAGTTTCCTAGACACCAATCTCATTTTTTGCTCATCATTAAGAAAAAGATTAGCGGAGATCCTTTCACAATGAAATAACCAATTCTCCACTTCGATCACGTCCTTAGTTCCAATGAATGGCTTCCCTCTAAGCCTTGTGTAGTCTTTACTCAAAATAGCATAATGGTTGACAATTGGAACTTCTTGATTAGCTCCTCTAGCATTTCCACCAACTAATCCAGCAGCAACTCCGGCTTGCATCAAGTTGACAAAGAACTGATACATAGCTCCCATATTTACCGATAGTGTTCCAGTACCAACATTAGCAGCTCTTTGTCGACCCAGATTCCTCCTAGTGTTTGGCTTGACATTTCCACTGATAGTGGTGCTTCCTCCATTGAGATTCACTCTTTCGTTTCCTGCCTCCATGTCTTAGTTACTTAAATTTGTATTCAAATCTTAGTAAGATATAAAAGAATGGTTTAAGAGAGAGGGAGAATAGAGATAAAGCATATACTTATATACAGCTAATACAAGTACATTACTACAGCGTTATCCCATACCCCAATGTTATTCTCTGATTCATTTGAATTGTGTTTTCAAAAATCTTTTAAGCTCAAAAATTCTTTTAGTTTTACATAAACCTATGCTCTGATACTAAGTAGTAACATACCTCATTTTGAGGCCCGAAACTAACCACTATAGATGCTGCAGTCATCTATAGTATTAAATTCTGGTGAAAAATTGAAGATACATTAATTGTATCAAACATCAAAGCACAAGAATATGTGATATTTTAAACATATCTTCAAACAAACTTTCACATTTCATTTCAAAGATAAAATTTCACATTCAGTACATAATCCCTTACGTTGCCCAGGTTCAGATAAAATATTATTGTTACAAGATACTCCAAGAGCGACATATGAAAACGCCCCCTTAGTTGACCAGAGTTTACTACTGGGTTGTTATAACATTTGCAATTACATATATTCCATAAAAATAAAATTTCAACATGACGGATTATATATATATATATGTTCCTACATAACTAGATCTGCCTCCTACACGTCTCTGGAAGCTTTATTCGCCAAAACCTACTCAACCTGATTACTCCCAACCTACTCAAATCAAATTTTAAGCACCCGAGAGTTTAAGGGGAAAACAGAAACTTCGAGTCAGGCAAAAAGCCTGGTGTGAATAATAATATGCCATCTCGGTTTATAGATATTCAATGAGACCACGCCACTAAGCAAAATGGGTTTTTCCCTCACTAATATCCTTATTAAAATATATCTTTTGCGAAATAACTCTACAACCACATGGTTAAAATAAGCAATATAAATAAAAATATGCATGCATGACCAGGGGTAATCATGACTAGTCTGTCTAAATCAACGCACAATCTGTCCATACTTCATAGTTTTATCAAGGTAACTACGAACCTATGGCTGACTTGGGCCTACCGGATATATCGTATTCTCTAATGTACTGTTAGAAGCCGATTAGATGGTCTATCTAAAACTTAATTTTCCTTGGGTCACTCTGATTCTAATGGTTTAGCGAGCTCACCAATAACCTATCTCAACTTAGTGTATTCCTTTCTATGTGTAAATCAACTTTTAGTCTTACCCATGAGAAAGCCCTACGCATTGGAATTGTGGACTAATATCAGTTATGGGCTAATAGCAGAAGTATAGGGCGCTACCCGACACCAATCCCATCTGGTTTTCTAATCTTTGAGTCAATTCATCTGCTCACAATTTATCTAAAGGTGATAATAACACTAATCTCTTTACTAAAATTCAAGGCTAAATACCCTTTTTTATTTTTTTGAAAATAGACATCTTTATAAATGATTTAATCCTTGAAATTATACTTTTAAACAGGGAAAATTATAGCCCTTTACTTATCCAAAATGCTTATGCCATGTTATATGGTTTTTATAAAACAACGTCGATGAATTTTGAAACTCTCCTCAAAACATAAGCCATAAGGCTAAAAAAATCAAACCATATATAATGATAAAGCTCGGCAGCATCATCACCATTGGGGTCATCGCCCCTTTTCAACATAAAAACATGTTAAATCTTTAACTTATAAAACATATGGCCATAGGGTCGTTAGCATAAATGTCGCACTTTATAGAGAGTTGACGTCATATAATATAAAACTTGGTTTGCATCAACATAGATTTAAGTATTTATCAAAGCCAACATTGATTATCTTCAAGGCCGAAGTGAAAATAAGCGGCATTATAGCCTTCTTCGAAAACAGGTTACAAGGATTAAAAGTGGCAACCATTAAAGTCAAAGTGCTAAAACGTGGCACTATTTCAGTCGATACAAAAAATGACGTCATTGCCTTATGGGTTGGCATCGAGATTGATAAAACTCGGCACCATCATAGTCAACGACATTATAGAAAATAGGCAGTGTCAAAGTGTTCAATGAAAATAGGCGGCAATGCTCACATCGGGGGTAACGATGCCTACCCTGATGTTAGACTTCCTACTTTAACCAGGTCGATCCATTATATACCAACCGAAGTTGATATCCTATAAATCACACCTGATTGTCGTCGTAGCTCATAGAGGCGGTATGATGAAGTGGGGCATTATGAGTCTCGACGTGGCAAAGCCATAATTTCTTTAAAACTGTTAATAAATGTAATCTCTTTTCAACAACTCCTTTTATTTGTCTAAATCATATTGGATAACCACTTTCTTTAACAAAATCTTTTCCAAAAAACTATTGTAGGGCAGGTTATTCATTTCCAATATAATTTGCAAACAATACATTTTATATTAATATAATAATTAATCTTTTCTATCCCAATTAATTCATATCAAATCATAAACACTTGGGAAAAATCCCCAAAATCACATTAAATCAGATTTAATATTTTCTTTAACATATAAAAATTTCAAGGTCAAAAACTTTATTTAATTATCTTTAATAATTAAAACCTGAAATAATCCATTATCTCAACTTAGAAAATTCATAACAAATTCGTACTTGTTTGGAAAATTATGAAATTAAAATCCCACTTCTAAAACAAATTCTAACATCATATCAAAATTTTAAGTCATTTAGGTGTCATATGACAGGTTTTCTCACTTAAATCTATTAACTAATTTCATAATGTATTCAAATATTCATCAATAAGCATGTAATCATTCAAACTATCATAACATGGCATGATACAAGCAAAGGATTCGGTTTTTATTCTTAAAATTGAAAATAATAAATAAAACTTGATATGCATAACTATTATTCACCTTGATTTGATTAAAGAGATTTGAGATTTGAATTTAGAGTTGATTTCCCCTAAGCTTTCCTTTAGATCCCTAGCTTTATCTTCCTCTTGAATCTCTTGTAATGGCCATCTTTAGTTTTAGTTTAGATTTGTTTGAATGAAAGTGAGGGAGGAATGAAAATGAGAGAATATGCGTTAATGAATTATGCCTCTTTCCTATTTTTCCCTCCATATATATCCTCCATCTTATTAGTGTTCTAATTAGCCTTATTAATTCATTCATTAAGACATATTTAATTATTAAATCATAATCTCCTCATCTTTCTACATTATTTTATTTAATTTACCTAATTAAATGTCCTAAATAATGTTAATCAAAATTATGGTTGCTACATATTTCCACTTAATCTCGTATTCACAAAGTAAATAAATATCCCTCGTATATTTACCTTGTTAATTTGTTCATTTTCTCATTTAATTAATTAAAAAATATTCTTATAATTAATTTCCTTACTTAACTATTCATTAGTTTGATGGATCATTACGGCTTGCCACATGGATTAATTATGGAGATGACCACCAATATATTCTACTTAAACAATTGGGTTCAATCATAGGTCTTATGCGCATCAATCCATCAACTATGACCAAGCAATTTTGAACATAGTTGATATCCCAAATAAAACCCCACATCAGCATCCAATATGCCAGTAAACGCCTTAAGAATAACCATTAGAGCCAACATAAAACTATAGGAACTGCAGCGTCCTATAGCGGGTGAAATGAGTATATTTCAATTTTTTCCTATTTGGATCATAGTGTGTCTATGAATTCTAATGGGTTTTAGTAGATCCAATCTAATTAAATTATATAAATTCAAATTTTATTTAATTTTCTTTATTTGTGTAATTAATGTATATAAATTAATAAGTGTTTATATAAACAGGAGTACATCATTATATACTCTTGTGCATATGATATGCATGCCCAACATAACAATATGTACGTAGTTAATGTATATGTATCTAGATGTTGGAATTTGCATCTATAATGTGTACATTCACTATTTATTAATGCACTGGTTGTCTCAAAACACATTTTAAAAATGTGTATGTATATATGTGTGTGTGTGTGTAGATATATATGATATATATAATTTTGAAATATTTTTTAAAATAAAATATTAACATATCTATATTGTGTTTTGACTAAGTCAACATAATTTGAAGTCAAAATTTTTCATTTAGAGTATCTAAAACGGGACCCAGTAAAATAATTTTAAAATCAAATCTAGATCTTCAAATATCAGTCAAAATATCTTTAATTAATTTAAATAAATATATTTATATATTAGAAATAACATTGCAACCAAATATTATTTTAATTATTTATAAATAACATAAATTAACTATTGTACGTATTTTTATGTAAAATGAAGATTAATATATGTATATATATATATATATAATTCCTTTCAAACCAAAAACGTTTTTTGTAATAAAAATCGAAAGCTACTATTTTATAAATTATATGTGTGTGTGTGTGTATATATAAATATATATATTTGTATTTATTTATTTGTTTATATATTATTGAATATAATAAACAATGATTAAATAACTTTATTTCATAGATTATATTGAGTATATGATTTAGAACTTTTTAAATGCTAAATACAATTTTAAAATTAATTTAATTCGTATACATTTTTATTTTCTTAGCAAAGCTAGCCGGCTTTAGAGTGGGCTGTAACATCCCCCATTTTCAGGCCCGAAACTAAGCGTTATGCTACAGATGTTGCAGTCATCCATATTATTAATTTCCGGTGAAAATGTGGTCATGTTAATTGTATCAATAACATCAGAAGCACATGATTATGAAAATTTTAAAACGTAATTCATTAAATTAACTTCCACATTTCATTTTACAAATAAAATATCACATTCATTACATAATCCCATTCGATCCCACGTTCAGAGAAATATAATATTTACAAAATACTCTAAGAGCGACATATGAAGATGCCATCTTGGTTGATCATAGTCTAATTTGATAGTTATAACTTATGTCATTACATCCATTTAGACACAAAACAACACAGCGGAAAATAAAAGCTCCTAATAATAGCTAACTTGTCTCTTTCATGTCTCCGGAAGCTTATTCATCTAACCTGGAAATCCCTACTTTCAACCTACTCAAATGAGTATTCTAGAATTTAGGGGGAAAAACAAAAACTTCGAGTCAGACAATAAGTCTGATGTGAATAATAATCTACCATCACAAACCAAAATAGATATATAGTGAGACCATGCCGCAGAGCGAAACGAGTTTTCCCCTCAATAGTATCTTAACCAATTATGTTAATCAAAATTCATGCACTTGCAACACAATGGTTAGAACATGGTAAAATAATCATTTGCAGGCACACAACATAGGTAAGTCTGACTAATCTGTCTTCATAGTGTTATACACTCCCTTACCCAACTCAAAATCATATAATGGATTATCCTTCCCACTTTAATTGACTATCCGTCTAAATTTAATCTTACTATCCATCTTATATTTATGTGGACTATACATCTCACATTTAAACATTATATGGATTATCTATCCCAAGCCATATGGACTACCCATCATACATGGTTTATCTATCTGAAATTATGTAGACTATCCACCACACATTGTTTATCCATCTAAAGTTATGTGGACTATCCATCGCACATGTTTCATTTTTATTAAAAATATGTAGACAATCCATTACGCATATCATAATTTTCCTAGGATGACTATGAACCCATCGTGAATCATATAGAGATTATCCATCTCAGGTATTACATGGACTATCCATCTAACATATCATATTTTCCTAGGATGAGTATGAACCCATAAAATATCATTTTATAATTAGAATATAACATTATTCACCCAAGTGCCCAAGCTATGTCCCCAATTAGGTTGTCGAACCCTTAAAAATATGGCATATTGAAAATAATATACATTGATATCCCCACTGAAGTTGTCGAACTCATAAAACATATGGCTTGTCAAGCCATCAATATAACAATTCGAAATAGAAAGCTTGCAGCATCCATGCCGTTAAAAACGATATCGAACCACTATCCGAGATTCAAAAACAAAATTTTGACTTTATAAAGTGTAAGGCTATACTGCTGAAATCATAAGATTATCAACTTTCCTAAAACATAGGCTATCTCACCTTTAAAACATAACTTTTGGTTCACATGAAAACAAGGCTTATTGGCCTATGAATATTGATTTCAAAATCAAAGAATCTTGACATCAATTACTCTATAATATAGATTACGAAATCAATTACTTACGGCATCAACACTTTGAAAGCTATGATATCGAAAATTTAGTACTTCGGCCATTATGCTGCAAAACAGTTGATATCGAAAATGATGACTTGCGACATCAAAGCCCTAAAACATTTGATATCGACTTCATAAAATTGCGGTAACTATGCCTTTACTTGAAGGTTGTTGAAAATAAAGACATATGGCATCAAAGCCTTTAAAGCATAGGTTTCAAAGTTGAAGACTTACAACATCAATGCCATGTGATATGGGTTTCAAAAACAAAAGGACAAGGAATGTCGAAATGGTTCTGGCGAGATACAAAATCACTAATGTCGAAGTGATACTATACTGAAATCCTTATATATATATATATATATGTGTGTGTGTGTGTGTGTGTATGTATGTATGTATATAACTTCAACCTGAATAGATTCATTCCATACCAACATTAGTTGATATCGTATGCATTTATCCATGTTGATGTCGAATTTTATAGTGGCGATATAGACATTGGCCATCATCAGGCATCCAACATTCTAACATATGACATGGCAGTATCGTATTTATTATGAAAACTATTTTATTTCCATATAAAGAAATTTCACTTCACCAACTCTAATCCATCATCAATTTTCTATTGGTTAAAAATAAACTTTATCAATTTTTTTCAGAAAGGTTGGTGCAAGTCAGTTTTGTTTTTTGAAATCCATTTCGCAATCCATTAATTAATATTATTACTAAATATCGATTACAAGCTTTTCTAGCTTATTAAATTCATAGAAAATCAAAACCTTTTGTGAAAAATCCCCAAAAACCACTAAAAATCAGAATTCACATATTCTTTAACATATAACAATTTTTAGGCCAAATTATTTATTTAATTATTTTTAACAATTAAAACCCAAAATAAATGTCATTTCCTCCTTAGGAAATTTGTAAAATATGCATATGGTCTTTGAAAATTATGAAATTAAAAACCCATCTCTAAAATAACATTTTACATGACATATCAGAAAATAAAATCGATTAGAGGTTAAAAATTTAGGTTTTATAGTTAAAACCTATCATAATAATTCCATAAAATTTCCATGAATCATTATTCTATCCAAACAATGACCAAACATCCATAACATGGCAAAACAATCAAGATCAATTCAGATATTAGCCATAACCAAATTCAAACACAAATAATAGAGATGGTTAATTATTATTTACCTTTGATGGATAGAAGATTGAGATTTGATGAAGATTGAGTTCCCTAAAGCTTTTTCCCTTGAATCCTTTTAGTTTCCCCTTATTTCTTCCTTGACTATGGCCGGCCTCTCTATTTTCTTTTGATTGTTTTGTGAATGTAAAATGAGAATGAATGAGAGGGGTCGGCTTAAGGGAAGAAATAAAGCTCTATTCCTAATTTGCCCTTCTCGTTAATTCTTGTCTTTTCTAAGTTTAAAACAACCTTAATAATTGATTCATTAAGGTATGACCTAATTTAATTTTCAAATCTCATCCTCCTTATCCCACTACATTATTCTATTTAATCTATCTAACTAAATTTCCTAAACAATGTTAAACTAAAATTAGGGGTGTTACAGCCTCCCCTCCTTAAAGAATTTCGTCCTCGAAATTCAGTAAGGACCACACAATAAGCATACCAAACATGCAAAAAACTATATCAAACAATGCCACTATATCCTACCAGCTAGAAAGTCTTTATAACAAATATGGAATATACCATCATAACAACTCAGGATAAGTATCCATAATCATGTCCTCTGTTTTTCAAGTATAGTCTTCCTCGTTGTCACTCCACTGGGCTTTCACTAATCCAACTGTGTTGTTCCTTAATCTCTTCTCAGCTCTTGTTACAAAATGAACAGGTTTCGTAACAAAAGTCAGTTCTGATTCTACAACTAAATCTTCTAATGTAGTTGGAGCAATAGCAGTTTTTGGATCATGCACATACATTCTTAGATGAAAAACATTATGGACTCCTGCCAAACTACTCGGTAACTCTACCCGGTACGCAAGCAATATGATCCTTTATATAATAGAAACATATCTAGGTGCCAGTTTCACTGACTTTTCAATTCATACCACACCCTTCAACGGTGATACTTTAACAAAAACACGATCTTCAACATAGAACTCTATATCCTTATGCCTCTTATTTGCGTAACTTTTTTGCCTAGACTAAGCATCCCTCATCCTAGCTCGGATTAACTCAATCTTCTCCGTGGCTTCTCTCACCATATCTGGACCAAGAATCATTCTATCTCTGGTCTCCAACTAATATGCTGGTGACTTGCACGACCTTTCATACAGAGCTTCGAAAGGCATCATTCCTATACTAGTTTGATAACTATTATTATAGGAAAACTCAACTAAGTGCAAATTTCATTCCCATGACCCACCAAAATCTAGTACACAAGCTCTCAACATACCTCCAAGTACCTTATTGACTCTCTCTGTCTGTCCATCTGTTTATGGCTGATAAGCGGTGCTCATCTTCAGCTTGGTACCTAACAATTCCTATAGACTCTTCCAGAATTCACTAATGAACTTGGCATCTCTGTCACTAACTATATTACTAGGAATCACATGTAGTCTAACAATATTCTCATAAATAACATAGCTAATACAGGTGCCGTCTTAGTTGACTTAACGGGAATGAAATGTGCACTCTTGGTCAGTCTATCCACTATAACCAAAATACTCTCATTTTCCTAATTCGACCTTGGTAGCCCATCAAAAAAATCCATAGATATAGAATCCCATTTCCAAACCGGTATATCTAAAGGCTGAAGCACTCGACTTGGCTACTTATGCTTGGCTTTCACTTGCTGGCAATTCAAGCATTACTTTACCCATAAGCCTACATCCCTTTTCATACCTTCCTAGAAGAAACTCCTCTTCATATCTTGATACATCTTAGTTCCTTCAAAATGAATAGTAAACTTTGATCAATGACATTCCCTACAAACTTCCTTCCTTAGTTCACCAACATTTGGAACACATAATTGTCCTTTCTTTCTTAACCATCCATTCTGGTCAATAAAATCATTTAAATCATCAATCTCAATTCCACTTCAAGCCTTCTAATCCTTTCGGCTAATAATATATAATCTCCTTATGTATAAACAATCCTTTCGATCATCACTGGTCGAGTTCCAAACATGACAACATGGTAGTTTCCTGACAAGAATCAGCCATTGATCTTAACTGCACACCATAAGTAGTCAGTGCTTCTAAATCCTTCCATTCTACTATCATAGCTAACACCACATTCTGATGTTTCTTGCTAATTACATCAACAACTTTATTTCCTTTCCCTAGCGTATACTCAATACCAAAATCATAAGCTGCCAAAAACTCTAGCCATCTCTGTTGTCTCATATTTAACTCTTTCTAAGAGAATAAATACCTTAAAGAATTATGATCAGTAAATAACTCGAATCTTCTCCTAAGAGGTAGTGTCTCCACACCTTCAAAGCAAAGGTCACTGCAGCCAACTCCAAATCATGAGTTGGATGCCTAACTTCATGCGGTATGAGCTATCGAGAAGCGTAGGAAATCAATTTACCTCTTTGCATAAACACAGCTCCTAATACTATTTCACATGCATCTGTATACACCACCATATCCTGATTACCATCTGGCACAACTAACACAGGGCATTGATCAATAAATGTTTTAGCTTCTGGAACGCTAATTCACGTTTAATGGACCAAATAAACTTTATGTCCTTTCTGGTTAGTTTAGTCAGGGGTGCTGCTATCTTAGGGAAATCCTTGATGAATCTTCGGTAATAGCTAGGTAATCCAAGAAAACTTTTTATGTCGGTCAGCGTCTCGGGTCTATTTCAATTATTTATAGCTTCAGTCTTAGCTACATCCACAGACAACCCTTCCTCTGAAACTGAATGACCAAGAAATTTCACTTCACTCTCTCAAAAATGACACTTCAAAAACTTCGCTTTTAGTTGATACTACCTCAACATCTCAAGCACTATTCTAAGATGAATCTCATGATCTCCTTCATCCTTAGAATATATCAAAATGTCATCAATGAACACCAACACAAACCTATCCAAGTGCCCGCGAAAAATTCTATTCATTAAGTCCGCAAAAAAAGTAGGCGCATTAGTCAAACCGATGGCATGACTAACCACTCATACGAACCATACCTCGTTCGAAATGCCGTTAAAGGAATACTATCCTCCGCCACCATCAATTGATGGAACCCTCTTGCTAAATCCAAATGGGAAAACACTTTAGCTCCACTCAACTAATCAAATACATCAATTCTCAACAAAGGATATCTATTCTTTATCGTCTTCTCATTCAGCTTACGATAATTAATACACAACCCCAACGACCCGTCCGGTTTCTTCAGGAACACCGCAGCTGCTCCCTAAGGCGAACTGCTTGGTCTAATAAAAATCTTCCTTCTATGTCCACTAGCTGCACATTTAACTCTTTCATCTCAGTAGGTGCCATTCTGGTAATAGTCTACTAACGGGTTCAGCTCTAGGTACAAGATCAATTCTGAACTCAATAGCTCTCCTCGGTGGTAATCCTATAACTGGTTCAAAAACATCTACAAATTCTATACTGTTAACCTGACTCGACTCATCTTCCACCTCTGCTGCACCCAATAAAGCACAAACATCTAAACTCTTAATTCTCAACTATGTATATAATTCAATCATCACTATTAGGGTGTCTTAATGATATTTTCCTATCCTGGCAAAATATCCTAGTATCATATTTTCTCAACCAATCCATACCCAAAATAATCACAAAGCCCACAAAATTAAACACAAACAAACTGCAAGAAAAAGTATGACCTAACAACTCAAATTCTAGATGGTCACATCTCATCCCAAGAGTTGCATACCCTCCTATTGGATTCACAACCCTTAAGGAAGTAACAAGGTCTAATGGTTCTAAATCTAACTTATCTACTAAACACTGAGAGATAAAAGAACATGATGTACCGGTATCAAATTATACTCTAAAGGGTATGCAATGAATCAAAAGTGTACCTTCCCTCATATCCTTTGCCTTCTCCTTTATTGTAAGCCTAGAAGATGATGGCCCTAAAGCAAAGACCTTTCGTTTTTCCACCTTGATCGCTTTTGGGCATTTATTCTTATAATGCACCACCTGATTGCAGTTATAGCACTTTAGATTCTTCTTCCCCACAACTGTTTCACCATCAGTAGGTCGACACTCCTTAGCATAGTGCCCCTTCTTATCACACTTGTAACAAACAATATAAGTTTCCCCCTTCTTGGCAGCTCCACCCTTATGCGCTCCCTTCCCCTTGAAGATCTTTCTCTTCTTACTTTGAGAACTCTAGGTATCCACCTGCCGATCCTTCCCAAAAGCTGAAAGCATCTCCTTGGTCCTTATAGCCATCTCCACCACTACATTACTCGAATCTCTGAGATGCGGCAGTGACACCATATCAATCTATGGCTTCAAACCCTGGATGAACTTCTTATTCCTTTTAATCACGGTGTCTATGGTAGCATACTCATACCTAGACAGCTCATCAAACTTAAGAGCATACTCCAATACGAATATTTCTTCTTGCACCAAATAAGCGAATTCCTTGAGCAGAGTTGACTTGGCTACTTCAGGTAAAAACCTCTCCTCAAATCTCCTACGAAATTCAACCCAAGTCAATTCCCCTTCTAGTACACCTACGGTCACCCCATTCTACTATTATAAAGCAGCTCCTTGCAACTGCCTCGATGCCAAACTCCTCTTCTTCTCGTCATTCAATCCTAGGTCAGCAAAGATTCTCTCGAAGCGCAATAGCCAATTTTCAACTTCAACAACATTCTTTGTTCTTAGAAACGACTTCCCCTCAAGACAAGAATAATCACGGTTTAGCTTGGCATAGCTATTGCCAAGTGGTGCCATGGGATTAGCTCCTCCCGTATTAGCAGCATTCCCTCCGGCCAAACCAGCAACAGCGCCAGCTTGCATCATGTTGACAAGGAACTAATACATAGCCCCATATCTACTGGTTGGGTTCCAACACTCACGTTAACATTTGAATTTTCATTAGCATTTGATGGTCGACCTTGGTTCCTTCTAGTATTGGGTCAAACTTTCCATTAGTTATGGTGCTTCCTCCACCTAGATTCACTCTTCCATTTCCTGCTTCTATATCTTGTTTATCGTAATCTGCATACGCCTTAATAAGATATAGAAGAATGGTTTATGAGAGTGGGGAGAATAAATGCTTATATATAGCAAATACAAATACGTGATTATAGCGTTATCCCATACCTCGATCTTATTCATTGATTTAATTAGATTATGTTTTCAAATTCTTTTTAAGTTTTACATAAACCTATGCTTCGATACCAAACTGTAACATCCTCCATTGCGAGGCCCAAAACTAAGCACTACGGATGTTGCAGCCATCCATAATTATTAATTTTCGATGATAAAATGCGGTCATGTTAATTGTATCAATAACATCAAAAGCGCATGAATATGAAATTTTTAAAACTCAATTCATTAAATAAACTTTCACATTTCATTTTAGAAATAAAATTTCACATCCATTACATAATCCCATTCGAACCCATGTTTAGAAAAATAAAATATTTACAAAATACTCCAAGAGCGACATATGAAGATGCCCCCTTGATTGATCAAAGTCAAATGCTTGATAGTTATAATTTCTATCATTACATCTATTTAGACACAAAACAACACAGCAAAAAACAAAAGCTCCTAATAATAGCTAGCTAGTCTTATGCACGTCTCCGTAAGCTTATTTATCTAACATGAAAATCCCTACTCTCGACTTACTCAAATGAGTACCGAGAGTTTAAGAGGAAAAACAAAAACTTTGGTTTAGACAAAAATTCTGGTGTGAATAACAACCTACCATCTCGAACCCAAAAAAATCTAGCAAGACCACGCCGTAGAGAGGAATGGGTTTTCCTCTCACTAGTATCTTAACCAATTATATTAATCAAAATTCATGCACCTATAACAACAATGGTTAGAACATATTAAAATAATCATTTGCAGGCATGCAACATAGGTAAGTTTGACTAATCTATCTTCATAGTGTTATACACACCCTTAGCCCACCAAAAATTATATAACGGATTACCCATCCCAATTTAATTGACTATTCATCTAAATTTAATCTAAGTATCCATCTTATATTTATGTGTTATCCCGCCTTTTGACCAGGCAGTACGCGAACAAACTTGACGAGTCAGACTTCAAAATTATTAAAGCAAAAGGCCAGGAGAGATGATTGTGAAGCCTAAAACTCAAGTACAAGTAGAATAGAAAAACTAATACAAGTCCACCCCAAAAACTCAAAGTTCAAAAATCCAACATATATTGGATCGGTACTGATCCAACACCACGGATAGGTACCAATCCACGTTTCTCCACCCAATGGAGCCTAATTTTCTCCTACAAGCATGTCATCTGAAGGTAACATGCTTCTTTGAGAGGTTGAATAAAGGAATACATTTGTCAGTTGACCGACTTATGACAGAGCAGCAATCTTTCCATTTAAGCACATTAAATCTTTCCCATTAGTCTAAGCCTTCATGTCCGTTATGGCTTTTATCTGATCTGGGTTTATTTCTATACCTCTAACACTTACTATGAAACCTAGGAATTTCCCAGATTGTATTCTAAAGGTACATTTATGAAGGTTCGGCTTCATCTGATATTTTCAAAGGACTTCGAACATCTCGGCATGATCTAAAACATGACTTTCTAATCGCTTAGATTTGACTAACATGTCATCAACATATACTTCAATGTTTCGACCTATCTATTTGGTGAACATTTGGTTGACTAACCTTTGATATTTTCCCCCTACATCCTTAAGACTGAAGGGCATTACCTTATAGAAGAACAGCCCCATGTTAGTGACGAAACTTATATGGTCTTCATCGGGTTTAAACCTTGGAATTTGATTATACCTCGAATAAGTATCTATAAACAAAAGCAACTGATGCCCACTGGTAACGTCAACTAATTGGTCAATTCTTGGAAAAGGGAAGCAATCTTTCAGGCAAGCTTTGTTTAAATCGGTGAATTCCATGCAAGTTCTCTACTTCCCATTTGGTTTTTTACTAATACCGTATTAGCAATCCACTTTGGTTAATATACGTTTCAGTCGAAGTTGTTCTTTAATATCCTCTAGACCACTTCTTGTAGAGCTACATATTGGTTCCAATCCAAGGGTCTCCTTTTCTGCCTTATGAAAGTAAACTTTGGATCTATATTTAAGAATGGCAAATAACTGAGGGATCAATTCCTACCTTACCATCATGAGTCCTTGCGAATGCATCTTGATTGTGTTTGAGAGAGGAAATCAGCTCTTCTCAAATAGATGGATGGGAATAAGCCTATATCTTGGTTGTCATAGATTTTTCATTTTCATTGAATCATACCTCATCGAGAGTCTTGGTTGCTGAAGCTTTCTCAATCCCTTGTCTCGAATCAAGATCAATTTCTTCTTCTCTCGGAGCTTCTTGTATAGTGTGAATAAAATTTCTCTTTCTCGTGGAAGGCTTACTACTCTACCCCCATTCTATCTCTTTAAATCTTCTACGATAGCTCGATATGTAGAATAATTCCCCCATCACAAGATCTTCTTGTCTTGGGAAAATTCTAAATGGTTTCCTTCGGCTTCCCCGGGTTTTGAACTCTTGGCATTTGTTTTCTCCTTAACTTTAAGAGTTGAAGGTTGGTGAATTTTGACATCGTTCTTACAAGATGAAGCCTTTCCTTTAATGATTGTGTTAAGGCTTGCATAATACAATTACATGGAGATCCACTGATCTTTTCTTACATGCCCTTCTCCTGTTCCGGTGGCAAATTTTAAAAGTAAGGGCTTGGCAGAAACATACCCGTCCATAGCGTCGAGAGCTGGTCTTCCAAAGAAAGCATTGTATACTGACAGCATATCTATGATGACAAAGGTGGTCTCGAAAATTCTGCAGTGAGGATTATTTCCAATTTTGACCATCAACTTACACTCTCTGTGAGGCATTGTGGAATGACCGGCGTTTCTTACACCTAAAGATGACACTTAATACATCCACGGTATTCATGTGTCGATCATTTGAGTGTCCGAAAGATAGATCGTTTAAGGTGAAAGAAGGAAAAGACAGAACAAAATCTCATAAAACGTGACGAGTAATATATACTATGAACAAGTCTTTACAAAAAGAAATCATCTTTATTACACACAACATCAAAGTACATTAACCTATTATCAGCTGGACAGTTATAACAGCATGTCCTTACAATTTGATAAATACAACAAATAGACATCAAGAATAATTAAACAGCGGAAGAATATAAGATACGTGGATACGTCTTGGAGAATCCAGCTCATCTCCTGAAAGCTCCAAAGAATCTAGTTAAATCTAGAAAATATGCTCGGGCTAACTCGAGCATATAAAAATGCATGAGAAAAGCTTGAAACAAATCATATGGATTACTCTATTTGAAAAACCTTTCAAAATAAAAAGTAACTCGTAAGACCATGCCGCACGTAAACACGGATGGGTTTTTACCTTACGATAACGAAAACATATTATTATAAAAATTCAGTGATATTATCATAATGTCTAAGTTTAAAATAAATACAGAATATAGCTGAAATGCTTGCATCTCACATTTCAACATAGTTGGGCACATCTAAATCCGTAAAGGTTCGTATTGGAGAATGGGTTCCAACGATGGCAAGGTAAGTGAGTACCTTTCGATGATACACCTCTAGAAAATGTAACTAAGGGCTAAGACACATCTGCCCATCTACTACACAGAGCTGGCATGTTCCTTTAACATGACAAGTTGGATTACCTCACCCCTTTGATATTGAGGCTGCTTTACTTTGCCCATCGATGCCTGCATGCAAAACTACTCTAAGGGACAATCTAGAATAGGATAATGGCTCCTAATGGTAGCTAACCACATAGCTCTGCCGCATACCCTATTTTAGCCATTCTTCTGGGTTGTGAGGCTTGAGGCTATGCTTTTACCTCTTCTACTAACATACCATCTTGAAATGCTAACACTGTCCTCCAAGCAGAGATGCAATGCCAACATTCGTCCATACAAGTTGTTCTGAAATCGAACAAACATTCAAAATATACTACCTTCCATTTAGGAATCGCACTCACAAAGAATAGTATAGCTCCATATCACACTTCATCACAAACGTTATTAGTTTGGAGTGATTCAGATAAATTCGGAAACTAGTGTCTCCAAACTAAGCGATAATTTCCAACTAACTCAATTCCGGATCTTTGGAAGTATGCAACAAGTATCCGAGTCCTGATCGGGGAATTCGAATATACAATCATACTTCCTGAGTCAAAATAGGTCAAGATTTGATAGTCGGTTATTTAACTATCAATAAACAAACAAGAACAATTCAGAGATTTAATTACCCATAGCAACCACTAAGCCTCATTTTAAATAAATCTTTCATTTATTAAAATTTCTTTTCAAAAGTGTTTATCAAGAACATCCATATATTTATCTCACTGATATAAATATATTCACAAAACATTTATGAAATATTTCTCATTTATAAATCATATCAAAGGATCAAAATAAAATGTTATTTAAATTGGAGATAAAGATAACCTCAAGCAATATTCCTTCGATATTAAGTGTGGAACGAATGTTCATACCACCAAAATTAAGAGGGTCGATTAAAGGAAATCAACTCTCAAATTCTTTTATAAATTTCCTTCAATCAATGCTTTTAACAAATCTCTTTTGTATATAATATTTCCTTTACCCAATACTCCAAATATTTTTGAAAAACTTCTTTTATAAATATTAAAAACCATTTATAGCACTCTTTATAAATCTCCAAAATCGTTTATAAAACTTCTTTATTTAAAAAAACACCTTTAATAAAACTTAATCCATAAAGTTCCCTTGATAAAATCAGTTATTTAAAACACCTTTAAATAAACAAGTTATTATTTAAAACATTCTTCATTTAATTATTCTTAAACCATATTAACAAAACACTAATTTTAAACAATCATTTAAAATATTAAATTAACTTCAAACATTTAATGAAATAATTTTTTAACTATCTTTTTAGATATCATATTTAAAATAATAATAAACTTCTGACCATTTAAAAAGGATAAAATGAAATATTAGACTTTGCAAAATCAGAAGGAAGCTTAGTGACCACAATGGTTCATTTAATTGGGTTTAACTAGTACAAGTTATAACATGAGTATTACATAACAAGTAGATATATAAAGGGAATCAACCAATAATAATCAATCAACATATGGGTAAATGTCCAACTTAATAAAATAGAAGAATGGGGATTTGTTCTGCCTAATAGATGTCAACATACAACTTAATTGGTAGAATGATGATTTATTCTGCTAAACAAATGTTATTGGGTTTCATATTCAATTAGAATTACTTAAGGGTAATCGACAAAGAAATCACTTGGATTTAAAACATTCTTTGAAAGAAAGCTATTTTAAAACAAAACCAACCTTCAGAAATAAAATGGTTTAAAACTTTAAACTTTTATTTAATAATTAAATAACATTTAAACTCTTCATTAAATAATGATTAAACCTTTAATTAATAATTAAACAATAAGTAAATATTAAATAAATAATTAAATAATAATTTCCTTTAAATAAATAATCAAATAATAATTAATCTTTGAATACTAATTATGTAAACTATAATTAATCTTTAAGTAATTGCTAAATAATAATTTAAACTTTTAAATAGTAATTAAATATTAATTAATATCAATTAATTAATTAAGTAATATTTAATTAAAACTTAATAATAAATTAAACCTTTATTTATGATAATTAAATCATAATTAAGTTTTAATTAAATCTTAACTTAAATTTAACTTGATTAATAATTAATTAATAATTAAACCCTTTTAGAATAAATAATTAATTAATAATTAATAAAAAATTAAATAATTATTAATCATTAAATAATTAATTAAATAATGATTAACCTTTTATTAACTAATTATAATTAACTACTTGATTAATCCTTAAGTACTAATTACCTTGCTTAATTAACTAATTAAATAATCATTAAGTAAATAAATAAATAATGAATTAATCATTAAATAAATAATTAATTAAATAATGATAATTACTTATTCATACTTAAAATAAGTTTTAAAAACATTTCTCAAAGGTTACTTAAGTTGAAAAACAGTTTTAAATTCAAAAAGAGTTCGTTTTCACAAACTGCATTTATAGTGGCTTCCGCTATACGCCTCGAGATTTTAAAATTTGTTTAACATACCAAATATCTTTTTAAAAACCATTCCTTTTATATTTAAACTTACTTTCTAACTTTGGAAAGTGTTTTGAAACTACAAGTAAAGTATTTAAAACTTTATAAACCATTTTTAAATAATACTTAAGTAAAACAATTTTTTTTTTAAAAGCGAAGGATCACTTTATCGGTTTTACAAGTCTAAGTGTGGCAAATGAGTTCTCCATGCCTTTGGTAGGTTCAACCATGGTGTGAAGTGGTTGATGTGGACATGTTATGGTAGGAGGAAGATGTATAAAAGGAAGGACAAGGCCATAAACAAGGTTGTAAGGATTTAAAAGTGATAAAATTAGGATTTTTAAACTTTGGAAAAATGAATGGAAGCCATGGAAGAATAAAGGTGAATGCTTGGAAGGTAGAAACAAATTTGAATAAGAAACTGAAATGGAAAATGAGGGAGATGAAATAAGGATTTGGTTTTATATAAAATACCTTTAGAGAATTACCAAATTGCTCACCAGTACATGCCCTCCACCCAAAGAATGCCTCCTCACCATGCTTTGTCACCCATCACCATGAAATTTCGTAAGTTTTGTCCCCCTTTACCACTTTGACCCAACATACAATAAATGTCGTATACTTAATGTTTAGACATGTTTCATAAGGTATCTTTAAACATCTTTTATATTTTAATTTAAAGTGTATTTAAACTTTACAAAAAGTCACCTCTTTACTTTATATATCTTAAGTATATATATATACATATGTTATTACATATCCTAACTAATGTGTAAATGTAAAATATTGTTCAATGTGTCCACAACGTTTCCGACGAAAAGTCAAAAATTCGGAAAATGATTTACAGTCACATTTTTTATTTTTCTTTGAATAAAATATTTTATAAACAAATTTGAAAAACTATTTCACCATCATTAGTTATCATTTAAAAGAGTTTTATTTTAATTATAAAACTTCTTATTTGAATATTCAAAGTTAATTTAATATTCGCAAATCAAAGCGGTGAAATTCCGGATGGTTACACTCTCCCACCCTTAAAAGAATTTCAACCTCGAAACTTTACGACAACCCTAACCCATAAACACTTAACATTACTCATCGGTCCATATGATGTACATAGATCATTTCCACGAAAACCTCTGATTTGGTCACTCATTCAAATACATAACTTTTCTTCTGAACTAGTATTGCTCACCCGACTTCCTAGTGCGAACTCTGATCGGGCTTCTTATCTAGAAACCTCCATTCTCCTTATGTAGCCATATACTATGATAAAAAACTTTTGGTTCCATATTAAGAACCCTTAACAAGTATTCGCCGTCAATAATAGAGTGATAAATCCTTATCCGGAATAGTGTAAACCACATCACGTCATGTACTCTAACCTTGGATCGATAACTATATGAGAAAGGGAAAGGATCTACGTACAACTTACGTACTCATCTAAAGGTTCTTATCTACCATTTACTTTTTCCCTCCCAAAAAGATTTTTCAAACATTTCATAGAAATTTCAACATAGGTTCAAACATTTATATGTTACAATTTATTTATGAAACCTTTTGTAAAATCATTTTAGTTTATTAACTTGTATAATACTCTCCTACATTCTAAAAGTGTATACCAAAACATCTGATTTTAAAATCCTATTCACTTGTAATTATTTAGATGTAGGCCCAAAATAATTTGGACCCAAAACCGAGTCGACCAATACAACTTCTTTACCCATTTGATCTAGTAAGTAGCTAAGAAGAGTAGGATTCTGGTTTCCAAACTCCGTCCTAGAGTCTAATTTTTCCTAGACACCTCTAAGGTAAAGATGTTTATTAGCCGGCCCAATAATCATCAAATAATTTTTAACTTCCTAGATGTTAAGATCAAAAGACATGGTTTAAATAAACAAAGTTTATTAAACCTCATTATTAAATTTAACCCAATTAAAACTTCATTAATTAACCCATTTTAAATCAAGATACCTTTATATTTGAAAACTTAAGAGCCAAATACCCGGGTTCTATTTCAAAAAATCTTTTTGAAATGATACTATATATTTAACCCATAAAACATACATATAGCCTGAGTAACTCCAAAATGATATCAAGGAACTGGGTACAACCAAATAGTATCATATATCCCTTTAAAAATAAGGGTAATACTCAATAGAAATGTTTGCCATCTGAACACATCTTCTGCCAATTTTTAGTCACTTTCAAGTCACTTGAACTTGTTAGTTATAAAAATATTTCTTCTCTTCAAATCCTCTTTTTAAACAATACTATATATATATATATTTCCAGCTCAATAATTTTTTGTAAAATATTTATCATCCACTTGCTTTGGATTTATTCAGATTTGAACTCGCTTCGATCGTGCAATGACAAAGAGAATAATTTACTAAGTGCCCCATCACATCTGGTTAAGCAAACATCTGATTATCACTTAGAAGATTATTCTGATCATCACAAAACAGATTGAGACTCATTCCCGAACTATCCAAAGAAAAATATTACTTTCAAATTTTCTTTCAAAATATTTATACCTTAAAGTATTTTTGAGTAAAATTATTACTAATTTTCCAAAAATCGTTTGAAAGCTTTATCAAAGCCACCGGGATTTAAATCCTCTGAAAATCCATCTTATTTTCAAAATATATCATATAATCCTGATTTATAAAATCAACTTTTATAAAAATCATCTGAAATATTTCTTTAATACACACCTTTTATTAAAATCAAATTTTAACCCAATGTTACATCGAATGTCTTATAGTCAAATTGTGAAACTTAATTCACTAGGTGTTCGATTCAATGTTCCTATAAACTCTATCTACCTAACCTATGCTTAAAAGGAAAAACTACTAATATATTAGAAAATAGTCGATGCTAAAAAATGGATGAGCCTGAAAAATCAAATCCTATATGATAATAATTAAATATTATCAACTTCTAACAACAATCATATCATAAATATCTATATAAATATTTGAAATTTTTTCCTTTATATATGTAAAATGTAGTCCTAGGTAAAATTATTTCATTTTCCAATTTTAAAAAAAATATTTTGTCGATTGAACTTGTTCAAGTATTTAAGGAATCCCTATCGATAATGTTAGCCAAACACATCGACCAGAATTCTTAAGCCACTCGGAAGATCAAACAACACAATATAAAACATTTTGTAATCACCAACAACTGCGCGCTATTACATATAATACACTCAAACTCATTATAGGGTCTCACTTACCCGATCTCAAATGAGTTTACCACACCAGGGCCAAGGTTCTCGCTTAACCTTGTGCTCTGATACCAAATTTAATGGCCCGACCTTTCTTACACCTAAATATGATACTTAATACATCCTCGGTATTCATGTGCCGATTATTTAAGTGTCCGAAAGACAGGTCATTTTGGGTGAAAGAAAGAAAATACGGAATAGAATCTCATAAAACGTGACGAGTAATATATAATATGAAAAAGTCTTTACAAAAATAAATCATCTTTATTACACACAACATCAGAGTACATTAACCTATTATCAGCTGGATAGTTATAACAGCCTGCCCTTAAAATTTGATAAATACAACAAACAGACATCAAGAACAGTTAATCAATGGAAAAATATAAGATACGTGAACATGTTTTGGAGAATCCAGCTCGTCTCCTGAAAGCTCCAAAGAATCCAACTAAAGCTAGAAAATATGCTCGGACTGACCTGGGTATTATAGGAAAACAATGCCCGGATCAGTCTGGTAAAACCAGCATGAGAAAATCTCGAAACAAATCATATGGATTACTATATTTGAAAAACCTTTCAAAATAAAATGTATCTCGTAAGATCATGCCAAACATAAACACAGATGAGTTTTTACCTTACGATAACTAAAACATTTTATTATAAAAATCCAGTGATATTATCATAATGTCTATGTTTAAAAAAATACGGAATATAGCTGAAATGCTTGCATCTCACATTTCAACATAGTTAGGCACATCTAAATCCGTAAAGGTTCGTATTGGAGAATGGGTTCCAACGATGGCAAGGTAAGGGACTACCTTCCGATGATACACCTCTAGAAAATGTACCCGAGGGCTACAAACGCATCTGCCCCTCTTCTTCATAGAGCTAGCCTACCCCTTTAACATGACAAGCCAGATTACCTCACCCCTTTGACACCGAGCCTGCTTTACTTTGCCTCTCGATGCCTACGCACAAAACAACCCTACGGGAGAATCTAGAATAGGATGACGGCTCCTAATGGTAGCTAACCACATGGCTCTGCTGCATACCCTATTTTAACCATTCTTCCGGGTTATAAGGCTTGAGGCTACGCTTTTACCTCTTTTACTAACATACCGTATTGGAATGCTAACACTGCCTTCCTGGCAGAGATGCAATGCCAGCATTTATCCATACAAGGTTTTCCAGGATTGAACAAACATTCATAGCTTACTACCTTCCATTTAGGAATCACCCTTAGACAGAATAGTATAGCTCCATATCATACTTCATCACGAACATTATTAGTTTGGAGTGGTATGGATAAATCCGGAAACTGGTGTCTCCAAACTAAGTGATAATATCTGGCTAACTCAATTCTGATTCTTTGGAAGTATGCAACAAGTATTCGAGTCCTCACTAGGGAACTCGAATATACAATCATACTTCCTGAGTCAAAATAGGTCAAGATTTGATAGTCGATTATTTAACTATCAAATAAACAAACAACAACAATTTTGAGATTTATTTACCAATAGCAACCACTAAGCCTCATTTTAAATAAATCTTTCATTTATTAAAATCTCTTTTCAAAAGTGTTTATCAAAAACATCCATATACTTATCTCACTGACATAAATATATTCACAAAACATTTGTGAAAGACTTATCATTTACAAATCATATCAAAGGATCGAAACAAAATTTTATTTAAATTGGAGATATGGATAACCTCAAACAATATTCCTTCGGTGTTAAGTGTGGAACGAATGTCCATACCACCAAAATTAAGAAGGTCAGTTAAAGGAAACCAACTCTCAAATTCTTTTATGAATTTCCTTCCTTTTAACAAATCTATTTTATATATAATATTTCCTTTACCCAAAACTCCAAATCATTTTGTAAAACTTCTTGTATATATATTCAAAACAATTTATAACACTCTTTATAAATCTCCAAAATCATTTATAAAACTTCTTTATTTAAAACATAACTCCTTTAATAAAACTTAATCCATAAAGTTCCCATGATAAAATCAATTATCTAAAACATCTTTAAATAAACAAGTTATTATATAAAACATTCTTCATTTAATTATTCTTAAGCAGATTAACAAAACACTGATTTTAAACAATTATTTAAAAAGATTAAATTAAGTTCAAACATTTAACAAAATAGTTTTACTATCTTTTAAATATCATATTTAAAATAATAATAAACTTTAAACCATTTCAAAAAGGATAAAAATGAAATATTGGACTTTGCAAAATCAAAAGGAGGTTTTTATTGGCCACAATGGTTCATTTAGTTGAGTTTAACTAATCCAAGTTATAACATGAGTATTACATAACAAGGAGATATATAATGAGAATCAACCAATAACAATCAATCAACATATGGGTAAATGTCCAAGTTAATAAAATAGCAGAATGAGGATTTGTTCTGCTTAATAGATGTCAACATATCACTTAATTAGCAGAACGGTGATTTATTCTACTAAACAATTGTCATTGGGTTTCATATTCAGTTAGGGTTACTTTAGGTTAATCGACAAAGAAATATCTTGAATTTAAAACATTCTTTGAAAGAAAGCTATTTTAAAACAAAACTGACCTTTAGAAATAAAGTGGTTTAAACCTTTAAATTTTTATTTAATATTTAAACTCTTTATTAAATAATGATTAAACCTTTAATTAATAATTAAACAATAATTAAATATTAAATAAAAAGTATCTTTTAAATAAATAATTAAATAATAATTAATCTTTAAACAATAATTATTTAAACTATAATTAATCTTTAAGTAATTTCTAAATAATAATTTAAACTTTTAATAATAATTAAATATTAATTAATCTCAATTAATTAATTAATATTTAATTAAAAATTAATAATAAATTAAATCTTTATTTAAAATAATTAAATTATAATTAATTTTAATTAAATCTTGATTTAAGAACTTGATTAATAATTAATTAATAATTAAGCCATTTTAAAATAAATATTTAACTGATATTTAACATTTAATAAAAATTTAAATAACTTTTAATCATTAAATAATTAATTAAATAATAATTAACCTTTTATTAATTAACTAATTATAATTAACTACTTGATTAATCCTTAAGTATTAATTACCTTGCTTAATTAATTAATTAAATAATCATTAATAAATAAATAAATAATTAATTAATTAATCATTAAATAAATAAATAATAAATTAATTAAATAATAATAATTACTTATTCATACTTAAAATAAGTTTTAAAAACATTTTTCAAAGGATACTTAAGTTGAAAAACACTTTTAAATTCAAAAAGAGTTCGTTTTCACGAAGTGCACTTATAGCGGCTTCCGCTATACGCCTCGAGATTTTAAAATTTGTTTAACATACCAAATATCTTTTTAAAAACCATTTTTTATATTTAAACTTACTTTCTAACTTTGTAAAGAGTTTTGAAGCTACAAGTAAAGTTTTTAAAAGTTTATATACCATTTTTAAATAACACTTCAGTAAAACAATTTTTTTAAAAGCAAAAGATCTCTTTATCGCTTTTAGAAGTCTATATTCTAGCTTTTTTAACATAAACAATATACACATAAGGTCATAACATAAATTTGCATGAGATAAGGTCAAACCACAAGCAAGATTATAACTTTCCATCCATACACACAATTTAAACATTGAATTCTCAAGTCGAACTATCACATCCAAACACTTATGTATACATACTAACCAACATCAAATCCAAGCACAAATACACACATACAACTCAACTTAAATCTTATCCAAACAATCATCATACTTAGCAACCATGTAGTAAAAAAATTAAAGTTAAAACGTTTATGAAAAGGAGTGAGCTTTACTCATCTAAAACTAACCAAAACAACACGATCTTCCACTAACACTTGAATATGCCCCTAAGCCATGCTTTTCCTTACACAAAAATGGATTTTTGGTGACCTAAGTGTGGCAAATGAGTTCAACCATGCCTTTGGTAGGTTCATCCATGGTGTGAATTGGTTGATGTGGACATGTTATGGTAGGAGGAAGATGTATAAAAGGAACGAGAAAACCATAAACAAGGTTTTAAGGATTTAAAAGTGATAAAATTAGGATTTTTAAACTTTGGAAAAATGAATGGAAGCCATGGAAGAATAAAGGTGAATGCTTGGAAGATAGAAACAAAGTTGAATAAGAAAAAGAAATGGAAAAACGAGGGAGACAAAATAAGGATTCAGTTTTATATAAATACGTTTAAAGAATTACCAAATTGCCCATAAGCACATGCTCTCTACCCAAAGAATGCCACCTCTCCATGCTTTGTCCCTCGTCACCATTAAATTTTGAAATTTCTGCCCCCCCTTTACCACTTTGACCCAACATGCAATAAATGCCTTGTACTTAATGTTTAGACATTTTCATAAGGTATCTCTAAATATCTTTTATATTTTAATTTAAAGTGTATTTAAACTTTACAAAAAGTCGCCTCTTTACTTTATATATCTTAACTATATATATACATATGTTATGACATATCATAACTAATGTCTGAATGTAAAATATTATTCTATAGTGTACACAACATTTCCGATGACTTTAATTTGACGAAAGGTCGAAATTCGAAAAATGATTTCCGATCACATTTTCGATTTTTCTTCGAACTGAATTTTTTTTTTAAATTTGGAAAACTATTTCACCATCATTAGTTATTATTTAAATGAGTTTTATTTTAATTATAAAACTTATTACTTGAATATTTAAAATTAATTAAATATTCACAAATCAAAGCGGTGAAATTCCGAGTCGTTACACATTGTTCATTCATTATTGAATCCATATATAGGGTTTGACTAGGCTTGAGTACAATCTTGAGTAATCCCATCTTGTTGAATTCATGCTTGAAGATTATGTTGAGGGCGGCTCTAGTGTCTACCATTATCTTTGCCACTTCTGAAAGCCTAATCTGGACCGTAATCACAAGTCGGTCATTGCGGGGGTTGTAGACACCCTACTTATTAGAATCGCTAAATGTGATCACTAGCCCCACCTTCTTCTTTTTCTCCAATCTTTTTGTCTCATATACCAAGACATCTCCTGTTTTGGCTTCACTGATAGACCTCTTCTAACTACCATTGCTTGCCCCAACAATATAAGGTAATCCTAGAATAATGCCCACAAAATTCCGAGGGGATGGTAGAGATCTTAAAGCTAGTGCTTGAGGTTGTATTTTTTCGTTTCCTGCTAAGGTGATGGTCCCTTGGGTATTGTCATTCTTCAAGAATTCATCCAACTTTCCTACTTTGACCAGTTTGTTGATGGAGGACTTTAAAATTCTACAGTCTCCAGTATTGTGGCTAGTTTGTCGATGGTAGCTGCAGTATTTTCCTCCTTGGTTAATTTCTAGCTCTTTTCCTCTCCTCGAAGAGTATAGAATTCATTCTTGGACCATTGCATAGATTTGAGCATATGAATGGGTTAAGTGGTCGGCTTTCGATACTTGAAATTCCTTTTTGAATTTCTTGGCAGGTAAACTTTTTATTATCACTAGTCCAGTCAGGGTTCTTCCTAACGACTCCTTTTGACTCTTCGATTAGGATTTCTCCTTGTGCTCGAAAAAAGAACACATTAAGGGACTTAGACTCTTGTCTTAGTAGATCATCACAATACAGGGTATTCCTCCACAACCATTAGGTAATTGCAACCAACTTAATTTCATTCGTTATGCCCTTGCATTAGGAAGCTATATCGTTAAATCACTTATAGTAGTCCTTTAAGGATTCTCCACTTCCCTATCTGAAGTCAACAAGCAAACTCAATCCCGTTCTGGTGTCTTTCGAGGTGAAAAATTGAGTCAAAAACTCCATGGTCAACTATTCCCCAGAGCTAATAGAATTTGGTTGGGTAGCTCTGGAACCACTTTAAGGTAGGTCCACTGAAAGTTGCAGGCAGGAATCTACATTTGATTTCACTCAAAGCCCAATTGCTTGCATCTGGATTTCATAAAGAGCTATATGATTTTTTGGGGTCAGATGTTCCATCATACGAAAGCTTTGGGATCTGAATCCCGGAAGCATGAAGGCCCTAATAATTTCTTTGGAGGAAGGTTGGACCTTTCGGAGCTTCATCTTAGAAGTAAGGCTAGATCGGTCTTCTTGTAACTTTTGTACTTGCTCCGGTAGTTTCATTAATAGGGTTTCCATCCTCCGACCCCCGCTAAGCTTCAGAGTTTTGGCTTCAATACGTTGAGTCTCTGGCCTGTGTGGCTGCCTTCCCTCGAAGTTTATTCTTTTCGGACTTAGAGTTAAAGGCCTTTCAAAAGGTCCTGCACTGGCCACTTTTACGGTCTTGAATTTCTTTTTCGCTTCCTCAACCATTAGGGGCTCTGCTTCTAAGTCTTCATTAGTCGGTTTTCCAAGATTCCGTTCGATAATGAGAGGATTCACACCCTCCTCAAGTATCATCGAGACTTTCTCTTCTAATTCAACAAAAGTTTTCCTGACTTCGGTCTGGTAGTTGTCCAATCGCTGGGAAGTATCAGAAACAAACTTTAGCATCCTCTGGTGAAACTCAATTTCGAAAAGGATAAGGACAGCGGTTTCTTCATTAGTAGTTTGATTCGCCTGGTTTGCCTGATTCCCATCATTCACAGGCAATTCTTCAATTCCACATCTTGGGTAGAGGAGCAAGGAATCTTTTGAAAGGACAACTTCAACTTCATGTATGGTTGAAAATTTGGAACTTACTGGACTTGAGAAGGGCGGAAGTTTAGGCCCTCCTTCTAGCGATAAAAATGTTAGATAGATTTTTTGTCTAACACCCCGAAGTTTTTGGAAGTATTTTCCGAGAGGATGCAAGAAATTAAAGCAAGCTTCGAAACCATGTAGGAAGATAAAGAGACGCAAGGTTTGTAGTGGCTCAGGACAGAGACCCCTACATCCACTTTGAAGATTCTACCCTGAGCTTTTATTCATTAACTTGGTGTACAAGTAAATCAGATATTAAGTCCCTCATTAATGATCTTTTTCTTTTTACCAAATCTTTCTTAAAGAAGTAAGGAATATTAAATGATTGCCGAATATCTAGGAATTGTTTTTCCAGCCCTTTTCCAGTAGTACGTAACCCTCTATTTATAGCAATTTTAAGGTTCTTCTATTGGTGTAGGTGCTTTAACTCGGATTGATGACCTGGCTTGCTATATGCGGTTTTGATCCAAACACTTTTCATCATCTGGTTGAAAGCATTTTGACACAGATAGCTGACATGGTGTTTTTATAGCTCCTTTGATTCCTTTAGTCTATCTCGACCGTGGATCTTGGTTTGGGCTATCTAACCCATTGATTGTTGAGATTTGTTGGAATTCTGCTGCTCCCAGCAGTCGTTGCTCTCGGCTAAGCCTCTTGCTTTATTTTGACAGTAATCTCGGTCTTTGCTGTTTCCTTTCACATTCTCCACTTACATGCTCTAGTATACCGAGTCTGGTTTTTGAGCTCTCGATGGAAACTAAATGATGGGTCTCGAAACTACAAGCCAATGGACTCTCTTTTCATAATTTGTACTTCGTAAAAAATACGATGTAACAACTGTCTATTCCATGAGCTGGATGGACGTAACATAAATAACTATAGACATCAGTGTGATCTGATCGAGGAACAGGTTAGAAATAACCAATTATAGCTATATGTGAGAAACCGAGCTGCGGTGATGGAACAAGAGCAGCCATTATCCACAGTTAATGGAAACAGCCTTGGATCAAGGTCGAGGATAGTCATCGTATGATCGGGATGAACGGGAGTCGAATTCGATTCCCGCACTATGTTTTTTATTTTCATTTCTTGTATTTTGCTTTTCATATTAAGCAATAAAGATAATAATAACCTCAAGCCACTTACAAGTGTATGGGACCTCGGACAGTCCCTAGGCACGCTCCAAGCTGGATGCTTGAGATGACTACTTAGGATGGTAATAAACTCGGATCGCTTACACGTGTATGAGACCTATATTGGTCTTCAGGCACGCTCTGAGTCGGATTTCTAAGATGAATGCTTAAGATTTCTGCTTGTTTTCTTTGATTTGATTTGAATATTTGGATTTTTGACATTGAATGTGATGATTGATATTGATCGCTTTAACTCCCGACCGAAGAGCAGGGACTAGAGTGCAAGGTGCAAGTCCCCTCGTCGAAGAGCGAGTGGATGGATTTGAATGATATTGATCGCATTAAGTCCCAATCGGAGAGCAAGAACCGGAGTGTAAGGTGCAAGTCTCCTAGCCGAAGAGCGAGTGGATGGATTTGTACGATATTGATCGCTTTAAGTCCCGGTCGGAGAGCAGGGATCAGAATGCAAGAAGTTAGTCATCTCACCAGAGAATGAGTGGATGGGCTTATTTTCCATTGAGTCCGCTCATCGGAGAGCGAGTGGATTAGGCTCAACAAGAATTCGGAGCGACCATGGATTTGATTATTGTCCCTAAACGGCAATGGATTTGGTTAACAGTCTAGAGAGACCATCGATATAACTACCGGCCCAGAATGACCACGAATTTAATTAATGATCCGGAGAGACCATGAATTTAACTATCAGCCCTGAACAACAAAGGAATTGATTGACGATATGAAGAGATCGTGCATTGAACTGAACATAAAATGATCTGGAGAGATCGAACCTTAGAACAGATACAGATTTGATAAATGGATTTGAACGCTTTGTAATTAGAGTAGAATTGATAAGTCTCGGATGAACACAGGACCATTTTCATATGCGATGTAATAACTCCGAGTGAAATTGGAATGATGATGATGTATTGACTACACTTAGGCAAAATCTAGAGTCTTAGGCTATAACAGGTCTAGAACGACCAATGAATGGCAAGAGAATCCAAAGGAACATGATGATTCACAATAGCTTGATCGGTTGATAATAAGAAAATTCAACTACTAATGTCCCATTGACCTCAACATTTGTTCTTGAGCAAAGTACACCTTCCATTCCCAAGGCGTGCTTCAGGGGGCAAGTGTTATCCTGCCTTTTGACCAGGCAGTATACGCACAAATTTGATGAGTCAAACTTTAAAGTTATCAAGGCAAGTAGCCCGGAGAGATGATTGCAAAGCCCAAAATTTAAGTACAACCAGAATAGGAAAACCAATACAAGTCTACCCCAAGAACTCAAAGTTCAAAAATGCAACATTTGTTGGATCGGTAATGATCCAACACTATGGATCGGTACCGATTCACGTTTCTCTACCCAATGGAGCCCACTTTTCTCCTACATGCATGTCTTAATCCTAAAAGCCTATTTCTAGTTCCATTTCATTGATTCCATGCAATTCTCTGTCGATCTTTGCAAGCACTTAAAATCAGCAACTCCATTCATCTACCGATCCATCATTGGACTTAGAAATAAATTAATAAATGCAAAAAAGTTTGAAACCACGAAGCTAATCACTAATCGAGCCAAAGCAAGGAGTTAAAAAACGTCCATATAAAGGATTTATTGATTAGTACTGATCAGAGTCCATGGATCAGTACCGATCCATGATCGTTGGTGAGGTGTCCATCCATTTTCCCCGGAGAACAAGTCTTCAGCGTGGAGAACGTGGTAGAGATCTTCAAATGAGATTTTGGGCTTCCTATTACTATAAATAGGAGGTTAGGGGCTCAATTTGAAGGATCATTTTTCTGGCTTGCCAACTTTCTAACATTCTCTTGTAATCTCATTGATTTGTACCGATCTGTAAGAACTTTACTTGAAAAACAACAGTATAATAAAAGAAAACTTGAAGTGGACGTAGGCTGAAGTAAGTCGAACCACTATAAAATCTTGTGCGTTCTATTTCTTACTTATTATTTATTTATTTTCTTTACTTTTTATTCTCTACTCAATCTGTTGGGTGTTTGTGCCATTTTTGGTTCAGATAATATGGACAACCCATCTCACATATAAACATTATATGGATTATCTATCCCTTGTTATATGGACTACCCATCACACATGGTTTATTTATTTGAAATTATGTGGGCTATCCATCAGATTTGGTTTATCTATCTAAAATTATGTGGACTATCCATCACACATGTTTCATTTATTTTAAAATTATGTGGACTATCCATCACACATATCACAGTTTTCATAGGACTAAAATGACCCATCATGAACCATATAGAGACTATCCATCTCATGTATTATGTGGAATATCCATCTCACTTGTCATAATTTTCCTGGGATGACTATAAACCCATCAAATATCACTTTATAATTAGAATATAACATTATTCATCCAAGTGCCCGACCTATGTTTATTAGTATCACTAATTAGGTTGTCGGACCCTTAAACTTATGCAATATCAAAAATAATGCACATTAGTATACCTAATGAAGTTGTCAAACTCATAAAACATATGGCTTGTCAAGCCATCAATATAATAATTCAAAATAGAAAGCTTACAGCATCTGTGCGGTTAAAAATGATATCGAATCTCTATTTGAGATTCGAAAAAAATCTATCTTTATAAGGTGTAAGGCTATACTACTGAAATCATAATGTTATCAACGTTCTTAAAACATAGGCAATCTCGCCTTTAAAACATAACTTTTAGTTTGCATGAAAACAAGGCTTCTCGGTCTGTGAATATTAATTTTGAAATAAATAAATCATTGCATCAGTTACTCTATACTATAGATTACGAAATCAATTACTTACGAGCACAACACTTTCAAAACTATGATATCAAAAATATAGTACTTCGGCCATTATGTCGCAAACAGTTAATATCGAAAATAATGACTTGCGGCATCAATGCCTTAAAACATGTGATATCCACTTCATAAAACTACGGTAACTATGCCACTAATTGAAGGTTGTTAAAAATAAAGACATGCGGCATCAATTTAAAGCATAGGATTCAAAGTTGAAGACTTATAGCATCAATGCCGTGTGAATGGGTTCCAAAAACAAAAGAATAAGGGATGTTGAAATGGTTCTGGCGAGATACGAAATCACTAATGTCGAAATGATGGTATGTCAAAAACTTATATATATATATATATATATATCTTATATATAAAGCAAATACTTAAGGAGGTGAAGCCTTTTTTAAATTGCCAAAATTGCCCTTCGTTTGCTGTAGCAAAATTTGTTTTTATTCACGCTGAGTGTGTTTGTGTCTGTCTTTTTATTCGTATAATACACCACGTTCCACTTTCCTTGCCCCACTTTCCCTGCCCCCACTTTCTATTCTAAGTCGGTTCTCAACTTTATTCGTCTCTTTGCCATACATCATCACTTCCACAGCCCTAACCTCCATAGCAGCAAAAATCAAACTAACCAACACATTGATATACCTAATTAGCAATTCAAAATGCCAGTTCCACATGATTTTTATTCTCCACCGATATTCGGCACTCTCATGAAGATGTTCGAAGTATTAGAGTCCGAGAAAGAAAGCGAGAAGGTATGAAACAATTGGATACGATATGATTCGGTTTGGTAAAAAATTAATTTCTGAATGTAATTATACTTTTGAGGTTTCTTCCCAAGTTTTTTTTGTAGGTGTCAGTCCATTTTCATAGTAGATGAAATGAGAGAGATGCTATTTATGATTTGACGAGTTGGAGATGATGACTAGGTCAGTTGAATTATTATATTGGAAAGCTATTCATCTACTATCAATGGTATAATATTTACGTCCCGACCTCTTCTTTTTCTGAAATAATATGTTTACATCCGGATCAAATTAAATGAATTTTTAAATTAGTTTGCTAGACTTAAATACATCACTAGAATTCATCTATTATACTAATTTACTACCAATGATGGTCATCAAAATAATTTAAGAAATTTGATACCATATAAGAGACTATCGTATGAATTGAATATGTATACCTTTTGTGGTAAGTTTAATTTTTGGCATGCATTGGTCCTAAGGTTACTGTTTTTTTAAAATGTACTGACATTTTATTACTTAGTTTTAAGTAATGTTGTTTTGGAGTTTAATTTTTTAAATAAAATATTCATAATTCAAGTACTATTGGTAAATTCTATCACAGAACCAACTGATTTTCCAAAAAGAAACCATCAATATTAAATGCTATGGGACCATTCCTTCAATTTTGGTCGTATAGAAGATAATTTCATGTTGATCTTACCTCCTACAAGTTTGGCAATTATATAACTTTCTATTAAGCAATAACATTTTACAGTTTGAACAATCACATCTTCTACAATTAATTGATTACAGTTATTAACCTTATTAAGCAATTAAACCATTAGTTAGAATTAAATAATTTATCAAAAAAATAATTAATATTGATCCTCCATTTGTTTTCGTTCATAATATAAAAAACTGCAAGATGGAATCAGGACTTACTGAAGGATAAATGAGTTTCAAAGAGAAAATTTTGTTTTCATTTTTATTATAATATAGTTCAACATCCTCAACTTATTTGAATTCATATTTAGTGAGGTAGTACTAAATTATAGATATATTCTGTTGTAAGACTAGACAATAGTTAATGTGGCATGCAACAACATTATCAGAAACTTCATGAAATTATTCATCTATCTTTCATAGTTTAGTAAGTATACTCACATGTTAGGACTTATCAACTAATTTTCTTCATCAACATGATTACCTTGGTTTGCTCTCAAACTCAGACTTCTAAAAAACTAATTCTTCATTCCATATTGAACCTCTTTTACCATCATGTTGTACATAAAAATTCTTTTCCATTTACACATTGTACAATCAAATAGTAGATATAACATTTTTTTCGCCCATATTAATTTAAGGACGTTTGACTATTACTTTGGAATTTTAAGGAGATTTATAAAACAAAAGGACTGCATGATTAAGCTAACATTATTTTTTTGGCTTTTGTTACTGAAATTTTATAATATTAAACTTTACATATAAGCAAAGCTAAAAGTGACAGTCTCATAAGGCTGTTTTCAGATGAAGATTTGATTTTTATGATTATCTGAATCAAAACATTGGAACTTAAGCTATTTTTTCCCCATGTTATGCATTTTGTAACACAATTGTTTAACTCTATATTATTCATTTATGTTGTTGAGATTTTTAATTCATTCGTGTTTTGTTTACAATATTTGAAGGTGATCTTGCCTACATCTGATCATCAAAGTAGCAAAATGAATGAAAGATATTTAATAAATTCATGAAGTTAAAAAGTTATCAAGTTACAATCTTTTGAAAAAGTATAATAGAAATACAATTTTCAATAAGTATAGAAGTTTAAACAGCTGTTTAAAGTGGGGAAAATGGTATCTTAATATATAATCAAATGAAAACTACTAAATACATGGTTTGTTATTTCAGATTAATTATTTTGGTAATAATGGACACTATATTTTATAAACATATTGACTACAAATTTATTTATTTATAGAATGTAACCTTAGGCCAGGTAGATGTAAGCTCTTTGATTTTTCAACTAATGCACTTTTCCTATACTGATATTCAACAGGTTGATCATCTCTTTGCTATAATAGAATTTGATCAAATTGTATGTATTTTTCCAACTACTTATTACCACACTAATCTGAATAAGTCAAAGACAGTCTGACTTAGCATGGTTAAAACTGTTAAGTGGTCAACCATCCTGCTCAGAAATGATTCATTAAATCATAACAAATAAATAAATCGTAACAGGAAACAATGTTGTAGATTTATTAAATTCGTATACATTACACACACACACACTCAATAATTGTTATGAGTATTTTTGGTTTCTGAAGTCTCTCAACATGACTGTGATGCCAAACATTAAGAAGTTGTTATTGTTAGGCCATAGTTTGTAATTTAGGCCGTAGGAAATTTTTATGAAACTTGATACTAATCTATTTAATTATTATTTAAATTCCTTTTAGTAATGGATATCATTTAAAGTGCAAATCTATTCTATTATATAAGAAGTTGGATATGTTATCCATGTTTATCTCAAACCTCCTTTCATTTCATTTGAATACTTGATTCTCAGAGTTTTCAGTATAAAGTTTACAATTCCCTCCCTCTTTTAAAATTTTATCACACATCTACTTTTAACACAAGTGTTAAATGTAAAATGCCCTAAGACATTAATGTTGGCGAAGATCAATCCTGTTTCCAACATCAACCTGTTTCCAACATCGACCCCACATCATCAAATACCTAATATCCAATTATAGACCCTATATATGAGCTGATTTCTCTATAGCAATTTTCCACCTCTTCTCCGTGTTCGGTTAAATCTTCAGGTATTTGTCCCCTATCCTATATTGGAGCTGTATTTGACAGAAACACGTAAAAGATGTAGATAAATAAAGCTTATGTTAAATCTTGACTTGGTATATTTCTTACTTGCTACTTTATTGTAAAACGACTGTTAAACTCAACATATTTTCCCAAATATTTTTAAATTTAAATATTCAGTTCACTGTCTATTTAGCTTCATTCAAAACGATAATTCATGTAAATAGATGAAGGTGCATAAATTATCTGAAATTAAGATAATATTGTAGCCAGTTCTAATAGCATTTAATTTTTGGAGCCTACCAATTTTGCTGCAACTTACAGTGAATTTTCTCTAGACTTTAGTTTTGTGGACGCTTCATTATTATCGTGTTTGATTTTTGGTTCTTGGTTGTAGTTTCAATCCACAATAAAACTTAGTGCATGTTCTACAATCTATGGTCTCTAATTATCTTATATAACCTTATATTACTATGAGCGAATGTAAAGATATTGATTGCATACAACAAGAAAATAATTTCTCACTGCCTATATTTTTCACCATTTTCCTATCTCTTCTCTTCCAATTTTTGTTCATAAAACCCACAAATTCATTACTTTTTTTTGAAAAAGTAATCAAGCATAAGTAAAGCAACAAATGATGAAGTTAGAATTGAGGTTACTCATGGAAAAAGGCGTACCAAAGTGCAAGTAAAAGTGACTTGATTTATTACTTGAACAATATACTATGGTACTAAAGTGTTTGACCCCATGCATACATTTGTTTTTAGATTTTTTTTATGGCTAACTTTATCCAGTTTCTGCTTGAAACATTATTGTATTTTGTTTGCAGTGGTAGATGTTGACAGCCATGGTCACAAAGAAACTGGCGATGGGTGCTAAAAGTGGCAGATTTGATAAGTAAGCATGAGTTTGATTAAATATCTTTGTTTTGTATGTTTGTCCTTTATTTTCTTTGGTGTGCGATCATATGAACAATAATTGGATCTTTATGAAATAGGTACAATTCATATCTGTATTTTTTTAAAAGCTTGACCAAGATGTTCATTAGTTGATTTACGTTTTTAGCTTTTTGTTCCTTTTAACATTTATACAAAGAAGCTAAAGTCATTAGACTCATGGCCAGAAGAAAAATATTTATATTTTTACTGATAGTATTATGATTAATTTAGAGATCAACAGTATGTCTCCAATTTGATTCTTATAGTGGTTTTTCTAATGACCTACCTATGAAAGCCACTACGTACATACCATGGCAATGATTCTAATATGCTTTTAACTTTTCTAGGTTACTATCACTTTTTCTACACATGAGTAGGCCGATGGACTGCGAACAAGGTTCTCTTGATGATATAAGGCTCCCATGGCCTTCAAAACCTTTGTCTAACGTCATATCTCTAACCACTTGAGTTAGAGATCCTTGACCGAAATGTGACCTTTATTGAGGACAAGAACATTCTCTATATATTAATATATTTATTTTTACTTTTGACCGTTTGTATGAGCATGCAAGGATAATTCCTAATTCCGTACGTTTATTACTTTTCTTTTTGTCCACATAAGGTAGGTCTGATATAAAGCTTCTTTTCATGTTTGATACAAACATTTCATTTACATGCCCATCGACCGTGGATGTATTCTGAAAGTTAATATCCAAAACATGCAACTTTACGAGTATGTCAAAGTCATTTTATAAAATTCAATGTACCTCACACACATGTTTCTTAACACCAGTTCCTTCTGCGCACGTGCATCGCACGTGCCAACCTACTCGTATATATAACTTCAACCTGAACAGATTCATCCCATACAACCATAACTTGATCTTGTATGCATTTATCCACATTGGTGTCGAATTTATAGCGGCAACATGGACATCGCCCTCATCAAGCATCTGACATTCTAACATACGACATGGCAGTACCATAGTGAATATGGAAAGTATTTTATTTCTGTATAAAGAAATTTCTTTTCACTAACCTTAATCCCTTGTTAGTCTCTATGGTTAAAAACAAACTTTATCAATTTCTTTTCAGAAAGACCGTTACAAGTCATTTTTATTTTTCCAAATCCATTTCAAAACCCGCTAATTAGTATTATTACTTATTACTAATTATAAGCTTTTCTAGCTTATTAAATTCATAGAAAACCATATCCTTTTGGAAAAATCCCCAAAAATCACTAAAAATCAGAATTCACATATTCTTTAATATATAAAAATTTCGATGCCAAATTTTTTAATTTACTATTTTTAATAATTAAAACCCGAAATAAATGTAGTTTCCTCCCGAGGAAATTTGTAAAATATTCATATGGTCTTGAAAAATTATAAAATTAAAAACCTATCGACAAAATAACGTGTTACATAACATACTAGAAAATCAAATGAATTGGAGGTCAAAAACTTATGATTTAACTTTAAAGCCTATCATAATAATTCCATAAATTTTTCAATAATCATTATCCTATCCAAACAGTGATCAAACATCCATAACATGGCAAAACAATCAAGGTCAATTCGAAAATTGGCCATAACTGAATTCAAACATAAATAGTAGAGATGGTCAATTATTCTTCACCTTAGATTGGATAGAAGATTGAGATTTGATGAAGATTGATTTTCCTAAAGCTTTTTCCCTTGAATCCCTTTAGTTTTCCCTTCTTTCTTCCTTGATTACAGTTGGCCTCTCTATTTTCTTTAGATTGTTTTGGGGATGTAAAATGACAATGAATGAGAGGGGGATGGTTTAAGGGAAGAAATAAAGCTCTATTCCTAATGTGCCCTTCTTATTAATTCTTTTTTTCTTCTAAGTTTAAAACAATCTTATCAATTGATTCATTAAGACATGACTTTATTTAATCATCAAGTCTCATCCTTCTTATTCCATTACATTATTCTATTTAATCTATCCAATTAAATCTCCGGAATAATGTTAAAGTAAAATTAGGGGTGTTACAAGAGCAATCCACAATTATAAATGAATATAAAACAGGTGTTTGGCATATGCACTAAACATCTAGAGGAATAAAAAGTACAAGAGTTTGACATACATACCAAAGATATTAAATACAAAACTAGTACTCCTCTGAAGAGGAAGATCCACTACCATCCTCCGAAGAATTCGGCCCAATAACATGATAACAATCAGAAAAAGGTGATGCTAATTTAGGAACAAAATCCACAAAATCAGGGCTGCAAAGATATTTTCTATCCCATGAACCATCCGCTAATACAATCTTATTTAGTTCTCTAGTATGACTAAGAACAGAAAGGTCAGGCCCTCTCCCTCAACATGATAATATAATCGCCTTTCTTTCTCATCACCACCCACATACTTAAAAATACTTAAAAAAGAAGTTGTTACCTTTAGGATCATATCTCATTTCCGTACACCCATGGATCCAAGCTTGCACAGATGAGGCCCAAATGATCTCATCAGGTGGAATAATTTCCTTTAAATTCTCTTCAACTACAATAACGGGGACATCAACATCATCAACTAAGGAAACCGAAGGCACATCCCAAGAAGGAGCAACAACAATAGCAGGGCTTGGAGGCACAAACTGGGGGAGAAACACATCAATAACAGGACGAACCTTCGGGACCCATTTTATGACCGGAGGTCGAGGGAATGGGATCCTATCAGACAATGAAATAGGAGCATCTACGGACCAAAGAGAAAAAGTTTCAAAAAGGTGACCAAAAGAGTGACAAGACGTGCATATATAAAGTTTCCAACTATAGTGGACGTCAACGTCAGCAATGTGCCATTCCGCAATATGAACAGATATCTTAGAAGGCAAAGGCTTATTAAGGGATATTTCAATTAGAGCCTAGGCATGTACAAGCTGTTATGAGCTATTGTGTTAGCATCAAAACATCTAAGATGACCAACAACATTAACTAACCAATTCAGGCCAACCATATGTTGCAACACAAATGGTATATGCATAAAATGTACCCAGACTGGAATAGATAGTATTTGGTCCTTAGCTTTATCAACCATCGAACTCCAAGTGCTGATAAAGAAGGGTTGACAGCAATAATGGAAGGAATCGCCTCAAGAACACGGAGCCTTTCATCTTTCTTGGAGAACTTGAAGAAGAATAGAGGGTTATCGAAGTTGACCCGAAGTCCACCCTTAAGCTTACAAAGTTGTCTACAGTGATCTTTGACATCCTGATATGGCGGATTGGAATTAAGGAAAAGTCTCACTAAATACTCCGACCAAGATTTAGCACTGGCTTCTAGGACTTCAACTGGAGGAACCATAGCACCCTCAATCTCCTCAATAACAAAAGAGCGAGGAACATAATCACCAGCATTTCCAGGCATTGCAATAAATAAGGAGGACCACTTGAGGTCGAATTTTATAGATTCAGTGGCACACATAACATCTAACTTATGCAAAACACCAATACCTAGGCCTATTTCATTATAGGAATTCAAACAAGCACCTTGCATGCATTCAACATATTGAACTTTATCAAACCCAACCTCTGCGCTTACGTCCTTCAGCCTAATCTTCTCACTCATAACCATATTACGATTATCAATAGCCTACAAACGACCACCTACGGATGAGTAAGCCAACAATGGAGGGATAGGAGAAACCATACATTCACGTGACACAGCAGCAGGGACACCCGATATAGGCGGGCAAGATGGATAGATTACAAGTAAGGACGTTTCAAGAGAAAGCATAAGATTTTCCAACATACTGAATGAATTCGTAGATACAATTGGAGCCTCTAAATAAACTGGCGATGCTGTAGGAGACAAGCGAGATGAAGAAGCTAAACCTAGAGAAGGAAAAATACCAACAGAAATCACTAGAGTGGGCGGAGGCGAGAGAGATTGGCCTAAATTGAAGCAGCATTGAAGGAGCGACCAGATCTCGTGACAGAGGGATTAACAATAGACAGCTGCAACGTTTGCTAGGGGAAGAAGAAACGAAGGGAAGCGGGCGACATGAGAGGAAACGTAGGAAAAGAGATGAGAGAAGGAATAGTCGATGGGATAGGCGATTAGGTTATAGGTTAGCTAAAGCTAATTACGGATATGAATATGTTTTGTATACATTTTAAATACATATTGGTAGTATATTTGACTTTAATTATTATAGTAAAATAAATATAAAGAATATTAAAATTAATAATGATGTTTAAAAAATTATAACACATTCATATCAAATTAAATATAGACGAATAAGATTTTATATATATATATATATATATATATATATATATATATATATATATATGTGCTTGGTTTTAAAAATTAGATCAAATTAGCATTATTAGGTAATGTAACCATTTAATGTGATTTAAACATATATGTGTGTGTTTTAGGGAGATAACATATGCATATATAAACTTGCTCTACAAATGATCACATGATATATAAGACATAAACGTAAAATAAGAATATACGTTTTGAAGATCATCCATTGAATGCATCTTGTTTGATGAGATGTCCTAGATTTAGCTTGAATCCAACAATGGACCTTACAATAGCCTAGAGTACCACTTGAATTAGATTTAATTTAATGCATATTGGCTAAAGGAATACATGGCAATGGAAGGTAGGGTGCTTGGGTATGGCGGGTAATAAGGGGTGGGTTTCAAGAATAAAGAAATGAGAGGATGGCTTGGTTTAAATAGAGGAGGAAAAGGAGGAGACAACTCTTCCTTTGACCCTTTCTTCTCTTACCAATTCTTAGGTCCAGATCTAGAATTCAAACCAAAAAATATCATCGTCCCTCTAAAGTCCTGGCCAGCCAAATCATAGGCTATATGGGCCAATAAAAACTCTAAACAAGTTCAGTAATTAATATCATTTAAATCGTATTTAAATGCGTATTGATATAGCATATTGATATGTATATATACCTTTATATATGCGCCCAATTAATTACTAATGGTAGCTAGAAAATAATAATAGCACCCCAATACATCAAACAAGTAATATCTCATAAATTTTACTTAATTTGTAAAAATCATAAATCAATTATATCATGTAGTATGTTGTAGAAATCAACAACACGGTTTTGCGACTCATAGGTGTAAATTCAATAAGCAAATAATATTGAACAATTTGAAGATTAACATTCATATGTCACCTTAACTAGTGGTATGATACTTTAGTCAAATTTATCACTGATAAATCTTCATTTGTATAGTCTAATTTTATAATTTAAGTGGTACCTTTTATTAACGATTGTTTATAGCGATTCTATTCATCAACCATATATTACTTTAGGATTTATGGAATTTGGTTTTGGAAAAAATTCAAATATCACCCATATTTAACTTGGTTACTCCATAAACAAATTCATTAGTTCAATAATAACATTTATTGTTAATCGTACTACCCTGGCCATAGATATTGACTTTGATTTAATTACCGATGAATATGATGTTAAACTTTTACAACTAAATAGATCAATTCTCTATTAAATGGTATTTCACTTCCAATGCTTCAACTTAAACCCAACTACAGCTACTCGATGGTTGCTATGCCAAGATTTAACTATAATCAAAGTGGAGTATCCACACGGAAGCTCAACAATATTCCCAAGTCGAGAGAACTATGTAACATCATCACTTTGAGATTTCCAATTAGACCTTAGTCGTTATTAACCAACATAAAACTCATGTGAGTCATTCCATGGTTATCCAATGACTATGAGTACATAACCCATTTGTAATGTCTATTATTTTACACATCAGAGGATCGTAAATTATTATTTCTAAATCCAAATTGGGTTATATGACACTATAACTTAAGGGAATGTTTAGTAGTGACATCCATTACCCTTAGTAATTTATTGGACGATTTTAACCTTGAAAACTTGTAAAGTAAATAAATTTTGATAGGATGTGAATTAGGGGTTGAAACCACTTCCATTGGAAAGATATGATGGTTTCTCTTTCCATAGAGTGGTCATAAGAGCTTTTTGGACTTAATGTTTAAGAGATATGGTCATTAAAATTTAAGATGGTTCTTTGATAGTTTAATCAGTAATTAATGAAGTTTGGGTTATGCCCAAAGGCCCATTTATGGATTAGAGCCAAGTAGGGCTGATGGGACATCTCCCTAGTCATTACACATTCCTAAAAACAGTTAGAAAGCACCAATAATCTTCTCTAAGCCAAAATGCAACCTCAACTCTTATTTTAATAAGTCAAATCATGTCATTAGAGGGTAATTAGCATGCAGAATTAAAGATTTACTATTTGGGCCATCTTGGGATTCATGAATTCACTGTTTAACCTCGGATTTACTTTGGATTAGTGCCTGATTTGATCTAGGTAAGTAGGTTTACACTTCCCACTATTCAATGTTAGTTGATATAGTAAAAATGATGTTTTTTAAATGGTTTTAAATGTTAAAAGAATTTTCAAATGTAGACCTGACCTTAATAACACTTTTAAAATGGTTTTAAAATGACAAATGTGTATATTGACTCTTTTTAGGCTATTTTTTCATACCACTTGACATTTATATTTATGGTTAGATTAGGATAATATAAATGTTTGAATTGTGTTTGTATTGCTTCTACATGATGCTTGGATGCTATGTGGTGTTTGTGTAAAGTTGTTTGCTTGTATTTTAATTTGTTTGGGTATTGTTAGAGAGATTTTTCATTTAACTAACATTCGGAAGTTTTCAGAAGTTTATTCCGAGAGGATGCAAGAAAATAAAGTAAGCGCCGAAACTATGTAGGAAGTAAGTGCCGAAAGGTAAAGAGACGTAAGGTTTATAGTGGTTTGAGACTGGGATCCCTATATCCACGTTCAAGATTCTATCGTGAGTTTTTATTCCTAACCTTGGTGTATTACAATTGATATTAAATCCTCCATTAATGATCTTTTTCATTTTACTAAAGCTTTCTAAAAGAAGTAAGGAATATTGAATAATTGCAGAATATCCAGGATGTAGCCCTTTATTTATAGTAGATATAAGGTTCTTCAATTGGTGCAGGGGATTTAACTTGGATAGATGACCTGGCTTGTTATAAGTGGCTCTGATCCAAACACTTGTCATCATCCGGTTGAAAGCATTTTGACACGAATAGCTGATGTGGCGCTTTTATGCTCTTTTGATTCCTTTCGTCTATCTCAATCTCGGATCTTGGTTTGGGCTATTTGAGTCGTTGATTGTCGAGATTTGTTGGAATGATGCTGCTCTCAGCAGTTGCTGCTCTTGAGTAAGCCTCTTGCTTTATTTGGACAATAGTCTCGGTCTTTGTTGTTGCCTTAATTCACATTCTCGGCCTACATGCTCTCGTGTACCGAGTCTGGTTTTTGAGCTCTCGATGGAAACTAAGCGATAGGTCTCGGAACTACAAGCCAAGGGACTCACTTTTCGTAATTTGTACTTTGTGGAAATTATGGTATAACAAATGTCCCCAAAGCTCACCTTATATGGCCGATATAAGGTGGATTTTGAAAAGAATAGAGCTATATCATGTTTAGTACTTGGCTTGTTTGTTCCGTTCCCATTATAAAGTCGATTCTAAGCTTTTAGGTAGAGTAGGATTCTGAGAACTCTCTAAAGCATTGCTTTACCGGGATGACTTTGTGATGGTATGGCCTTGTTTTGAAAATAATTTAAAATCTAACCTCATTTATAGGATTTCGAAAATAACTTGAAATCTAACCTTATCTAGAGGGTTTCGATAACATTAAATCTAACCCGATCTAGAGGATTTCAAAAGATAACTTGAAATCTAATCTCATTTAGAGGGTTTCGAAAATGTAATGACCCTAATTTTGACTAACATTATTCAGAATACTTAATTGGATAAATAAAATAATGTAGACAGTTAAGAGATTGAGATTTGTTAATTAAGAAGGAGCCATGCCTTAATGAATGTATTAGCAAAATAGAATTAAAAATAAGTAAGAAGGAGGAATATAGTAAGGGTAAAATGGGAATAGCCTTTATTCCAATACCCTAAACCCTTCCATTCTCCATTCCTTATTCATTTTAACTTTTAAAAAACAAAATTAAAACCCTACACAAACTTGGTCGGCCACCATTAAGGGAATTCAAGGACAAGGAAAGCAAGGATTCAAGTAGAAAGCTCAAGCAAATCAATTTAAGGGCAAATCTCAACCTTCTTAACACAAAGCCAAGATGAATAATTAGTTTACATCTCTATTTTTGATGAATAGTTTCAGTTTAAAGAGTAAATCTGTTTATTTTTGCAAGTATATGCCATGTTATAGTGATTTAATGATTATATGTTGTAGTTGATGATTTATACGGTTTCATATGGATTTTATGACATGTTTAGATTAGAAAACCTATTAAATGACATCCAAATGAGTTGCGTTTTTGATATATGGTCAAGAACATTATTTTAGAAGCGGGTTTCAAGTATCATAATTTTCTAAGTGATTATGGATGTATTATGAATTTTCTATGAGAGGAAATAGTTAATGTTGGGTTTAAATTATTTAAGGCAATTAAACATTGTTTTTGGGTCTGAAATTTATATACGTTAGAAGCATATTTAAATTGAATTACAATGAATTTTGATGATTTTTTCTAAGTGTTTTACTATGGTTATCAAATTATTTAAGTTAGAGTACTTAAATGTTTTAAATGTTTTGTTAAAGGGAATGGCTTATTTGTTAAAATGATTTCAATTATTAATTATTGAATTCGGCAGCCTTTTTATAAAAGAATTTTGATAACGAATTGGCAACCAATCATATTTTGACAACTTAGGAAAGTTTACTAAAATGGAATTACTTGGGAAGGAAAAAATTCAGTTTTGTTTTGAATTACAACTTCGACACTTCCATTGCTTGCTTCCATCACTATGCCTAGTAGTCCTTTGCGCCCGTTCGAAACCAATGCACATGGTATCAAGCAATTGATACGTAGTGTAATGGAGAAAGACGGAAGGGACTGTGTCGAAGGCATGCTTTCGAAGGGGTTGAAGCCATTTTTATATGCTTTCGAATCCATTACTTGCCTTTGTTTTCAAAGAAGCTTTCAAAAAAGTTGCCGCTTTTGAACTCATTCCATATCTAGCTGCCGCATTCATACCTTTCAAATTAATTAAGGGCTACTTTTCTTTATAGTCTTATAACAATGTATTCGAATGGAAGGCTTTTGTTTCCTTAACATTGATGCCGCCTTCCCGATGCTTTCAAAAGAGTTGTTTTAGCCACTTTTAATAATGGTTTCGGAGGCAATCTTCTTTGGGAATCTACCCATCTTTCTAATATTCTTTGCTTTGCCCAGTGATGAAATTAAATAATTTTTGTGAGGAAAAATCATTTTTTTGTTGACTTAGTAATTGCTATGAGGCAAAATCATTTGCTTGACGAAATTAAGTAATTGCGAAATTATTTGCTTAACGAAATTAAGTAGCTTCCGTTGAGACAAAATCATCTGCTTGGTGAAATTAAGTAGTTGTCATTAAGGCAAAATTAAGTAGTTATCGTTGATGAGGTACATCCGACACATGGAGGTGCTGGGTGAGTCTGTCGAGGTTATAGGATGGTGTGTTCCCTCATATCTCATAGATTTGGCAGCATTATGGTTTAGACAACTGGGAAATGGTTCCATTATCATATGGGTTGAGTTAGTGAATCGATTCGTGATACAACTCCGGGTCCATATTTCATAACCCAAAAATGTAATGACACTATCAAGTATAAAGCAGAGAGCCGGAAAGACCCTCAGGAGTTTTCAGACAAGGTTCATTGTGGCGGCAGTTGCGGTCGATAAGCCGGATCCATTAATTGGTTTGATGGCAGCAGTTTTGGGAATAGCCAGTAAGACGGATTTTAAGGTTGCTTTGGAATGGGATTTTATGATGGATCTCGTAGAATTTTATCATGAGGCCCAGAGATACCTGTCTTAGGAGGACGTTGAGGCTGATTAGGAAGAGATTAGTGATGTAAATGATAGAGGACCATCCGGAGAAGGATCCAGCAAAGGCAAAGGAAAAAAGATAGATGATGGCTTTGAGGAATCAAAGCGGCAAAGAAGGGAACCGAAATTCTTTTCTTACACGGAATTGAATGAAACCCTAGAGCGGATTTATCTGGATACCATGGAAAGAATCCCTATCAGAAGCCAGCAAAGAGGGAGCCTACAGAGTGTGAAATGGCATATGGAAAATACTACTGTTAGATAAATTTTTCATCTAACTAACACCTCGAAGTTTTCGAAAGTTTGTTCTGAGAGGATGCAAGAAAATAAATTAAGCGTCGAAACTATGTAGGAAGTAAGTGCTGAAAGATAAATAGATGCAAGGTTTATAGTGGTTCAGGACCGAGATCCCTACGTCCATTTTGAAGATTCTACCATGAACATTTATTCCTCAACTTGGTGTACAAGTACATCAGATATTAAGTCTGCCATTAATGATCTTTTTACTAAAGCTTTCTAAAAGAAGTGAGGAATATTTAATGATTGCAGAATATCCAAGAATTGTTTTTCCAGCCCCTTTCTAGTAGTATGTGGCCCTCTATTTATAGCAGATTCAAGGTTCTTCCATTATTGCAGGGGCTTTAACTCGGATTGATGACTTGGCTTGCTATAAATGGCTCTGATCCAAACACTTTTCATCATCTGCTTGAAAGCATTTTGACACGTATAGCCGATGTGGCACTTTTATGTATAGTTCCTTTGATTCCTTTTGTCATTCTCGACCGTTAATCTGGGTTTGGGCTATTTGAGCCGTTGATTGTTCAGATTTGTTAGAATGCTACTGCTCCTAGTAGTCGTTGCTCCTGGCTAAGCCCTTTGCTTTATTTGGATAGTAATCTCAGTCTTTGTTGTTGCCTTAATTCACATTCCTGGCCAATGCACTCTCGTGTATAGAGTCCAGTTTTTGAGCTCTCGATGGAAACTAAACGATGGGTCTTGGAACTACAAGCCAAGGGATTCTCTTTTCGTAATTTGTACTTCGTGGAAATTATGGTGTAGCACATGCCCCTCACGGTTCTCCTTATATGGCCGATATGAGGTGGACTTTAGAAAGAATAGAGTTATGTCATAGTACTTGCCTTGTTTGTTCCATTCCCATTACAAAGTCGATCCTGAGCATTTAGGTAGAGTTGGATTCTGAGAACTCTCTAAAGCATTGCTTTATCCGGATGACTTTGTGATGATTTGATCTTGTTTCAAAACTAAATTAAAATTTAACCTCATTTAGAGGATTTCAAACATGATTTGAAATCTAAACCTCATCCAAAGGGTTTTGAAAATAACTTGAAATCTAACCACATGTAGAGGATTTCAAAAAATAACTTAAAATCTAACCTTATCTAGTGGGATTCGAAAATAACTTGAAATCTAACCTCATCTAGAGGATTTCAAAACATAACTTGAAATCTAACCTCATATAGAGGGTTTCGAAAAATAACTTGAAATCTAACCTCATTTGGAGGATTTCAAAAAATAACTTGAAATCTAACCTCATCTAGAGGGTTTCGAAAATAACTTGAAATCTAACCTCATCTAGAGGGTTTCGAAAATAACTTAAAATCTAACCTCATCTAGAGGATTTCAAAAAATAACTTAAAATGAGTACCTAGAGGCAAAAATACTCTAATACCATGATCCAGTCATCTAAACTTGGTCTCACATGGGTATCGGACTTTAGAAAACTACTAGTGGCGGTATAATACCTATATTTTGCACGCAGTTGATGTGACTAACTATACAACACTGTGCATGGTACTTCTGATCATGGCTCACTCTTTGCATGACATGATTTGGCCATGGCTCACTCTTTTCACAATGCCGTGGTTGTGACTCACTTGGAGCATTCGACACGGTCGATATCCGGTGACTCACTCTTTACATGACGACATCGGCCGTGGCTCACCAGTTACACGACACTATTGGTCGTGGCTCACTCTTTACATGACACTATTGGCCGCGGCTCACTATCATTGAGGATCTACCCAACGCATGGTTCTGTGTAACCATGATTTACTATTATTGGGAATCTACCCACTACTCTGACTTTCTTGGGAATCTACCCACTACTCTGACTTTCTTGGGAATCTACCCATCTTTCTAACATTCTCGGGAATCTACCCAATGCATGATACTACTTGACCATGTCTTACTATATTGGAAATCTACCCAATTTTCTAATCTTCTTTGAGAATCTACCCATATTTCTAACATTCTCGGGAATATACACGATGCATGGAACAACTGGACCATGGCTCGCTATATTGGGAATCTACCCAATTTTCTAATCTTCTTTGAGAATCTACCCATCTTTCTAATATTTTTTGCTTTGCCTAATGACAAAATTAAATAACTATTGTGAGGCGAAATCATTTTCTCGGTGGAACTCAGTAATTGCCATGAGGCAAAATCATTTACTTAATGAAATTAAGTAGTTGTTATTGATGTGAAATTATTTGCTTAACGAAATTAAGTAATTGCCATTGAGGAAAAATCATCTACTTGGCGAAATTAAGTAGTTATTGTTGAAGCAAAATCATTTTCTTAGTGAAATTAAATAGTTGTCGTCGAGGCGAAATAATTTGCTTGGCTGGTGGCAAAAGTATGGCTTTGAAATTCACATGATGACACTTGATCAAAGCTATATCATGACTAAAATAATTTGATGTACTTCTGAAAGTTACGTGACATTGCTTAATCACAGTAATTATCATGACTAAAATGTTTTGATGCAATGTCTGGAAGTTTCACGCTATTGCTTGATCACGATAATAATCATAACTAAAATATTTTGATGCAATGTCTGAAAGTTGCATGATATTGCTTGATCGGGCAATAACCACGACTAAAGTGTTTTGATGCAAAGTTTGAAAGTTGCATGATATTGCTTGATCACGGTAATAATCATGACTACAATGTTTTGATATAATGTCCAAAAGTTGCATGATATTGCTTGATCACGGCAATAATCACGACTAAAGCGTTTTGATGCAATGTTTGAAATGCTTAAGCCTTAAGAAAATTGAAGTCTTGTATGACATACTAAAGGCATAGCTAAGATATCGGTTATTACCTCAAACTTGTGGACAAAACTTTTATTCATGTAATAGCTAAGATATCTCAGATTCTCGGCACTCCAAGTCTAAGGTATTATGTTGCCTTCTGGTATTTTTAATCTATGTGTTCCTGGGGGTATGATGTTGTGAATTATCAAGGGGCCTTCCCAATTTGGACCGAGAGGTCCATCTGTTGGATCCTTTGTATTGAGCATTATCTTTCGGAGGATGAGGTCTCCCCTCTCAAACTTCCTTTTGAACTCTTTGGTTGTAGTATCGGGTCATCTTTCATATGTATTATGTTTTTCTTAAAGCGGCTTGGTCTCAAAGCTCGGATAACAATCCAATGACTACTCTTGGAGTTCTACGCGCTGCTATGTGTTACAATAATGCCTTCGGTAGGAGGCAATCTCTAATTCAGCCGGGAGCCTGGCTTCAAATCCATAAGCTAAGAAGAAAGGAGTATGTTTCGTTGAAGTCTTGGAGCTATTCCTATAAGCCCATAGAATGAAAGATAATTCATCTACCCAATTTCCCTTTGCTTTGTTTAATCTCTTCTTCAAACAAGCTTTAATGGTCTTGTTGGCTGCTTCTACAACCCCATTAGCTTATGGGTGTGCCACCATGGAAAAGCTCTTGATGATACCATGATCTCAGCAATATTCTGCAAATTCTCTGCTTTCGAATTGAGTGTCATTATCTGTAATGATCTTATAAGGAAGACCGAATCTACATACGATGTTCTTCATCAAAAGCTTAATTACCTAATGGGAGGTTATGGTAGCTAATAGTTCGGCTTCAACCCACTTTGTAAAGTAGTCAATTGCTACTATGGCATATTTCGCCCCCCCCTTTGCAGTCGAAAGGGGTCCAATAAGATCAATGCCCCAGATATCGAATAGCCAAGTACTCATCATTAAGGTAAGTACACTAGGGGGTGCTCTCGGCACCTTTGCACAAAACTGGCATTTGTCACATGTTCATGCATAGTCTAACTCATCTTGATTTAGTATTGGCCAATAGAAGCCCTATCTAAGTTTCTTTTTCCTTAACTTTTTCCCACCGCATCGGTCTCCACAAATTCCGTCCTGAGCTTATTGTAATAATTGATGTTCTTCCGAGGTCGTCACACACCGAGAGTATGGGGTTAATAATACCCTTCTATAGAGTATTCCATATATAATACTGAATCTTGGAGCATTATATTTGATTCATCTTGCCTCGGTGGCATCTGAGGGTAGAATGTCTTTGGTTAGATATCGGATATATGGCGATATCCAGTTTTCTTCAAATATCACTAGCATTGTGGCTTTATCTCGGATAGCTTGAGCTCGCGTTTTAACTAATACTTTCTCTAGTACTTGCATGCTGGGTTTTTCCAAGATCTCAATGGGATGAAATCAAACTCTCTTACATCTCCCGAGCTTGCATATTTTGCTAATGCACGGCCCTAGCATTTCGATCCCTTGGAATACTGTCAATGTGATAGCCCCCGAAAGCTTCAAGTAACTACTTTACCTGTTTAACATAGAGAGCTAACCTTGGATCTTGAACCTGGTAGTGGCCAAGAACTTGATTAACAACTATCTAAGAGTCATTGTATATTCGAATTTTCGAAATTTAGATGGAAATAGCGATTCATAACCCCGCAATCAAGGATTCGTATTTAGGTGCATTATTGGTTGCCGAGAAAGTGATCTTGATTGCATAGTAAATCAGATGGTTATCCGGAGTTACCAAGCTATAGCCGGCACCTGCCCCTTGTTAGTCTGAGGCTCCATCTACATAAAATTGCCAAGATAGCTGTTTATCCTTGCTGTTTTCCTTTTCATTTTTGGCCCTGAAACCAGTGCATTTGGTGATGAAATCAGCTAGCGCTTGACCTTTGATTGTTGTTCTAGGTTCATAAGATACCTCATACTGGCTGAGTTCTATAACCCATTTAATTAGCCTTCCTACCGTCTCGGGTTTCCTAAAAACTTGACGTAGTGGTTAATCCCTAAGGACCTTAATAGGATGGGCTTGGAAATACGGCCGAAGCTTCCTAGCTATGAACATTAAGCTATAAGCGAGTTTATTTATCATTGGGTAGTGCTTCTCGGCTAAATCTAGTCTTTTGCCTAAATAATATACCAATCTTTGGGTCCCATCTTCATTTCTTATTAAAGATGAACTTATAGCCTGCCCCGATGCGGCCAAGTAAAGGAACAAGGTTTCTCCATCTATTTTGGACAATACTGGAGGAGAGCTTAAATGCTTTTGTATGTCTTCAAAGGATTTTTGGCATTCATATATCCATCTGAAGGTAACATGCTTCTTTAAGAGGTTGAAGAAAGGAATACATTTGTCAGTTGATCGACTTATGAACCTATTTAGAGCAGCAATCTTTCCATTTAAGTTCATTAACTCTTTCCCATTAGTCGGAGCCTTCATGTCTGTTATGGCTTTTATCCGATCTGGGTTTATTTCTATCCATCTAGCACTTACTATAAAACCTAGGAATATCCCAGATTGTATTCCGAAGGTACATTTCTGAGGGTTCAGCTTCGTTTGATATTTTTGGAGGACTTCGAATGTCTCGACGAGATCTGAAACATGACTTTCTGATCACTTAGATTTGATAAACATGTCATCAACATATACTTCCATATTTCGACCTATCTATTTGGTGAACATTTGGTTCACTAACCATTGATATGTTACCCCTGCATTTTTAACACCGAAGGGCATTATCTTGTAGTAGAACAGGCCCATATTGGTGATGAAACTTGTATGCTATTCATCGAGTTTAAACATTGGAATCTGATTATACCTAGAATAAGCATCCGTAAACGAAAGCAACTGATGCCTAATGGTATTGTCAACTAATTGGTCAATTCTTGGCAGAGGGAAGCAATCCTTCGGGGAAGCTTTGTTTAAATCGATGAAGTCGATGCAAGTTCTCCGCTTCCTATTTGGTTTCTTTACTAATACCAGATTATCCACTTTAGATTATATATGTTTCTGATGAAGTTGTTCTTTAATAGCCTCTTGACCTCTTCTTGTAGAGCCACATATCGTTTCCCGTCCAAGGGTCTCCTTTTCTGCCTTACGGGAGTAAACTTTGGATCTACATTTAACAATAGCAAATGATCGAGGGGTCGATTCCCACCATATCATTATGAGTCCATGCGAATACATCTTGATTGTGTTAGAGAAAGGAAATTAGCTCTTCTCGGATAGATGGATGGAAATAAGCCCCTATTTTGACTGTCTTAGATTTTTCATCTTCATTGAGGCATACCACTTCAAGGGTCTCGGCTGCTGAAGCTGTCTCGATCCCTTGTCTCGGATCAAGATCAAGCATAATTTCTTCTTCTTTTGGAGTTTTCTGTATAGTTTGAATAAACTTTCCTTTCTCTTAGGAAGCTTTCTACTCTGACCCTATTCTACCTCTTTAAATCTTCCATGATAGCTCAATACGTTGATTAATTCCCTAAGCACGAGATTTTCCTGTCTTGGGAAAATTCTTCATGGTTTCCTTTGGCTTTCCCCGGGTTTAAAACTCATTGCATTAGTTGTCTTCTTAACTTCAAGAGGTGTAGGTTGGTTAATTTTGACATCGTTCTTATAAGATGAAGTCTTTCCTTTATTGATTGTGTTAAGGCTTGCATAATACAATTGCCTGGAGATCCACTAATCTCCTCTTACAAGCCCTTCTCCTATTTCGGTGGAAAACTTTAAAGTAAGTGCATAGTATAAAAATACCCATCCATAGTTGTCGAGAGCTGGTCTTCCAAAGAAAGCACTATGTACTGACGGCGTATCCATGATAACAAAGGTGGTCCCAAAAATTCTACAGTGATGATTATTTCCAATTTTGACCATCAGCTTACACTCTCCGAGAGGCATTGTTCTTTCATCATCGAATACATATATGGTGGTCGGACTAGGCTTGAGTACGCTCTTAGGTAATCTCATCTTGTTAAATGCATGCTTGAAGATTATGTTGATGGCAGCTCCAGTGTCCACCATTATATTTTCCACTTCCGAAAGCCCAATCTGCGCCATAATCAAAAGTGGGCCATTGTGGTGGTGGTAGACATCCCGCTTATCATAATCATCAAATGTGATCACTAGCCTCACCTTCTATTTTTTCTCCAATCTTTTCATCTCATATACCGAGACGTCTCCTATTTTGGGATAAATGATATATCTCTTCCAACTACCATTGCTTGCCCATGCAATATGAGGTCCTCCTAGAATAATACCCATAAAGTTTTGTTGGGCTAGTAGAGATCTCGGAGCTTGTGCTTGAGGTTGTGCGTTTTCCTTTTCTACTGGGGCGATGATCCTTTGAGAATTATCATTCTTCAAGAATTCAACCAAATTTCCTTCCCTAACCAGTTTGTTCCATCATAAGAAAGCTTTGGTTTCCTGCTTGCATCTGGATATAGAGCTATATGATCTTCGGGGCAGATGTTCCATCATAAGAAAGCTTTGGGATCCTGAATCCAGAAGGTATGGAGACCGTAATAATTTCTTTGGAGAAAGGTTGGACCTTTTGGAGCTTCATCTCAGAAGTAAGGCTAGATCTGTCTTCTTGTAATTTTTGTACTTGCTCTGATAGTTTCACCAATAGGGTTTCCATCCTCTGATTCCCGCCAAGCTTCAAAGTTTCGGCTTCAATACCTTGAGTCTCTAGCATGTGTGCCTGCCTTCCCTCGAAGTTTATTCTTTCCGGGCTTAGAGTTAAGGGCCTTTTAAAAGGTCCCACACTGGCCACTTTTACGGTCTCGGCTTTCTTTGGGAAAATCACTCCATTTCTTAAATAGATTATTTATTGTGAATCCGTTCGACATATATGCGGCCCATGTTGCTTCCTCGACCGTTAGGGGCTCTGCTTCCAAGTCTTCATTAATTTTTTTTTCGAAATTCCATCCGATAATGAGAGGATTCTCATCCTCAAGTATCGCCGAGACTTTTTTTTCTAATTCAACTAAAGTTTTCTTGACTTCAATATGGTAGTTGACCAATCGTTGAGCTATATCAAAAACAAACTTTAGCATCCTCTAGTGAAACTCACTTTCGAAATGGATGAAGACAGCGGTTTCTTCAGTAGCAGTTTGATTTGCCTAGTTTGCATGATTCCCATCGTTCATAGGCAGTTCTTCAACTTCCTCGTCCTGAGTAAGGGAGCAAGTAGTCTTCCGAGAGGACAACTTCGGCTTTATGTATTGTTAAAAGGTTGGAACTTGCTGGATTGGAGAAGTATGGAGGTTTAGGCCCTCCTTCAAGCATCAAAACTGTTAGATAGATTTTTCATCTAACTAACACCCCGAAGTTTTCAAAAGTTTGTTTCGAGAGGATACAAGAATAAAGTAAGCACCAAAACTATGTAGGAAGTAAGTGCTGAAAGATAAAGAGACGCAAGGTTTATAGTGGTGACCTAGCCTGCTATGAACGGCTCTGATCCAAACACTTGTCCTCATCTGGTTGAAAGCATTTTGACATGGATAGCCGATATGGCGCTTTTATGTATAGTTCCTTTGATTCCTTTCTTCATTCTCGACCGTGACTCTGGGATTGGGCTATCTGAGCCGTTGATTGTTCAGATTTGTTAGAATGCCACTGCTTCCAACTAGATGCTTCTTTGGGGTTTTTAGTGCAAAGCTTCGGGAAACCTATTGTTGTGCATGGATTACTTTAAGTAAGGTAGGGTAATGATGCGATTTTGGGACTTAGGAAATATCAAGGTTGGAGCTTCTTGGACCCGAGAGGTCTAGATTTGGTTTTGAGGCAATGTCGCAAAGACTTCAAGGCATTGAAAGCTTGACTTCGAGAGAAATTCCCATGACGAGAGGTATAATGTTTGGACTTAGAAAAAATTTTGGCCTTGGGGAAAAACCTCTTGGCAGCGACATGATTTGCTTCGAGGCATGGACAAGGCAGCTTTGGAATGATAAAGGGAAAAAATTGGGCAATTTAAAGGTGACAGGGTGTATTTGGGTTTGAAGAACTTAGCCCATTTTGGCTAAGTAACCGATCGAAGATGACCTGATATGGTCGACTACGATCATGTGGAGTCCATAGGGAATTGAAGCATGGACTTTGGGGTTTATGCCATATCCATTTGTTGTTCGTTCGATGCTTGATTTTGATCTTACGACTCTATGACAAGCGAGTTTTGGTGATGAAGCAATGATGCGATGCTTCGATGGGATGACTCAAGACTTTGATATAGGGACTCTACGATGCATGATGAGTATTTAGAGATGTTCCGATGATGACAGCTCAATGATTGGAGTTGTGATGATGATCCATAAAAATAAGTTCAATGATGTGGACTTGTGGGTGGAACGATGATGATTGGTTCTACTATGGAAATGAAAGAAATGGAACGACGATGTTTCCAACCATGGAGATGTATGCAAAAGGATCGTTGATGCTTCAAGTTTCAAAGTATGCTCATAAAGAGGAAGTATTTAGGGACACCTACATGGATAGATGATATGTTATCTAGGATTTGTCAATATGGATCCATGTACCATGGACCTTAAGGATATATGGGTCTAGTTCCTAACCTTCAGAATGGCATAGATTCGTGCATCGAGAAATCAGGACTTTTCCACTACTATCTATAGAGGATTGGCCATACGAGTTATTATATATCCAATGCACAAGAGTGATGTGAGGATTGTTTAATAGGTTCTATGTTTTCTATGTTTATTTTATCACTCTAGGAATATCACATATCGTAGTTATTGTTGACTTGGATACCAAGGCACCTGACACTTTACTTTGACTTGTAGTACACCCATATGATGATGATAGTAGATTAGCATATGTTGATGTTATGTAATCGATATTATGTCCTAACTCTTTGGATGTAGGGAAAGTCCTATTGATTCTTCGTACCTTGTGTCCTATATACTATATCGATTTTCATAATATTTTGAGATTGTATATCGCTCAGACCAAACTACTGTCTGACTTGAGATACTATGCTTTTCTTCTTGTTGTCTTGGGTACTCTTAAATATGTAGACTAGAAAGTAGGTATCAGATAGCATGCGGCATTGTGCAGACGGACTAGAAGGAGGCTATGCTTTCGTATACTATTACTTGGGCTTACTAGTGCTATTATTCCGTTGTGTGACACTATAGAGCTTAGACAATGTTTGACTATTATTAAAGGCAGTTTATCATTTGAGTTTGTATTTAATGTATATACTCTGTGGTTTATTTTATATAACATATTGAACCTGTGCTATGATATATAATGGTTCATATACGATAAGTTCTGATTGAAGTTTGATTAACTTACCCACCTTGACAATCATCCTTTGTCGGTCGGGTATCATTATAACTCACTATACATGTATACTGGGTACTAGAGTTGTAGGTAGTTGTCACATTTGGCACTAGAGCTTAGATTGCATAGACAACCTAAAGGATACTGGGATCCATTAAAGGTATAGAGGAAGTTATCACTATGGAATGGATCGAGTGATATATGGGAGAGCGTATTTGTTATATATTTTGGTTTTCAAAAATATAAATAGTATTATATAGTATGTAAGACGCATTGCATAAACGAGTACCATTGATGTAGCCGTTTTCTTTGAGAGACTGATCATTCTTATTACATATTAAGAATGAGCCAGCAAATGAGAAACATTAGTAATAGGAACTCCATCTGTGCAGTAGAATAAGGGGAAGGTTAGGGGTGGCTAACCCCAATATGCAGACCATGTTCAATGAGATCATGAGAAACATGTTATGAAATGCTCAAGTGGCTGCTCCAGGTGTTGCCATATGTGGTTCTTCGGTGCAAGTGCCTAAAGCTGACTTTGCCAACCTGAACAAGGATTGCACTAGCCTTAGTGGAAAATCATTCCAAGGGACGAAAACAGCTATGGAAGTGGAGGACTGGTTAGATACCCACGAAATGATCTTTAATGACTTGGAGTTGGATGAGGCTACGAAGTGGAGGTTGGCCATTAGACAACTACTGGGAAGAGCAATGAACTGGTGGAACGTAGTGAAGGTGGTACCCCGAGGATCATTTTACTTGGGACTAGTTCAAGGTCAAATTCAAAGAGAAAATAATTCTAGCTGCTCAGAAGTCAGTTTTATTTAGGAAGTTCGTTGACTTAAAATAAGGCGATATGTCTGTGTCAGAGTATGTGGCTGAATTCGATATGCTTTTGAAGTATGGTCATCTTTCATTAATACTCCACTAAAAAGAATGAGAAGTTTACCGTTGTGATAAACAATTATCTTAGGGAGCGACTGATTGGTTACAATGATGAGAGCTACGAGAAGTTGGTTGAAAAGGCTTTACGACATGTGAACTTGTACTCGGTGCAGAAGGCTGTTGTTTCTAAGGATATGCTGAAACTGCAAGTAGGAGGGGGAGGCAAGAGGAAATGGAATAATAAGAAGAAGCGGCTTCAGAAAAAGGATGGTTAGAAGAAAAGAAAGTGGGGCCCTTCTTGCTATAGTTGTGGTGATAATGGCCATTTGAATAAGAACTACAAGAACAATGGAAAGAACTGCCACAACTGCCACAACTTCTAGCATATTTAGAAGGACTATCCTGAGCCAGCTAAGAAGAAGCATATGGTGAAAACATATGCGTGCAACGCCATTCCATCTTCATCGAATGCTCCGTCGACGAAGGAGAAAGTAAAGGGCGCCATTATTAAATGCATGCTTTCCATTTATGATGTTCCCATACTGTTTTAATTGATATCGAGGCTTTAGAGACTTTTATATCTAGTTAATTGGTAAATAGATTGGGATTGAGACCCGAGATAGTTAACCGACCGTCAATTATGACAAACCCAACTGAAGGTTCGACTAGCCTATGCATGGCTTGTCGAGATCTAGTGCTATCGAGTCAGCGATGCACTTTTGATTGCAATTGTATTGTACTTAGCATTATGGGGTTCGGTATTATATTCAGGATGGAACAGTTGAAGAGACATAGAGTAGTGGTGACTGTAAGAGGCTATTGGTGAAGATAGGGACTGATGATGGGAGAAAGGCAGAGTTAGGCTACCTATTGAGGAGAGGGTTCATTCGTAGAAGTATATCTGAGTAGGGAGCACATGTAGTATTCACCACTAAGGTGGATGCTCTTTGAAGTTATGTGTAGATTACCGTGAGTTGAATAGAGTGATGAAGAAGAACAAGTATCCATCCCGCATATTGATGACTTATTCGATTAACTCTATGATGCAAAGATATTTTCTCAATTGGACTTAGCGATTGGATTCACCAATTGAGAATGGCTAGAGAGAGTGTGTCGATTATGGTGCTTTATACATTGTTTGGATTTTGTGAGTGGTTAGTTATCCCGTTTGGGCTAATCAATGCGCCGGCATACTTTTTTGATCTCATAAATTATGTCTTCAAGGATCGACTAAATAAGTTTGTACATGGTTAATTGATGATATTCTCATCTACGCAGGAATGGAGGGGGAACACAAGATGCATTTGAGGACTGTGATGGAGGTTTTAAGAAAATACTAATTGAAGGTGAAGTTTTTGAAGTGTCGCTTCTAGAGGAGAGAATTGCGATTTTTGGGTCATGTTGTTTTTTAGCGGGGCGTTGTTTTATATCCCACGAAAGTTGCAGCAATCCAAGATTGGGATCGACCCAAGAATGTATAGAAGTAAGGAGTCTTCTTATACTGGCGGGATGCTACAAATGTTTTATTAAGGACTTCTCTAAAGTAGTAGCACTATTAACCAATTTGATGAAGAAGATTAAGAATTTTTCTTCGGAAGCAAGGTTCAAGCATGCATTCGTTGGGTTGAAAGAGCGGTTAACGAGTGCATTAGTTTCAGTCATTCCGAGTGGGAATGAAGAGTTGATGGTATACACAGATGCCTATGGTACTTGACTAGGTGTGGTGTTGATGCGGAGAGGTAAGGCTATCGCATATGCTAGTCGACAACTGGAACCACACGAAAGAAAATACCTAATCCATGATTTGGAGTTGTCGACGATGGTGTTTGCTTTGAAGATTGGGAGGCGCCATTTACTTAAAGAGAGGTTTGAGCTTTTCACTAACCATAAATCATTGAAGTACCTCTTCTCCCTCAAGGATCTTAACCTTCGCCAGCAACGATGGTTAGAGTTCCTGGTTCCTCGGGACTTTGACATTTTCTATACCCTAGAGTAGAAGACATGTCAGTTTAGAAGTGATGTTCCAAGAGTGGACATAGCTTGAGTTTATCACTGGGTATGACTTTAGAGATCGATGGGAGATAGAGCGACAACGTTGGCTAGTTTGACTATTAGACCTACTTTGATTGAGCGGATCAGTTCTAATTAGAGAAGTGATGCTAGACTAGCTGACATCATTGCTAAGATAATGGAGTAGAGTTAAGATATGATGCGATACAGACTTGACCGAGATGTTTAGCCCTATAAGTATAGGAGATTGTTTATACCGTATGCTGATAGGTTGATTGATGAGGTTTTATGAGAGTGCCATCATATGAGATTGACAACACATCGTGGAGGCAATAAAATGTATAGAGATATGAGGCAGACATCTTATTAGAAAGGTATAAAGAAGGACATTAGGACATTCATCTCGAAATGCATAAACTATCAGCTAGTGAAGGTTGAGCGGAAGAAGCCAAATGGTTTGCAGCAACCCCTTGAGGTTCTCAAATGGAAGTGGGAATAGATACATATGGTCTTCATTGATGGATTGTCGAGGGCCAGAGGCGGGTATGATAGCATCTGGGCCATAGTCGATAGATTGACGAAGAGTGCTCTATTTATACCTATTAAGTCTAATAAAACGTCATACAAATTGGTCGAGTTGTATGTGATTCCATAGTGTGCCGAAGTGCAATGAATGAGAACCATTGTTCACTAGTGGGTTTTGGAAGAGCTTATAAGAGACATTGGGGATAAAGTTACATTTCAGTAAATCATATCGCCCATGAACTAATGGGAAAATCGAGAGAGTGAATCATACCTTGGAAGATCTCTCGTGAGCTTGCATTCTCTATTTTCAAGGCTCGTGGAATGATGACTTACGTTTAATGGAGTTCACATACAACAACAATGATTAGTCTAGCATAGGTATGACACAATTCGAGGCATTATATGGCCGATCATGCAATGCTCCTTCATATTGGTGGGAGGCAATGAAAAACTAATACTTGGGTCTGGTATGATAATAGATACTTCGGAGAAGATTGAGATCATTCGGTAATGAATGAAAGCTGATCAGGATAGACAGAAGAGCAACGTTAATAAGCGACGTAGATATTTGGAGTTCTCTATTGATGCTATGGTATTTGTCAAAATCTCTCCACTAAAGAATGTATTTCGATTTTGTAGGTCCTTTTTCAATACTTTTGTAGGTCCTTTTTCAATACTTGAGAGGATTGGGAACCTTACTTACAGAGCCAACTTACCGCAAAATATGGCGGTGTTTGCACAAAAAATGGACAAACACCTCAAAGTTGTATGATTTAGTAGATCTTATGTTATTCTTAGTGATTTGGGTGATTTATGCAAATATATGAAAAGCAGGGGCTAAACTGTAAAAAGACACGCAGATTTATAGTGGTTCAGCCAGAATGTGCCTACGTCCACTTTATATGTTATTTCTCTTCTCTTGTTTTGATTACAAGTACAAAGCTTTGATACAAGTAATAGAAAGTTGTTTGAAAGTTCTCTCCGTGCTTGAGCTCTCAAACTTGTCCCCCATTGTTGTACCCCTGCCTCTCTATTTATAGAGTGAGGTTGGGGGCAGGGGTCTTGGATGTATACAGCTGCTGGTGGGCCTGGGCTGAAGTGATCTGGCCTGGCAGTCTGGTTCGGTATTCTCTTGGTTCGGTGAAGTATGGAGTTGGTCTGGTTGGGCTTCATCCGGTGAAGTGTGGAGTGGTGAGGTTGGACCGGTGGCAGTTGCCGGATGAAGGTCTACCGAATGGACACGAGGGAGGGCTGCCGAATGGGTTATGCCGAATGGACTCGGGGGAGAGCTGCCGAATGGGTCATGCCGAATGGACTCGGGGGAGAGCTGCCGAATGAATCATGCCGAATGGACTCGGGGGAGAGCTGCCGAATGAATCACGTCTCTGGGTCTCGAGGTCTTCCGGGTAAGGATTCACCCAACATTTGCCCCCCAAAGTAGGGCATATGTCTAACATATGTCGTGCTTTGTCTTCCTTCGTTCGGTCTTGGTTGCGCCGAGCCAGTTGGTCCGGTCGATGTGCTTCGCTTATAAATAAGGGCGCCACTCTACTATTGTTTCTTCACTTTTCGAGATAGCCGAACCACTTGACTCCCATTTTTTCCGAACTAGACCCTTATCATTGCCGAATCAGGTGAGATTTTATTCTGCCGAATGAGATCTTATTCTCGTATTACCGGACGAGAACGGGAGACACCGAATGAACCCATACTTGAACCACCGAATGGACCTTGAGAGTTCGAGAATTTCCATTGTCTTTACCGAATGACGATGGGAGTTTGAGCACTTTGAACTTTCTTTGCTTACACTCGAGACACCGAATGAACCCATACTTGAACCACCGAATGAAAATGATACTGAATATGTTTTTACCGAATGAAGTCATATACTTGTTTATATCCTCTGTTCTAAATGTGTTTTTCCGGTATTGTAGATAATGTCTCGCAAAGTAGAAACTCGATCAGACAAGAAGCGATCCGTGGGTGAAGGAGAGTCATCGGCTGTGCCCCCAGCTCAATCAGGATCGGAGCGTCATGGGCCCGCCCCGAGATCATTAGTGGATGGATATGGTCCCCAGGAGTTGCTGGATTCCCCGCCTGACTGCTTTCCTAGCCTTCTCAAAGAGGAGCAACTCGATGTTATATCTCGTTCTTTTGGGATTGATAGAGCCCTCATGCTGCTGCCGGGTCCAGGAGTCATGCCATACAGTCCTCCCGAAGGATACTTCGCTTATAGCAGGTACCATTGCATGTGTGGTGCTATCCCGCCTCTCAATGCTTGGATAGTTAGCTTCCTCACGTACCTGAAGGTGGCCCCATTTCAGCTTCAGCCCAACTCTTACGCCATACTGGTGAGCCTTTTCGTTATTTTTCGGAGGAAGTATGGTCGCGCTCCCTCCAACCGGGAGATCCGGTACTTGTACAACTTAAGGGGCTACAAGAAGGGGTCCCCATATATTAACTTGGAATCTGCTGTGACCTTCAAGCCGGTCCTGGACCTTTATTCCAAATTCAGCATGTTCAAGAAAGAATGGTTCTTTGTTAGGGACGACTCCGTCTCTATCCGGCGCTTTACCTCTGGATGTAAGTTGATGCTTTTACTTATAATTTCTATCCTGATTGTGATGCTTCTTCTCATACTTTCTCATTTTTGCTAGCGACAGGTGGCTTTCCTGTTGTGGAAACTGACCGCCTGGTTCAGACGGCGGCGGAGATAGAAGGCATTCTTGGGAAATACAGATCATCTGCTTACTTGATTAGAAATGCGATCCTTCTAGAATACAACTTGATCCTTCCGCAGCAGTCTGTAGTTAAGTTGAGGGAAACGGCGGAAGAGAGGGCGGCTGCTCAGGCCAAGGGAGGCGTTGCGGCAGAGGGTGGAAAGAGAAAACCATTCACGAAACCTCCAGCCGTTGGAGGTAAGAAACTTAAGAGGTCAGACGGTCCTTCTCCCAGCAATTGTCCACTTACTCAGGGGGAGATAGACGCGGAGGAGGAAAGAGGTGAGGCGGAGGGCGGGAGTGACGTTGAGCGTCTTGGTGACGAGGGTGGCGATGGACAGGGTGGTGATGGTTCCAGGGCTTTGTCTTCTGGGCAAGTAGGCGAGATGCAAGAGTGGACGGACGATGCTCTCCGTCAGGCTTTCGAGGAGTTGGGTGATGATCCGGCTTTGGTAGAGAAGACCGGGGAGGCGGACAAAACCGGGACTGGTGCAAGTGAGTCTTCTCCGACTATTCCGGCCAAGGTGGCTCTGACAACTCAAGGTGAACTCTTGACCCCTGCATGCTTCACTAATGATAGGGACTTAGGAATATTTTATGACCCGCTCCCGTCCTGGAATGAAATCCGGGACTTATTGCAGTATCCCACTCCTCCCCAGGGTTTGTACAACCACAGCTGTGTTTCTTTTCCTTTTCTAATCTTGCATTTTACCGCGTTCCTTGAATCATATTGTAATGTAAGATTATGACACTTGTTCTTTATATCAGGAGCAGGCAAGACGTCCAAAGCTTCAGACCTTCGACACAGGCTCGAGCAATATAAACTTTCCAAAATTTCTGCTAAGCCGAAGCCCTCAGCCCAACGCTCCGGGGATGTAGTCGGGTACCGCCCTCTTCTTGGGGTCATCGAAGAGGGTATTCAGCAGAGGAAGAGGAGGCATCCTTTATCCGAAACTTCGCTCGGTTCTCAGCCTCCGGCTCAGCCTATTTATGATATTACTGAGGAGGGCAGCGAGTTTGTATCTTCTCCACACCCATCCGGAAACCCTTCTGTTGTTCATATCGACCGTCCCGATCTGGCCCGTAATCCATTTGCCGGTCATCCTGATCTGGATCCGGGTTCTCAGGATATTAATTTTGACGAAGTTACTGGTGAACACCTTCTCCCCCGTAACCCCATGGTACGAGTACTTGACGAAGCCAAGTCCTTAGACCTCGATCTACTCACCACTCGTATAGTCACTATGGGAGACGAGGCCAAGGCCAACATTGATCGGGTGGCGGAGGAGGCCAAGAAGCTGATGGGGCATCACGCTCGGCTGGTTAAGGCCGGAGAGGAGATAGGGAGCGCCAATATCCGACTTCGATTGGTGGTCTCGGATCAGGCCAAGCAGCTTGCGGATCAGGCTATCCAGATTTCTCAGCATGAGGCTGCCACTGGGCGATTAAGGAGAACCATGGAAGAGGCTAGTCGGGCCGAATTGCGGAAAATGGAAGCTGCTTGCAAAGAGCGGATTGATATGGCTATTACCACGGTGGATGAGGTTCGGAGAGCGGATCTCGAGCAGGTGGAGGAATTGTCCGAGAAGCTTGAGGCTGCCGAGCTTGCTCAAGCTAAGTTGAGGGAAGAGATGGCGGTGATGCGGAGGTCCCTTCAAGCTGATTGCTCGAGATACAGACTGGAGAGAGATGCTGCCGTGGAAAGGTTGTCGGCCTCCGATGCCCGGATGAGGGAGTTTGAGGAGAACGAAGGAATGATGGATGACATGCTCCAGGACATGTATTTCCGGACTTGGAAGCAGGGTAGCCTCTCTTGGATGGATGATTATCCCAGAGTCATGGCCAAGATATATCTTCGGGCTTTGGAGGAGGCTAAGGCTGATGCAGATAAAGAGGGTGGAACGGTCTTCAGTATGGATGTGGTCACGGCCCAGTTCACCAAGGAGGAGAAAGTGGCGGTAAAGGAGGGTATGCGGCTGCTTGCTGCTGAAGAGGCGGGTGTGCAGGTAGAAGATGACGACCAGGATGGTCAAGAAGCTAGTACTGGTAAGTCTTCCTTTCTAGTCTTTCTGTTAACTTGGTTACTCATCACTAATGAACCCTTTTTATGACCGGACAGGCGGGCAAAAGAACAAGGACAAGACTTCGACGCAACCAGCTCCATGACTGAACCTGAAAAATTCTTTTTGTAGGCTTGGCATTGTTGTATCTGTTAGTCTTAAGACAGTAGGGTAACTTCCAAGTTGTAATTCTTGCTACTTGTAATAACATTATTCTTGACGTGTAATTTTTTAGCTCAAGTTGATTTTGTCATTTCTTGAATATTTGTTGCTATTTCGACATATCGTATGAGAAATGTAGCTATGTGTATTCTTGTAATTAAATTGTGTTTGATGTCAGATTCTGGTTTTAAATCATAATCTCATGACTTGCAATGTTAGCGTGTGGTGTGGAAAAATCAAATTATAGTCATGCATTTGTACATAAAGGAAGAAAATACCGCCTTTCATGTTCTGTTTGTAAATGGCAGTTTCGAATATCTTATATGACCAAGCATGGAGAGCAGTTGACTGCCCCGCCATCTGATTGTGAATCTCTGCATCCATTGGCGGGTACCTCTTACCCTGCATCCTGTACTTTATGGTTTGTTATAGAGGATAGGAGGAAAGTTTTTTAAGTAAAATTGAAATATGTGAAATAGTAAAACTTCCAGTCACGGAAGGCCTTCGATGTGCTTAAGTTCGTGGCAAACGGGTTTTGTAGTCACTTTCCCTAGCTGTGGGTCTTGGAGACATTTGTCACCCATCTTACGCCTCCGCGGGGAGTTAATTCTTTTTTACCACAGCCGCACTTAAGACACACCGGAGCCGAGATCGCGCACAGTAACTACCCGGGCCATTATGGCCCGTACTCATGGGTATTATTCGACTTACTGTGGCCGGCTAGCGTGGGTGCCGATCGTCAACTGTGAACTGCCCCTGGCTGGCCACACCTTATGTTGGGGCTTATAATCGGTTCACAGTCGCCGGCGAGCCTAACGCCGTAATGAGCTGCCTCGGCTATAGTCGGCCTTCTCGGTGGCTTATAATCGGCTCATTACAGTTGGCTTTAAGGGCCGTCGCGAGCAATGAGTTAACCCGCAGCAGAGGGATGCTGGAGCAAAAGTGTCTCATTGGCGAGGGCATAGATTCGCATAGTACCTGTTGGGGCTTGTCCACGTGGAGTTGCATTGTGGAGTGCTTTGAATAGAAATGCTATATGCTCAGGATTTTGTTCAACAGAAAAGGATAAAGTTAACAAGCAGCCAAGATACAAAGGAACAAGTTAAAAAGAGACAAGGCTTTTTTAAAGTGGTTCGGCACGAAAAAATGCCTACGTCCACTGATTCTCTTCGTTAATTCACTTCATATGGGCAATACAAGTTAAGAAAAGTATCGACGGAGGTGTTGGATGTTCCATGCCCTCTGGAACACCTCCCCGTCCACTGTTGACAAAATATAGGCTCCGTTGTGGAGATCTTTATGAATTACATATGGTCCATCCCAGATTGGGTCTAGTGCTCCGGGGCGAGGGAAGATTCGCTTGAGGACAAGATCCCCTTATCGTAAGGCACGATGCTTGACTTTGGAGTTGTATTGTGCTGCCACCTTTTGCTTGTGGGCTGCTGTTTTTAGGACTGCATCATTCCTTCTCTCCTCGACTAGATCCAAAGACATGTTGAGGAGCTCTTCGTTTTCTTCTGGGTTATAGTGGATCCTACGGTGGGAAGGCACAATGGTTTCAACTGGGAGCATAGCCTCCGATCCGTATGCCAAAGAGAAAGGAGTGTGCCCTGTTGATGTTCTGAAAGATGTGCGGTAGGCCCATAGTGCCGTAGGGAGTTCATCCACCCAAGCGCCCTTTGACTTTTCGAGCTTCTTTTTGATCAGAGTTTTCAGAATTTTGTTGACTGCTTCGACTTGTCCGTTTGCTTGGGGATATGCTACGGATGAGAAGCTTTTGCGAATTCCGTGTTCTTGGCACCAGTTGGCGAATTCCTCGCTGTCAAACTGAAGTCCATTGTCTGATATGATTTTTAGTGGGACTCCGTACCTGCACAGAACATTTTTGATTAAGAAGTTGATAACTTTCGCTGAAGATACTTTATTTAGAGGTTCTGCTTCCACCCATTTGGTGAAATAGTCGACTGCTACTATAGCATATTTGGCGCCGCCTCGACCCATTGGCAGTTCACCGATTAAGTCAATTCCCCATACTGCAAAGGGCCAAGGGCTGGTCATCTGGGTAATCTCGGTTGTTGGTAGCCGAGGGACCTTAGCAAACTTTTGGCATCTGTCACACTTCTTGACGAAATCTAAGGCGTCCTTGCTTAAGGTGGGCCAGAAATATCCGTATCGGAGTATCTTTTTTGCTAATGTTTGCCCTCCGGTGTGATCTCCGCAGCTTCCTTGATGAATGTTGGATAAGATTTCCTTGGCTTCCCTTCCGGCGACACACCTTAATAATGGGTTAGAGAACCCACGCCGATAGAGGATGTCTCCTTGTATTGTGTAGCGGGACGCTTTCCTCAAGATTTTCTTGACTTCGTTACGCCCGTCGGGTAGTGTGCCATTTTGTAGGTAGTCTCGGATGGGAGTTATCCAAGTTGCTTCTTCGGTTGCAGCTATCAGATTCACTTGTTCAAAACTCGGGATCATTTGCTTTGAGACAGTTACTGCCCCGAAGATGGCGACGTCTCTCATACTTGCTTGCTTTGCCAATTCGTCGGCCTCTTGGTTCTCTTCCCGAGGGATGTGTTTGACTAAGTAGTGGTCCAATCGGCTGAGAAGTAACTTGGTCTTCTTTAGATATGCTATGAGTCGTTCTTCTCGAGCTTGGAATTCCCCTAGTATTTGATTAACAATAAGCTGAGAATCGCTGTGAAGACACAAAGAATTGGCTCCGATCTCGATAGCAATTTCTAATCCGGCTATTACTGCTTCGTATTCTGCATCGTTGTTGGTGGCAGTGAACTCCAACCTTATAGCATAGTGCAGTTTATTTCCCCTGGGAGTGATGATTACCACACCTGCCCCCGAGCCTTGTTCGTTAGATGCACCGTCCACAAAGAGATTCCACTTGATATCTTCTGTTATTTCCAGTTGCTCCTTATCCTCGTTGGTAGTGAATTCTGCAATGAAATCAGCCATGGCTTGTCCCTTGATGGCGGTGCGAGGGTGATAGGTGATATCATATTGACTCAGCTCAATACACCATTTAAGTAGTCGCCCGGAAGTGTCGGGACGATGGAGTACCTGCCTCAGTGGTTGATTGGTTAGAACCTTGATGGAATGGGATTGGAAGTAATGACGTAGCTTTCGTGAAGTGATTAGTAAACAGTATGCCAACTTTTCGAGCTTAGGATATCTGACTTCTGCCCCAGTAAACCTTTTACTGACGAAGTAAACTGGTCGTTGCGTACGGTTATCTTCTCTTACCAAGGCAGCGCTTAGAGCGTGAGATGACACAGCAAGGTATAGGTATAATTCTTCGCCTTCGCTTGGGGTCGAGAGTACTGGTGGTTTCTGGAGGTGTTCGATTAGGTTAAGGAAAGCGGTCAAGCATTCGTCCGTCCATTCGAACTTTCCTTTATCTTTCTTTAGAGCTTCGAAAAAGGGGACGCACTTGTCCGTTGCTTTGGAGATGAATCGGCTTAGGGCAGCCACTTTTCCATTTAGGCTTTGCATTTCCTTTCGGGTGGAAGGTATCTTGATGTCTCTTAATGCTCGGACTTGTTCAGGGTTTGCTTCTATCCCTCGGGCATGGACGATGAATCCTAAGAATTTTCCTGATGACACTCCGAAGGAGCACTTTAGTGGATTCAACTTCATTCCATACTGTCGAAGTACCTGGAACATCTCGCCCAGGTGGCTTACGTGATCTTTGGCTTTCCGTGATTTTACCAGCATGTCGTCTACATATACTTCCATTGTTTGTCCTATTAGCCCTGCGAACATCTTGTTGACGAGGCGCTGGTAGGTGGCTCCTGCGTTTTTAAGTCCGAAGGGCATCACTTTGTAGCAGTACAAACCCCGGTCGGTGATGAAACTAGTGTGATCTTGGTCGGGAGCATGCATAGGAATTTGGTTATATCCTGAGTATGCATCCATAAAAGACAGGAGTTCGTGCCCGGCTGTGCTGTCTACAAGTTGGTCGATTCTGGGAAGCGGGAAGCAATCCTTTGGGCAGGCGTCATTTAGGTTGGAGAAGTCAATGCAGGTCCGCCACTTCCCATTAGCCTTCTTTACTAGTACCGGGTTGGCGATCCATTCTGGGTAAATAGCTTCTCGTATGAAGTCATTGGCGAGTAGATTCTTTACTTCTTCATCGAGGGCTGCTGATCGCTCTGCCCCCATACTTCTCTTCTTTTGTTTTACGGGTGCCTTGGTAGGATCAATTTTTAATACGTGGCACGCTATGTTGGGGGAGATTCCGGTCATGTCAGCGTGTGACCAAGCGAATACATCTAAGTTGTGGCGGAGAAAATCAACGAGTTGTTCCTTCAATTCGGTTTTCAATTGCGACCCAATTTTCAGTAGCCTACTTGAGTCGTGCTTGTCTACAGATATAAACTCCATAGCCTCTGCAGGCTCGGCGGTGGCCTCCTCCTCTTTGTCCCTCGGGTCTAATTCATTGAAAGGGTCGCTGGTGCATCGAAGAGGAGGGGCTTTCTTTAGTTGCTATGCTTCAAGGCTTTTTGTGCAGAGAGCAATCTCTACACCTTTCCCTTTACCTCTCCTGTGGTTGTTGCGAAGTTCGGTTACATAGCAGTCTCGTGCAATATCTTGATCTCCTTCCACTTCCCCTACCCCACTGTCTGTTGGAAATTTCATTTTTAGGCACCACGGGGCTAGGACAATCTGGAAGTCAGATAGGGCTGGTCTTCCTAGGAAGGCGTTGTAGGCCGAATGGTTTTCTATCAGCACAAACGTCTGTTTCCTTACAACGGAGCGGGGATGGCTTCCGATTTCAACGAAGAGGTCCAGCTGCCCGATGGGCATTTTCGCATCTCCAGTGAAACCGTGTAGCGGTTTATCGCAGGGAGATACGTCCTTCATTGACAACCTCATTTTGTCGAATGCGTGTTTGAACAGGATATTTACAGAGCTTCCAGTGTCTACCAGGATTCGGTAAACTTCGGCGGGACCGAGTCGGGCAGAGATAACCATGGGATCCATGTGAGGGTACTGTCTTCCTTCTAGGTCGCGTTTACTGAATGTGATGTCATCACTTTCTTTCCGCTTTGGGTGGCGCTCTTCTATAACCGTATTGACACAGTCTCTATTGTCTCTGAGCGACTTCCCATATCTTTCCATCTCTTTCCAACTTCTGTCTGCGATGTGCGGACCTCCTGAGATGGTATGGACCACTATCTTCTCTTGACTAGAGCTGCTAGCGTTGCGGTCGCCTCTGCCGGTCCCTGGTGAGGGTAGCCTTGGGTTTTCATTGGCAGGATCTGGAGTCCTGCCTTGACTTTTTACATAGCGTTCCAGTTTCTTTCTTCTGATGTGTTCCTCAATCAGATCTCGGAGATGATGGCATTCGTTGGTATCATGTCCGTGGGATTCGTGGAAGCGGCAGAATTTTCCAGATTTCTGTGCGCTATCTGATTCCTTCTTGTATGGTGGGCGTTTGTATCTAACTTCGCCTTGGGTGGCAAGGAAGATGTTTTCGACGGTCTCGTTCAAAGGGGTGTAAGAGTCGAATCTTGGTCCTGGCCGATATAGGCGTTTCTCTACTTTCTTGCCCCCAGCATTGTCTCTGGAATCATTTCTTCGAACGTCCCTTGCCACAGCAGGGGCATTGCCATGGGTCGTCTTACTTTGCTGTCCTGACTGCCCCTCGATGGCAGCATCCTCAAGCCTCATGTATTTCCCGGCTTCATGGAAGAAATCGGGTAAAGTAGCTGGTTTTTCTTTTGTCAATCTCCTAGCAAATTTAGTGTCCGGATGCACCCCACTGCAGAGGGCCATTAGGATAAGCTTCTCATCGGCATCTTGAACTGCGGCTGCTGCGGCGTTGAATTTGGTTAGGTATTGTTGCAGCTTTTCTCCAGGTTTCTGTTTGACGCTGGATAAGGAATAAGCGTCCTTAGGTTGCTCCACATGAATGCGGAACTGACTGATGAATTTTTCTTTCAACATTTCCCATGAGCTGATGGATCCTTGGGGTAGATGACAGAACCAGGAGGTAGCAAGATCTGCTAAGAAGAGCGGGAAGCATTTGCACAGCACTCCCTCTGTTGCTCCACTCATGAGCATATGCTGCGTGTACCTCTGTAAGTGTACAACGGGATCGGAGGTTCCTTTGTAGGGTTCCATTGTTGGCATCTTCCATTCTCGGGGGGTGATAGCAATTTCGATATTGCGGGCGAAAGGGCTGGTTACCCTAGCGCCTATCCCTCGATCTCTTTGCTCCCGTTGGACACACTCTCTGAATAAGCGTGCCATCCTTTCATCAGAATTTGGAGCGGACAGAAATGAGTTTGGTTCCGTTCTGTGGGGTTGACTCCGACCAGACAACCTGTAGGGATGGTATCGTCTATCATTCCTCGTATTTTCCAGTGGCTGCCTTTGATCTTCTGGGAGCATGCTTGGGTCAGCTACAGTTGGCCCTTGCCTTGATCTTCCCCTGTTGGGTTCTGATCTAAGCACTTCCTCGGGTCCAACTTCGGGCTGAACTCTAGCTCGGCCCCGTTCATTGGTGTTCCTGTGGTTAGGCAGCATGACCGGCTCAGCTGCAGTTGACCTCCGCCCGGTACCTTCCGCGTTGGGTTCGGCACCAAACGCTTCCTCAGGCCTAACTTCGGGCTGAGCTCGGTCTCGGCTCCTACCATGGCTACCCCTGCCGTTAGCTCCTTCGAAGAAGGAAGATCTTTGCTGTCTCTGAGATCCTCCAGATTGGGACTCGCCCCATGATTCAGTGTTGCGGTTGGATTCTTCAGCGTCCCTCAAGCGTGACATGAGATGGTCTACCAAGGCTTCCTGCTGGGACGTGAAGCGGTTAGTTACTTCAACAACAACTCTGTCCAAATCTGCCCTAGTAATTGCTGCAGGCTGTTCTGTGGCAGGAGTGGCTGGGTTAGCCTGTCCTTCATTTGTTGCCGTTGCTGGAGGAGGACGGTTCACTTGATTTGTGGCAGCTGGATCAGGAAGGCTGCTGGATGCGATGTTTTTTCCTTTGTTAACATCTTTTCTCTGTTTGGGAGGCATGTTTTCCAAGCGGCGGACGATGGTGTTAGGAAAACTTGTTAAGCGGATGAAGCTGAAGCTTCGAGCTTCTAGCTCTCAGTGAAAGCACCAAAAATGTTTGCACAAAAAATGGACAAACACCTCAAAGTTGTATGATTTAGTAGATCTTATGTTATTCTTAGTGATTTGGGTGATTTATGCAAATATATGAAAAGCAGGGGCTAAACTGTAAAAAGACACGCAGATTTATAGTGGTTCAGCCAGAATGTGCCTACGTCCACTTTATATGTTATTTCTCTTCTCTTGTTTTGATTACAAGTACAAAGCTTTGATACAAGTAATAGAAAGTTGTTTGAAAGTTCTCTCCGTGCTTGAGCTCTCAAACTTGTCCCCCATTGTTGTACCCCTGCCTCTCTATTTATAGAGTGAGGTTGGGGGCAGGGGTCTTGGATGTATACAGCTGCTGGTGGGCCTGGGCTGAAGTGATCTGGCCTGGCAGTCTGGTTCGGTATTCTCTTGGTTCGGTGAAGTATGGAGTTGGTCTGGTTGGGCTTCATCCGGTGAAGTGTGGAGTGGTGAGGTTGGACCGGTGGCAGTTGCCGGATGAAGGTCTACCGAATGGACACGAGGGAGGGCTGCCGAATGGGTTATGCCGAATGGACTCGGGGGAGAGCTGCCGAATGGGTCATGCCGAATGGACTCGGGGGAGAGCTGCCGAATGAATCATGCCGAATGGACTCGGGGGAGAGCTGCCGAATGAATCACGTCTCTGGGTCTCGAGGTCTTCCGGGTAAGGATTCACCCAACAGGCGGTATGAACAATGTGTTCCACATTTCTCACTTGCGGAAGTTTATGCATAGCTCAGGAATGACTATTACACTAGATCAAATAGATGATATCATGATTGAACCAAAAGCTTCAAGACCTCGTAGGCCCACTCGTATCATTGGAAGTAAATATGAAGCAGCTTAGGAGGAAGATAGTAAAGCTTCGGCGGAATGACAGTAAAGGCAATTGCACATGGGAGACTAAGGAGAGCATGAGGATAGCTTATCTAGAGCTCTTCATTTGGTAAGATTTCCATTTTTTATGTTAGCTCTCACGTTTGGTAACATATTCGATGTTCCATATAGGGTAGTTTAGTATCTTGAATGCTACGGTAGGCATAGATTTTATTTCTTAATGATTAATGTTATGTATGCATGGTTGATGTTCGATGTGATTGCATATAACTATTAGGCATGCAGGGTAACAATGGCTATTTGTACCTTGTTTGATTCGGAGATTTTGAGAGCAAAAATCCTATAGGGGAAGAGTGTAATGACCCATATATTACGTATCGAAGAATCGTAAAATATTATTTTTAAATCAAAATTAGGTCGTATGATGCCATAACTTTAGGGAATGGTGAGTAGTGACATTTTGATCCTTCTTAATTTTATTGGATGATTTTTATCCTAAAACTTGTAAGGCTTATAATTTTTGATAAGAGCCGAATTATGGGTAGAAACCACTTCCATTGCATCAAAGAGGGGTCAAATAGCCTTTTGGATTTACCTTTTAGGAGATATGGTCATTTGAAGTTGGTGCCGTTTTTGGACAGTTTAGCTGGTAATTAATGAAGTTGGGTTAAGCCTAAAGGCCTATTTCGGGATTAGAGCTAAATGGGACTGATGTGACATCTCCCAAGTCATTATACACTTCCCTAAAATAGTTAGAAGCCTCCATTAATTTTCTCCAATCCAAACTGCAACGCCCTACCTCTATATCCATACTACAAGAGAATATTGTTTAGTAATATCGTCTGGTAATACGGAGAATAAGGCTTGTTATGAGCAACCACACATAAAAATTCCCATGGGCTAACACCAACACATTGATATTTTTTCTTTCTTACCTCACATAAATATATATGACGTGTTCGGTATAGGTACAAAGTAATAAACATGTTGGCTAATATTGAACATAACAATGTATAATATATTAGAGAACACATAATCATAGGTTACAAAGGAAAATATAATACATGCCAAAGATACACATACAAGGCGAGTCTATGAAATAGAAAAACTAACCCATAGAATGCGAGGCGCCATTTACTAAAAGAGAGGTTTGAGCTTTTCACTAACCATAAATCATTGAAGTGCCTCTTCTCCCTCAAGGATCTTAACCTTTGCCAGCAGCGATGGTTAGAGTTCCTGGTTCCTCGGGACTTTGACATTTTCTATACCCTAGAGTAGAAGACATGTCAGTTTAGAAGTGATGTTCCAAGAGTGGACATAGCTTGAGTTTATCGCTGGGTATGACTTTAGAGATCGATGGGAGATAGAGCGACAACGTTGGCTAGTTTGACTATTAGACCTACTTTGATTGAGCGGATCAGTTCTAATTAGAGAAGTGATGCTAGACTAGCTGACATCATTGCTAAGATAATGGAGTAGAGTTAAGATATGATGCGATACAGACTTGACCGAGATGTTTAGCCCTATAAGTATAGGAGATTGTTTATACTGTATGCTGATAGGTTGATTGATGAGGTTTTATGAGAGTGCCATCATTTGAGATTGACAACACATCGTGGAGGCAATAAAATGTATAGAGATATGAGGCAGACATCTTATTAGAAAGGGATAAAGAAGGACATTAGGACATTCATCTCGAAATGCATGAACTATCAGCTAGTGAAGGTTGAGCGGAAGAAGCCAAATGGTTTGCTGCAACCCCTTGAGGTTCTCAAATGGAAGTGGGAATAGATATAGATGGTCTTCATTGATGGATTGTCGAGGGCCAGAGGCGGGTACGATAGCATCTGGGCCATAGTCGATAGATTGACGAAGAGTGCTCTATTTATACCTATTAAGTCTAATAAAACGTCATACAAATTGGTCAAGTTGTATGTGATTCCATAGTGTGCCGAAGTGCAATGAATGAGAACCATTGTTCACTAGTGGGTTTTGGAAGAGCTTATAAGAGACATTGGGGACAAAGTTACATTTCAGTAAATCATATCGCCCATGAACTAATGGGCAAATCGAGAGAGTGAATCATACCTTTGAAGATCTCTCGTGAGCTTGCATTCTCTATTTTCAAGGCTCGTGGAATGATGACTTACGTTTAATGGAGTTCACATACAACAACAATGATTAGTCTAGCATAGGTATGACACAATTCGAGGAATTATATGGCCGATCATGCAATGCTCCTTCATATTGGTGGGAGGTAATGAAAAACTAATACTTGGGTCTGGTATGATAATAGATACTTCGGAGAAATTGAGATCATTCGGTAATGAATGAAAGCTGGTCAGGATAGATAGAAGAGCAACGTTAATAAGCGACGTAGAGATTTGGAGTTCTCTATTGATGCTATGGTATTTGTCAAAATCTCTCCACTAAAGAATGTATTTCGATTTTGTAGGTCCTTTTTCAATACTTGAGAGGATTGGGAACCTTACTTACAGAGCCAACTTACCGCAAAAGATGGCGGTATGCACAATGTGTTCCACATTTCTCACTTGCGGAAGTTTATGCATAGCTCAGGAATGACTATTACACTAGATCAGATAGATGATATCATGATTGAACCAAAAGCTTCAAGACCTCGTAGGCCCACTCGTATCATTGGAAGTAATATGAAGCAGCTTAGGAGGAAGATAGTAAAGCTTCGGCGGAATGACAGTAAAGGCAATTGCACATGGGAGACTAAGGAGAGCATGAGGATAGCTTATCTAGAGCTCTTCATTTGGTAAGATTTCCATTTTTTATGTTAGCTCTCACGTTTGGTAACATATTTGATGTTCCATATAGGGTAGTTTAGTATCTTGAATGCTACGGTAGGCATAGATTTTATTTCTTAATGATTAATGTTATGTATGCATGGTTGATGTTCGATGTGATTGCATATAACTATTAGGCTTGCAGGGTAACAATGGCTATTTGTACCTTGTTTGATTCGGAGATTTTGAGAGCAAAAATCCTATAGGGGAAGAGTGTAATGACCCATATATTACGTATCGAAGAATCGTAAAATATTATTTTTAAATCAAAATTAGGTCGTATGATGCCATAACTTTAGGGAATGGTGAGTAGTGACATTTTGATCCTTCTTAATTTTATTAGATGATTTTTATCCTAAAACTTGTAAGGCTTATAATTTTTGATAAGACCGAATTATGGGTAGAAACCACTTCCATTGCATCGAAGAGTGGTCAAATAGCCTTTTGGATTTACCTTTTAGGAGATATGGTCATTTGAAATTGGTGCCGTTTTTGGACAGTTTAGCTGCTAATTAGTGAAGTTGGGTTAAGCCTAAAGGCTTATTTCGGGATTAGAGCTAAATGGGACTGATGTGACATCTCCCAAGTCATTATACACTTCCCTAAAATAGTTAGAAGCCTCCATTAATTTTCTCCAATCCAAACTGCAACGCCCTACCTCTATATCCATACTACAAGAGAATATTGTTTAGTAATATCGTCTGGTAATACGGAGAATAAGGCTTGTTATGAGCAACCACACATAAAAATTCCCATGGGCTAACACCAACACATTGATATTTTTTCTTTCTTACCTCACATAAATATATATGAAGTGTTCGGTATAGGTACAAAGTAATAAACATGTTGGCTAATATTGAACATAACAATGTATAATATATTAGAGAACACAGAATCATAGGTTACAAAGGAAAATATAATACATGCCAAAGATACACATACAAGGCGAGTCTATGAAATAGAAAAACTAACCCATAGATTGGGAGGCGCCATTTACTAAAAGAGAGGTTTGAGCTTTTCACTAACCATAAATCATTGAAGTACCTCTTCTCCCTCAAGGATCTTAACCTTCGCCAGCAGCGATGGTTAGAGTTCCTGGTTCCTCGGGACTTTGACATTTTCTATACCCTAGAGTAGAAGACATGTCAGTTTAGAAGTGATGTTCCAAGAGTGGACATAGCTTGAGTTTATCGCTGGGTATGACTTTAGAGATCGATGGGAGATAGAGCGACAGCGTTGGCTAGTTTGACTATTAAACCTACTTTGATTGAGCGGATCAGTTCTAATTAGAGAAGTGATGCTAGACTAGCTGACATCATTGCTAAGATAATGGAGTAGAGTTAAGATATGATGCGATACAGACTTGATCGAGATGTTTAGCCCTATAAGTATAGGAGATTGTTTATACTGTATGCTGAGAGGTTGATTGATGAGGTTTTATGAGAGTGCCATCATTTGAGATTGACAACACATCGTGGAGGCAATAAAATGTATAGAGATATGAGGCAGACATCTTATTAGAAAGGGATAAAGAAGGACATTAGGACATTCATCTCGAAATGCATGAACTATCAACTAGTGAAGGTTGAGCGGAAGAAGCCAAATGGTTTGCTGCAACCCCTTGAGGTTCTCAAATGGAAGTGGGAATAGATACAGATGGTCTTCATTGATGGATTGTCGAGGGCCAGAGGCGGGTACGATAGCATCTGGACCATAGTCGATAGATTAACGAAGAGTGCTCTATTTATACCTATTAAGTCTAATAGAACGTCATACAAATTGGTCGAGTTGTATGTGATTCCATAGTGTGCCGAAGTGCAATGAATGAGAACCATTGTTCACTAGTGGGTTTTGGAAGAGCTTATAAGAGACATTGGGGATAAAGTTACATTTCAGTAAATCATATCGCCCACGAACTAATGGGCAAATCGAGAGAGTAAATCATACCTTGGAAGATCTCTCGTGAGCTTGCATTCTCTATTTTCAAGGCTCGTGGAATGATGACTTACGTTTAATGGAGTTCACATACAACAACAATGATTAGTCTAGCATAGGTATGACACAATTCGAGGCATTATATGGCCGATCATGCAATGCTCCTTCATATTGGTGGGAGGCAATGAAAAACTAATACTTGGGTCTGGTATGATAATAGATACTTCGGAGAAGATTGAGATCATTCGGTAATGAATGAAAGCTGATCAGGATAGACAGAAGAGCAACGTTAATAAGCGACGTAGAGATTTGGAGTTCTCTATTGATGCTATGGTATTTTTCAAAATCTCTCCACTAAAAATGTATTTCGATTTTGTAGGTCCTTTTTCAATACTTTTGTAGGTCCTTTTTCAATACTTGAGAGGATTGGGAACCTTACTTACAGAGCCAACTTACCGCACAAGATGGCGGTATGCACAATGTGTTCCACATTTCTCACTTGCGGAAGTTTATGCATAGCTCAGGAATGACTATTACACTAGATCAGATAGATGATATCATGATTGAACCAAAAGCTTCAAGACCTCGTAGGCCCACTCGTATCATTGGAAGTAATATGAAGCAGCTTAGGAGGAAGATAGTAAAGCTTCGGCGGAATGACAGTAAAGGCAATTGCACATGGGAGACTAAGGAGAGCATGAGGATAGCTTATCTAGAGCTCTTCATTTGGTAAGATTTCCATTTTTTATGTTAGCTCTCATGTTTGGTAACATATTTGATGTTCCATATAAGGTAGTTTAGTATCTTGAATGCTACGGTAGGCATAGATTTTATTTCTTAATGATTAATGTTATGTATGCATGGTTGATGTTCGATGTGATTGCATATAACTATTAGGCATGCAGGGTAACAATGGCTATTTGTACCTTGTTTGATTCGGAGATTTTGAGAGCAAAAATCCTATAGGGGAAGAGTGTAATGACCCATATATTACGTATCGAAGAATCGTAAAATATTATTTTTAAATCAAAATTAGGTCGTATGATGCCATAACTTTAGGCAATGGTGAGTAGTGACATTTTGATCCTTCTTAATTTTATTGGATGATTTTTATCCTAAAACTTGTAAGGCTTATAATTTTTGATAAGAGCCGAATTATGGGTAGAAACCACTTCCATTGCATCGAAGAGTGGTCAAATAGCCTTTTGGATTTACCTTTTAGGAGATATGGTCGTTTGAAGTTGGTGCCGTTTTTGGACAGTTTAGCTGGTAATTAATGAAGTTGGGTTAAGCCTAAAGGCCTATTTCGGGATTAGAGCTAAATGGGACTGATGTGACATCTCCCAAGTCATTATACACTTCCCTAAAATAGTTAGAAGCCTCCATTAATTTTCTCCAATCCAAACTGCAACGCCCTACCTCTATATCCATACTACAAGAGAATATTGTTTAGTAATATCGTCTGGTAATACGGAGAATAAGGCTTGTTATGAGCAACCACACATAAAAATTCCCATGGGCTAACACCAACACATTGATATTTTTTCTTTCTTACCTCACATAAATATATATGAAGTGTTCGGTATAGGTACAAAGTAATAAACATGTTGGCTAATATTGAACATAACAATGTATAATATATTAGAGAACACAGAATCATAGGTTACAAAGGAAAATATAATACATGCCAAAGATACACATACAAGGCGAGTCTATGAAATAGAAAAACTAACCCATAGATTGGGAGGCGCCATTTACTAAAAGAGAGGTTTGAGCTTTTCACTAACCATAAATCATTGAAGTACCTCTTCTCCCTCAAGGATCTTAACCTTCGCCAGCAGCGATGGTTAGAGTTCCTGGTTCCTCGGGACTTTGACATTTTCTATACCCTAGAGTAGAAGACATGTCAGTTTAGAAGTGATGTTCCAAGAGTGGACATAGCTTGAGTTTATCGCTGGGTATGACTTTAGAGATCGATGGGAGATAGAGCGACAGCGTTGGCTAGTTTGACTATTAGACCTACTTTGATTGAGCAGATCAGTTCTAATTAGAGAAGTGATGCTAGACTAGCTGACATCATTGCTAAGATAATGGAGTAGAGTTAAGATATGATGCGATACAGACTTGACCGAGATGTTTAGCCCTATAAGTATAGGAGATTGTTTATACCATATGCTGATAGGTTGATTGATGAGGTTTTATGAGAGTGCCATCATTTGAGATTGACAACACATCGTGGAGGCAATAAAATGTATAGAGATATGAGGCAGACATCTTATTAGAAAGGGATAAAGAAGGACATTAGGACATTCATCTCGAAATGCATGAACTATCAGCTAGTGAAGGTTGAGCGGAAGAAGCCAAATGGTTTGCTGCAACCCCTTGAGGTTCTCAAATGGAAGTGGGAATAGATACAGATGGTCTTCATTGATGGATTGTTGAGGGCCAGAGGCGGGTACGATAGCATCTGGGCCATAGTCGATAGATTGACGAAGAGTGCTCTATTTATACCTATTAAGTCTAATAGAACGTCATACAAATTGGTCGAGTTGTATGTGATTCCATAGTGTGCCGAAGTGCAATGAATGAGAACCATTGTTCACTAGTGGGTTTTGTAAGAGCTTATAAGAGACATTGGGGATAAAGTTACATTTCAGTAAATCATATCGCCCACGAACTAATGTGCAAATCGAGAGAGTGAATCATACCTTGGAAGATCTCTCGTGAGCTTGCATTCTCTATTTTCAAGGCTCGTGGAATGATGACTTACGTTTAATGGAGTTCACATACAACAACAATGATTAGTCTAGCATAGGTATGACACAATTCGAGGCATTATATGGCCGATCATGCAATGCTCCTTCATATTGGTGGGAGGCAATGAAAAACTAATACTTGGGTCTGGTATGATAATAGATACTTCGGAGAAGATTGAGATCATTCGGTAATGAATGAAAGCTGATCAGGATAGACAGAAGAGCAACGTTAATAAGCGACGTAGAGATTTGGAGTTCTCTATTGATGCTATGGTATTTGTCAAAATCACTCCACTAAAAATGTATTTCGATTTTGTAGGTCCTTTTTCAATACTTTTGTAGGTCCTTTTTCAATACTTGAGAGGATTGGGAACCTTACTTACAGAGCCAACTTACCGCAAAAGATGGCGGTATGCACAATGTGTTCCACATTTCTCACTTGCGGAAGTTTATGCATAGCTCAGGAATGACTATTACACTAGATCAGATAGATGATATCATGATTGAACCAAAAGCTTCAAGACCTCGTAGGCCCACTCGTATCATTGGAAGTAATATGAAGCAGCTTAGGAGGAAGATAGTAAAGCTTCGGCGGAATGACAGTAAAGGCAATTGCACATGGGTGACTAAGGAGAGCATGAGTATAGCTTATCTAGAGCTCTTCATTTGGTAAGATTTCCATTTTTTATGTTAGCTCTCACATTTGGTAACATATTTGATGTTCCATATAGGGTGGTTTAGTATCTTGAATGCTACGGTAGGCATAGATTTTATTTCTTAATGATTAATGTTATGTATGCATGGTTGATGTTCGATGTGATTGCATATAACTATTAGGCATGCAGGGTAACAATGGCTATTTGTACCTTGTTTGGTTCGGAGATTTTGAGAGCAAAAATCCTATAGGGGAAGAGTGTAATGACCCATATATTACGTATCGAAGAATCATAAAATATTATTTTTAAATCAAAATTAGGTCGTATGATGCCATAACTTTATGGAATGGTGAGTAGTGACATTTTGATCCTTCTCAATTTTATTGGATGATTTTTGTCCTAAAACTTGTAAGGCTTATAATTTTTGATAAGAGCCGAATTATGGGTAGAAACCACTTCCATTGCATCGAAGAGTGGTCAAATAGCCTTTTGGATTTACCTTTTAGGAGATATGGTCATTTGAAGTTGGTGCCGTTTTTGGACAGTTTAGCTGGTAATTAATGAAGTTGGGTTAAGCCTAAAGGCCTATTTCGGGATTAGAGCTAAATGGGACCGATGTGACATCTCCCAAGTCATTATACACTTCCCTAAAATAGTTAGAAGCCTCCCTTAATTTTCTCCAATCCAAACTGCAACGCCCTACCTCTATATCCATACTACAAGAGAATATTGTTTAGTAATATCGTCTGGTAATACGGAGAATAAGGCTTGTTATGAGCAACCACACATAAAAATTCCCATGGGCTAACACCAACACATTGATATTTTTTCTTTCTTACCTCACATAAATATATATGACGTGTTCGGTATAGGTACAAAGTAATAAACATGTTGGCTAATATTGAACATAACAATGTATAATATATTAGAGAACACAGAATCATAGGTTACAAAGGAAAATATAATACATGCCAAAGATACACATACAAGGCGAGTCTATGAAATAGAAAAAATAACCCATACATATACACACGTAATCAAGTATAAGACGAATATCAAGTACACATCACGAGTCACGACATCTCACTTAAGTATCATACAAAACATATACATAAAAGACTGGTATAATGATATATCTACTCCAAAGCTATCCTAACATCCATAGTCTGCTAATCCAATACTTGTCATTGTCTCGGTCTGACTCGAGTATTATTAAATAATAAACAGGTCAAACTACATCTAACATAAAAGGGTGAGATCATAGAAAATAGAGTATATGTAATCGCAATGATATAGTCGTAACTATAATATATATGCCAATAACAACATAAGCAAATAACTTAACCATAAATAAATTCACCATGTCATAAAACAATGTCATGCCTATCATAGGCAATCATAGAAAAATATGGTGAAACATGCATATCCTCAAATCCATAAGATTAACATGAAAGCAGGTTGAACTCAAAGACGATCACTAAGTAAGTTCAAAAGATGATAAGTATAAAAAAAATTGAAAACAAAGACAAGCACGAGGCAAGTCAATCAAAAACGAGCATGAAGCAAGTCAAACTCAAAAGACGAGCACGAAGCTAGTTGAGTAAAAATAACTGATCCTATAGATATCTTTTTTGGGTAATTTTTAGTGTAAGTACTCTCTAAGGGGAGGCTGGAAAACATGCAGTAATGCTCCAAGAGTGTCCAAAATAATACCGAACGCAGCACTCCTATAGTCCAATGGTTACTTGATCATCACAACATGTATCTCGGCTACATAAATGCACTATATGGTGTCACATCTAATAACGAATGATGCAATCATTATGACATTTAATAGTGCCTGAGGTAACAGACTGCTGGCTTTGTGGTATATGGAAAATCACGGAACACAATGTCAAGCACGGAGTAAGATAAAATAATACCACGACTCAAGGAGTATACGTCGTAGTCAAGCCGCTAGGACGAAACAACTAGCCTACAAGGTCAAACCACAGAAATAAAATTTTCAATATGACAAGCTATAGAAATTGTAAGCTTTCCCTAAGATTTTATTGATAAAAAAGTGTTAAATACTTCCAAATAGTAATTACTCGATTATCCACTCAATTTACATCACCATCGGCTTCCACTGCACAACTTTGATCACTAATGGATCCTTCTACTAAAACTCACTACATCACACTTTAGAATTATGAAGCATTCATAATGCAAGGTTCGAGTTAGGGTCGTTTATAGCTTCATCGACCGAGTTACTTCCTTCCCAAAGTCTTACAGAGGTCTATTCCACAACACTTATGTTGAATCAACAGGTCGGATCAACACTTCTTCCTTAACTACCTCCATAAACCATCTTGACTTCACACGAAAATAAACATACAGAAAAAGTAGAGATAAGGATATTATATAATAGGAAAAATTACAAATATGTCCCTTGATGATTACTTGGTAATCACCTTACACTCCTATTATCTCTTTAATATAGGGTTACAACCACATACCCAAGGGGAAATTAGGACTCTAAGTCTTACTAAGGCCAAGGTATGTGTCTCATATATTCTATACTATTCTAAACCTGCTATGATACCATATTGTAACGCACCACTGCCAAACCCATACCACCAAATAATATTACATAGTATGGTAGTACGGAGAATAAGGCTTGTTAGGAGTGACACGCATGAATATTCCTTTATGCTAACACCAACACATTTTTTTCTTTCCTACCTCGCATAAATATAAATGACGTGTTTGGTATCGGCATAAAGCAGTAAACATGTGGCTAATCTAGATATAATATATTAGAGAACATAGAATCACAAATCACAGCGGAAAATATAATACATATCAAGGACAAAAATACAATGTGAGTCTATGATATGGAAGCATTAGACCCACACATATACATACAAAACCAAGTACTAAATTAATATAAAGTATACATCATGAGTCATAACATCTCACTTAAGTATCGTACAAAACATATACACAAAAGACTAATATAATGATATATCTATCTCCAAATCTATCCCAAAATCCATAATCTACGAGTCCCGGTACCTGTCATGTCTTGGTCAGACCCGAGTATTAGTAAATAATAAACTGGTCAGACTACATCTAACTCAAAAGGGTGATGTTATACCTAAATATGCTAAGTAATTGCAAGACAACGAAGAAGGAGAATTACAAAAGACAAAGTCATTGTGAAAAAATTCAGGGAAGCCATCATGTGATGACAATTAAAGGCCTTCCTGATATTAAGATTGAAGCTTTCGTGGAGAAACTTATGGGAGCTTTCACATGATGTCTTCAAACACAAATAAACCGAAACCACCATGATATATTAATGAAAAATCAAAGTCACCATGAAGTTTTCCATACTGCCATTATATAGAATCATGAGGAGGGAAGTCAGAGCCATCATGGGGAATCTTATGAAATCATTGTAAGCCTATTGTAGTAATTGTGATACAATTCTTGGAGTGGTCGTGAGGCAAAGCCACAAAGCCATCTGGGAAGTTCAATAGGGTTGTCGCGCACTTTGTTCAAATAATGGACTAAAGAAATTTTGGGAAGATCGGAAGAGCTATCGTTGACAACACTCTAATAATGGATAATGGCTATCGTGAGGAGTTTGATGGAGATATCGCATGCTATCTTCAAATGATGAATTGAAGTTATCATGGAAAGTTCAATAAATTCATCATGTATAATCTGGAAAACATATGCTATCATGATGAAGCACCTAAATCAATTATGAAGCAAGGCCACGAAGCCATCATGAAGAGTTCTATGATGCCTTTGCATACCATCCTCAAAGTGATAAATAAAGCCATCACGAAAAGTTTCATCATGCTATCGCATGCAATCTTCTGATGACAGATCAAAACTATTATGGGAAGTTTAATGATGCCATCGTGAGTGATGGATTGAAGATATTGTGAGAAGATCCAAAGAGCAACTGTAGTTTATTATGAATGACTTTAGAGTAATTTGACCCGTGAAGAGTTCCATATCATCACTTGTTGTTTTGAAGCAACAAATTAAGGCTATTGTGAAGCATTCTCATAAGTGCCATCTCGCACAGTTAGAAGCTATCGTGAAGTATTCCAAACAAGTGTGTCATGTGCCATTTCGACTATGTGCCATGTGGGTTGATTATGATCGTCTATTTCTAATGGAGTGCCATGTGTTGGGAATCCAGCAGCTCGAGTTTTCTATAAATAGAGGGGTACCCACCAAAATGGGGTTGAATTTCTCAAGTTCTCCTTCTCTTCCATCTTCATAATTTTTTCTACTTTGTAAAGAAAGCCTGGAATTAGGGATCCATAACCGTTAGAGAAAATTGTAATTGATAATTTTGTAATAAGGGACCCTTGCTTGACATAATTTGCATTGCCACCTCAGTAGATGTTTGACTTGGATTTTGCTATGTTGAAAGAGCATCATGTTGGATATACCAAAGTATGTCATTGTGAATTCCATTAAGACTATATCCTTATTTTATCTCCACTTGTCTTGATTCAATAACCTAGTCCAACTTTCACCCTAACATGTGAGAACATAGCAATAGAGTATATATAATCATAAGGATATGGTCATAACTATAATGTATATGCCAATAACAAAATAAGAAAATGGCATAATCATAAATAAAATTATGTCATAAAACAATACCATACCTGTTATTGGCAGTCATGAAAAAATGTAGTGAAACAAGCATATCCAAATCAAATCCATAAGACTAGCATGAAAGCGAGGCAAAATCAAAGAGAAGCACTAGGCAAGTCAAAACAATGATAGGTATAAAGGCAATCGAAAATTAAGACAAGCATGAGGAAGGTCAACTCAAAGATGAGCATGATGCAAGTCAAACTCAAAAGACAAGCACGAAGCAAGTCGGATAATAGTAACTGATCCTGTAGCTATTTTTATGAGAATTTTTAGTGCAAACACTATCTTCCAAGAGGAGGCTTACAAACACACACTAATGCTCCATGAGTTTCTCAAAATAATACCGAACGCAACACAATGGTTACCTGATCATCATAATATACATGTCTCCTACTCAAATGCACTGTAGGTGTCGCATCTAGTAATGAATGACGTAACTGTTATGACTTTTAATAGTGCCCGAGGTAATATACTGTTGGCTTTGTGGTATCGGGCAAATCACAAAACTCAAAGTTAAGCATGAAGTAAAACAAAATAATATGATGACTCGAGGAACAAACATCGTAATCAAGCCACTAGGATGAAATAACTAGCGTACAAGGTCGAGCCTTAAAAATACACTTTCTAATATAACAAGCTGTAGAAATAGCATGTTTTCCCTAAGATTCTATTGATCAAAAAGTGTTAAATGCTTCCAAAGAGTAATTACTCGAGTATCACCCGTGTGTCCCATAACTCGGTGTTACTTGAGTACTTACTACAAGTTAGTAAATTCCACTCACTCAAAATATTCTGTACGACAAGTCATATTTATAATCAATAAAGTTTAATAGAAAGTCTTATACTAAGCAGTACTACTAAATCATTTATTTAAATTTCTCATCACATGAAAAAAGGATTTATATTGATTGAAACTATCCTTAAAGCCTTATATTTAATTCTTTAAGAAAGATATTTTTTTGTAAATGCAAGAAAACTCTTTGAGAGTATTCATGTGCTTTTGTACTAAAAAAATTGAAATGAAGCAATTTCTTTTATGATATTTTTCATAAAACCAGTAATGCATATTGCCAAACCTTTAAACATTCATAAGTTGAAAAGAGGTCTGTAATAAAGATTTCTAAAGTATTTTATGATAAAAGTCACTTTGTATATAAATAAAATGAGGTTTATAGCATGTGAATAAATTACTATGAATTTCATTTAATAATCACCTATAAAATGACTTTAATGAATGCTTCAAAATATTTCAATAACTTTTCATTGCATTAAAAAGAGTTAATATATTTAAAAATGGGGACGGTTTCCATTTTTCCTAGAGCTTCCTAACCTCCTCTCTTCTATTCCTCCTTGTTTCCTATGACTTCGTCATCTTCACCTTTCTTCCTTCTATGTCTCACTCTAGGCACACCAATCCCAAGGCATCCATCTCTTATGAGGTGCCTTCATTGGCAGGTCAGGTTGCTTTTTAGTGACTTAACTATTCAAGCTACCTTCAGTCATGCTCCTTGGCCTTTCATAGCGACTGTAATTGATTTCCCTCCCTTGGGTTCCCCTTCGAGTAGTCATATTTCTCTAGCCTCTGGCTCCAGTTCTATAGCTCAATTCTTTTGATGCTTTGAATAATTTGATTACCAAGTCTATAGCTATTAAATCTCCTATTTCAGGCATTTCTGATAACTCTAATGCGGTTAAAACTAACCTTCTTTCCCCTTTATTTGAGGCTCCTACTGGTAGTGTTGTTGGCAAGTGGTTAGAAAATATTTTGCCTGACCTAGATGCAAAGTTGTATGAGGTGGAGTGTATGGTTGGTAGCGAAGATGCTGCTGGAAGTGATGTTATTGATAATGTCGATGACATAGGTGATGTTTGTTTTAATGCCAACTCCGGATTTCTTCTTCCTGCTGTGTGCTGCAATGTTGCTTTTGTGCAGTCTTTGCTTCAAGCTGGTGAGACTGTTCTCGAGTAAACTGCCCTGATTGAGCCCAACAAGTGGTCTTCCTTATTTTCTTCTTTGTTGTGAAATGCTAAGGTTTATACTCCTCGTTCTTTCGATGCGGTTGAGATTGACGAAGCGATGATTCCTACTGTAAAAGTTTTACAAGAGGGTGTGGATTATTAGTCTGATTATCTGGTTGGTTATTTCCCGGACTCTACCCACCTTGTCATCAAGTTAAAGAATGGTGTTTTTATGCATGGAAACTCCATAGTGGTCTTCAAGTGCATTTCACTAATTCTATTTTCTATTTTAAATTCTTGAGAATTGATGAAAGACTTTGTGTTCTAGAGGCTGATCCGATCCTTATTGAGGGAAAGCCATTCATTATTACTACTTGGAGTCCTTCGATGGACAAGGCTAAGGAACATGTATTGTCTATTCCTGTTTAGGTGCACTTCTCCAAAATATCATCTATTTTGCAACCTATAATTAGGTTTGACTGGTTAGCCAGTCTTGTTGGCAAGGTAAAATGTTTTGATACTAATACTTTTGGCAGGAAAAGATTGGTTATGCTCAAGCTTTGATTGAAATCACACTCCCGACTAGCCAATGCCTTCAAAACTTGTGGTCAAAATTGTAGAGGATCATGAAGCAGTAGTGGATGTTTAGTATAGTTGGAAACCAGATATATGGATGGCTTGCTAATCTTTTGGTCACACTTTTGAGGATTGTAAGTTCGGGGCAGTCAATATGCAATAGACTATCCCTGCTAAGATCCTTTTACCTCGACCTCCTTCCAGGAAGTCGGTTCTTAAGCCCAGGTGCACTGCCTCTCTGGTTTAGGATTTGGACAACGATCCTACCTTGGATCAATCTAGTCTTGATTTACCTCCTGTAGTGCTTTGTGGTTTGATGGTTACGGTTAAAGCCCCTCCTCTTAAATGTGCTTTTTATTGGCAACGTAGTGAGCATACTTGGGTTCATGGAGCATCCAAAATGAGATACAGACCATTGACTGACAACTTCCATATGTATTTCGGAAGTGAAGCTGAAGAACGTATTTTGTTATCTTATGTAGAAGGGGATGATTTGTTCTTATCTACTGAAGATGAAGACGGTGAATGTAATGAGATTGTCTTAGAGGATGTCACTTGTGATATGAAATATCTATACTCTTGTGATTTTATGCACCTTGTGTTTGACCTAGCATCACATTTTTCTAGGCATATGCATGTCACAGGGCATGTCTTCGCGGAAGACAGCAGTAGTGATGATAGGCACTAGTCGTTCCTTGTTAACTAGTAGTTTGGGTGCATCTGCCTAACTCCTATTTGCCTTTTTCCTTTTCCTTTTCATTTTAGCTGTTCTAGCGCTTGTGCTGAACGCCTGTTCTTAATGGTTATTAATATAAGTGGATTACTTACTCTAAAGCTGCATAGCCTTGCTAAAAAAGCTAATTAATCAAATTAACTTTTAGTAAATTAGCTTTAAAATAAGAATTAATCTTTAAAACAAATTATATATTATTATCATTTCTTTAAAAAGTAAAAAATCTCAAAATACCTTCAAGAAAGTTCTTGAAAGCATCAAAAACATCTATTTGACAGCAAAACACAAAAATAATATAAAATAGCACAAGCCTGAAGCTGAATTGCTCCAGATTTTTCATGCTCGATCGACCGATCTAGAAGGCAACGGTTGACCAGTATCGCGAATTCTGGAGCATTTTAGCTTCAGATTCATGCACCAATCAACCTAATGCTGAATTCCAGTGGCTTCAACACTTTTCTAATGATCACAAAAGGGTCAAACAACATGCATGCAACCAAGAATGTCAATATAACTTACAAAATATCAAGAGGGAAGTGATGTGTTTGGGTCTCTGCAACTTTCATTTTTATTGTAAATCTACTTCTTATCAATCATAAGTAATTTCAAACAATTCAACACAAGAAAGCACATTAATTTCAAAGCATGTAATTAAATTAGATGTTGTTATGAGTCATCAAATCACCTAATTTTCCAAAAGCATCCATTTTTTTCTCTATTAGCAATTTCAGCATTCTTCAAAACCTTAACTAAACAAAACTAACCTAAAAGTCTACCTTTTTGTGTCTATAGTTGGAGAGGGGTGTAGAGAAGCTTGAGTTTATGAATTTTTAGTAATTTATTTTATTTGATTTTGATTTTAAAGAGGCTAGATTTTTTTGAGAAAAAAGATGAAGTTGAGTTTTTTTATTTATTTATAAAGATGAGCAAAATTTAAAGAGAGAATGAGAAGGTGATCTTCTCTCTATTTGTTTTTGGGCTGAAATGGGTTAAGTGAATGACCCTTTCATTAATTCATTTGGTTTTGGTTCAAATTCATATATCCTTTTGTTCATAAGTTAATAATTGCAAAAGCTTTCTTACATTAATTTTCTCAACATCAAGCTAAATTCAAAAATTCATTTCTTCATCATATTATGTTATCTTTACAAAATTCACAATTTCAAAAAAAATTATACTTTCATTTCTTTCCCATTAAGTGAGAGTAATTTCATTCTTATTGATTTATAAACTATACCATACTTTTTATTCCTTTATTAATAGATTATTCTTTCAAATTTAAAAATAACATAACTAACATTTTAAATTATCAAACATTATATTAAATTATACTTTGGACATCCTAAAACATTAAATAGCATAAAAAGATCATTTTAAAACAATTGTTTCCATAAAATGAATTTATCACAATAAATTCATAGTTAGAATTTATTACACTACTAATTATGAAACCAAAATTTACTTTTACCAAAAGCTGCACATTATTTAACAATTGCCTTCTATACTTATTCTAGTTCATAGACTACCATTATAAGATTATACATATTTATTTTTTGACTTTAACCCTTTTAAATCAATTACAAAGGTTATAATTCTAATATTTTTCAAACATAACAATTTTTTTTGTTAGACATTTATTGCTTTAGAGATGTGTTTAAAACGAAGCAATTGTTTTAGTAGGTCTCAATCAACTTTAATTCGCATTAATGCTAAAATTATATTCCAATTTGTTATATTAACTCAAAAATTACATGCAACATTTGTTTCTTTATTACTAATTAAAAGACTTAACACACAAAATAAATATTTTTAGTAACTTACAAAACTTTTTTAAAATTTCAATAATCTTTCAAAATCCTTTCCTTATCAATCCCAGTTAATTTATCTTTCATTCCATTTTGAATTCGAACAATATTTTATTCTTATTGAAATAATTTCAAATCTAAGTAAACAATATGCATAAATTAAAATTTCCACTCTCACAAAAGATTTATTCTTATATCGGTACTTCAAAAATCACTTCAAATCCTTAATAAATTATCTTCATTTAATTCCATTCAAATGTTAAATTTTATTTCAAAAATTCAAATTTATTTCCTCTCAAGATAAGTTGTTACACAAGCAACCTCAAATCTTGCTTTAATCATCCAAATCACTTATTAAAATGTAATTAGAAAAGGTAATTAAAGATTTATTATTTGGTTCTTCTTGTGATTCATATATTCACTATTTAACCTTAGATTTACTTTGGATTAGTGCTTGATTTGATATAGGTGAGTGGTTCTACACTTTTCACCATTCTATGTTAGTTAATATAGTAAAAATGATGTTTTATGATGGATGTGAATACTAAAACATTTTTAAACAGAGCTCTAAGCTTAATAACACTTTTTAAATGGTTTTAAAAAGATAAATGTGTATTTTGACTTGTTTTAGACCATTTTGTCATACCGCTCGTCATTTATGTGTATGGTTGGGTCTACAAAAATGTAAATGTTTGAATTGCTTGGATGCTATGTGATGTTTGTGTGAAGATGTTTGCTTGCATTTTGATTCTTTTGGGTGTAATTTAAGAGTGGCTGTCATTTGGGTGGTTCATGAGAAAAAATGCTCAAGGCATAATGCAATCGAAATATGTTGCTCTTGAAGACCTAAGGAACCTATTATTTTGGTTGCAAGTTGATTGGGCTTGAAATAATGTTGTTCTGGGGAGTTTGAAAACCAGTCGGTGTTGGCAAGAAAAGAGGTCGGGGATAGATGCTACTTTGGGAGTTTTGGTGTAAAGCTTTGGGAAAAACCAATCGTCATGCGTGGGTTACTTCGGGCAAGGCAAGAAAATAATGCAAGTTTGAGACTTGGGAAAATCTTGGGGATGGAACCCCTTGGCACCAAGAGGTATGGATTTAGCTTTGCGGCATGACACGGAGACTTTGGGGCATTGAAGACTTGGCTCGGGGCAAAATTCCCATGATGAGAGGTTTTAATTTTGGACTTAGAAAAATTTTGGCCTTGGGGGAAAACTCTTGGCATCGACATGATTTGTGTCGAGCATGGATACGACAGCTTCGGGATGATGAAGGGAAAACTTCGAGCAATTTAAAGGCAATGAGAGGTTTTTGATTTCGAAGGACTTAGTCATTTTTGGTGAACTAACAAGTCGATGATGACCTGATATGGTCAGTATCGACCATATTCTGGTCGGTACTGACCATATGGGGTCCATATGGAATTTGAGCATGGACTTTGGGGTGCATACCATGTTTGTTTGTTTGGTTATTCGATGCTTTATTTTGGCATTACGACTCTACGACGAGCGTTTTTGGTGATGAAGTGATGACGTGGCGTTTCAATGGGATGAGTTCGAGACTTTGATGAGGGGATTCTACGATGTATAATAAGTGTTTGGAGATGTTACGATGACGATGACTCGATGATTTGAGTTGTGATAATGATTAAGGACAAGTTCAATGATGTGGACTTGTGGATAGAATGATGATGGTTGGTTCTACTATGGAAATGAATGGAATGGAATGATGATGTTTTCGACTATGAAGGTGCATGCAAAAGGATCATTAATACTTAGAGGTTTTGAAGTGTACTTCTTAGGAGAGGGTATGTGGAGATGCCCACATGGATATAAGGATATGTTATCCTAGATTTGTCAATATGGATCCACATACTGTAGGCATTGAGGTAACATGGGTCTGGTTCCTGGCCTTCGAAGTGTTATGGATTCGAGCACTGTGAAACCAAGACTGTTTCGTTAGTATGTGGATGAGGATTGGCCATATGAGTTCATATATCCAACATACAGGAGTGATGTAAGGATTGTTTGATGGAAGCTATATTTACTGTGTTCGTTTTATCACTCTCCGGATGTCACATGACGTAGGTATTGTTGACTCGGATACCCATACACCTGATAGTGTTGTTTGACTTGTAGTACAACCATATGATGATGATGATGATAGATTAGCATATATTGATGTTATATGCTAACTCTTTGGATGCAGGGACAGGTCGGTTATGATTCTCTATACCATCTGTCCTATATAGTATATCAACTTTCATAGTATTTTGAGATTATTTATCGCTCACATCATACTATTGTTTGACTCGAAATTCTATGTTTTTCTTCTTATTGTCTCAAGTACTCTTAAATGAGTAGACTGGACAGCAGGTGTGGGACAACAAGTTGTGTTGTGCAGAATGACTAATAGGAGGCTATGCTTTCATATACTATTACTTGGACCTACTATTACTATTATTTCGTAGTGCAACACTATGGATCTTAGACAATGTTCGACTGTTATTAGAGATAGTTTGCCATTTGAGTTATTATTTGATGTATATACTCCATAGTCCATTTTTTATAACTATATTGAACCCTTGCTCTTATTTGTGATGGTTCATATAGTTATATTTTTTTCTTTCCTGCTTTATATATATGAAGACTGCTATATTTTATCGATGCATTGTGTGATATACAACAGGTTCTAATTGGAGTTTGATTACTTTAGCTACCTTGATAATGTTCCTACATCGGTTAAGTACCGTTACAGCACACTATACAGGTATATTGGATAATGAAGGTGTAGGGTGGTCGTCGCATACTTTGTGCCCCCAGCAGCCATGAGTAATGTAACGATCCCGTTTTTAAGCCAATTTAAATTAGTAATTAATTTAATTTTTAGAATTAAATTGTAAATTAATTTGTGAATTATCTTGAATTCTTCCAAAATAAATAAGAAATGTGTTTGTTTATATATATATAAATATAAAAGGAAAAGTATAAATAAGAAAACATATTACATAATTTATAATAACATAAGGGTTTAAAACATAATTTATAAATTAAATGAAACAAGGGCTTCAACATAAAAATACTTATTTTAACAAGTGTAAGCCTTGTTAACAAGTGGAAAAAATAAATGTTTCTTTCAATTTGAATTTATAAACATTTTTGTTTAGAGAAGAAAGTCTGGCTATTCATTTTCAAATCAAAGCTAAAAACAAAACCTGGAAACAAAACTCAAAAACAAACAAACCAGAAAAGAAAATAAAATGCAAAAACAATCAAAAGCCTGAAAATAAAACCTGAAGCGATTAAAACAAGAAAATTTTAAAAGCCTGAAGCAGTTCAAGATTAACAAATTCAACTCAGTAATTCAAAGATCAAGCAAATTAGATTAAAGTCAAGATCAAAACCAGATATTCCAGCTTTTCAATTCCAGCCTTCTCTGTAATTTGATCCAGGTGAGCAAACTTCCATCTTTAAACTTAATCTGTTTATATATAGGTTTGCATGTTAACAGGCTTCTCTGTTTCAATATCCTGTGAGCAAACTCACTTATATCTGCCTCTATGTTTTGATGTTTGTGATTGATGTTTGAACATGTTATGAAAATGTTGCCTAGCTATTAAATATGCTTGCATGTTGTATATGTGTGTGTATATGTATATATATATATGTATATATATATATGTAAGTGTTGTGCATGTCTGGGAACGGGAAGAAACACCTATGTTCTAGTTACAGGTTTTTTTAAAACCTGATAGAAAATTCAAAAATCATCCTATCTAAATGATTTGAGGATTCGATTTCTAAATGAAAAGTAATTATAACTATGTAATGCTAATTTTAAAAATAATTTTACGAATATTTATTATGTAGTTATTTCTAAAAATAGACATGACAGGAATGATCAGATTTTAACCCTAAGAATCGAATGTCTGGGTTTCGATTTTTAATCATAGAAATGAATTCGTACTTCAAATTCATGATTTTTGATAAACATTTTAGAATTTTTAAGCGAGTATTCACGGAGAACTCTCGAGTTGAACGGAAACCATATTATTGCCAAAATCCGTCGATCGGCAAATTCATATGCATCGTGATTATGGTGGAAGGAGGCTTGAGTGTTGTAGATCAATGGAAAAATGGAATCGTATTTTTTTAAATCATCGTTGTTGACGATATGGTTGGAAGTAGGGTTTTAGGAATAGGTTTGTTTGATTGGGTTTGCAAGATAAATTCGTCGTCATCGATGGATTGTGGTTGATCGAACCAAGTGGGATTGGAGCATAGGGTCGTAATGAAGCTTTGGGCGAGTCGGTAGGGTCACATGCGATCGGGTTGGTCGGTAAGAAGCAATTCCAGATGATCAACTTTTGGTTTCAGTTTGTTAGCCATGCTCAAATTCGAACTGCGGTGAATTGATGGGTTTTGAAAGGTAGTTTTGGTCGGCAAGGTCGTTCGTGGTGTGTCGAAGGTTACGATGATGGTCGGAAGTCGATCGCCTGGCTGTGCACATGCACGCGTGAAGCTGTGCATCTGGAAATGATGTTGGATTGGGGAAGAGAAGGATTCTCGGGGACGAACTCGAAGGGATTCACGAAATAACCCGAAGCAAGTTTTAAACAGTTTTTAAAAGGTTTTATAAAAGCAAGTTTTAAACTTAAATTGAATCTAGTTTAAACTATTATATGATAATGTTTTAAATTATTTGATTAAAGGAAGTTATAACTTGTTTAACCTAATTTTGTTAAGTTAAATGTTAATTTTAAAACTGAAATTTCATGATTTAATTAAGTAAGTTAATTTTAAAGATAAAATGTTTTTAAACATGTTAATGATGAGTAGTTAAAGGATGATTACTTAATGAAATCAACTAAGTATAATTACTTGATTTAATTAATAAAAGATTATTACTTAATTAAAGATAATTACTTTATGTAATTACATTAAAGGATGATTAATTAAGTAAAGTTTAATTAATGATAAGTGATTAAAGGTAATTAATTACTTAAAGATAATTACTTAATTAAAAGTAATTAATTAATGATTTAAAGTTGATTAATCAAATGATAAAAATTAATTTGAGATTTATTAATATAAGTGATTAGGGATAATCACTTGTTGTAATTAATTAAGGAAAATTAATTAAATGGTAATTAATTAAGAGTTAATTAATTAATATAATTAAAGGAAATTAATTAAAGTATAATTAAAAATTAAAGGTTAATTATTTAATGATTAAAGGTTAATTGATTTATTAATTAAGGTTAATTAATTAATAAGTAAAAGTTAATTAATTTATTATTAAAGGTTAATTAATTAATTAAAGGATAATTAATTCAAATGGTTTGAAATTAATTAATGATTAATTAACCAGGATTAGTAATTTATTCATAAGTAATTAATCTGGTTTAAATTTATCAGGTGATTAATTGATCTTACTTATGGATGTTTGGATTGTATGGAATGCTTTGAATTGTTTGATATCCCTGATGTATGATGCTTTGTGATATGAATTATTTTGATTTGAGCTGTAATGAATGTAATTTATTTATCTGTGATGAATTTATATTATTTATCTGTGAATCTGTGAATGAAAGATAAGCGTTATAGGGTTATACCGCTTATCAATATTGATGTGCTTAAATCTGTGATGATTAATGATATTGTATTGTTGTGTGTAAAACCCCTGGACTACACCACACACACACAAATATGGATTTCACGAGGAAATTGGTTAAGTCACAGATATTTTGAATTTAATATTATTTTATTCAAATGGTGAAAAGTGGAAAAGTTGAATTTTGAATCCAAATGGTTTTGGAAATGGAAATGGGGTTGAATATGAAAAGCTTTTGAAAAGGAAGTTTTGAATTTGAAAATTTAGTTTAAATATAATACGTCTTGTTTAAGTTTTGAAATTGTTTTGGAAACTATGGTTTGAAAGGATTATACAAGTTATACAATATATATAGATTTTAAACCATTTTGAAGTATATTAAATGAATTATTTTGGGAATTTAAATTTAATTCAAATAGAACTTGCCGAATACGGCAGTTCGCTGATTTTCCAACGTATACTTTGAAAGGCTATAGCTTGTGTTAATCTAATCGGATTTTCCCGAAACGAAAAGCATTTGTTTTCAAATGATAATAGCTTTTATATAAAGGAAATAATTTCCAGTTTTGTGAAAGGATTTCGAATTTGAAACGTAAATTGTTTTTGAAAGCTATAAATGAATCTTTGTTAAAGATTGGTGAACCTTGTTTCAAATTGAAGTGGATTTTAAAAGGTGAATCTTTTGTTTAAAAGATTAAAAATGGAATTTTTTTAAAACCATTTAAAAGAAAGGTTTTGGGGATTAAAAGTTGTGACTTAACTAAGATCCCACTATATCCATATGGTTTAAAATAAGCGCTCATTATTCGGTTTAGCCGAGGGAGGACTTTATGTCATATAACCCATTCCGAATAATGATACGACGAAATGGATAGCATTTGAAGACCGGTGGTGAAGACCGGGTATTTTCGAGAACGAAAGGATTACCCGTCGAATGACTTTGCACTGAGTAGCTACGGTATAGAGATCTCCATATGTGATGGGGAGTCCAATCGGGATTGTGAATACCCGGATTGCAAGGGCTTCTTTTGAAGTGCCTTCGGTTCTGTTCGAACCCGGAACAGACTTGTATAGATGTATGTCTGACATTACACTTTGAGATGTAAAGCTAGTTTCTATCAAATACATTTCTGTTTGGTGGCGGAAAATTTATTCTCTTAGCTTAACACCCTTCTCTGAGACGTACGAGCTAAGAGGTTATGTAGTTGATGGGTACTAGTGATACATTCCCAATTTGGTAATGTGGCATGCTGAGTGTTGCTGATCATTGGTTGATCGAAGCATGGCTTTTGTAAAAAGCGTAGCTTTGTGGTACGAGACTACATCAGAGCCTCACACCTCGGAAATGGTCGAAACAGGAAAGATGCAGCAAGGTTATTAGGGGTCGCGCCCCTAGGGTATGTCCATTTTCTTCTGGATAAAAAAGTGGTATCATGGTATGGAGCCCAGATATTTACTTATGTTGATTTTGAAAGTGGTATCATGGTATGGAGCCTAGATACTTTACTTATGTGGTTGTTGGTATTGAGGATCCTCGGATAAAGGTCGGTAACGACCGGGGATGGCATACTTGCAGGTGTTACTTCCGGGCAGGGGTAACCAGGCCTTGTGTTGGCAGAGATCTGGTTAGGTTCTCGGGGCAACCCTCTAGAGGCGTACCCATGTGGCATAGGAAGTTCCTTAGCCTGACCATTTGTTGGAAATCCAAAGAAACAATACGCGCCCTGTACGGTTTTAGTTGTATAACCTGCCATGGAATGTGGCGATAACCTGCTATTAAACATGGTAGCTATAGTAGGTATACCATAATGGTGGTATGCTGGCTAAGATTAATATTATACTTTCGAAATGTTTTCTGCACTATGCACTAATAATAATATCAAAAGGATTTTGCGTATCAAGCATGTTTGACTATCATAAGGAGAAATCTCCTCCAATTGTGCGCTTGCATTGTGTGTGTGCGGGGAGGCCTTATGGTAGTTTCATTTTCCAAAAAGCATAGCGAATTTCTTTTCTTTTTCTTTTGTTTAAAGATAAACTGTTTTTGTTTGCTCATACCAGTCCCATGACCGACCTGGAGTTTATTGTTCCCTTTCTAAACTCTGGGTGCCCACAATTTTCCACAAGGGCAGCCTAGAGTCGGGTTTTCAAATAATCAGATAGTAGATGTAGATTCGATAGCCTTCAGACTTTGGTTCGGAAGCCTTCATCTTTGAAGTCTTTGGATTTTGGCGATCGCATTTGTTTCACTTCAGCATAATGGGTTGTTCGAGCTTACTCGATTGGAGTTTTGGAGCTTTGTAGTTATGGCAATGAAGATTCATATATTGGATTATCTTTTGGAAGACATTTGGTGATATCTTTCCGCTGCTGCTGCCGTTTGTCTTCTGCTATTGTTTTTTTCCGCTGTTGTATTCTGCTCTGATATTTACGGATCTGTTGTATCATATTGTATCAGATTTTGTATCCATTGTTGTATCAATGATATATTCATTTCTTTTTCACTGTGCTGTTTTACTTAATGTGTTATAAGCTCCGGCGTACTGGACTTCGACGTTCGAATCTGCGGCATTCGAATACAAGTGAAGTATGGATGTCGATTTTCGAGCACCAAAATCTGGGTTGTCACAAGTAATATACTACCCAAAACTTAGAGAGCATTACGTACTATGGTCTCAACAGATGCGATATCCTTTTTCAAAACACCTTGACAAGGATATTAAAATAATATTTTATTCTATGTTGTGATAATTTTCTGATGATTACAACTATTTGTAACTATTATCACATAACATCTTATATAAGGATTTTCTATTTATATACTTTAAATTAATTACTTAATTAATTATATCACTATATAATAAAGTAAATAATAGAAATCAAATATATTAGTTATGAAAAAAATTGAGTACCAAGTTAGATATATGTAACAAATTGCATAATTTCCTCTAGGCCATACCCCTAACTTTCTCAATCTCCCAGTTGTAGTTGGGGTCAATTATGGTATCTTAATCCCATCATTTCGACCAGTTTTCTCAAAACTGGTAGAGTTAGTCCCTTAGTGAATGGGTATGCAATATGGTTTTAATTATCGACTCCGTTAATCAACTCCCTTTGATGTTGATAAATTTCCTTTATCATATGAAACTTTCAGAGTATGTTTCTCAACCTATGTTCTTTTGCGATAAGTATCACGACATCGTTATCATATAACAATGTTATAGGATTCTCAACATTTGGAGTAAACCCTAGCTCATATATAAATTTGTGCATACACAAACACGTTGTTTTTATTGTTACACTTATTCAAGATGAGGTACATGGCCTATTGGTTCAATTAGCTACAACGTTTTTGTTTGGAACATTTTCAACTCAACGCTCCTTAATTAAGGTTGAACATGAATTTAGGATTGGAGTATATGCTCGAAATCACTTCTGAAGTTTGAGTCTGAATACTTCTTCATAAGGAGTTCACCATTCTATAAACAATTCTCTAGTATTTTACAAATACTCAAGAATACTTTTAACTACCATTTAACGATCTTGATTCTGATTTGATATTCGGTCAATGTACCAAGTAAATAATCGAAATGTGATATAGTAGATTGCATAGCATATGCGATAATTTATATTGCTAGTGCATAAGAAATTCATCTCATATTCTCCATGTTAAACATTTTAATATGGAATCTATGTATATTGTTTGGTATAAACCCCATATCCTTTTATACTAATTGTAAAAATTATCATTTTCAAATCCAATGTCAAGAACTAAACAACCAAACCAAAACTGATCTTCACATGGGTAAATCAGCAGTATGTCGTTTACTTGTAGTTTAGAAATATTTTACAACCTTTAATGTTCTTTCTAGTAGACACTTTGATCAATATTTGACTTTTATACCAAAATATCTGCTCAATTCTGATGCTTATCAATGATACTTTCGTATCAATTTTGGAATCCTATCCAAACCCACAAACTCGGTTATTTCTCCTACTGACTTAGAGACACTTTAGTTGTTATATGCAAACAGTCTATTGTAAATCATTATTTAAAATTTATGTTTCAACATATATGTACCAAAATTCGAAGATATATTGTGTGACAATTCTGTGAGTAAAATCCAAATAAACTTAAGCATGTTGAATGATGAATTAGTTACGTTAATTTCAGCAGTTGAAATTTATGATATAATTCTTATTCAAGTTGCTTAATATATTCCAACTGCATTGGTCTTCCTCCCGAAGGCATAATTGTGACTGATGGATCAAATCCTTTCGGGTATAGTTATTAAAATCATATTTTGATATTGTACTTGGAATGCATTTTGGATTTGCGCATCGTGCCATATGGCAGTGTCAATATTCTTCTTGACTAATTAACATTTGAGGAAATACTTTTCTTAATAATATGAAACTCCTAGCCTCTTTTTAATGTTGAGGATTCTTATTAAACATATGTCTCGTCTATTTTGGCATGGTTAATTTTATTTCATCTTGTGTAATCAGTTTTATCTTTGGATCATATCCAAATCCATTTACTACTAATAATTTCTAAAATAAATTTCTTCGTCATGAAGTTGTTTCTTGAAACAACAAGTGTTCTTAGTATAACAAAATTCAGAAACATTTTATGAACTACTTTTATGTATAGAATTGACTTAATTTGAGTTTATGATACTTATATTCAGAACATAAATTAATCAACCAATGTGGGTTGGTCCTAAACTCCTTTGAAGTGATTCATAGAAGATCTGTTATGAGCAAATATTATGTCAGCTTCTCAACTCACACAACCTGTTAACTCCTTGACCTAGAATATGCAGGGGTTTCTTATCAGCTTTTAATATTGTATGATTTCATAAACTATGCTATAGATGAAATTAAATTTAACCCTATGTACTTACTCTTAAATACATGTTCTTATAGAAAGAAGTTAACTCAACTTCACCCATCATCAATCATACTTTGTCCAACAAAGTTTGATTACTCTTTATCGAACATCATTATGTATCGTTGGGAGAGGAGAGGTGGCTTTTGAAATTAAAACTCATTCAATTTTAGGTAATTTTGGAACCTTTTTCCAATACATTCACTTGTTCTATCAAAATGATTTTTTTTATTTCCTTCACATGTTATGTTTTTTACTTCCTTTTTATATTCAGTGGACTTATCATAAATACACACTTGTGTATCAGATACATGTGTTCATTTCTATGATAATTCATCTGTGAATTTAATGAAGTATATGGATCCATTTTTGAAAGTGACTAAGGATCATAATATGGAATATTAACTAAGTTATCTACTAGTGCAGAATATCAATATAAAAGTAAATAGTAAAGTAAATGAAACCAGAGATTTTTATACTAGTTTGAACTTCCCGTTCTACGTCCAGTCCCAGACTCCTTCTGGAATTTAACTATCAACCCACACTTAACCCGGAGGAACATGTATTACACCGCCTGAGCAACCGAATAGGACATCTACTTCAACTATAATTTAATTAACATCAGCATTATTTATCCTATCAACAAGTCACCATTTTCTTCAAGCACTGCTATTACGATGACATACTTTTTTTTCCTTTACGTCAAATCGGTCAAAGTGAAGCCTTTTTGGGTTTACCAAAACTGCCCTTTTTTTGAAAAAATGCGGCATTGAGAATAAGGGTATGCTTGACTTTTTCATCAACACCACGTTTTCACATTTCTTTGCCAACTCATTTCTTCCTCCATTTCATTTCTCAACCGCATTATCTCACGTCTCCTTCCCTCAGAAATGAGAAAAGATGAAAAAAAAGTCACCAATAACTGAACACACTTATCAATGTAATCGCCCGCTTCTGATCCCCAATTGCGTGACCAGAGCTAGAGCCAAAACCCTAAACCAAAAATTTGGAACTTCTTAATGGAGAGAATTTATGTTATTGTCAGAGCGAGACAACTCTCGATTGAAGATTTCAAAACAAATCCATGGATAATCTCTGCAGATTCTATTTTCTTGACCAACAACCAAGCAAAATTTGAATTTGGTGCATAATCTATCTCCTTCTTATTTTATTAACTACTGTTATTTTGTTAATTCTATAGTTTTCTTCTACTGTAATGTAGATAGGAATTTTGAGGAGGATTGCAACAATGGGGATGCTTATATTGCGTGGACTAAGGAAATTATAGCTTCTGCAGTTCGTGGATTTAATGGTATTTGTAATTAAATTTTCTTTGACTAGCTTTAATCTCCAGTAGCTATACCGATTATCATATCACTTCCAGTAGCATGCTTCTAATACTCATCAACTATCAGTAGCTGACATTGATATAGTTTGATGCTCTAATATAAAGCTTAAATTCAACTACTTCACTGCCAGCTTCTCTTGCAGTCTCCTTTTCATTATTTTATATTTCTACTGCTTTTTGTGCTTGCTGACGAGCCTTTCTTGCTTCTTTACCCTGTGTGTTTAAGTTTGTTCTTCGGATAATACATTTTACTATAGCTTCCTTTCATGAATTGCTGTAATCTTCTTCAACAATGCTCTTTCTTATTCAATTTTGGAAGGAGTACGTAATTTGTTTATTCATCAAATTTCACATTTTTTGTTTTATTCACGTACATATACTTCTAAGGGTTTAGTTGATTCATAATTTTCATGATGCTTTTATGTATTTTGTAGTTTTATTTAACTAGATGTTTTTCCCTTGATGTATTGTAGGATACGTGCTTGATGATATCTGTTTGATACACCACATTTCATTACATTAGATATTCATATTATCATATACCATGTTTTTGTTTGATAGGTTTTTTCAGTTGTCGACATTTGTACAGGTTATTTTGAGAGACTTCAATCATTGCAACACTGATGTATGTCGAAGATGCTCATGCATCTCTACAATGTCAACATTATTTTGGTAAACATGCTTATTTTTATCGAATAACCCAGAGGGACTTCTCGAGTTTTAGTGGTGAAACCTCCATCCTATTAGGTGATATATTTAATATGTATTTTTATATAGTCCTAGAATTGTTATTTACATCACATCTTTATATGTTTTACGTTGATATGTTTTCATAGAAGAATCATAATATTGCACAAATGGAAAACTTTCTGCTTACTAAATAAATCCATTGATAATAATATTAAATCTTTTGTTCAAAATGGACCTACTTTCCCTTTAAACATACGTTTCCCAAAATTATCCTTCTTTTAGATAAGGGACAAATTGTACTACATGTGATCTGTTTGCTCAACTGTTATTATATGTAGGTACCCATGTCATGATATTCTTAATATCATATATAATATGCTAAATGATATATTGTTCTCTTTTCACTGGGGATGTACCTAAGCCTAGAGAGTGATGGAGAAACACCCTTAATTATGTCTTAGGTATGCATATATTTCAAAGTTTTGTGTTTGTACAGGATTTGTGATGGTTGAGATTTTTAAAATATGCTTCAATTTTCAGATTGAGTGGTGTTTAGTTCCACAAGATGTGCGCTAAACAACTTCTAAAAATTAATGATCTGATCAATAGACTATTTTATCACGTTAATGCATAGAAAATTCAATTCAATGTTCTGCATCGAAGGTGGGGTCTTCCCAACATGAACCTTAACTGACTTTGATGGTATTCATCATAAGAAGTCATTTGTTCTTCAATCTACTACTTTAAATCCTAATTTCTAGATATATAGGTTAGGTACCAATCATGCGGTTTTTACTCTTTCAAACATTTGGACTTCCAAAAATATTTATACAACACTTATTTATTAGTTTATCCATCAATTGAACCTACGTACAGTCTGTTGAAATTTTTTGAACTTATGTGGCCCTTTACACTAAATGTATCTTCTTTTTACTTTGAGATCTTTTATCATCGTTACCACAATAATACAATAATGAATAGCTTTTGTAAGTGATCCGGTATGGGCTGTAAAATTTATAATATTTTCAGAACACATTTTAGTCTTTGGCTTGGTTAGGTAAAATTTCCATAATAAAACATCAAAATGGTAGTGTAAAGTGCAATATCTATGTTCTCTAGATTGAACAATAATATGATATTTTGCTCTAATAATTATGAAGGATAAATTTTTTGCATAGTTCTGAATTCTAACATTAGCTTTTTTTAGTACCTTTTTGTTATTTATCATGGATTGATAAAGTTATAGTGGAACCGTTAGATTTGAGGAACCACTATTCATTTTTCATTTTGTCCCATCAATGTGAAATTGGTTTGCATCTTCCTTTCAATTTTTTTTACTGCTATTTGATTAAATTTTATAAATTTTGAAACCTGAATGAATATCAATTACATTTTACATTTTCTGTCATAGATTATGCCGGAGCCACACTTTCTACATGTTTTTTGGTATGTTTAACCTTTGCAATAAATCCTCCTCTCAGGTAAACAATTTTCATATTTGATACTTTCATGAAGTAGCACCACTACCTTTTTTATAGGTTCTACCACCACTTCAGTTGTGCTTCGTGTACTTAGTTTCAAGCATGGTCTTCAGATGTTATCTAATAGTCACAAGTGTTATCTTCAAGTTCTGGATATTGTACAACGTAATAAGGTTCAAAAGGTTACAAAAGAATTGAGTGAAGGAAAAAGGTTGTTTACCAAGTTGCTTATAGTTAAAATATGCATAAGATTGTTTAAATACCCATAGGTATACAATATGTAATACACATACATATGTATTATAATATGTGTTTATCCTAATCCTTTCATGTATGTGATTTTATGGTTGCTCTGATAAAAGTATAATCTGATACTTTATGTGTATTACAAAGTAAAATATGAATGTAAAGTGTAATATGTATCCTTTGAAATCTCTGAAGTAGCTTGAAAGAAATGACACATTGAGCATTATTATTTAGTAGTCAACTAAATCAAGGACTCCATATGGAATATGCAACTAAAGCATCGGTTTGCTGTCTATAGCACTTTATTTTACCTCCAGGTGTATAGTTGGATTTTTTTCTTCGGCTATAGGGTTGGGCTTCTACATTAAGCATACAAAAGCCATGCTAATTTTACAATATAAGTGAGCTGCTCACTATTTTCTTCAGACACGTGCAATGCACGTGCATTTGTACTTGTATTATATAAAGCAAATACTTGGTCAACCAAGTCAAAGGGAAGCCTTTTTTGTGCTTTCAAATATACCCTTTTTTGCTATAACATCGTAAATTGTTGTGTAGGGTTGTTTTCGTCATTTGGGAATGCGACAGTGGAAGCATGGTTACCCAGGTTCTCATCCATTATCAAAACCACAATCCAAATCTAATATCCGCCAGTTTCTCCTCCACTATCAAAAGCCACAATTGAAATCTAAAACCGCTAACTTCCTCCCCGTCGATACTTCAAAAAATCTCGATTTTTCTTGATTTCTTCTTCGGATTATTAGTCTACCAATAGTTGAACATGAAGACGCAAGAGAGTTTATTATGCTCAAATCGAAGATTATGACTCGCTATTCCACTTTTGGACGTTGGTTCTACAGTGGTCAGTCATAACGACGAGCAAGATCGAGGGAGGTATTGTTCTTTAATTAATGATTTCAACTCCAAGTTTGTATAATTTTTTTTTCTTTTTTCCTTTAATCACTACTAAAATATGTGTGCTCGAATTTCTGCATGTTAGCAAACCAAAATTGCAAAATAATATTTGTTAAAGAATTTACTTTTGCTTTGAAGAAAGATCTACTCTATATGCTTGATTCAGATTTTGTTACATACTATCCATATTTTATGGTGCAGTTAATATTAGGACTAATTCGCAATTTTTGCTTCCAATTTTAGGCAGAATATTTGTGACAGGAAAAAAAAGCCAATACTGAGGTGGAATCGACAAGAAGGATGCTACTAAGAGGCAACTTTTGTTGAACCATGTAACTTTTTCTCAATCTTTATTACTTGCATGGTTTAGTTGATAATACAATAAATTAATTTGAGATCATAATATAAAAATATGGTTTGTTTCACATCAGGTGGAGAGAGGAAAATGAAAAGGTAAAAAAAAAGATGTTGCATTAGAAGGAAAATGTTCATATAAAGTAAGTATAAACAACTTAAGTTTCTAACGAAGATGTAATGCCTAGAGAATTTCCTTTTTCAACTTGCTAACAATAAAAGTATTGATTTTGTTACTTTTGATTTTGTTCATAACAACCAGATATACATGCAATCTCGCTTATTCATATATTCAACTCAACATGTTATCACCAATCTTTCATTTTGCTATTAGTATATCTCCAAACTAAACATTAATAACCATTTTTAAACATAGTCATTGTGGTCTGCAAAATGCGGATTTCATTTTTTCAATTGGTGGACCATATACATATTATAGGTTGCTAAACTTAGGTTGTACATTGAATTGTTCTCTTTAGATGAGGTGACAAATCTAAGTGAAATTGCTTGATTTCTTGGGGTTTACACTCATATTTTGCAGCTATGTTTGAAATCAATACACAAAAAACACAGATAAATAAAGCTTATATTAAACCTTGAGTTGGTATGTTTCTTACTTACTAATTTGTCGTAAAATGGTTTTTAAACTCGATATAATGTTTCCAAAATATTTACAATTTAAGTACTCAGTTCCATGTGTATATAGCTTCTTTCGAAATGATAACTTATGTTAATAAATGAGTGTGAATAAAATATCTGAAATAAAGAAAATCTTAGAGATAGTTCTTTTAGCATTTCATGTTCTAAACCTACCAATTTCACTGCAAATTAGGGTGACTTTTGTTTAGACTTGAGATTTGTGGTGGTTTCATTTTATTTATGTTTAATTTTTTGATTTTTGGTTCTCGGTTGAAATTTGAATTTCTGATAAACATCATTGTATGTTTATTAATTTATGGTCCCTAATTATTACATTTGACCTTATATTACCATGAGTAAATATAACTATTGAACGCACACAATAAGCAAATAATTTCTTGCTGCCTCTATATTCCACCATTTTCCTACCTCTTCTCTTTCATTTGTTATTCACAAAACCCACAAACTCATCCCTTTTTTAAAACAAATCTAGCATGAGCAATTCAGCAAATGACTAAGTTAGGATGGACATTACTAACGGGAAATGAAGCATTAAGCACAAGTAACAATGACTTGATTAATTACAAGAATGAAATACTATGGCCTAAATTTTCTGACCTTATTTTTAAATTCATTCAATAGGATTTACTTTATATGAGTAATTTTATCAAGTTGTATGCTCAAAACATTTTTGTATTTTGTCTTCAGTATGTAGTGGTAGATGTTGATTGTCGTGGTCATAAAGAAACTGAGGTGGGTGCCAAGTGTGCCACAATTGATGAGTAAGCATGTGCTTGGTTAAATCTTCTTTTCTTTGTATGTTTATCCTCGATTCTCTTTAGTGCACTTGAAGGTGAATAAGAATTTAGATCTTTATGAAGTAGGTACAATTGATGTATATAGTTTTGAAAAAGCTGGACCAAAATGTTCAATATATGGTTTATTAGTTGATTTTTTTTTCTTTTAGTTTCTCTTCTAACATTTAAATAAAAAGCTGAAGTCTTGAGAGCCTAGGCAAAAGGATTTTTTTTTTCTTTTTATTGAAATTATTTTGATTAATATAGAAATAAAATGTTATTGAAAATCATGCAAGTTCAATAAAATTAGATTTTCCCATAAATAACTATGTTTATTGAAAGTAAAAGATCGATTTTATGGATATATATTTGAATTGAAGAGAGTTTCTTATATTTTTATATTTGTAGGCAATAGTTTATATGATCCATAACATAGCATAGCATAGCAGGAGCTGGACCATACTTCATGTATAGAAATAAGCTATAGTGTATGAACATGTGTGAGGCAAGGCAAAGATGAAGAGACGTGTATTGGATGGGTGGTACAAGGCATTGCATGGAAGGTACAGGGTGTTATAAGGTGCTATATGTAAGTTACAAGGGTTAACGCTGCAGTTGAAGCTGCATTCTTTTGTTCTGTATGTGGAAGTTACAGTTACTGGGCAAGATGTTATAGGATAAATCACGTCTATAGCTGAATCAGAAGCTAAAGCCTTTTGAGTGGGGTTTGGTGGTGCATGAAGCTAAAGATCTGATCCATCATGAAGCTATTGATTCATGCAGAGGAGATAGATGGCTGCAACAAACTGTAAGGAGAGGTGATACGGGCCAGAAGCATGCTAAATGGCAGAGAACAGCGCTAGAGCCTGAACTGTGGGCTTTTGTTATATCATTGTTTGTTGACGTGAACAGTGGGTGGTGAAGGATGGATAGTTTATGGTGAAGCTTGAGTAGGGCTTGGTGATTTGAAAAAAAAAATAGAAAAAGACCCGACGTGATGAAAATAACTGGATTATGTGGACATGATGCGATCCATGTTATTACATTTGATAATCTTTCATCTTCATCCATGTTTATCTGGACCTAAGTATACTATAAGCATGAAAGGTTGGCGTGTATCTTTTGCTACATATAGAAAAGTATGAAATGGGTTTTGTGTACTCTCATAAAAGTAGTTTAGTTGTGGTATATATCAGTTCATTTCATAGTTTTAATGTAGTCATATTAGTACTTCTACTGGAAATAGGTTAGTCACTTTGTTCTAGAATAACCTGATGCTTTCCCATCTCCAGTTCTCATTCTAAGTCATCTTCTAATTATTTCTGATGCATGTTTTATGTTACCGATCTTTAACACACAAATTAATCGACATTTTTCTTATATTGGTTTAGTCCTTAATTTTTCGTATATTGGTTTAAGTCTTTTTGCTTAGTAGGACACATGATTTTTGTTTTTTTTTTCAGATGTAAGCTTTTAAGATGAAATGAGATACTGGCCCCAACTCGATAAAAAAATGGTTAGTTTTATTTAGATAAGCAATTCACGCATAGATTGGGGGCCTAAATATAAATTGATGTGCGTAGTAAGTTACAAACCTTTTTAGAAATTAATTAACTAAAAACAAATTGATGCATCTAAAAACAAATTGATGCGTGCGGTATATTTTCAAGTAGTTTTGTGTATGCATGAAAAATACAGAAAGTAGGCGGAAATGCTTAGGAACCCAAATTCTCAAACTAGAAACAAAAAATTAACTATTTTAAATTAGGTTCAAAATGAGTAAAAATAAATTTTCAAATTAAAACTTGATATTCATCTTCCCTCAAACTTATACACTTGCATATAAATTTAGCTTTGTCCATGAACTCAAACCGTCTATAGTTTGATATGCTACGGAAGTTGGATTATTCTCATCTTGCAATGTCTTAGTGTTATCCAACAATTAGTTGTATCGCTTTTTTTATAACATGAGCGGTATTTTATTCAAGTAGAGCGTTCTTTTTGATGTCTCATGGATACGAATCTATGGCCTTTAGAATCTCTGTCTAAAGTACCATACCTTTAACCACTTGAGCTGCAGGTCCTTGACACAATTAGTTCTATGTTTAATAACATTACGCAAAAATAATAATAACAATCGATCATCTGATTGATATAACAATGCAATTTTTCTAAGTTTCAAACCACTGGAAGCTCTAATTTTAATATTTGTTACATTTCTTTAAATATTGATGTAATAGTTGATTACATTATTTACATGTTTAATTATTTTCCAAAATAACATAGTCTCGTTCTCGTTTTGATAAATGGTTGATATGTACATGCATAAAAAATGCAACATTACATACCATTTTATAAGATCCAAAAAATCTTACAAACGGTGTTTAATATTACCAGTCCCTCTTGCACACGTGCATCACACGTGCCAAATTACTCATGTGTATATATACATTATCAAATATAAACAATGATTAAATAACTTTATTTTATTTATTATATTAAAAATATGATTTAATAAATATATTTTTTTAAATACCCAATACAACTTTAAAATTAATTTAATTTGTATACATTTTAAATATATTTTGTTAGTATATTTGACTACAAAAATAGTAAAAATAAAGTTAATATTATTAAAATAATTATGATGTTTTGAAAATTATAAAACACTTATATTAAACTAGATGTGGCAGAATATGATTATACACACACAGACTTGGTTTTAAACTTAGATCAAATGAGCATGACTAGGTATAAAACCATTTAATGTGATTTGAGTATGTGTGTGTTACAACCCGCTATCTATGATGACCTAATTCATGTATAAAATGATGTGGATATCACAGATCTCGATGATGGCAGATCGTTTTGAGGTAAAATATAAAATAGATCATAGAGCTATCTACAATATTCTATACTTTCTGAAACTCATAGTGGAAGGAATAAAATACAATAAATAATAATCTCAAACGAACAAAATATACAGTATCAAATAAAATGCACTCACAACATTTCTCTACACAAGCAACAAAATAAGCATAATGTCTGGGAATTACTAAGATAAAACAATAGGTAGTTAATAGACAAACAAATGCGCATTTCTGTCATACCATCATCCCTTCAAGTCACCACTAGCTTTCTCTATCGACTTATCAAAATATAAGTAAAAAGAAGAAAGTCATAGAAGAGGTCAGACATACGTCTGCTGAGTGAAACACATTATATAAGTGTAGAATACTAATAAGCTAGTAAAACAACACTTATGCTTGGAAACCATACTTTAACATGTGTCACCACACCCAACAAGTTAATTAAACATAATATAATACTATAGTGCATCATATGCTAAGGTCTCATTAAAATCTATTCCATGCCTAATCACATGCCCACGATTGACCCCAAAGTCTCAACCAGCTATCGTCAAATCGTATGCTAAGGACTCGGATCCCCTAGCTGTGTCATGATGCCAAATCGAATATTAAGGATTCAACTCCTCGAACTATCGTGTATTGAGGACTTAGCTCCCTGAACTATTGTATATTAAGGACTCGGCTCCTCGGACTATGGTGTATTAAGGATTTAGCTCCTTGGACTATATTAAGGACTTAGCTCCTCCGACTATGGTGTATTGAGGATTCAGCTCCCCAAACTAGAGTATACTGAGGACACATCTCCTCAGACTATAGTATACTAAAGGCTCGGCGCCTCAAACTATTTTGATGATTTAGCTCCTCGGACTATGGTATATTAAGGACTCGGCTCTTCGGACTATCGCATCGCCAAATACGAATCATGCATACAACGAACTTTCCCAACTTAGAAAATTTTCTAAGCTATCTAAGCCCATAGAAAATTTCCTCATCTCAGCACGATCCCGATGCGACGAACCACATGAGAAACAGAGGTCATATGTGAGAGTTATAAGCATTTGAAGTAAAGAGGCAATATCGTAATTATTTAATTTATAATTTGATTATTATTATTATTATCTTCCTTCTCTCCCGTTCGCTGCTGTACTACTAAAACTCGACCTCGTGACCAAGATGTTGATCAACCCACCACTATGCGTGCCTTCGACCCCAACCTCGAATCAGACCACACCCCGAACTGCCACCATTTTGCGCCTCCCTCGGGTCACATCTTGAAGATTTCTGACCAACCATACACCCATTTTCGCTACCGACTTTGAGTGCTAGATCTAGCGAATCTTCATACCTTCTGACCAATCAACCAACGACGAGATGATACTCATCCTCCTCTACCCAACCATGCTTTCGGAGTCCCTATTTCATCATTAGATCGAAGAAGATAGTCCACATAAAACAAAAATTACAACATGTTTTCTAATCAATCCTACACCAGTTGATGAGCGAACACTACTAGTGGATTCAGGCCGACGAGAACTACAATTTGATATATTATATGTTTGGTTTGGAACATTTGTATATTTTGCACTTTTTAATTTGGAAGGAGTTTATTGTTGCTAATTACAATCGATTAAAATTAGAATTTTAACCATCTAGCTATGGTGTATTGTGCCCTAATCATGTTTATATAAAAAAACTACCTTTTGATTTTTAATTACGTTATTTATAATGTAATTTACGACCATAAGGGATGAATTACTAGATCATACTAATATATACATGAATATGATGAATACCAATCACCGACTAACTGTGCATCTTCTCTGATCCGAGATGAATCCTCCTTCTTTACTATCCAGAAATTCCCTACCTTAAAATGCAAAATCTCTTGATAGCTTCGAATTATTTGTGCAGATCTGTTCGCGGTGATTGGTTCCGTTAATAATTCGTTTAGTTTGTATTTGACTTGGTGGATTAGAAATTGATTTAGTGATTAGGGTTTTATATGTGGAGGCACGATTTATCAAGCAAAAATAGGGATTAAGGATCTATTTATAGGCTGAAAATAATGATATCTAGACTATACTTTCAAAATCAATATATTACGAAAATGTCATTGGGTTTGACTTCTTCTAATTGCTAACCCATTTAACTAAATTCAGCAAATTGTATATGTTTTATGACGATAAATGGCATTCCGGACGCAATTGAATAGGTCCCGAAGCCTAATTCCAAATCGTGGAGAAATTTACTATTTTTCCTATTATGTGAAATTGCAAATTTACCCTTTTTAATTTAATTAATTAATTTTATAAAATTATGGGGTGTTACATTCTCCCCTTTAAATGAATTTCATCCTCGAAATTCCACGAGGCAGACAATGCAAACCGCTTTATAGTGTACTAACACACAAAGCAGATATAGCTGCATTTATCAAGCATCTATTATACAATAAAAGCAAAAACAAGACCAAGAGTATATAACACATATGATAGATAAAATAGGATGATATGATATGAGATGAGTGCAAATGCAACTAAATCAGCCTCCAAGTATGGGGTGTGTGTGTATGTATAGGCATCCATACATCCATATGCAACATCTATATCAAAGTGCAAGTAAACAGCCATGTCCATAAATACAAATAGTAAATGCATATATAAAATTATCTAGCATAAATTAGAACATCTAGCTATAAGTATCTTCCTAGGTTAGAATGTATATACCTATCTACTAACACGGTATAAACTAAACTGGTATAACTCAAACAAAGCAACCATAGCAATGAAAATACATCATTACGATGTCCATACAACCAATTCTAGCATTCATACATCCATGCCTATGTCTATAAGCTAGCTATAGCAACCATGCAAACAAACAATGATCTAACGAGCAAATTAACTTACAACTAACTAAAAGAGGAACTTAGCTCATGATGGAACCTCAGATTCTCTCCTCGAGCTCCATCATACTCCAATCCAAACTTTTTCCTCACCGTACTTGGACCAATTTCATTTACTTATTTTTTATGTCGTTTCACATTAAGTCCTAAGATGTAAATACACCAAAGGAGTATTCTAGACTTCATCTTCGCATTCACCTTATAAGCTGACTAGGCTCTACCATAACCGCTAAATTGCCAACGTACATTCACAGATGGGATAACAGATGGGATAAACAGAAAACATGGGAACACTCACCAAATTTTCAAGAAGCTCACTCAAATGTGATGACTTCCATACTCTCTATACAATCAGGAAAGGCTACAGCACTAGCTTTCTCACATAACATATCTTAATAATGAATCCTTCACCTACCTAGCTACCCACTGCAAACTCTCTATGCATGCCTGTCTTATGTGGTTTCCATTCCTTAGAGTATCACTGAGGCGTCTCTAATCATATAATGTCCATGTATGGATTTTATTTAAATAGATTTCACTATTAGCATATCTCCATCGTTAAATACTTTGCAACATAGTTCGCCACTTGCTTCTTCATTCTCGACCAGTAGAAAACCTTCTTCTTATCCTTTGAGATACCCCCACTAAACTCTTTCTTCAAGTTCATAGGAATGACAACGTGACAACAGATAGTGTCTTCCCTCTAGGTAGACTAACAATTAAGATTCTTAGGCGAACCTCATACTCTATCACCATTAAATTTACAAACATCCTAAATTGATGATGCCTTAATCTCGGTGAACATAATATTACTATAACAAACTTAATGACCAGGTTATGCATTTTTCACTTATTTTCACGTGCATCGGGCATTGAAAATAATTTATGCACAAATGGTTACTGTTTCATAAAATTGACTTAATATGATAGTTCTTTCAATCCAAAGGATGACTGCAAAGAACTAATCTTGCCTCTTTATCAAATTTTTTCAAAATGACCAAATCTTGCATTTCTTAAATCACCTTCATACCTTAGTACGTGAAAGTCAAGACATTTACTTCAAGTCTTGAAATCATACTACATTATATACTTAAAATAATATTAACTTTGTATGCTCGTGAAGTCCTATAAACTAACATACAGCTAGAATAACTTATGTAGATTGTCATACTCTAAAAATACTTTGCATAAACAAGTATGTTCATCCTCTATCAGGATTGTCTTATACCACCAATGTTCTATTATTTAACTTTTTTTAAAAAAATTACTTAACTATGCTCTCATGTTTCTCATGCCTTATATAAGCAATTAAGCATATCCCTGCCCTTAACGTAAACATATACGTTAATTTCAAACAACATTTAATAACATATGTCTCAACAATTCAAAATAATAAATTTTAAACTTGTTATTTTCTTCTTAAGTATATATCATCGTAGTATTGTTTATTACAAAAATACTTTTTCTTTATTGCATCAAAATAGTACCCTTTTTTTCAAATCAATAATATACTTTAGAAATCTTTTATTTTCAACATATTATATAAATGTCAATCAAAACACACTATTATGATGTCCATACAACCAATCCTAGCATCTATAAATCCATGCCTATGTCTACAAGCTAGCTATAGCAACCATGCAAACAAACAATGACATAACGAGCAAACTAACTTACAACTAACTAAAAGAGGAACTTAGCTCATGATGGAACCTCGGATTCTCTCTTCGAGCTCCATCATACTATAATCCAAACTTTTTCCTTACCATACTTGGACCAACTACATTTCCTTATTTTTATGTTGTTTCACACAAGTCCTAAGATATAAATACACCAACGGAGTATTCTAGACATCGTCTCTACATTCACCTCATAAGATGACAAGGCTCTACCATTACTACTAAATTGTCAACGTACGTTCGCAGATGGATAAATAGAAAACATGGGAACACTCACCAAATTTTCAAGAAGTCCATACAAATATGCTGACTTTTTTACTCTCTATACAATCAGGAAAGGCCCAAAAAATTATGGCGTGGCTTTCCCACATAACATATCTCAACAACGAATCCTTCACTTACCTAGCTACCCACTGTGAACTCTCTATGCATGCCTATCTTATGTGGTTTCCATTCCTTAGCGTATCATTGAAGTGTATCTAATCATATAATGTCCATGTATGGCTTTTATTTAAATAACTTCACTATTAGCATATCTCCATATTCAAATACTTTGCAACGTACTTCACCACTTGCTTCTTCATTCTAAACCAGTAGAAAAACTTCTTCTAATCCTTTAAGATACCCCATTAAACTCTTTTTTCAAATCCATAGGAATGTCAACACAATAGCGGATGGTGTCTTCCTTTTAAGTGGACTACTAATTAAGATTCTTAGGTGAACCTACTCCATCACCATTAAATTTACAAATATCCCAAATGGATGATGTCTTAATTTCGGTGAACATAATTTTACTATAACAAACTCAAAGACTGGGTTGTGCACTTTTCACTTATTTTCACATGCATCGGGCACTAAAAATAAGTTATGCACAAATGGTTACTGTTTCAGAAAATTGACTTAATACGATAATTCTTTCAATCCAAAGGATGACTGAAAAGAACTAATCTTGCCTCTTTATCAAAAAATTTCAAAATGGCCAAATCTTGCATTTCTTAAAATCACCTTCATACCTTAGTATGTGCAAGTCAAGACATTTACTTCATGTCTTGATATTAGACAACACTGTATACTTTAAAATAATATTAACTCTACATGCTTGTGAAGTCCTATAAACTAACATACGGCTAGAGTTGCTTATGTAAATCGTCATACTCTAAAAATACTTTACATAAACAAGTATGTTCATCCTCTATAAGGGATTGTCTTATACAACCAATCTTCTATTATTTAACCTTTTAAGAAACTTTTTACTTAACTACACCTCATGTTTCTCATGCCTTATATAAGCATATCCCAGCCTTTACGTAAACATATACTTTAATTTCAAGCAACATTTAATAACATATGTCTCAACAATTCAAAATAATAAATTTTAAACTTGTTATTTTCTTCTTAAGTATATTTCATCATAGTATTGTTTATTACAAGAATACTTTTTCTCTATTATACCAAAATAGTACACTTTTTAAAAATCGATAATATACTTGAGAATCATTTGTTTTCAACAAGAATGTAAATATCTCAAACAACGTTATTTAATCCAAGCTAATATTTTCCATCAAATTTCCTTCAAAATAATATTATTATCATTTTACATCAAAAAAATAATATTTATTTAAATCATTTTGTTTTTCACAACCAATTTATTATTATATATCATCCAACAACGTTGTATATTAGATCCCAAAATCCATTTTTATTGTTATTTATATCAAAAATAGTAATAATTTAACCTAAAAATATTCATGGAAAATATCTCTTTATTATTATTATAATTATTGTTATTAATCTCATAATACCTCCTATTTTTATTCTTTAAATAATAATAGTAATATTTTTTCATAAACTCCATAAACCTGTTACATTATTATTTGCTCAAAATTTAGGTAATCTTCCAAAACTAATATGATAATTTATCAGAATTCCACCATACTTTATAAATAATAGTAAATTCTCGATTCAAAATAGATTCTTCCTCATTGTTTCAGAAATTTATTTTTCCAAAATTCTTAAATAATGCCCATGTTAGTTTTAAGTAGAAATCTCTAAACCAAAAATCCATAATGTTCATTTCTAACAAGTCCTTAACATACTGACATATTGATCATCTTAGCTAGTTCAACATTATCAATTCAAATTCTATGGGCTATGTAATTCTTATCTAGCTCCAACCAAATTTTCAGTTGATATATCAATAACTTTTCAATTCAGTTTTTAATCAAATCTTTGATCTCAATCTTATTCTACACAAAACTAATAAGATTTGAAAACCATAACAAATATTTGTTAATTTAACTAAACATTTAATATAATCATAACACATTTTTTACAAATCAAATTCTTTAAATTCCACTTAAATAAATTTTCAAATAGTTTTACTTTGGATATTTCATGTTAAATCATCTCATAAGAAATCATAACACACACACACACACACACACACATATATATATATATATTGATTTAATCACTTCATATCTGTTCATATATCCTTAAATAAACAATTATTATACTTCTAATTTCCAAAGCAATTTTTTTCAACAGCTCTTAAATACATCATTGCTTAAGAACATTTAACTTCCAAAACTCGGTTCTTTGTAGTTTAACCAGTTCAGTATTAATTACTCAAAATTAATTTCGAAAAAACATCGATTACATTTCTAAAATACTCATACTTCGTGTTTATAATCTTACTACATATAGTTTATAACCACTTTTTCATATGTATAAGTATATATCACTTTATTTTATAACGATTTTTAACACCTTTTAACTAATGCATCATGTATAAAAACATATATTTAAAAAAAATTATTCCACCAACTATGTTCATAATGAATTCGAAAGTAATTTCCAAATTTAGAAACCTTTAGTGATGCATATTTTCAAGATTTTATATCACAAAACTTCAATTTCCATTAAAGTGGAAAATTCCAAAATAACAATTCTTAATTTTTTTTTCAGTTTAAATAGATGATTCAATTTAACTTAAAAATAAGCATGTAAAACATATCTTTTTAAATTTCACTTTTATAAATAAGAAATGTTCATAAAAGTGTGCATAAAATGTAATGTTAAATTCTTTTTTCTTTCCTATTCACTTTCAATAGTTCTTTTTGGTGTACATCAAAATATAAGTGCAAACAATTTGCCTCATGCAAAAAAATTTTTTACAAAAATACAAACTTTAAAATGTTTATGAAAATTTCCCATATTCGAAGCTTAAATACGGATTATTATCTCAATTCAATAAACAAAATTCAACTTCTATATTTTTCCCTAAAATCTCAAACACTATTATTTCTAACTTTTAAGGGAAAACATTAATTTCAATTAATTTAATTAGTTTAACTGGACTAGGTCATAACTTATCCAAGCTCAACTAGGTCACACAATTTAAAAATGCTTAAGTTCCTTCATTACACCTTATCAACATCACACTATATCATATGGACTTAAGGATACTACTCTTTTTCTTATTCATCCCTCATCCCAAAATTAACTATACTACTCCATGGTATATAAACCCTCTTTTAGAAATTCTCTATGGAGTAAAATATAAAAAAATATGATGGTCGTCATCCACCCCAAACTATTTAAATCTCAACATTTATTTAAATCGTAGTTGTTTACTTCCATAAAGGATAAGCCAACAACTACTTCTACTGGTAAAAAATATGGGGTGTGGCATAAATATAATATAATATATATGTAATATAAATAATAAAAAATTACAAATATGCTCTCTCTTATGCCCTAATAAAGTAAGAATCGCTTAACCTAAGCTTTAACACAAAATGTAACAACCTGCCATTTACGACGCCCCGATTCACTCATAAAATGATAGAAGACATCGTAGACTCCACAGACAGTGGATTATTTTAAGATAAAATATAAAACAGATCACAGAGTTATCTACAATATTCTACACTTTCTTAAACTCACAGCGGAAGAAATAAAATATAATAAATATTAATCCTAGATGAACAAAATAATATAGTATCAAATAAACTTCACTTACAACATTTCTCTACACTAGCAATAAAATGGGCCTAATGTTTGGGAATTACTAAGATAAAACAATAGATAGCTAATAGACAAATAAATACAGGTCTCCATTGTACCATCATGCCTCCAAGTCACCACTAGTCTTCTCTATCGACCTATCAGAGTATAAATAAAAAGAAGAAAATGATAAAGTGAGTCTAGTGAGTGAAATGCATCATATAAGTGTACAATACAAATAATCTAGTAAAACAACAAAAACCATACCTTAACTTGTGTCACATGCACCCAACAAGTTAGCTAAATATAATATAATATTAAGCTAAACACAATATAACTAAAAAGAAAAAAATTATAGAGTAGGTCCGGTGACTGAAACACATCAGGCAGTAGATTCTCACAGCAGCTCACCTATAACGAACTGGGATTTTCGACCCTCGAAAATCGACATCAATACATTCACCGTATAGCATGCTGAATATTCAATTGCCGGAAATACCGATTGCTAGGGGTAAAGAAGAAAAGAGATAGAAGAAGAACAAAAACAATAACACAGAATCTCACGATCGCAGCGGAACAAAAATATAATATATAATATCAGATCTTTATACAAAAGAATCTATAACTGTTAATATACACACTATCACCAGAGTACAACAATCCACAAATCCATCTGGACGGTTATAATAACTTTCCCTTACAAGTGCTGAATATACAGCTTACACACACAGCGGAATATAATCAAGTACACGGAATACGCTTGAGTCTCCTTTAGCTCGTCTCCTGAGCTCCATAGCATTCTAACCTGAATCTGTAATACTCGGTCTGACCCAAGCATTATAATAAAATAATACCGGAGTCAGTCTGGAAAACCAGCGTGAGAAAACACACTCAATTTGAATTATTACTGTTATCAAAATCCTTTGAAAAACAAAGGTATCTCGTAAGACCACGCCACACATAAACACGACAGGTTTTTGCCTTACGATAACCAAAACATTTTTATAGAAAATCCAGTGATATTATAATAGTGTCTAAGTACAAATACTTATAAAAATAGCCAAAATTGTTACATTAATTAAATTCCAGCATATTAGGCTCTACAATCAAAACCGTAAAGGCTCGTAGTGGATATTGGATTCCATACAATGACTGGGCTACTGGGGTACTGCCCGCCACAGTTAACCTCTAGAAAAATGTACCGAGGACCTCGCCTGGATCCCCTGCCAACACAGGACTGGCCTACCCCTGACCTGGATAGTACCGAATATGTTATCACTCCAGGTGTTCCCACCCTAATCGAGCGCTCTCTTTTCCATGCACAACCATATCCATAATTAAAATATAATATATCCGAGGGTATCTAGAAAAGTGATAACATACCCTACTTGGGTATGACCCATTTAGCCCTGATGCATCTCCCTTATCTTAGTCATTCCGGGTTGATGAGGCTTGAGGCTACGTTTTACCTTTAGAATAGCATTCATACTTGGAATGCTAACACTGCCTTCCAGGTAAGCAATGCAATGATAGCATTCATCCATACAAGTTGTCTTGGGTCTGGACAAACTGAATCTCCTTCAAGATCACCATCTCCATTATCTTTGAGATATCACAATTTGTAACGCACAAATCAGATCGAAGTGGTTTTCGGATAATTAAATCCGATCCCGGTCTCTTCGTAATGATCGACGAATTTGGCAAGATTTGATAGTCGGTTATTTAACTATCAAATAACATCCATAAGTAGTCACTAGGCCCAATTTATTTAATCTTCTCAAAACATTCATTTCAAATATCTTTACACGGATATATATTCAAATCTTTTCTAGTATTCCAACGTTTGAAAATAAATTCAAATCCTTATATTCTTAACGAAATATTTTCAAACCATATTAAACTTAAAAATATTTCTGTATAACCTTGCCACAATCAAAACATTTCCAAATCATTTATTCCAATACTTAGAAAAATATTTATAAATATATTTTTCAAAATACTTACTTCTCAACACTTAGGAAATATTTATATCTTATCGACTTTATAGGTATATTCACAAATGAGGAAATCTCCCTTTTGTTCCAACTTTATAAAACCATTTACAACCCCCTTTTGTAAAGTCACAACTCATTATAATTCATTTCATAAATTTCTGGAATTTTCATAATCCCTTCTACAATTTCCAAAATCGATTTTTCTTATTCAAAATTTCGTTCACCAATTTATAACTTCTTTTATGAATTCAGATTCATTTCTCGAAGTTCACTTATCTAACCATTTCGGAAATTCCTTAAGTTTCCAAAATTATGTTATAAGATTTCTCTTATAAAAATCATATCTGTTAAATAAACCTCGTATACAAATCGCGAGAGAATTTATAATTGAATTCCAATTTCTTCCAAAACTCCATATATATATATATAATAAGTATTTTTAAATAATAGTATTTTATTTTTAAAACATGTTTAAGTAGTTATTTAAAATATCCAAAAACTTAAATAAACATCGATAACTCATTTCCAACTCATTTTTAAATAAAACCAATCGATTTATTTTATTACAACTAATATTAGATATTTGAAAAAATTCACTTTCGAAGTATTTCAACACTAACCAGCTTTAAATTACATAGTTTAATAAATAAAATTTTCCTTCTGAAAACAAAACTTAACTTCTTAATAAAAATATATTTTTAAAATCCCAATAACCAATTTCAATTTATAAATCCCTCTCGATTCACAACACATTGATTTTATTCTGATTCCCTAACCATTCTAACATTTCAAAAATAGAATCCACTATTTTTTTCCAAACCTGATTTCCATATCTCGATATAAATTCACACTGTGTATTTATATTCCCAATTTATCAACTGATATCATCTTCCCTTATTTATAAACATCGTTTATAAATTTATAAACCCCTTTTGAGCATCACTTGTTTATAAAAATTTATCTTATTTATAAAATTCCATTTTATAAATCCATTTCTTTTTAAATTCTCTTTATTTTACAAATCTATTTTAAATATTGATTTAACTTCTTTTCCATATTTTTTCAGAAATATCATTTTAAAATCCATTGTTCAAAAATCCTTTATATAAATTATTTTTAAAATCTCTATTTAAAATATTTTCCGAAATAGATAGGTACAAATCCCAAAATCAAATCATTTATTTTATCCAACCCAATTCCTTCTTAAATTAATCCAAAAATTCAATATAAATATTTTCATTTCTAAAATCGCTTTTGAATTCCATTTTTAAAATCAAAAATATTACTTATGGTATTTATAATACCAAAATTTAGGCCAGTGCTACTATAGCATCCAAACAATCAAACCACACAACAATCCACAACAGATTATTCCATTTCATCATATATCACTATATATGAAAAACAATAAATATATTTGAGGAATCCAGTTGGATCCCTCCAACTTGTTTCCCTGCAACCACAAATGTTATATAACATAAAATACCAATCCCTCTTCGAGGCGGGATATCGCGGTAATATAGGTTCATCCGCTATTATGCGGGATGCATAGTGTCTCATCCGCTCCAATAGGCAGGAAATATATCCAACTACTCATATATATACTACTATATATATAACATCCAACTGATAATAATAATTATCAATTCATCCAATCAGCCAATAAATAATTTTTAATATTTCAAATTAATAACTAGCCATCCAAATGAGTGAGATGTATTCACCTTGATTTTTAGTTTTCCAAACATCCAGATTTTGAATTAAATCGAACAACATTCGATTTAATTCAAAATTCCAACTGACTCCGAAAAATCCAAACCAGTTTTATAGCGTGATATTCTCCGATACGCTTCCGGTGCTACTTGTTTCGTAATTTTTCGACCTCGCATGACAAAGTTATATATTTTTAAACATTCGAAATACTAAGAATAATAATCATTAATAATGTTTAAACTAATTACAGATGTTAACTTAATTACCCTCCGCTAAAACATCTTCCTCATGCTCCAGCTATCGCGCGTACTAACCCAAGCACGCGACATCAGCTTCCTCCAGATCGCCGCCACCACTGACACTTCCCCTCGCCTCGCCTGCAGCCGCGCTATCGACCACCTAGCCCACCGCCGCGCCTATCGGCCACTCCACCATCAGTTCGCCCGCGCGATCGCTTCCATCTGATAACGTCGTGAAACCTAGTCCATTGCCCACCTCATAGTCGCGCTCTAGGCGAGCCGCTGCCTTGTTCTCCTCCCTTCCCTCGCACGCGTACGAAGAGCAGCGAACCTCGATTTCGCGTGAATTAGATTTTTTTATTTTTCTTTTCTATTCGATTTTGTTTTCGTGAATTTGAACTAGAGAGAAGAGAATAAAATTTTGCATTTTAAAACTAAAGGGGCGGCGTGTGCGTACGAAGATAGGTCGGCCCTCGGGTGGCTTGACATGGGTTAGGTTGGCTGAGAATTTGACTTTTGATTAGATTTATATATATATATATATTTAAAAATATCTCGAAATCTCGGACCCCAATTGAGGCGTTTCGCCTGCCGTTCCTAACGTTATACCGCTATTCCGAACTTGATGGAACAAGTTTTGGAATCTAATTCGATTGTATGTGGAAGATAGCTTTTTGAACCCAATTATTAAATTAAATTTCAATATTAATTTCAACGCATTTCTATCCCATATGGCCAAACGGTAAATCCAAACGCTACAAAATTTGAAATACGATAATAACACACTATTACGGATCCAATGGAACTGGTTGTCGAATTCCGAGACTGTGCCCCGGATCGCTAATTTAACGTGTCAATTAAATCGATGATTTCAAAAATTGACGAAATCACTTGAAATTCCAGTTTTTAAAACTTATTAACTAAATTCTAATTCAAATGGAATTTATATCAATATTAGAAATCATTTTGATTCATATTCAACTCCATTTTCAATTATTCGCCATTTCCGTATTATGATAAATTGCTACATTTGAAATTTAAATTTATTTTATAATTTCAACCAATATCTTCATATTCAAAAATCAATTTCTATTCCAAATCCAATATTCAAAACCATTTAAATATTCAAAATCAAACGATGGAAAATCCGGGTTGTTACATTCCTCCCTCCTTAAAATAATTTCGTCCCCGAAATTGCTAAGGTAGGACGAATGATCCAAACCGATTACTTTTCAAAATCCCACTTAGTGAAAATTCGATATTTCACTTTTCTAATCTTTTAGTTCCAACAAAACAATTAGTTTTCCATTTCTAAACCAATACCCTTTATTTCAATTTCAATTCCAAAAATCAACTTTTTAGTTAACAAAAAATTTTCTAACATCCTAAATTTCCGAAATTTTTTGGCTGAGTCTCCCTTGTACAGAGAGCCTTTTGCAATATGACAAATATAATAAAAAGGATAACATCGACCCACACGGTCGAAAACACAATATGTATCAATATTTATTTCATATTTGCTTTTAACGCGTAAGCGTACCTTATATTAGCATTATTAAGCAAGTTCGCTTAATTTATATGCAATTTGCGCAACCAAAATCAAGTAAAACAACTCTATGTACCTGTACTTACTTAAATGAAACCCATAAGTACCAAAAACATGAATTTTTATAACATTTCATTCATTTAACTATTACAAACACATAGGTTCCATAACCAACATGTCATAACATGTTTATTTAGAATGTGCATGCACTTACAAAGTTTCAACACTTCCTCATTCGCTTTCAATTCAATTTATACATTATTTAACCAATTTTCAAATGTTCACAACTATTAATTAACATTAAATTCATATTTTCACGAAACATATTCATATCCATGTCAAATTGTTTCTAAATCAATTTATCTCATTTTCATCCACTTGCATCGATTTTATATCCAACTTATTTTTCATTCCTTCCATGCGCTTTCATTCCATACTCCAATTTCATATTCAATTATTCCAAATCAACACAATTTAAAACCAATTCTATTTTTAATAGTTAATGTAAATCAAATCCCATTGTAGTCAAACTCTATTTCAATTTATTTGCCTTCAATTGACTCGCATTCAATCTGTTCACTTCTATTTATATTAAATGAAATTTCATTTCCATCTCGATTCATTTACGAACCATTTCATAAATATTTCTTAAGTTTATAATCCATTTATTTAATAATCCGAGTTCATTTTCAACACAATATAAATCAAATTTTATTTTCGACGTTAAGTCATTGTAAATCAATTGCTATTTCCACTTACTATATGGAATTAGTACATTCCATCCCTCCATTTAATTTACTTGAGTTCAAATTCATTTTATAATTCAAGTTTTGAATTTTTATTTCTTCACCAAATATCAAACCATTTTCATGTTGATTTTTCTATTCCACTTTTCCGATAAATTTTCATTTCGTCGATGCTTACTCGAGTATATTCACATTTAAAATTTTTAACTCAAGATTATACAATACTTTATAGCTTAAGTATATATGTATTCCATTAACCCCAAATTTTGTAATCTATTAAAACTTATTTATTAACAATTCCATAATTTTTCATTTAAATTCTATTCCATTCAAAATTTATAACTAATAGTTATATAGTCACTTTACAATTCAATCTTTATATCCAATTCAATTTGATATATTTCCAATTCCAATCCAATTTTATTTTAACTTAGATTAAGTTAAATTCTAATCCATACAATTTTCTTTACAAATTCAATTTATTTAACTTGCATAAGTTAAATTTTAATTTCATATTAAAATTAATATTTCCCAAATTTCATTTCAAAAACTTATTCTCCTTCGGTTTCACTTCTCATTAAATTGGAAATTTCATAATTTAATCATCCGGTTCTATTCAAATCATTTTGAAATCCCATATATAAATATATATTCCTTTCTATATAACAAATCTTGCTTTTGGAATTTTTAAATCAAAACCCGATTTTACAAAAACAATTCTAAAGCTAAATAATCATAGTAGCAATCCGTCACTTAGAAACTCGAAAATGAATACTGATGATGTTAAGCAGTCATCACCAGGATTATTTCCTAATGACTATAGTGAGTTCAATGCTTTATCACCTTCAAATCCATTTTTAAATCCAATTTAAAACAATTTTTCCAAAAATAATGCTATTTTATTTTCAAAACACTTCGGAAAATATTTTCCAAACTTTCGAGATTTCAAAATTCCCAAATACTTAGTTCAAATCCATTCAAAACATTTCCTAAAATTTTCGGGATATAAATTTCCAAATTTTGGTTTGAATCCACTTTTAGTTTAACTCATTTGTATAAATCATATTTATACAATTTCTATTTGGTTATATAAACCATTCCAATTTTTATAATCTTATTTCAATTATAATAATAACAACCAAACACACCAATTATACTATAATAATTTCTGAAAATTATTTCTTCAATATCAAAATATAGTTGGGTAAAATTATTTCATTTACCCGCTTCAAAACAATACTGTGTCGGTTTACCATGTTCAAGTGTTTAGTAACTCCTATCGATTTAGTGGCGTCCCACTACTCGACCAGAATTTATAAGCCACGCAACAAATAAGTCAAAACAATATAAATCATTTTATATTCACAAAAAAAACACGCTCATATCTATTAATACACTCGGACTCATTCTAGGGTTTTATTGACCCTCTCTCCAATGAGTAATCCCCGCCAAAGCTAAGGTTCTTGCTTTAGCTTCAGCTCTGATACCAACTTTAACGAACCGGGATTTTCGACCCTTGAAAATCGACATCAATATGTTCACTGTATAGCATGTCGAATATTCAAGTGCTAGAAATACCGATTGCTAAGGGTAAAGAAGAAAAGAGATAGAAGAAGAACAAAAACAATAACACAGAATCTCACAATCGCAACGGAACAAAAATATAATATATAATATCAGATCTTTATATAAAAGAAACTGTAACTGTTAATATACACACTATCATCAGAGTACAACAATCCACAAATCCATTTGGACGGTTATAAAAACTTGCCTTTACAAGTTCTGAATATACAACTTACACACATAGCGGAATATAATCAAGTACGTGGAATACGCCTGAGTCTCCTTTAGCTCGTCTCCTGAGCTCCATAGCATTCTAACCTGAATCTGTAATACTCGGTCTGACCCGAGCATTATAATAAAATAACACCGGAGTCAGTCTGGAAAAACCAGCGTGAGAAAACACACTCAATTTGAATTATTACTGTTATCAAAATCCTTTGAAAAACAAAGGTATCTCGTAAGACCACGCCACACATAAACACGATAGGTTTTTGCCTTACGATAACCAAAACATTTTTATAGAAAATCCAGTGATATTATAATAGTGTCTAAGTACAAATACTTATTAAAATAGCCGAAATTGTTACGTTAATTAAATTCCAACATACTAGGCTCTACAATAAAAATTGTAAAGGCTCGTAGTTGACATTGGATTCCATACAATGACTGGGTTACTGAGGTACCGTCCACCACAGTACACCTCTAGAAAAATGTACCAAGGACCTCGCTTGGACCCCGGCCAACACAGGACCGGCCTACCCCTGACCTGGATAGTACCGAATATGTTATCACTCAGGGTGTTCCCACCCTAATCGAGCACTCAATTTTCCATGTACAACCATATCCATAATTAAAATATAATATATCTGAGGGTATCCAGAAAAGTGATAACATGCCCTACTTGGGTGCAACCCACTTAGCTCTGCTGCATCTCCTAAGTTTTAGTCATTACCGATTGATGAGGCTTGAGGCTACGTTTTACCTTTAGAATAGCGTTCATACTTAGAATGCTAACATTGCCTTCCAGGCATGTAATGCAATGATAGCATTCATCCATACAAGTTGTCCTGGGTCTGGACGAACCGAATTTCCTTCAAGATCACCATCTCCATAACATCCATTCAATTTATAGTTTTATATACTATAAATAATATAAAGGATGATAACAAGATAAATTAAACATAAATAAACATCTAAACATCCAAAATATCAATCAATAGCATCCATCACAATCAAAATCCAAATCAGCCAATCATTCACAACAATTTCATAGTTATCAATATAAGGTAATTTACTGGCAATTAAACTCCAATTTCAAATTTAACTGTCAATTTTAATACCCACAGTCAATTCATATGTCAGTTTCATTTTCAAATAACAGTCAATAAAATTAGATGACTTCACGATTCAATTTTATCGAACATAAAAATATTATAGTACGTCGTGAGCGTTAAGAACACTCATCTTTCTATTTGAAACTGAAAATAATTTCAGCTACAAATAAATTCCAGACCAACCTGCGACGTAGCCTTCGTTGATACGATTCCAACGCCGCTTGTTTCATCTCAATCGAACCTCGTATGTGAAAGTATACAATTTATAATATTCCACGAATTTAAACGATATAAATTTACAAATCCCTTTTTGTTTATTTTTATTTTATATACCCAGATAATCACGGCTGTCGATCTATCTTGAGAAAAATCTGGCCGCTCTTTCTTCATCTTCCAGATCGCCTTCCTTCCAGGCTATACACGCACACAAAAACACCCATAGCTGCCGTTCAACTTCAATTTTCCACTCCTCCCCTACTCGTCAATTTGACGATCAACCACCATCAAAACGTGCGCCGCCCCATGCTTCTCCTACAGCCGAAGTCCAGCTGAACTCGGCGACTCTCATCAACCCCAATCGACCATGAACCGAACGACCTTCCCGAGCAAATTCTGGAGAACGTGGTGCTCCATCCCTGATCATGGCCGTTGATATAGTAGAGCTCCTCGAGCTCTTCGATTTTCATTTAAAAGCCAAAGCTTAATATCGTGTAGATCGAGAAATAATTGGTGAGGAAGTTCGGCCATTGTTGGCCATTAAAATAGAGGAGGCGACAGCTGTATAAATTAGGGTTTTGGAAAGGATGCGCGCATATATACGTGTTTACATATATTATATTATTATTTTCCACTGTTCACGCACTTTTCTGGACGAACTCCAAACGAGATGTGCCGCTTGGCATTTATAATATTTTACCCCTATTCCGAACATAATGGAACAAGTTTCGAAGCCTAGTTCGATCGTATGTAGGAGACATCTTTTTGAATCAAGTTAAAATATTAAATTTCCGATATTAATTTCAACACGTTTCTATCCCTTACGACCAAACGATAATTCCAAAAGCTATGAAATTTGAAATCCGATAATAATACACTGTTACAGATCCAATGGAACTAGTTTCAACGAATTCCGAGACTTTGGCCAAAATTGCTATTTTTACTAATTAATCCTAATATAAAATTTCAATTTCTAATTATTCTCTAATTTTAAAAGTTAACAACCTTCATTGTTGTTTAAATAAAAATTAAATCAATTTTCGATATAATTTTCAATCATATTAAATCCAGAATTCAATTATTCTTCATTTCTGTATTACGGTAAATCGTTATATTTGAAATTTAAAATTCATTCTATAATTTCAACCAAAATCTTCATATTCAATAACTACACTAATAATTCGTTAAATTTTATTTTTAACCATTTTTATTCAATAATCATACTAAATTTAATAATTTAAAATAGTTAAAAATACGGGTCGTTACAGATGTATATGTGCTAAGGAATCGTTAATACTCGGAGTGTTTTCTGTTGTACTTGAAGTAGGGGTATTGTAAGTGGGGACGTCTATGGCTCAATTGAGGGGACCTATATACCTTGGACCACTGGCTTGGGTCTAGTGTATAGCTTTAGGCTACAGGACACGTATCGAGCTTAGGCTGCGTGATATGAGAGTACAATGAAAACCGGGATTTCCAATAGTCCCCTGGCATGGGGGTCATACGAGTCATCATATATTCGGGGCACAGGGATAAGTGATGGTGAGTATTGCTTGATGGATGCTATGGTTGCTTTTGTTGCTTTCTCTAGTGGGCTATCGCTCGTAGATACCATGGGAGTAGGTACTGGAGATAGGGATATCTGGACATCCACCATTCTATTCTGTATAGTACAATTATGATATTGTAGAGTAGCATATTATATTGTTATGTGCTAACTCTTTGGTTGCCGGGACAAGTCAGGTATGATTTGTGTACCTTTGTTCCTTACTATGTTTACCTATATAGTATTTTGAGATTCATTTACCACTCACACCAGACTGTTATCTGACCTAAGGTTTGATGCTTTGCTTCTTATTATCTTGGGTACTTTTAAATGAGTAGACTAGATAGCAGGTCTAGGTGACGCAGTAGGTGTGCGGAGGACGAGCTGGATGGAGCTATCTCATATTATATACTTATATGGATTACTACGTTTATTCTGTTGTTCAGCATTGGGAAGCCTTAGCAATGATTGCTTATTTGCTTGTATTTGAGATAGTTGCTGAGTTCGTTTCAGTTGTATAAACTCTATGGCTATTGATGTATAACTCTATGGACCTTCTGATGATTAGTTCATATTGTTAGTACTCTCTCTTTTGCTATATCTATGATGTTTTATATTATACATATGCTGTGAGATATATAACATGTTATATGATTTATTTGTTTCATTTTCAACCTTGATGATTGTCCTATATCGACTGGGCATGACAGCAGCGCACTACTTGTATATTATTGGTGCCGGAGGTATAGGGCGCCCATACATTTGGTATCAAAGCTTTGGTTACGTGATTAAATTGAGTTTATACCGCGATCTAGTAGAGATAAGGAAGGATTTATCGCCTTCCACTGGATCTAGAGTGTATATATACGGGAGAGTGCATACTTGTTATATGTTTTAGTTTCCAATACTATATAGTAATATATTACATAGTATAAGTCGCATGCACATGAGCACCATAGATATAGTTTTCTTTATGGGAGACCGATCATTCTTATTACAGATAAGAATGAGTCGGCACACAAGGAATATTATGAGGAATCCGCTTAAGGAGTTGAAGAAGGGGCAAGATCAAGAGCTGCTATGCTTGATTTTCAAGCTATGTTTAATGCTATGATGGCGAATATGATGAGAAATGCTCCTAACATAGCTATTGGTAGAGGTGCTCCAGTGCAAGCGCCTAGGGCTGATTTCACCAAGTTGAGCAATGACTATTCTACTCTAGGAGGAAAACCATTTCATGGTACGAAATCAGCCATAGAAGTGCAAGATCGGATTGATACTTATGAGCACATCTTTAGTGATATGGAAGTGAAAGATGCCATGAAGAGAAAGTTGTCTTCCAAATAGCTACATGGGTGGGCCATGAACTGGTGGAATGCTATTACCGTTGCTACTCCAGAAGATCAGTTTACTTAGAACCAGTTCAAAGCAAGGTTTGAAGAGAAGTTCATTCAGGCTGCTCAGAAGTCGGTGTTGTTTAGGAAGTTTGTTGATCTTAGGCAAGGAGAGATGTCAGTTTCTTAGTATGTTGCAGAATTTGATTCATTATCAAAGTATGGGATGTCCTTCATCGACACTCCATTGAGGAAGAATGAGAAGTTCATCATTGGTCTAGATGATTATCTTGTAGACAAGCTAGGGGACCACATTGATGAGCCATTTGAGAAGCTTGATGAAAAAGATCTTCATCATGAGAATCTGTATCATAAGGCTAGGGCAACTATGGTTGTTTCCACTAAGAAGGAAGTGCCAAAACCGCAGCAAAATTGTGGAGGCAAGAAAAGTGGAACAGAAAGAGGAAGCAGTCTCAAGGAAAGAATGGTCACAAAAAGGATAAATGGGAACCAACTTGCTATGGGTGCAAGGAGAAGGATCACCTGATTAAAAACTGCAAAGTGAGTGATAAGAGAAAGTGCTATGATTGTGATAAGCCTGGGCATTTTAAAAAGGATTATCCAAAATAGGTGAAGGATAAGCAGGTGGTGAAAGCATATGCTTTGGACACAATCCTGACTTCATCGAGTGCTCCCTCGACGAAGGAGAAGGGGAAGTGAATCGTTATTCAAGGTATGCTTTCTATTGGTGATGTTTCTATTCGAGTTTTGTTTGATACCGGGGATTCACATTCATTCATATGTAGTAACCTAGTAGACAGATTGAGACTGAGACCCAATATAGTAGACTAACCCTTGATCATGACAAACCCTATTGGAGGCTCTACTAGCATGTACATGGTTTGTAGCGGTTTAGTTGTATTGAGTCATGGATGCTCTTTTGTTTGTGATTGTTTTGTCTTGAATTTTGTTGGGCTCGGGATTACCTTGGGAATGGACTAGATTAAGAAGTATGCGACAACTGTGGAACGCGAGAAGCTATTGGTGACAATAGGAGATATGGAAGGGCGAACAGTAGTGATTAGATGCCTACCAGAAGATGGGGTGATGGTTAGCTTTCTATATTCGCTAAATGTTCCATAGGAGGGGTTATTATATGTGCCTATCACTAAAGAGTATATGTATGTCTATGAGGAAGTGACTGGATTGTCGTCGCATAGAGAGATTGAGTTTTGGATAGACTTAGTGATAGAAGCCAGACCTACAGTTATGCCTTTAAGGTGTATGGCACACAAAGAATAGAAGAAATTAGAGGTGCAAGTGAATGACCTATTAAGTAGAGGATTCATTCGAAGAAGTATATCCGAGTGGGGTGCACCTGTAGTATTCGCAACTAAGGCGGATGGCTCTTTGAGGTTGTGTATGGATTACCATGAGCTAAATAAAGTATCGAAAAAGAACGAGTATCCACTCCCACGAATTGATGACTTGTTTGATCAGCTTCACAGTGCAAAGGTGTTCTGCCAAACGGATTTGGCAATGGAATTTAACAAGTTTAAGAGCATCAAAGGAGAGTGTGCCTATTACCGCATTTCGTATGCCATCGGATTATAATGTGTGGTTGGTGATGCTAGTTGGGTTGACCAACCGCTTTGACATATTTTATGGATCTCATGAATCGGGTTTTTCGAAGATTAGCTAAATAAGTTCATTCTTGCATTCATGGATGATATTCTGATCTATTCTAGAACCGAAGAGGAGCTCAAGACACACTTGAGGATTGTGCTAGAGATATTGAGAAAGCACAAGTTGAGAGCAAAGTTCTCTTAGTGTAACTTCTGGAGAGAAGAAGTGAGATTCTTGGGTCATGTCATTTAGGACATGGCATAGCAGCGGATCCTGTGAAGGTGGTAGCGGTTCAAGATTGGAACCAATCCAAGAATGCTATGGATGTGAGGAGTTTCCAAGGATTGGCGGAATACTATAGATGCTTCATCAAAGACTTCTCAAAGATAGTGGCACCATTGACCAATTTGATGAAGGAGAATCAAATTTTTGTTTAGGATGCAAAGTGTGAGCATGATTTGTGATTCTGAAAGAGAGTTTGACGAGTGCACCAGTGTGTTGACCATTCTAAGCGGAAAAGAGGAGTTGACAGTATATACAGACGCCCGTGGTACTGGATTGGGTGCGGTATTGATGCAGAAGGGAAAAGTTGTTGCCTATGCTAGTCGACAGCTAAAACTGCATGAAAGGAATTATCTGACTCGTGATTTGGAATTGGCGGTGATAGTTTTAGCTTTAAAGATGGGTAGGAATTATTTGCTAGGAGAAAGGTTTGAGCTATTTACGGACCACAAATCCTTGAAGTATCGTTTCTCTCAAAAGGATCTCAACCTTCATTAGCAATGGTGGTTGGAGTACTTAGCCTCCTATATTTCAGTATTTCTTATACACAGGTAAAGGTCATGTAGTTACCGATGCATTAAGTAGAAGACATGCTAGTTTGGGAGCAATGTTCTTGGAATGGAAGCAGATAGAGTATATTGATGGTTATGCTTTCAGACCTCATTGCAAGCTGGAACCAGAGATATTAGCAAGTTTGTCGATCAAACCTACTCTAATTGAAAGGATCGGTACTTGTCAGAAGCGAGATGCTAGGCTAGCGAAGATCATAGTAAGGATAGAAGGAGTAGAATCTAAAGACATAAAGCAATACGAACTCGACCGAGAAGATTGGCTTCGTAAGGATGAAGATTACTTATTCTGATGTTGATGGATTAAAAGAAGAAGTGTTATGAGAGTGTCATCATTCTAAGTTGACTATTCATCCCAGTGGTAATAAGATGTACCGAGATATAAATAAAATTTATTATTGGAAAGGCATGAAGAGGGATGTTGGGGCATTCATCTTGAAGTGTATGAACTGCCAATTGGTAAAGGAAAAACAGAAGAAACCTAGTGGTTTGTTGCAACCATTAGAGATTGTTTCAACCATTAGAGATTCTTGAGTGGAAATGGGAGCAAGTATTGATGCATTTTATAAATGGACTACCGAGGACTCGAGTAGGGTACGATAGCATTTGAGTCATGGTTGATCGGTTGACCAAGAGTGCAAGATTTATACCCGTCAGGTCAAGTAGAACGACTTCCAGGATGGTAGAGTTATATGTAAAGTGCACAATACAATTTCATGGTGTGCCAGAGAGCATTGTAAGAGACCGAGACCCGTTGTTCTCCAGTGGGTTTTGGAAGAGTTTACAAGAGGCGTTAGGGACTGAGCTGCACCTTAGTATAGCTTACCACCGGCAAACGGATGGGTAGACCGAAAGGGTAAATCGTGTAATGGAAGATCTCTTGCGAGCATGCATTATAGATTTTGGAAGATCATGGGATGACCATTTACTTCTGGTGGAGTTTGCATAAAACAATAGTTATCGGTCGAGTATTGGTATGAATCCTTATGAAGCATTGTATGACCGACCGTGTAACACTATTTCATGTTGGTGGAAAGCGGATGAGAAACTGATACTTGGACCAGATATGATTAAAGAGACTTCAAAAAAATTAAGATCATTCAGCAATGAATGAAAGCTGCTTAGGATCGACAGAAAAGCTATGCTGATAGGAGATGAAGAAGTTTAAAATTTTCTTTAGGAGATATGGTATTTATGAAGGTTTCTGCTATGAAGAATGTAGTTTGATTCAGTAAAAGGGGAAGTTGGCATCAAGATTCATAGGTCCTTTTTCGACAATAGAGAGGATTGGGAAGCTAGCGTATACGGTCGACTTATCTTAGAAGATAGTGGGCATGCACAGCGTTTTTCACGTCTCTTATCTATGAAAGTCTGTGCATGCCTCGGGCGTGATGATTATACCGGATCAGCTAGAAGATTTTGAGGTGGAACCACAAGTTTCTTGATCCCGTAGGCCGCTTCGTATTGTTGGGTATGATACGAAACAACTTAGGAGAAAACTGATGAAGGTACAATGGAGTGGAAATGATGATGATTGTACGTGGGAGACTGAGGAGAGCGTGAGGACTATGTGTCCGAAGCTCTTTGAATGGTAAGATCCATTGTTTATCGTATCTACTTTCACCATTGTATATTATATTTGATAGGTCAGTATTCCGAATGAGAGGGTAAGTTCACATGTACTATTGGTTGCATTGCTGCTTGTTTGAGATGTTTGATGGTTTCTTATGATTGGTAGGCATGCGGAATAACCATGGTTGCTTATATTTTTGCTTATTTAGGGATTTTGAGGACAAAATTCTTAAAGGGGGAATGTAACGATCCATATTTTATGTACCGAAGGATCGCAAAATATTTTTATTTTATTTATGTGAGGTCATATGATTCTATAATTTGGGATGTGACTCTTAGGTACATTTTACATATTTATTAGTTTTGCCGAATTTCTATGTGACTATTTTAACCTTGGAAATATTGTTTGGGCTATAACATTTGATAAGAGTCGAATTAGGGTCTCAAACCAATTCCATGGCTTCCGGATGATGGTTTTCCATTCCGTAAAGTGGTTATAATAGAAAAAAGGACTTAGTTTATGAAGTAATGCATATTTTAAGTTTAGGCGGTTATTGGCTAGAATTACTATGTAACTAATTAAGCCCATGATTAGGCCCATTAGTCAAATCTGAGATTACTATAAATAAGGGCTATATGAGTCAAATTAAAAGTTTTTCCTCTCTTTCAAATCAAATCTAAACCCCATTAACCCCAGATTCATTCAAAATCACCCAAATTACTCTTTAAATCAAACCAAATTGAAGATCAGTGAACAGATCATTGATTAGAAGATAGAGATCGACATTTTGGTTGATTTGAATTGCTTTTCACTACTATCCACTTTAGATCGATACTCAAATTGGTTGAATTTGGTAATTGATGAGTGGTTTATGACTTCTCACTATCTTATACATGCTCATAGGGTAGAGTTACATTTTTTAACATGATTTTTGGCCTTAAAACCTTTTCTAACTTTAATTACAGTTATCATATGTTTTAACCTAAATTGGTAAATTTTGGAAATGGTTTGTAAAAGAATGATCTAGTAATTCTCCTTATTTATGTTTATATATGCATGTAATATGCAGATCTAGATTAGAATTGGTTTGTTTATCACAATCTTGTGTATTGCTTGTTGAAATGGATGTATATGCATGTTATTCTATGTTTGTATGTTATGCTTTGATGTTGTTTGCTAGTGTTTTAGATGTTTAGGAAGATAGGTTGGTGAATTTGGCAAATCGGAGGCGAAGATGATTGGAATTGGACGAAACTTGGAGGGAAGGCACTGGAGTATGGGAGAAGTCTGAGGTTCAATTTGCGTGCCCAAATTCCTTAAGTAGACAAGTCAGTACAAACTTCTTTATGACGGTACCGAGTTGTTTATGTTGCTCGAATGGGTCAGCCATTTTTGGGGTCTCTAAAGTATAGCTAGAAGAGATGGACTATGGCAAGATACAAGAGATTGGCTAAGCGTTAGATGTTATGCTGAGTTGTTTTCTAGAACTTGAAGTTAGATGATATGGGATGGAATCGAGTTGTTTTAAAGGATGGATCGGGGTCTGGAGCATCTAGGTAGGAAGTACTAGAAGCAAGGAAGAAGAGTTAGCTAATAATTGGCTAAGCAAACAAGTCAGTGCCGACTTGTTTAAGTCGGTGCCGACTTGTTTTGGCGAGTCCAGTGATGATGGAACTTATGGAAATGAAGTAGTGGTTCTCTAGATCGCACTGGAGGTGTTGACTCGTTCGCATTAGGTTGGATGGTGATGTAAGAGTGTGATGAAAGCTATATATTTTTGGTTTGTGACTCATGGGGGGAGTAGGTACCAAGGATAACAGATCGATAAAGGATAGAGCTGTAGAATTAGGAACGTGGGGCATTCCTGGATAATGGAAACTAGATTGAGAAAGAGAAGGGCTTGAGTCTAAATAAAGCAAAGGAGATCTTGGATGTATATGTGCTAAGGAATCGTTGATACTCAAAGTGTTTTCTGTTGTACTTGAAGTAGAGGTACTGTAAGTGGGGAACACCCATGGATCAATTAAGGGACCTGTATACCCTAGACCTGTGGCTTTGGGTCTAGTGTCTAGGTTTGGGAACCGGGACATGTATCAAGCTTTAGGCCACATGATACGAGAGCACAACAAAAATCGGGATTTCCATTAGTCTCTAGCATGGGGGTCATACTAGTCATCATATATTCGGGCACAAGGAAGAGTGATAGTGAGTATTTCTTGATGGATGCTATAGTTGCTTTAGTTGCTTTCTTTAATGGGCTATCACTCATGGATATCATTGGGAGTGGTTACTGGAGATAGGGATATCTGGAAATCCACCATTCTATTCTGTATAGTACCTTTATGATATTGTAAAGTAGCATATTATATTGTTATGTGATAACTCTTTGGTTGCAGGGACAGGTCGGGTATGATTCGTGTACCTCTATTCCTTAATATATTTACATGTATAATATTTTGAGATTCATTTACCGCTCACACCAGACTATTGTCTGACCTAAGGTTTTATGCTTTGCTTCTTATTATCATGGGTAGTTTTAAATGAGTAGACTAGATAACAGGTCTAGACGACACTGTAATTAGGAGGATGAGCTGGATGGAGCTATCTCGTATTATATACCTATATGGATTACTACGCTTATTCCGCTCTACATCACTGAAGAGACTTAGTAGTGACTACTTATTTGCTAGTATTTGAGATAGTTATTGAGTTTGTTTCCATTGTATAAACTCTATCTATTGATGTATAACTCTGTGGACCTCATACTCTGATGATTAGTTCACATTGTTATTACTGTCTCTTTTGCTATATTTGTGATATTTTATATTGTCCATTTGTTGTGTGACGTATAGCAAGTTATATGTTGTATTTGGTTCATTTTCAACCCTGATGATCATCCTATATCGAATGAGCATGGTAGCAGTGCACTACTTGTATACTATTGGTGTCGGAGGTATAGGGCAGTCGTTACATAGACATCATGTCTACTCGAGCACCTCCCTCGGCCATTCGCCGATAACGCATCTCTAGATTGCCTCAGCTACGGCCTATCGCCAACCTGACTTTGATGCATTCCTCTACAAGAAATCCTACAATTGGTCCTCTATATCATTCTGAGCAGTGCAGCCAGACCTGCCCGGCTTGGCTTGCTCCTCTAACACTACCCCTAGCAGTTTCCCACCTCTTTCCATATCCTAAGGAAAAGGCTGGCTAGCCTACTCCACCTTGTTACATCAGCATGCAGGCAAAGTCAACAAAAAAGTACAATCAAGTGTGTCCTCTAAAACAGAGCATGTTGTGTAACATATTGCTATTATGCATGAACAGTACCCAAACAGTAAGAGCAGGGCATGTGTCTTATAGGGTTTTTCATGTTGACGTTGACCTCCATCACGAATTCCCTTCACTTCACTAGCTATCTCTCATCAAACCTATTTAATTAGATCTATGGTGCAGTGCCTTTTTAATCGGTTTTACGACATCATTTCAGCCATCCCAGCATCAGTTTCAACCACTATAAATACCCCATTCATTGGCAACTTCAAAGAAGGTAGGTCGCCACCTGCAAAGGGTCAACTATTCAAAGGTTATTCATCACCACCCTCCAAGGGTTGACTATTCAGAAGTTGTTCATCTCTGCCGCCAAGGGTCGACTATTTAAGGGTTGTTGGTCGCTTCCCTCCAAGGATCGACTAGTTGAAGTTTCATCGCTACTCGCCAAGGTTCGATTTATGCAAAGGTTAGTCGCCACCCACAATAGTCGATCAATTCAAAGGATCCATCAGCCACTCACTATCCTATGTCCTTAGCTTAGCATCAAGCAGTAGATTCTCATAGCAGCTCTCCGTTTGTAGTTCTAAGCTCAACAAGCCCTTAAGATTAGCAGCAATATTAGTGTTGATCCGCTCCTCTTATCTTGTTGTATCTCTTGTAATTCTCTATAATTATGAGAGAAACGTACGATAATAATAATTCACAGTAGACATAGATAGCTCTTTCGAACCACTCTATATCTAGTGGTCATTTACCTATCGAATGCTCATTTTTATTCTTAAACCGGACCATTAACAAGTGACCTTTGCTTTTTGTGGTACAATTCCGAGGTTGACAAAAAATACAGTCAACGCTATATATAATAAAGTGTATGATGGAACTTAAACACCTTTAATACGAACAATATTGATTATAGAGTTAGTTATATGTAATAAATTATGCAATGTCCCATAGAGAATACCAATACTGTTGATGGACCTGGCCTATTTAGCAACGGGTAAATTAGGTAGATTTCAAAAAAAATCCTACTTGGAACATAGTGGGCCTATGAAGTTAATTGGTTTACTTGATCTAATCTAGTTAATTTAAATCAAATCAATTTTATTTAATTTTCTTTATTTATTTAATAAATTTAATATTTGAATAAACTAGAGTATATCAATATATACTCATGTGTGTGTAACATGCATGTGCAACATAACAGTGTGTACATAGTTAATGTGCACATAGTATATGTTAGCCTGCCACATGGACTAATTATGGAGATGACCACCAATCTACTCAACTTCAACAATAAGTTCAATCATAGGTCTTATGTGCATCAATCCATCAACTCTGACTTAGAAATGCCGAAGATTAGCTGATATGAGACGACCCACTATTTTTAACATTTAAAATACTCATAAATGCCATCAAAATACACTTATAACTAATTTCAAGTATTAAGGACAGTGGACCAAGGGTAAGTAAAATTAAAATGTCTAAAACCATGGACGTAAGAAGAGAAACCTCATAGTGGAATCTAAACATCAATATATATATATATACACACACACACACACACACAATCTCATATCAATAATTATATATAACACAAGTTCAATACATCAGATATTATATTTTTAAATACATCAATTATTAAACACGGCAACTATAAAATTTTGATCCAAGAGATATGCTAATCTATCATGTGGAGATGACCCATCCCAGACCTTTTTGCTTCCTTCTTTGTTTCTATCTGTAAACTTACAAATACACAAATATACATACGGTAAAAGGGGAAAAAGGTTCAACTATTTTTGGACTGCACCTAACCCTCTACACAGCGGCCTTAGGCTCAATAGTTATTGCAAGGAAAAAGGTTCAACGATGTACATATATTTTATGATCTTCTTCTACGTCCAAATACTTGTTAGTACATCGCAACCATAGCATCCACATAATGATTGCAACCATCACAACCAATGCTATCAATGCAACCATTGTATCAAATGCATCCATAGCAAAAGGTAGAAGCAAAAATAGTATTTCTACTCATCCATCTCAACAAATATCATATGGGGCAACCACAACAATAATAGCACACAACCATCAAACAATAACAATATCCAATGACAACCCAAATCCATCAAATAAGAAAATTACAATGCACAAATATACTTACATACATCATCATTAGTGTAAATATAATCCATCATACGTATGCTAGTATCAAGATTAGTGATAAAACATCCATCATTAAATAACCACAATTAAATACCCATAGCAGCAATAATGGTAAAATATCAAACACTCATAAAAAATGTGATATCATCATCAAACCTCAAATGTATGCGATAATCATAATCAACAATTAATCACGCATTCAACCACCATCCATATAATGTATTTTCATCCATTATTCTCTTAAGTATAAATCATTTTAGTATTGTTTATTATAAAGTCACCTTTATTTATTCATCTAAACAACAATAATATATTTTCTTAAACAATAATATACCCTTTAAATCCTTTATTGTACTTTGATTTCTTCAAATACTCCAAAACATCATATTTTAAATCAAAATAGTAATCTTCTTCAAATCACTTTTTAAAATGATACTATTATCATTTTAAATCAAAATAATAAAATACATCAAACCCTCTGTAATACCTTCAAAAACCAATTTATTACTATAATTCCAAAATACAACATTTTATTTTTAATCTTCGAAACTCATTTTTATTTCTATATATCCCAAAATAGTAATTACTTTGCCCAAAATATTTTCTTACTTTATTATTATTATCCAGAAAATAAACTTTTTATTTTATAAATCAAATGATAATAATAATATTTCTTACCATAATTACCGTAAAATTAACCATTTCTTCATTTACAGAAAATGATACTATTTTCACTGAAATTCATGTCATCATTATTTAAAATCCTATTTTATTCTATAAATAATAATAAACTTTCTCAATTTTAAATATAATTTTAGTTATTATTTATGGATTTCCCTAGAAATTCATAAATAATAGCGTTATTTAATTCCACACTTTAATTTCGATAAAGATTGTTAAATCATCATTATTTACAGAATCCATCCGAAATCCATAAATAACCTTGCTTATAATTTATTTGTTTAATTTTATCGTTGTTATTCAATTTATTCCAATTAATTATTTCCAATTCAAATCACATAGCTTATTTTAATTAAACAACCAAAATATTACAGTCAATAATAATTATCTAATCAAAGTACAATACATCCTAAAATATTATAATAACCAAACAATTATCCATAGAACACAACATATATCCATAAATATGATTTTTCATCAATAGTTATGTGTTTTATAATTTAAAATTCAATTAATTAAATTAAATAGTTCATACCAATGTTCTTTTTTCTAATAGCCTCCAAACTTAGTAAACCCAATACAACATCATCTGGAATTTTTCTATAAATCTAATGAAAGAAACATCACGTGAATCGGAATTCGTATGCAAAAGTTATCAAGGTTATAAAATTTAATGGTAATATTGTAAATAATAAAATGGTACACAATAAAATATTAATTTAATTAATTTAAGAATCTATGTTACCTTTGCTGTTAGTGAGCTGCTAACGAACCCATACTTTTCCCTTTGACTGTCCTTTGGCCACAACTACCACTCACATTCGACCTTTGTTCGACGTGCCACCACCGCCACCAGCCTCAGCACTCGCAGCCGTACCAACTGCACTAATCCCGACCACCAATGGCAGTGTAACGACCCGTAAAGTTTAATAGTTTTAATAATATGTTAATTGAAATTTTGTGAAATTTTAAACAATAAAATTTGAAAATAAAAATTTATTATTTGGAATACGTCTATTTTAATATAGCAACTGGTAAATTTTCGTCTGATAATATTGAAGTTTATTTTTCTGTGAAATGTTATTTCAAATCAAACCGGTTAATAACAGTGAATTTAAAAGTTTTCCGAAACCAAAATATGTCAACAAGAGAAAATTTATTCAGATCATTCTGAATCAGACTGCGAAATTCGTTTTTCCAAATTTGGACTTCTACTGCTCCGTTTATCTTATTTCTGGTAAAGTAGCAGCATTTTTCGGTACCGATTATCGACTTTTGATCGGATGGTCGTACCACTGACATCTGTATACCGTTTTGATCGTCTCGTCGCGCTGATCATCACGGTATATTTATTTTTGTATTTTGAGGTCCGGTACACGACGGAAACAACCAAACTATATATTGTATCGGTATCGAATCCGTGACTTTTTATTTCTCTTTGCCCGTTCAAACTAAACCGTGCACTCCAAGCAACATTAAATGGCTTTAATTTTTCGGCTAAAACATAGCTCCTGACCGTTGGAATTTCTTTTATATTTTTATTGATATACGTTCTCCTCTCCTCTGTTCGTTTGCCAAGCAAAGAAAAAAAAACTTTATATTCCTAAACTTGTTCATATTTGCCTGTTCCCTTTTTCTTTTTTCTTTTTTTTATGCCATTCCTTTTCTTCCCAGAACCTGTAGCCTCCGCCTTCAATACAACCCAACGCATCTGCCCATCGATCTCAAGCCTCACCAGATCCGTCCAAGCTTGCACTCCACCTCCTCACGCGAGCCACAAAACCAAACGTCAATGTTTCCACTTCGCCATGCACGGCAGCCTCCACCCCTTGATCCTCGTGACTCTCCCCAACCAAAACCCGAAGGCACCAAAGCACCCTCCAACACCGAAGCCTTATCCCCTCCGCCCACCACCACTCGAACCGACAGCCTACCCAAAACCCATCACGTGCCCCTCAACCGCTCGGCAACCATCTCCACCCGCCTTGGCAACCCAGCTCGAACCACCGTTGCTGCCACTCACTGTCGCCGACGCAACCCACCACCATTGGCCACCTCCGCTCTTCCTCTTCCACCTTTTCTCCTTCATCCTACTGGCCTGCTACCTCTCTGGACCGCCCCGTCCCTCTCTCTCCTCTCCTCTGCCCAAACTCATCTCCCTGTAGCTGCGAATCTTGGCCGACCAAGCCACCGTGTTCCTTTACCTCTGGCCACCATCTCATCTTCCTCATGTTAGGTAATACTTATTTTGTTTTGTACAACATGAAGGTCGGTTTATATATTAGGTTTATGTTGATATATAGCTGCAATCTATAAAATTATTATATATGTATTATGTTATCTTAGGTCTCGTATATACAGTGATATCAGTTATACATATTTACCTGGGGCCAACACCTTTTATACATCAGTGTGTGCATTCTTGTATGTTTTTTTTTGGTCGGTATATATAATATATAGAGTTATATTATAGTCTGTCATGTGTGTTGTTTGGATTCATGATGTTTGGCTGTTAGTGTATATTTATGTTCTGTTTTGAAGTTACAGGTCAGTTTATAAAGTTATATGAAGAAAAAATGTTGGAATCCATGATAAAAATATTTCAAAGGGTCTGCATATATACATCTTAATATACACACATTTCATACTGTTTTGTTTTAACAATGGGTAGGCATATAGGTTATGTATAATAGTATTTCATATTGGATGTAGAAATCCTTTTCCTATCGGTCTTGTAATATATAGATATTATGGATTTATGAATATATGTTATAAAACCGTTGATATTTGAGAAATAAATGTATATAAGTTATGATAATATTAGGTTTAAAATCTGTATGTATATATGAGTTGCAGATGTTACTTTAAGTTATAGGTATATATTATTTTAAAATATGATGAGTCATATAAGTTTATGAAAGTATACATTTATTATATGTTTAAAGGGTCTGCATATGTGTGTACGTATAGGTCTAGTAGTTATATATGGTGTGTCTTCTCTATGTGTGTTGAAAGGTCGCTTACTGTCTTGCTTTTATAATAATATTAATACTAAATAGTGTACGCGGGTCTTTCAAATTTTATAGAAGTGGCTAGCTTGTTAGAATTGTGTTGTTATAAGAATAACGTTGGAATAGATTTTGTAAAAAAAAAGTGTAATATACTCATCTTATTTTAATATGTCTGGATTTAGAATATGACTTGATTTATATATAGTAGATAGTTATATATGAGTCACTCGTACAAATTGTCTTCATCGATCCTGTTTTGACTTGATTTCGTCAACTTCTATTTATTAGCTTCGTTCGTCGATTCAAGTTCAATCTTGCCTTGTTTGAGATTCGTGCCTGGATTTCGTAACCTATCTCAGTTTCGTTCATCTCTAGCCTCAAAAGGTGAGCAATCACTCACGATTAACGTTCTTGTATTTATTAAATTTGATTTCAATTGAAACGACAATTGAAAATGATGCTGTAGTTATTTAAATTGTTATATATGCTATTATCTGTATATGTTCACCTGCGACATTTGACACCAGTATCTAGTATTTATATGCCTGTTATTACTATTATCTGTATATGTTCACCTATGACATCTGACACCAATATCTGTTATTTATATTGATGATATATGCATGTTGTTATATTTTATATTATCTGTTATCACTCTGCAAGTTCCCTGTTAGTATAGAATTCACTATGGGTTGAAATGATACATACCCGAACGGACTTTAGAATAGGAGAAAATCGTTATGGGTTGAAATGATAAACCCAAGCGATTTTCATTTGAATTGAAATTGGGATTACGGGTCGAAATGATATCTACCCGTATATATTTAAATTTCGGATTGAAATGATAAATATCCGTATCACTTAACCATATGATGTATATATATACAGACACCGTTGGTCCATATATATAAATATTTTGAAAATGAATTTTATGGTTTTGGAAAGAAATATATGGTTTTAATAAATGTTGAGCCTTAAATTATTTAATTTAAATTAGGATGGATTTAATACTTATGAGATGTTTAAGTATAAAAATTATATTTTCAAAATAGATTTTGGTAATAATTTGAATAAGTTAAGGTTGGAAAGATAATTTATTAATTAAACCAATTTGAAACTTATTGAAATTGAGATTTAAGATATGATTTATAACTTGGGTTTTATTTAAATAATTTAATGAATAATTCTTGCTTAAATAAATTTAAGAAAATATTTAGTAAAAATGAAATGTAAGGCTAGTTAGATGATATTGAGTTTATTAAGTGAATATTCCCTGATTAAATAATAATGAAGTTAAATCAAGAGCTATATGAAACTGTAAAATCTAACTTTGGAAAATGTTGAGTATTAAAGCTTTGAAATATATTGAAAAAAATAAATGGTATATTTAGAACTGAATTAAATTGATGAATTGAGCTTTGAATAAATTTAAATCTGGAATTTGAAGTTGATTTGAATCGATTTGCCAGACTTGAGGAAATTAAATACTTTGATTTTAAATTATTTAACCTATATATATACTATTTTGGAAAATAGATATATTTGAAATGAAATGATATTTTGGTTTTGAAGTATAAATTAATTTGGAATGACCACGGTGTTATAGTGTATATTTTCCACCTCGTAGATAGTTCTGAAGATCCTTAGAGGATGGTTATCCCAAACATCCTTTAAGTTACTTGTATTTCAGTTGATATTTCACTTGAGTTGGATTTATTGATATAAGAATGTTAATCCTGACTCGAGTGTTTTGTGTTTTGCTTCACGCTCGGGTCAGACCGAGTGATATAGCATTTGAGACTCACGTTTGGAGTTTGGAGCTTCCTTTGGAGATCCAACTTTTGATTCAGCTTCCAGCTTTCCAGTTGATTCGTTCACAGAAGTCATCTGTTTGGATTGGAGACTTCACTGTATTTGAGATATTCTGTTGTATTTATTTCTAACTCTGATGTTTATATAGTAGCTTCATGAACTACTATTTTATCTATTCCGCTGCGTATTATTGTATTACTCTATGTCTGTGATTCTGTGATTTGATTGATTTACTGCATATGCTGAGATTTGTCAAATTTAAATTAACAATATGATATTTTGAATTATTCAAGTCAGACATGTGTGGATTTATTGTCGAATTGAATGGTCCAAAATAGCGGGTCGTTACAGTTGGTATCAGAGCTTTGGCTCTAGGCGAAACTTAGCATATATTATAAATTTCTTTACAGAATCACTTTCGTTCGAGTTTAATCTCTTCCTTTTGACTCGATTTCCTTTGAACTTTGGAACGTTCCCTACGGTTCCAAAAATTCATTCTTGTCTCTCTCGATTGGTATTCTTTTGATTCTGGAGTATCCCATAACTCCACTTCGAATGATCTCTATAAGAATAGGATCCCACCAATCTTTGAATGATTTGTGAAGGGGTGAAACTCCTTCACAATTGGCATTGATTCACCGGAGATTTCTATATCTTTGGTTTAGATGCCGCTAGCTCTTGCGATCGAATGTTGATTTTTCTTGGAATTCTGCATTGATCTTGTTCCTGAAGTCACGGTTGACCCGGTTAAGGTCGCCCGCGATTTATATAAGTATATTCATCTTCTATTTTGAAATTAATTATCTCATTTTCGTTGAACTTATCTTCGAATCAGAATCCTATTTGATTAGAGTCCCTCTAAGTTGAATTTCTATCTTTGTTTTGAAATCCATTCTTGAATCATCCTTTTGAAAAATCGGGTTTATTCGTATTTTGGAAATTGTTTATATATCGAAATTTTTATAAGTATGATTATATTATATATATAAAAGTGAAAATGTTTTCGATAAGGATTATATATACCTTTTAAAAATAAGAATTTGAATTTTTGAAAGGATTTGAAATTATATAAGAAATTGATTTATATAAAAATGATTTATAACTAAAGGGCTTGAAATTTGAAATTCGAGAATTGAACTCCGGTATTTTGAAATTGGTTTTAAGATTTTGAAATATATAATAATAGTATGATTTAAAAGTATTTTCCGAATAAGAAATGTTTCCAATGATTTTAATGAGTTTCGAATGATTTCGAAGAAATTCCAAAAGAAGTTTGAGAAAATAGAAGTCCAGAACTCACTTATGTCGCTGGAAAATAATTTCGGTGATGAGTGCACGCATCATCGACATTGATTTTCGAGTTTCATAGTGGGGGAGAGGCCACTTTAGTAGCATTGCTACTAGAGTGATTTTGCGAAACCGATTTTGATTTCAAATTTCAAAGTATGATTTGATGTTCGGAAGATATATGTATATATACACTTGAAATGATTTGAAGTAAGCCGGTGTTCAGCCCTCGTGTTTCGAATCTGATATAAACCTATCTTTTGAAATTGACTTACTGATTGTTGCTGATTTCCAACTCTTGAATTTTAAAATGATTTCTTCAACTATTTTGAAGGTTCGAGCACTTCCAAATCAAGGTTAACTTTCCAAGGCTAAGAAATTTTGAAAAATATAAAGTATATAAGTTTGGTATGTATGTTAAAGTATGTAGTAATATGATTTAAATAAGTGGAAACTGTTTTGTTAAGTAAATGAATAAGGCAATTTTAAATTTTTCTAAATATGAAATTTAGATTTGAAATGCTTTGAAAAGAATTTGGTCTTCAAAATATTTTGAATAAAATTTAGTTTAAATGTTTTAACTGGGTAACATCTTTATGAAACTATATATTTAACAAGTTGGAATAAATATATAGGTTGTACGTATGCTACTCGCATAATTAATTTGATCCAGGTTTGAGTACACAAGTTCGAGGTGAATTACACCATTTAGTGTTAGGATTTTTCATTCGATTCTTGATGGCGAATATTTGATATGGATTTTGGGCTTGATTCTAGAATTCTCTATCGTAGTATATGACTATGCAAGGAGACTGATGGCTTCTAGTCGAGAAACCATATCGAAATCCGCATTAGGGAAGTCGAATGGACAATACTAGTTCGAAAGCGAACTTGTGTGATCGAGCGAGCGATCAAATGTAATTTTGCGAAACGATGACGTATGTACATCTTATATCCTAATATCATTGATATATTTTGACGCTGAAATTGAAAGCTGTCGAGTTAGAATATCTTTGCTTACTAAAAGAAAATTTCCAATTTAAATTACGAAGATATATAACCCATAAAAGCAAAGATATTCAATCCCATATGGCTCTTCATACAGCGATATTTATTTTGAAAATTTTGATCCTTATATAAGATAGACCTTACGTAAGTATAAGATGATTTTGAAAACATTTGATTTTGGTAATGAATTGGTTGACTTGAATTATATTGATTTGGAAATTTGGATTTATTTTCTAAATCTATTATTTTGGAAACTTTGAAACTAAAGATATTTAATTTGAGAAGAAATAATTTGGTGAAATTGTATATGATTTTGAAATTGAACTAATATTGAAACAAATTGAAATTTGAGAACCTTATGTTACTAAAAACTTGATTTGGGAGTTGTCGAACTTATATAAAATTGATTTGTATGAGTATGAAAGTGATTCGAAAACTATAGATTTGAAAAGGTACTCAATTTGAAAGTGAAATCTTATATAATTGAAGTCTATATAAGTATGATTTGATATACTATTGATTTTGGAAAGTATTTGATTTGAAAATTAAATCTTATATATAATGGATTTTATATAAGTACGATATTTGAAAGTGATTTGAAAAGGTACTATATGATACATATTTTCGAAGTAAAGATATGGAAAGTGCCTTCTACTTGATATCCGATTTGTGGCCACATCTTGGATTCATTCTATCGATATTATTCTCTCTGATTTTGGTTTTCCGGATATGATACTCGAGTGTCCTTCGAATTCCATGGCGTTACCCATGGTCTTATTGTTCTCTCGTGACTGCATAGCGCAACTGCCTGGCTGAGTCTTGCCTAGGGGTACGGATTGTTTCCTGGGGGATCCAGGCGTAATCATTGTGTATCCTGCAATCTGTGTAGGTCGCGAATAGTAGCGCAAATACCTGGCTGAGTCTTGCCTGGGGGTACGGATTGTTTCCTGGGGGATCCAGGCGTAACCATTGTGTATCATGCATTCTACTAGTCATCATGGCGTAACTCGCAGGGCTGAGAAAGCCTACGGATATGGATTGTTTCCTGGGGGAACCAGGCGTAACCATTGTGTATCTGCGAACCATGGTTGGACAAAGGTTTTGTTCGTTTTTGTTTGGATTGTACTTTCCATATCTGTTTTTAAAAGTTTTTCTAGTATTTTCACTGGGTGTTGAAACAAGTCTACTAAGTACCTGGAGAATTCTAGTTTTGCGCCTGATCAACGCACTACTAGAGTCTACAGGAACAAGGATAAACTTGTTGAAACATCGAGTTATAAAAGTATTTTCGAAAGGAAATTTGTTTCGACTATAAAGGTATTTTATTATAAAAGTATTTCCAACAAAGAAATTTTGAATTAATATTTGAAATTGAAATCCTAATGGTTTGAATAAATTATTCATGCCCGATACTAATCTTTTGAATCTATCTTATCTGCTCAGCTTTATTTATTCACCTATATTCTGTTTTTCCAAGTCCCTCTTCTCCTTGTTGACTATATCCCTTTAAATATTGTTTATTTATATACTATATGGTTTAATAGAAATTTTAGTGTTATAAATATTTTGAGTTATTAATTAAATACAACATATTTAAAAGAAATGATTATTGATTTATTAATAATGTTGAAAAGTATCTTGAGATAAATTAATAAATTTATAAATTATGGATTTAATGTTTTCAAATAGCTTCTGTGTAAATATAAGTAATAATGTAAATAATTGTTTTCAAATAGTTTTCATATAATTATAAAGGTGTCATTTAAACATATAAATGGTATTTATAAAGGAAGAAAGAAATTTTACAAATGAGTTTTGAAAAAGTATTAAATTATAAAAAAATAATTGATTTGCAAATGAAGTTTTCAAATGAATATTTCAAGTAAAATTTATATAGTTTTAAATTAATTGTTTAATCTTAACTTTCAATCTATTTTTCTTTCTGGTTGTTTATATTCTTCTACCTCCTTTCTTTTCGGGGACGAAAAGTTTTGAGTGGGGGAGAGTGTAACGACCCGTAAAGTTTAATAGTTTTAATAATATGTTAATTGAAATTTTGTGAAATTTTAAACAATAAAATTTGAAAATAAAAATTTATTATTTGGAATACGTCTATTTTAATATAGCAACTGGTAAATTTTCGTCTGATAATATTGAAGTTTATTTTTCTATGAAATGTTATTTCAAATCAAACCGGTTAATAACAGTGAATTTAAAAGTTTTCCGAAACCAAAATATGTCAACAAGAGAAAATTTATTCAGATCATTCTGAATCAGACTGCGAAATTCGTTTTTCCAAATTTGGACTTCTACTGCTCCGTTTATCTTATTTCTGGTAAAGTAGCAGCATTTTTCGGTACCGATTATCGACTTTTGATCAGATGGTCGTACCACTGACATCTGTATACCGTTTTGATCGTCTCGTCGCGCTGATCATCATGGTATATTTATTTTTGTATTTTGAGGTCCGGTACACGACGGAAACAACCAAACTATATATTGTATCGGTATCGAATCCGTGACTTTTTATTTCTCTTTGCCCGTTCAAACTAAACCGTGCACTCCAAGCAACATTAAATGGCTTTAATTTTTCGGCTAAAACATAGCTCCTGACCGTTGGAATTTCTTTTATATTTTTATTGATATACGTTCTCCTCTCCTCTGTTCGTTTGCCAAGCAAAGAAAAAAAAACTTTATATTCCTAAACTTGTTCATATTTGTCTGTTCCCTTTTTCTTTTTTCTTTTTTTTATGCCATTCCTTTTCTTCCCAGAACCTGTAGCCTCCGCCTTCAATACAACCCAACGCATCTGCCCATCGATCTCAAGCCTCACCAGATCCGTCCAAGCTTGCATTCCACCTCCTCACGCGAGCCACAAAACCAAACGTCAATGTTTCCACTTCGCCATGCACGGCAGCCTCCACCCCTTGATCCTCGTGACTCTCCCCAACCAAAACCCGAAGGCACCAAAGCACCCTCCAACACCGAAGCCTTATCCCCTTCGCCCACCACCACTCGAACCGACAGCCTACCCAAAACCCATCACGTGCCCCTCAACCGCTCGGCAACCATCTCCACCCGCCTTGGCAACCCAGCTCGAACCACCGTTGCTGCCACTCACTGTCGCCGACGCAACCCACCACCATTGGCCACCTCCGCTCTTCCTCTTCCACCTTTTCTCCTTCATCCTACTGGCCTGCTACCTCTCTGGACCGCCCCGTCCCTCTCTCTCCTCTCCTCTGCCCAAACTCATCTCCCTGTAGCTGCGAATCTTGGCCGACCAAGCCACCGTGTTCCTTTACCTCTGGCCACCATCTCATCTTCCTCATGTTAGGTAATACTTATTTTGTTTTGTACAACATGAAGGTCGGTTTATATATTAGGTTTATGTTGATATATAGCTGCAATCTATAAAATTATTATATATGTATTATGTTATCTTAGGTCTCGTATATACAGTGATATCAGTTATACATATTTACCTAGGGCCAACACCTTTTATACATCAGTGTGTGCATTCTTGTGTGTTTTTTTTGGTCGGTATATATAATATATAGAGTTATATTATAGTCTGTCATGTGTGTTGTTTGGATTCATGATGTTTGGCTGTTAGTGTATATTTATGTTCTGTTTTGAAGTTACAGGTCAGTTTATAAAGTTATATGAAGAAAAAATGTTGGAATCCATGATAAAAATATTTCAAAGGGTCTGCATATATACATCTTAATATACACACATTTTATACTGTTTTGTTTTAACAATGGGTAGGAATATAGGTTATGTATAATAGTATTTCATATTGGATGTAGAAATCCTTTTCCTATCGGTCTTGTAATATATAGATATTATGGATTTATGAATATATGTTATAAAACCGTTGATATTTGAGAAATAAATGTATATAAGTTATGATAATATTAGGTTTAAAATCTGTATGTATATATGAGTTGCAGATGTTACTTTAAGTTATAGGTATATATTATTTTAAAATATGATGAGTCATATAAGTTTATGAAAGTATACATTTATTATATGTTTAAAGGGTCTGCATATGTGTGTACGTATAGGTCTAGTAGTTATATATGGTGTGTCTTCTCTATGTGTGTTGAAAGGTCGCTTACTGTCTTGCTTTTATAATAATATTAATACTAAATAGTGTACGCGGGTCTTTCAAATTTTATAGAAGTGGCTAGCTTGTTAGAATTGTGTTGTTATAAGAATAACGTTGGAATAGATTTTGTAAAAAAAAAGTGTAATATATTCATCTTATTTTAATATGTCTGGATTTAGAATATGACTTGATTTATATATAGTAGATAGTTATATATAAGTCACTCGTACAAATTGTCTTCATCGATCCTGTTTTGACTTGATTTCGTCAACTTCTATTTATTAGCTTCGTTCGTCGATTCAAGTTCAATCTTGCCTTGTTTGAGATTCGTGCCTGGATTTCGTAACCTATCTCAGTTTCGTTCATCTCTAGCCTCAAAAGGTGAGCAATCACTCACGATTAACGTTCTTGTATTTATTAAATTTGATTTCAATTGAAACGACAATTGAAAATGATGCTGTAGTTATTTAAATTGTTATATATGCTATTATCTGTATATGTTCACCTGCGACATTTGACACCAGTATCTAGTATTTATATGCCTGTTATTACTATTATCTGTATATGTTCACCTATGACATCTAACACCAGTATCTGTTATTTATATTGATGATATATGCCTGTTGTTATATTTTATATTATCTGTTATCACTCTGCAAGTTCCCTGTTAGTATAGAATTCACTATGGGTTGAAATGATACATACCCGAACGGACTTTAGAATAGGAGAAAATCGTTATGGGTTGAAATGATAAACCCAAGCGATTTTCATTTGAATTGAAATTGGGATTACGGGTCGAAATGATATCTACCCGTATATATTTAAATTTCGGATTGAAATGATAAATATCTGTATCACTTAAACATATGATGTATATATATACAGACACCGTTGGTCCATATATATAAATATTTTGAAAATGAATTTTATGGTTTTGGAAAGAAATATATGGTTTTAATAAATGTTGAGCCTTAAATTATTTAATTTAAATTAGGATGGATTTAATACTTATGAGATGTTTAAGTATAAAAATTATATTTTCAAAATAGATTTTGGTAATAATTTGAATAAGTTAAGGTTGGAAAGATAATTTATTAATTAAACCAATTTGAAACTTATTGAAATTGAGATTTAAGATATGATTTATAACTTGGGTTTTATTTAAATAATTTAATGAATAATTCTTGCTTAAATAAATTTAAGAAAATATTTAGTAAAAATGAAATGTAAGGCTAGTTAGATGATATTGAGTTTATTAAGTGAATATTCCCTGATCAAATAATAATGAAGTTAAATCAAGAGCTATATGAAACTGTAAAATCTAACTTTGGAAAATGTTGAGTATTAAAGCTTTGAAATATATTGAAAAAAATAAATGGTATATTTAGAACTGAATTAAATTGATGAATTGAGCTTTGAATAAATTTGAATCTGGAATTTGAAGTTGATTTGCCAGACTTGAGGAAATTAAATACTTTGATTTTAAATTATTTAACCTATATATATATACTATTTTGGAAAATAGATATATTTGAAATGAAATGATATTTTGGTTTTGAAGTATAAATTAATTTGGAATGACCACGGTGTTATAGTGTATATTTCCACCTCGTAGATAGTTCTGAAGATCCTTAGAGGATGGTTATCCCAAACATCCTTTAAGTTACTTGTATTTCAGTTGATATTTCACTTGAGTTGGATTTATTGATATAAGAATGTTAATCCTGACTCGAGTGTTTTGTGTTTTGCTTCACGCTCGGGTCAGACCGAGTGATACAGCATTTGAGACTCACGTTTGGAGTTTGGAGCTTCCTTTGGAGATCCAACTTTTGATTCAGCTTCCAGCTTTCCAGTTGATTCGTTCACAGAAGTCATCTGTTCGGATTGGAGACTTCACTGTATTTGAGATATTCTGTTGTATTTTATTCCTAACTCTGATGTTTATATAGTAGCTTCATGAACTACTATTTTATCTATTCCGCTGCGTATTATTGTATTACTCTGTGTCTGTGATTCTGTGATTTGATTGATTTACTGCATATGCTGAGATTTGTCAAATTTAAATTAACAATCTGATATTTTGAATTATTCAAGTCAGACATGTGTGGATTTATTGTCGAATTGAATGGTCCAAAATAGCGGGTCGTTACAGGCAGTCGCCAATGCTATGATTTTGTGACTTCCATGGTGAAATTCCAACGCTTAGGGTATGCTTTCATCAAATTGAAGTTGTCATTAGGTTCCTATTGTCGAGATCTTCACAATTACATCCTCAATATCATCAATTGGCCCCTAACTCAAAAACTCCTAATTTGTACCCTAGGGTTTCAAAGTTCTAAATTTTGACCATGATTTCTCATTGACTCGAGCATTTTTACAATAAGCGGACACTTGAAGTTGATTCACCTTGTCGAGAGCTTTGGAACAACATATAATTCGATATAGTTTGGACACTCTGAATTTTTAATCACATTTTAATTAATTTGATAATCACCATTAGAGAGTAACTAAGCTGATTTTAGGATCAGGGTAGAAAATTGGAGATAGAGGTGATGGCTAGGGTTTTGTGGCCTTATATATATAGTCGTTAGGCAAGATTATAGTTGTTTATCCTATTTGGCCCAAAAAAACTATGTATGCTATTTAAATAATATATCGCATCTATTTCACAAATTATAACTCCAAACCCACCATATTACATATCAAACTGATTAACTCGAAAAGACCTTCACAACGGTTATGAATACGTTTCCTAATTCACCTTTTAATTAAAAATCCAATTTTAATTAGTTTAATATTTATTTTTTGAGGAACTAGGCCAGTCCGCGGTAGTAAAAATGGATGGATTTCAAAAAAAAATTCCATTTTGGATCTTTAATGTGCCTAAAAAGTCTAAATTTAGTTTGAATAAAATCATGGTATCAAAGCCCAATAGCCTATGCGATCTAAATTAGTCATATTAGGGCTAACTAATTAAGCTTGCCCACTTAGTACGACGTCTAGAAAGGTAATGTCTAGGATTGGAATTGGGTAATTAAGTACCCTGTCCTACCCGGTTACAGCTTGGCCTGAAAGGTGATGTGATCCCAAAGGTTGCCCCTAATAGAAAAGGCTTAATTTGAATCGGGCCTCGGACTAATTTTAAATCGTTCTGAAAATTAAAGTTAATTTTTTAAAAAATTAATTGCTAAATTTAAAATAAAATATGTTTATTATAAAAGTTATAATATAACATAATTTTTCAAAATGTTTGAAAATCTACTCACATTAATTTAAAATTTATTAATAAGATTAATAAAAATAAATTAATTAAATAAGCTAATTAATTAATGAACATGTGCATGTATTATATATTAAGATATATGTTATGTTATTTTAAATTGTTTAATATAACAAGTATACACGTATGTGTATGAATTGAAATTTGATTAATATAATTTAATTAAAATAGTTTAACTAAATAAATTAATAAATGTTAAGTCATTAAACTACACATGTATATGATATATGTGTTATACTGTAATAGTTAATGTATAATAATTAATGGATATAAATATTATATCAGCGTCAAATTAATTAAAGTGTTAATCAATAAAATTAATTAAATATGATCTAATTAAAATAAACTAAAGGTGAAACCTAAAAGAAACCCATAATAGACTTAAGAAATAAATACATATGTAATCATACGTGTATCGTGATTTGCAATGTGTTTGACACTTGAATCATGAGGGTAGTTCATAAGAATTACATTATTGCATAAGTCGATATCACTCAATTTAATGTTGTCCTCTCCATATATATATATATATATATTAATAAATTACATGCATACTGCTTAGTTGTTGAGCAAACTCAAGTTAGGGATATTATGTATATTATTATTAATATATTGAATAGACAAGGTAAGATAACTATATGTATTTGTTGAGAAAACTCAAGGTACATATATTATACGTAAGCCGTCACGATATGGTAGGTAAGAGCGAATAATTTCATTTCAATTTGTTGAGCAAACTTAAGGTCGAAGTGAAATAAGGACAAGGCACCAAGGGTTAGGAGTTGTATATGATATAACTGATAAGGAGTTATCCATCGTCCGTAGAGCTATGACTTGTTAAGCAAACTCAAGGTCAGAATTCCAAGACGGACGAGTCCTAACGCCTACCAATAAAGTCAGAAGACTTTTATGTTTTGACTTAAGATTTAGCAAAACATAAAAGACTGGTGAAATCTTAGTAGTAAAATGAAATATAAGTTTGACCTTACTAATATTATAAGAACATCTACTATGATTTATCCTAATAATCTACCACTTAAACTTGTAGAAAATGTCAGCTCCAAAACTATTTTCTGAAAGCGACAAGCTCACTGGACCTAATTATACAAACTAGTTAAGATCAATTAAGATAGCATTAACTTACGAGCGTCTTTGGACTTCTGTTACATGTGAACCCAAAACTGAACCCATTGATGACGCAAACCCTAAAGAATGACTTGCTTATTTAAAGTGGCAATCAGACCTAGAGAACGCCCAAGTTTTCGCATTGTCTACCTTAGACAAATTGATGCAAAGGCAACACAAGAACATGTCTGTCCATGAGATTTTTAATAGTCTCAAAGCACTTTTTGGTGAACAATCATGTTCCACAAGGTATGAACTTTCAAGAAATTGTTCAACACCAAAATGGCCAAGGGACAGAAAGTGCATGATTACGTTCTAATGATGAAAGACAATATTGATAGACTTGCACAATTAGAAGTAGAGATAAGCAACGAAATGCAAGTAAACTTGATCATTGATTCTCTTACTTTTCAGTATGAACCGTTTATATTGAATTACAACGTGAACCAATTAAATGTAAATCTCGTGGAGCTCCTCAATATGTTGAGGTCAGCCGAGTCTGCATCTAAGAATCAAGGTGCCATACTTGGTGTGAAGGGTAATGCACCATCTTCGAAAGGCTCAAAGAAGCGGAAAAGAGATCGTAAAAAAAAGAAAAGTAAGAAGACTGATGACAAGGGTGAATGTCACTACTACCACAAGAAACATCACTGGAAAAGGAACTATCATGAGTACTTGGAGATTGTTAAGGAAAGGAAACAGAATGGTTCTGCTACTTCATCGGGTACATTTATGATTCAAAATTATTTTGCAATCAACAGAATGTCTTGGGTTTTAGATACTAGATTTGGAACTTATATATGTAATTCGTTACAGGGGCTTAGGAATTGGCGCCGCGTGGCAAAAGGAGAAATAAGCCTCTAAATTGCTGAAGGATCCATTGTAGATGCAACATCGGTAGGAGATTATCATTTAGTTTTTCCTTGTTGTATAGTATTGATATTAAATAATTACTATTTTAAGAAAGACTTTATTTGTGGAATTGTACCCGTTTCTAGATTGTTTGAGACTGGATATGTTTTTCATTGTGCAAACAATGTTATAAACATTAGTTTAAATGGAAATGAGGTCCGTGTTGGTGTTCTTGAAAAGGGCATTTATGTGATCAATACTAATTATGTGTGTTCTGTGAATAAATCTTCTAACAATAGAAATAAAAATTATCCTTGGCATCGTTGGCTAAGTCATATCAGTGAGAAAAAACTTCACAAATTGAAAACCTTCAGTTTTCTTCCATCACTTGATTTTGAATCATTTGACACATGTGCATCATGTCTCAAACGTAAAATGACCAAGCACCCCTTCAATAGGAGTAATGAAAGAGTTGATGAACTCTTAAAGCTGATACATAGTGATGTATGTGGCCCAATACCTATAGTTACCAAAGATAATAGTTTTAACTTTGTTACCTTCACTGATGACTACTCAAGATTAGAATATATATATACCTTATGAAGAACAAATCCGAAGTCCATGAGAAGTTTGTTGAGTACAAAAATGTAGTAGAAATTAAATGGGCCACAAGATTAAAAAATTTCGATCAGATCGAGGAGGTGAGTATGTGGTATAGGATTTCCAACAATACTTAAAAGATAATGGGATTATCTCTTAGGTTACTCCACCCTATACTCCGCAACACAATGGTGTATCAGAGCGAAGGGATCAAACTCTATTAGATATGGTTTGTTGAGTAAGGCTGAGTTACCTCTGCCCTATTAGGGATATGCACTAGAAACTACAGCACATATGTTGAACTTGCTACCACTAAATCTATGCCCAAAAAATCATATAAGATGTGGTGTGGTAAGAAACCCTAACGCAAATATTTGAAAGTTTGGGGTTGTACGGCATACGTTAAAAACGTTGGTCCAAATAAACTAGAGGTAAGATTGGTACTGTGTAAGTTTATATGATATCCCAAAAAACGATGGGATATATATTCTACAATACCGAGGAACAAAAGGTTATTGTTTCTTGACATGCTATCTTTTTAGAAAAGGAATTTCTGTTAAAATAAATTAATAGTACAAATTGTAGACCTGGACGAGATCCGAGAAGCTAACACTGAGGCCGAAATAGTGGAAGAAACAAGTTCGCCTGTATACGAAAACACGCAACCTATTAGAGGGACTAGTAGGGAATCTCATGCACCAGAGAGATACTATGGTTTTCTCATGGATAGCGAAAAGAAGGACTATTTCTTAGATGATGACACTCCTTTGACTTTTCAGCAAGCACTACAGAGTAAAGACTCTGCATTCTAACTTGAAGCTAGGAAATCTGAAATGGACTTCATGTACGAAAACAAAGTTTGGACTTTGTCGGACATAACCGAAGGGATAAAACCCATTGGCTGCAAATGGATTTTTAAGAAAAAACTAAATGCAAATGAGGAAGTGGAGACTTATAAGGCAAGAGTGATTGTGAAAGGATTTCGTTAAATTCAAGGTGTTGATTATGATGAAACCTTTTCACCTGTATCCATGCTTAAATCAATTCGTATTATGCTAGCCATTTCTATATTCTATGGCTATGAAATATGGCAAACAGATGTAAAGACGGCTTTTCTAAATGGTAATTTAGAAGAAACCGTTTATATACCACAGCCATAGGGTTTTGTGGTCAGTTAGAGTGAAGGCAAAGCTTGCAAGTTGTTAAAATCCATTTATGGACTCAAACAAGCTTCAAGGAGTTGGAACAAGTGTTTTAATAAAGTAATCAAATAGTTTGGTTTTTATCAGAACATAAATGAAGCGTGCATATACCGACAGGAATAGGGCAACATTATCATTTTCTTAGAAATCTATGTCGATGATCTATTAATGATTGGCAATGAAACTTCATTATTTCAATCAGTGAAAGTTTGGCTTTCCAAAAACTTCTCCATGAAGGATTTGGGAGAAGCAGCCTATATACTTAGTATAAAGATCTATAAAGATTGATTTAAGAGACTGTTGGGATTGCCCCAATCCCTGTACGTAGATACCATACTAAAAACTTTTATTATGAAGAATTCCAAACGTGGAAGTGTTCCAACGCAATTTGGAATCACCCTTTCTGAAAAGGACGCTCCTTATACCGATGAGGAGAAAGAGCGTATGAAGAGGATTCCCTATGCTTTAGCCATAATATCCATGATGTATGTTATGCCGTGTACTGGACCAGATGTGGTATACGCATTAGGATGCGTAAGCCGATACCAGTCTAATCCCGGAGAAAAACATAGGATGGTTGTAAAAAGTATACTTAAGTATTTGAGAAATACTAAGGACTTATTCCTCATATATGGGAATGGAGACCTCCTTATGAAGGGTATACAGATTCGAGCTTTCAAAGTGATATAGATGATAGTAAATCAGTTTATGGCTATGTCTTTACACTAAATGGTGGAGCTGTTAGCTGGAAAAGTTCCAAGTAAGAAATAGTTGATAATTCTAGGATGGAGGCCGATTACATTGCCCTCAATGAAGCGGCAAAAGAGACAGTTTGGATGCGCAAGTTTTTGAGTGGGGTTGGAGTGATTCCCGATACCGACTATGGCATTGTTTAGTGACAACAATATGGTGATACAGATCGCAAAGGAACCAAGTGCACACAAGAAGTCATGACACATTCTTCGAAAGTTCCACCTGATTAGAGAATTCATTGGGAAGAAAAAAGTTGTGATTCAAAGGTAGATACCGAGGACAACATAGCAGATCCATTCACTAAAGGCTTTGTCAATTCTCAAGAAACTGATTGAAGGGTTGAGATTGAGATTCCATAATTGGCTCCAAGTGCAAGTAGGAGATTGATAGAGCTAGGGGTATTCCCTAGGGGCAATTCTGTAATTTATTGTAAATTAACTAACTCTAAAATCAATTCTCATTCGAGATAATGGTGTTTCTTCTTTCTGTTATATATTTGTTATAATGTGTTATAAATAGTTAAATGTTTAATTAAAATATATTTAACAAAAAAACCATAAATTGTATGCTTTGTGATTGAAGTTTCAAAGTGTTGTAACCGCGAGTAATTTATTACAATAAAATTAAATATACCATTTTAAATGTTCCTAGTCAAGATTCATCAAGATTGGATATTTATGTATTCGTTGAGACTAGAGTACGTAACACTCTTCGAATGTTGGACGGTGTATTATTCATGACTACTGGGGGCACCTGGGGGTTACGACTAATAGTTATTGGATAACAATGGAATGACTCATTCGATAGTTTTCTGTTGGTTATTATAACTAAGGTCAAACAGAAAATATCAATGTGAATAATTTACACAGTTCTTTCGACTTGAGAATACTGTGAATATTCAATATGAAAACTTCGCTTTGATTATAGTCTAATCATGACATTACGACCATCGAGTGACTATAGTTGGGTCGAGTGGAAGTGTTGGAAGTGAAGCACTATTCTAGAGAGGATTCGTCTCCTAAGTTATATGGGGTTGGTATCACGGTCAACTCAATTCAATCGAAAGTCAAAATCTCTAGCCAGAATAGTTTGGTTAATAGTAATTGTTATTATTGAACCAAAGACTTTGTATTTGGACAATAGAGTTGAATGTGGACGACGTTGGAATTTGACCATTACCAAATTCAATAAGTCCAAAGTGATATAGTTTTGACAAAGAGAATTGGTGTAAATAATTATCACAACCGGGTAACGCTTATTAAACTAAAATGAGATTTTTATTATAAAATTAATAACCAATAAATTTGGCCATATTATCATACCCCTTGTTAAGTGAAGTGTGAACGTTAATGTTCGAATAGTTCGACGTAAATCGCTGATCGAATTTACACCCAAGAGTCACACAACCGAAACGATAAATTCTCTTTAGACCAAACAATTTGATCAAGTTTATAATTGTTATAAATTAATTAATATTTATGAAAATTAATTATAAAATTTGTATAAGATATGAGAAATAAATTTGTTGCATATATTTATACAAATTTATAAATATGTTGATCGATATGAGATATCGATAAAAAATTTAGTTAAATATAATTGTGTATATTTGATTGAGCTAAATGGGTTCACAAACCCATGCATCTTAGAGGGATAGGTGGCTGGTCCAATAAGGGGAAGGGGCGGCTACATGTGTGTGTAATTAGGGTTAGGGATGTGTGGTTGAGATCATTGTTTGCTCTCTTGTCTCATCCGTATAAAAGTCAATCTCAAAACCCTAATTAGAAGCTAATTCATTTTTGAGCCGCCACTTTCTTCTTCTTCCTCCTCATTTTAATGGCAGCAGCTATCTTCTAAAGTCATCCCCAAAAATTCTCAAATCCAATTCAAATTAAGTATACTAATTTGTAGTAGATGGTCTCCAATTCTGGATTAGCAACCTGATGGATTGGAGATTGTTCTAAGAAGATAAATCATTGTTCAACATGGACTCAAAAGCTTCATTAAGAGGTGAACTTTCATTTATTATATTGTTTTGATTTCAAGTTTATCATATAAAAGTTGATTTATATCCAAATCATCTATTTGTATTCAGATCTGTTTATTGTTTAGATTTTGTGATATTTTTGTGGGTACATGTGTTTGTTACAATTGGATTGATTATGTGCTTGTTTTAATATTCTGTTTATTGATTTATTGTTGAATTAATTTTCTAAAAATATATATTTAGTTTTGATTTATATATATATATATTAAATGTATAAAGATCTCCAAATTGTCAATATGTATAATTGTATATGGTTATATATATCATACATATTTAACCTTAAAATTTTCTTACGATGATTTATACCTATTATGAACCATAAAATATAGAATAATTTTAATAAATATGTATACATATTTTATTACTATCTAATGATTTTGTAAATTGTTTATTATGTATAAAATAATTAATGGTTAAAAATTTAAATTTTTTAATCTTCTACACCATGTAAGAAGCTAACTGTAAAATTTTCAGATTTTTTGAAGTTAATTTAATATTTTTTAAAATTAATTTATATTCGGCCAGCCATCAATTATTTAATAAAATATAATTTTAATTGAGAAAATTATAAATATTTTTCTTAAGACTTAAATATGTCTCAGGTAACTTTAAAAAAAATTTAGATTTTTATAACATAATTTAATAATTTTTTAATGAACTTATTTTCGACCTGCAAATAATTATTTAATTAAAAAATATAATTTCAATTGATTTTTTTTAGAAATTTTACCTAGGCCCAAAATATGTTTCAGGCACCTTTAAAAAAAGTTATATACTTTTTCAATTGATTTCATAATTTTTAAGAATTAATTTGGTTGCGGACTATTATCAATTATTTAATAATAAATATTATTTTATTTGAGAAAATTCCATAAATTAATCTTTAGCCCAAAATATGTTTGAACATTTTCTATATTATAAAACTTTTGTTTTATCATATAATTATTTTACATTAATTTATTATGGTGAAAACAGCTTTATTCAATAAAATAAATATATGATATCATATAAATTTTATTGAATAAAACAATTTATACCATAATAAATTAATGTAAAATAATTATATAATAAAAACACAAGTTTTGTAATTTTATAAAATCCTCAAATACATTTTGGACTTAAGATTAATTTATGGAATTTTCTAATTACAATAATATTTATTATTAAATAATTGATAATAGCCCGCAATCAAATTAATTCTTCAAAAATAGGAAATTATTATAAATATTCTAAAAAAAATTATGAAGTTACCTGAGACACATTTGGGTCTAGAAATTTTTTTGGGATATTTTTTAATTAAATAATTATTTGAAGGTCGAAAATAAAATAATTAAAAAAATTATTAAATCAACTTATAAAAATCTAAATTTTTTTATAAAGGTACCTGAGAATATTTAAGGCTTAATAAAAATTTCTACAATTTCCTCAATCGAAATTATACTTTTAATTAAATAATTGATTGCTAGTTGAAAGTAAATTAATTTAAAACAATATTAAATTAAGTTTAAAGAATCTAAAAATTCTACATTAATCCTCTTACATGGTTCACCAAATAAAAAAAATAAAAAATTGAAATTCTGAATCATTAATTATTTTATACATAATAAATAATTCATAATATAGTAATAAAATATTTATATAAATAATTAATAAAATATTTTATATTTTATGATTCATAATAGGTATAATCATCATAAGAAAATTTTAAGATTAAATATGTATGATATATATAACCATATATACAATTATACATATTGACAATTTGAAGATCTGTATATATTTAATCTAGATCTATATATATTAATATAAATAAAAAAATAAAAAAAATCAGAAAGTTAATTCAATAATAAATCAATAAATAAAATATTACAATAAAAAGATGACCAATCCAATTGTAACAAACACATGTACCCACAAAAATCTCACCTAATCTAAACAATAAACAGATCTAAATACAAATAGATGCTTTGTATCTAAGTCAACTTTTATATGATAAATTGAAATCAAAACAATAATAATAAATGAAAGTTTACCTCCTAATGAAGCCTTTGAGTCTACGTTGAACAATAATTTTTCTTCTTAGAACAATTCACAATCCGTCAGGTTGCTAAGCCGAGATTGGAGACCTACTACAAATTAGTATTTTTAATTTGAATTAGATTGAGAATTTTTTAGGATGATTTTAGAGGATAGTTGCTTCCATTAAAATGAGGAAGAAGAAGAAGAAAGTGGTAGCTCAAAAATGAATTAGCTTCTAATTAGGGTTTTGAGATTGACTTTTATATGGATAGGACAAGAGAGCAAACAATGATCTCAACCACACATCTCAAACCCTAATTGCATAAACATGTAGCCCATTAATTGAACCATAACAAAAATCCACACAAAGCATAACCTAATCAACCATGCATGTACAAATAAATGAATATACATAAATCAATAACCAGCATAGCCCATCAAAATAAACACATATTCAAAATAATATGATATCATCACCATACTAACCTATAGACCAATAGCATATGTGTGTCAATTCCTATGCTAACTGTGACGACCGCCCACGACTCCTGCACTGAACCTAGAGATAATGTGTTGTAATGTGTGCCAGGCAGCCATGGACGATTGTCAGGGTAAATTAAAACAGCAGAATCTATCGTATTACTCACAGCGCATGGACAAAAATACAATAGAATATATATATAGTGAAGCTTCACAAAATAGAATCTCATCAATAAAACTTCATAATAGTTGAATACAAACATCTGAATAGCCAATACATCAAGCCTCACTACATAACACTCAGAGAATATACAAACAGCGGAACACCCAGTACATACAGTAAGAAGATAATATGCAATACTCCAGCTCGTCTTCGTCATCAGCATCGTAGAAAGCAAGAACAGCACCTGTCACCTGCTACCTAGTCTGCCCGTCCCAAAATGGACGAACAGCCCAAGGCAATAAGAGTTAAAATCATAAAGCCTTGAGTCAGACAACAGTCTTAGTGAGCGGTAAATTAACTAACAACATACCAAAAGAGCATAAAGGAAAAGGAATAGTAATACAACCCTCCCACTCCACCTATTTCTATAGTGATAGCCCCAGACACACACTAAGCAGAAACAAACATAGCAGAGCATACAATTTAAAGTAAAGCAGTTATCACTCGAGTCAAGGGTGATGTTTTCCAAGTACAAACCCCCAAGGCCTAAACCAAGATCAGATAAGCACCCAGAAAACACTGCTCTTGAGACCGAATGACGATACAACCAAACATCCATGACTCTGGCTATCACTCTTATCATTGCCTCGATATCATCGTTAATTGAATGACCGGCTCATTATTTCATCCGTCCGTCAAGGGCTAATGGAAACCCCGGTTCTAGACATAACTCTGCACGTCATCGTGACCCGTGCCTAGGACTATCGAATCTGCCCAGAGTACTCGACTACCAATCAGTAGCCTTCAGGGACTATCGAATCTGCCCAACGTACTCTTGCTTTGAGCATGCTAGAACCTTCAACAACGATGAGATCTCAGCCTTCTAGTCATCCTCCTCGACGACTATTTCCATACAAGCTCAAGCGCCTCTCAAGCAAACCATTATCCTCAAACTCGAACCATTTCACCGAGTTATCAATCTGCTTGGAATGATCCCGTCTGGATTAGACCAAGACTATCTCATACTATGCCTCGCCTCATCATCATCATAGCAAACCCTCATCTCAATATCATCATCAAATCTATCCATATGAGCTTCATCATCCGCCACATATGCCACAAGCAGCTTTTCCAATTCAAGAGCCTTTCCCTTAGCTTTTGAATCATCGTCGGTCTAAATCAAATCATAAATCATCAAATCATAGCAATCAATCAAATCAAACATTAATCCAAGTAAACAAGCATTCAAATATGATCTAAATAGACAATTATGACAATAATGGCAATTTCGTAATTAAAGAGTCAAAAGTCTAACAAGCATGAAAACATGAGCAATATCTCTATAATCTTGATGAATGAACTTGCATAGGTTAACATGTAGTAAAATGGATGCCAAATCATTATGAACAATGGATCTATATGGATCTATATTTAGGATTAGGAAAATGCATGGAAATCGCTACTTTAACACAAAATCAAGCCAACGATCCGATATACTCCTTTGGATCCGTGTGAGAGATAATCACCACTCACCAAATCACCTAAACAACCCAAAAGCAACACACTTCAGATCTGGACAGCGAAGGATCTAACTCGGTCTATCACCAATCCGCTTCAAACGATGAAATCCCTCTTCAATGGATGAAGATCTTCAATCTAAGCTCTTCGATCTTCAATCTAATCTTCGATTTGGATGGAAGGAATCACTAGATTAAAGTGGAGAAAAGAAGTGAAGAAGTGTAGAAGTCGAGCTCTCAAAATGGCAGCACTTCGTCGCTTCGAAATCCGAATCCCAAAAAATGAAGAAGAACCCTCCTATTTATAGGCTGAAATCCACCTTAGGTCGCTCACTCGGAGTTAGGTCATCCACGACCTACGACATAAAACCCTACGACCTAAAACCCTACGACCTAACAACATAGCGCATCAGCGTCCTAACTGCTAAGCCCTTACGCGACCTAACACTCACGCGACCTAACACACATGCGACCTAACAGACTAATGGCCTAGCGACCTAACTATACTTAGCAATCTTCCTTAAGTCGCTTACGACCTAACTTCAACACAAGGTCTCACAACCTAACTACACACAGGTCATACGACCTAACTACTCCTTCCTTAGGTCGTTGCCGACCTATCCTTCTTAGGTCGCTAACTTACCCTGTTTCCTATACCGCTAATCTCTTAGGTCGCTAAACTTCCTTAGGTCGCCTAATTCTATAGGTCGCTAACTCCTATAGGTCGCTCACTCTCTTAGGTCGCCACAAACCCTTAAGTCGCTCAAAACCTTAGGTCGCCAACATCCTATAGGTCGCTCCAACCGACCTAACCTACCCCACGACCTAAGCCACCACACAACCTATCTTCTAAACGACCTAACTATCACACGACCTAACTCCTTAGGTCGTTCTACTCCTTAGGTCGCTCCACTTCACTAAGTCGTCCACCCCTTAACTTGCCAACTTCCTTAGGTCGCTCCAAACCCTCATACGACCTAAGTCTTAAACTCTGGACGACTTATCAACAATGCGACCAAATGTCAACTGTTTTACGATGTTTCGATCCGTAAAAATACGGGTCGTTACATTCTCTCCCCCTTAGGAATTTCGCCCCCGAAATTCCAAACAAACAAGAGCAATTAAAGACTATCCTGCATGCCTACCATCCATAGCAATCAACAAACCATGCTTCCAATTCTAGCTTAGCATGCAGAATTCTAAAACTTAGAACAAGTTACAATGTCGTTAGATGACACGACACCTTAAAGCCATACCTTAAAGAGTTTAGGATGAGCTGCTTTCATCCTCTCTTCCACCTCCCATGTACAGTCGTTATCATCATTACTCCATTGTATCTTGAGCAACTTAACTACCTTCCTCCTAATATGTTTCGTGTCGGTTTCCACAACACAAAGCGGCTTACGAGGTCTCTTATCGACTGGATCAATCTCAAAATCTTCACAGCTATCAGCAGAAACCATTGTATTCGAGTCATGCACATACTTTCGTAGATACGATACGTGAAAAACATTGTGCACACCCGACATCTTCTCTGGTAACTCCAATCTATAGGCGAGCTTTCCAATTCGCTCGATGATCGGGAATGGTCCAACAAATCTCGGAGTCAATTTTCCTTTCTTCCCGAATCGAATAACATTCTTCAATGGAGAAATCTTCACAAAAACCATATCACCTACGTCGAATTCCAAATCCTTACGACGCTTATCGGCATAACTTTTCTGACGGTCTTGGGCTGCCTTCATTCGTTGCCGAATGATCTTTATGCAATCCGAAGTCTGACGAATCATTTCTGGCCCAAGCATCAGCTTTTCTCCTGTCTCTAACCAACATGTCGGAGAGTTACACGGTCTTCCATACAATGCCTCATACGGTGCCATACCAATGCTTGACTGGTAACTGTTGTTATATGAAAATTCCACCAAATGTAGGTGATCTTCCCATGATCCTCCGAAATCCAAAACACAAGCTCTGAGGAGATCTTCCAAAACTCGGTTGACTCTCTCGGTCTGACCATCTGTTTGAGGGTGATAAGCTGTACTCAAACACAACTCGGTTCCCAAAACTTCCTGGAAGCTCTTCCAAAATCCACTAGTGAACAATGGATCTCGATCGCTCACTATACTCTTCGGAATACCATGGAATCGAACTATCCACTTAACATACAACTCTGCCAACTTTGATGCAGTCCTAGTTGATCGAACAGGAATGAATCTTGCACTCTTAGTCAGACGATCTACAATGACCCAAATCCCTTCGTTTCCCGTTCTTGTTCTAGGTAGCCCATCAATAAAATCCATCGATATTTGCTCCCACTTCCATGTAGGAACTTCTAATGGCTGAAGCAATCCACTTGTCTTCTTCTGTTCGGCTTTTACCAACTGGCAGTTCATACATTTGGAAATAAAATTTCCAACATCCTTCTTCACACCTTCCCAGTAATAGGTTCTCTTCATATCCCGATACATCTTATTTCCACCTGGATGAATTGTCAACTTCAAGTGATGACTTTCCTTCAGAACTTCACTTCTCAATTCATCTATATCGGGAACAACTAGTCGTCCTTGCTTCCGAAGCCAACCCTCTCGATCGACCTCGATTCCTTTATCCTTTTCTAGGTCCAATCCAGATTCCAAATCACGGATAATCTTGACAAGCTTATCGTCTCGCTTTTGGCTCTCGCCAATCCTTTCCACAAGAGTAGGTCTTATCGATAAGTTTGCCAACATCTCAGGTTCCAATTCACATCTAGGCCTGAAGTCAAATCTAGCTAAATACTCGAGATTCTTCCATTATGAAAACATGGCTCCCAATCCTGCATGTCTTCGACTTAACGCATCTGCCACTGCGTTACCTTTTCCCGGAGTATAAGCTATACTAAAATCATATGATGCCAAAAACTCTAGCCATCGCTGCTGCCGAAGATTCAAATCCCTTTGGGAGAAAAGATACTTCAACGACTTATGATCTGTAAACAACTCGAATCGAACTCCCAATAGATAATGTCTCCACATCTTCAGAGCAAAAACAATCGCCGCTAACTCCAAATCATGAGTCGGATAATTCCTTTCATGCGGCTTCAGTTGTCGACTTGCATACGCAACAACTTTACCCTTCTGCATCAGCACTGCTCCAAGTCCAGTACCACATGCGTCGGTGTAAACCACCATCTCATCATTCCCACTTGGAATAGTCAAAACAGGAGCGCTTGTCAGTTGCTCTTTCAGGATTCCGAAAGCTTGCTCACACTTAGCATCCCATCTGAACACTCGGTCCTTTTTCGTCAATCCTGTCAATGGTGCAGCTACCTTGGAGAAGTCTTTGATAAACCATCGATAATATCCTGCTAATCCAAGAAAACTTCTCACATCTGATGCATTCTTAGGTCTAACCCAATCCTGGATTGCTGCCACCTTAGCGGGATCAACCGCTATTCCATTCCCAGAGATAACATGGCCTAAGAACCTCACTTACTTCTTCCAGAAGTGACACTTTGAAAACTTAGCCTTCAGCTGATGTTTCTGCAAGATTTCCAAAACAATACGCAAGTGCGTCTTGTGCTCTTCTTTAGTTCTGGAATAAATCAGAATATCATCCACGAACACTAGCACGAACTTACTCAACTGATCTCTGAACACTCTATTCATAAGATCCATAAAATATGCTGGCGCATTAGTCAATCCAAACGGCATTACCAGCCACTCAAAGAAACCGGATGGTGTCCTGAAAGCAGTCTTCGGCACACTATCCTTAGCCACCCTTAACTGGTGAAATCCCGTTGCCAAATCCATCTGAGAAAACACCTTAGCTTCGTGAAGCTGATCAAACAAGTCATCTATTCATGGCAATGGATACTTGTTCTTCTTAGTCACCTTATTCAGCTCACGATAATCCACACACAACCTCAACGATCCATCCGCTTTGGTTGCGAACACAACCGGTGCACCCCATTCGGACACACTACGCCGAATGAACCATTTTTGTAAAAGATCATCAACCTGCACCTTCAACTCCTGCTGTTCCCTAGGCGCCATCCGCCTAAGAGGCATCACAACAGGTCTGGCTCCCTCAACTAGATCTATACGGAACTCGATCTCTCTATGCGGCGGTAACCCTTTGACCTCATCAAAGACATCCTCAAATCCATTAGCGATCGGCACAGATGACAGTCCATCCCGTGGAACAACCAGCGAATGCATGAAGCTCATGAAGACACCTTCCTCATGCTTACATCGTATCACAATCTTTCGCCCCTCCACATTCTCGACTGTCACCTCCAACCTATCACAATCAACCTTTGCCGCATACTTCCTAAGCCAGTCCATACCCAAAATAATTCCGAACCCCGCAAAGTTCAGAACAAAACAATCACAAACAAAAGAGCAATCATGACTCAATACAATTAGACTACGGCATAGCATACACAAACAAGACGAACCCCCAACTGGATTAGTCACAACCAATGGCCTATCAACAATATCCGGTCTAAACCCAACCGGCCTACAAGTTCATTACAAACAAAAGAATGCGACGCCCCAGTATCAAATAACACTCTAACTGGAACACCACAAATGGAGAGAGTACCTTGAACCACCACACTCTTTCCTTTCTCTTCAACGGTAGGAGCTTTCGAATGATGGAACAGCTCCTAAAGCATAAGCTTGCACAATCTGCTTGTCCTTCCTCGGTTCCGGACAATTCTTCCTAACATGCCCCAGCTTGTCACAGTTGTGGCACTTCACCGGCACCTTCGGATTCTTGCAATCCCTAGAGAAATGACCCTTCTGCTGACAATTGAAGCAGGTCACTTCGCCCTTTGGCTTCTTCTGGCCATCCTTACCCTTTTGTTGCTGCTGCTTTCTCTTCTTGTTTCCACCCTGCTGTGGTCTAGACTCCTCCTTGGTCACAGCAATAACAGATCCCTCTTTAGGAAACAGATTCTCATGCCTGAGAGCCTTATCCACAAGCTTCTCAAATGGATCGTCCAAATGATCCACCAACTGCCTCCCAAGATAACTGTCCAAGCCTGTCACAAACTTCTCATTCTTTTGATATGCAGATTCAATATACGACCGGGCATACTTGGACAAAGCTTCAAACTCAGAAACATACTCAAGAACTGGCCTTCCACCTTGCTTGAGTTCCACAAACTTCTTGAACAGAACAGACTTCTGGGCTGTAGAAATGAACTTAGCTTCAAATCTGGCTTGGAATTGCTCCCAAGTAATTTCTTCCTCTGGAGTATCAATGGTGATAGAGTTCCACCAATCAAAAGCTCTCCCTTGAAGCTGTCTTGACGCAAGCTTCCTTTTAGTTGCATCATCGATTCTCAAATCACCAAAGATCCTTCTACAAGCATCTATCCATCTCTGGACTTCAATGGTTGGTTCTGTTCCCAAGAAAACCTTTCCTCCAACAGCAGAATAATCCTTGCACAACTTAGCAAAATCCACCGGTTTTGGAGTTTGAACTTGAACTCCAACATCCACCGATGGCCCCGGAGCTGGCATCCTTCTCATGATCGAAGTCATCATAGCTTCGAACATAGCAGCATAATCAGCAGCCCCCTCAGTAGCACGGCCTTCCCTAGCAGCTGGTCTCCCTCTTCGACTCATCCTTAATATCTATAAAAAGGAATGGTTAGCACACCTAGAGAAACAACTGCATAAAGGACTCAAACTCTACTAAGCTACTATATTATATATAGTAATCATCCATCAAAATACAATTACGTCTCTCATACGTAGTTACGTCAGCAAGCGTTGGGTAAAATCGATTAACCAAAGCTCTGATACCAAATGTGACGACCGCCCACGACTCCTGCACTGAACCTAGAGATAATGTGCTGTAATGTGTGCCAGGCAGCCATGGACGATTGTCAGGGTAAATTAAACCAGCAGAATCTATTGTATTACTCACAGCGCATGGACAAAAATACAATAGAATATTTATATAGTGAAGCTTCACAAAATAGAATCTCATCAATAAAACTTCATAATAGTTGAATACAAACATCTAAATAGCCAATACATCAAGCCTCACTACATAACACTCAGAGAATATACAAACAGCGGAACACCCAGTACATACAGTAAGAAGATAATATGCAATACTCCAGCTCGTCTTCGTCATCAGCATCGTAGAAAGCAAGAACAGCACCTGTCACCTGCTATCTAGTCTGCCCGTCCCAAAATGGACGAACATCCCAAGGCAATAAGAGTTAAAATCATAAAGCCTTGAGTCAGACAACAGTCTTAGTGAGCGGTAAATTAACTAACAACATACCAAAAGAGCATAAAGGAAAAGGAATAGGAATACAACCCTCCCACTCCACCTCTTTCTACAATGATAGCCCCAGACACACACTAAGCAGAAACAAACATAGCAGAGCATACAATTTAAAGTAAAGCAGTTATCACTCGAGTCAAGGGTGATGTTTTCCAAGTACAAACCCCCAAGGCCTAAACCAAGATCAGATAAGCACCCAGAAAACACTGCTCTTGAGATCGAATGACGATACAACCAAACATCCATGACTCTGGCTATCACTCTTATCATTGCCTCGATATCATCGTTAATTGAATGACCGGCTCATTATTTCATCCGTCCGTCAAGGGCTAATGGAAACCCCGGTTCTAGACATAACTCTGCACGTCATCGTGACCCGTGCCTAGGACTATCGAATCTGCCCAGAGTACTCGACTACCAATCAGTAGCCTTCAGGGACTATCGAATCTGCCCAACGTACTCTTGCTTTGAGCATGCTAGAACCTTCAACAACGATGAGATCTCAGCCTTCTAGTCATCCTCCTCGACGACTATTTCCATACAAGCTCAAGCGCCTCTCAAGCAAACCATTATCCTCAAACTCGAACCATTTCACCGAGTTATCAATCTGCTTGGAATGATCCCGTCTGGATTAGACCAAGACTATCTCATACTATGCCTCGCCTCATCATCATCATAGCAAAGCCTCATCTCAATATCATCGTCAAATTTATCCATATGAGCTTCATCATTTGCCACATATGCCACAAGCAGCTTTTCAATTCAAGAGCCTTTCCCTTAGCTTTTGAATCATCCTCGGTCTAAATCAAATCATTAATCATCAAATCATAGCAATCAATCAAATCAAACATTAATCCAAGTAAACAAGCATTCAAATATGATCTAAATAGACAATTATGACAATAATGGCAATTTCGTAATTAAAGAGTCAAAAGTCTAACAAGCATGAAAACATGAGCAATATCTCTATAATCTTGATGAATGAACTTGCATAGGTTAACATGTAGTAAAATGAATGCCAAATCATTATGAACAATGGATCTATATGGATCTATACTTAGGATTAGGAAAATGCATGGAAATCACTACTTTAACACAAAATCAAGCCAACGATCCGATATACTCCTTTGGATCCATGTGAGAGATAATCACCACTCACCAAATCACCTAAACAACCCAAAAGCAACACACTTCAGATCTGGACAGCAAAGGATCTAACTCGATCTATCACCAATCCGCTTCAAACGATGAAATCCCTCTTCAATGGATAAAGATCTTCAATCTAAGCTCTTCGATCTTCAATCTAATCTTCGATTTGAATGGAAGGAATCACTAGATTAAAGTGGAGAAAAGAAGTGAAGAAGTGTAGAAGTCGAGCTCTCAAAATGGCAGCACTTCGTCGCTTCGAAATCCGGATCCCAAAAAATGAAGAAGAACCCTCCTATTTATAGGCTGAAATCCACCTTAGGTCGCTCACTCGGAGTTAGGTCGTCCACGACCTACGACCTAAAACCCTACGACCTAAAACCCTACGACCTAACAACATAGCGCATCAGCGACCTAACTGCTAAGCCCTTACGCGATCTAACACTCACGCGACCTAACACACACGCGACCTAACAGACTAATGACCTAGCGACCTAACTATACTTAGCAATCTTCCTTAAGTCGCTTACGACCTAACTTCAACACAAGGTCTCACGACCTAACTACACACAGGACATACGACCTAACTACTCCTTCCTTAGGTCGTTGCCGACCTATCCTTCTTAGGTCGCTAACTTACCCTGTTTCCTATACCACTAATCTCTTAGGTCGCTAAACTTCCTTAGGTCGCCTAATTCTATAGGTCGCTAACTCCTATAGGTCGCTCACTCTCTTAGGTCACCACAAACCCTTAAGTCGCTCAAAACCTTAGGTCGCCAACATCCTATAGGTCCCTCCAACCGACCTAACCTACCCCATGACCTAAGCCACCACACAACCTATCTTCTAAACGAGCTAACTATCACACGACCTAACTCCTTAGGTCGTTCTAATCCTTAGGTCGCTCCACTTCACTAAGTCGTCCACCCCTTAACTTGCCAACTTCCTTAGGTCGCTCCAAACCCTCATACGACCTAAGTCTTAAACTCTGGACGACTTATCAACAATGCGACCAAATGTCAACTGTTTTACGACGTTTCGATCCGTAAAAATACGGGTCGTTACATTATCTCCCCCTTAGGAATTTCGCCCCCGAAATTCCAAACAAACAAGAGCAATTAAAGACTATCCTGCATGCCTACCATCCATAGCAATCAACAAACCATGCTTCCAATTCTAGCTTAGCATGCAGAATTCTAAAACTTAGAACAAGTTACAATGTCGTTAGATGACACGACACCTTAAAGCCATACCTTGAAGAGTTCAGGATGAGCTGCTTTCATCCTCTCTTCCACCTCCCATGTACAGTCGTTATCATCATTACTCCATTGTATCTTGAGCAACTTAACTACCTTCCTCCTAATATGTTTCGTGTCGGTTTTCACAACACAAAGCGGCTTACGAGGTCTCTTATCGACTGGATCAATCTCAAAATCTTCACAGCTATCAGCAGATACCACTGTATTCGAGTCGTGCACATACTTTCATAGATACGATACGTGAAAAACATTGTGCACACCCGACATCTTCTCTGGTAACTCCAATCTATAGGCGAGCTTTCCAATTCGCTCGATGATCGGGAATGGTCCAACAAATCTCGGAGTCAATTTTCCTTTCTTCCCGAATCGAATAACATTCTTCAATGGAGAAATCTTCACAAAAACCATATCACCTACGTCGAATTCCAAATCCTTACGACGCTTATCGGCATAACTTTTCTAACGGTCTAGGGCTGCCTTCATTCGTTGCCGAATGATCTTTATGCAATCCGAAGTCTGACGAATCATTTCTGGCCCAAGCATCAGCTTTTCTCCTGTCTCTAACCAACATGTCGGAGAGTTACACGGTCTTCCATACAATGCCTCATACGGTGCCATACCAATGCTTGACTGGTAACTGTTGTTATATGAAAATTCCACCAAATGTAGGTGATCTTCCCATGATCCTCCGAAATCCAAAACACAAGCTCTGAGGAGATCTTCCAAAACTCGGTTGACTCTCTCGGTCTGACCATCTGTTTGAGGGTGATAAGCTGTACTCAAACACAACTCGGTTCCCAAAACTTCCTGGAAGCTCTTCCAAAATCCACTAGTGAACAATGGATCTCGATCGCTCACTATACTCTTCGGAATACCATGGAATCGAACTATCCACTTAACATACAACTCTGCCAACTTTGATGCAGTCCTAGTTGATCGAATAGGAAAGAATCTTGCACTCTTAGTCAGACGATCTACAATGACCCAAATCCCTTCATTTCCCGTTCTTGTTCTAGGTAGCCCATCAATAAAATCCATCGATATTTGCTCCCACTTCCATGTAGGAACTTCTAATGGCTGAAGCAATCCACTTTGCTTCTTCTGTTCGGCTTTTACCAACTGGCAGTTCATACATTTGGAAATAAAATTTCCAACATCCTTCTTCATACCTTCCCAGTAATAGGTTCTCTTCGTATCCCGATACATCTTATTTCCACCTGGATGAATTGTCAACTTCGAGTGATGACTTTCCTTCAGAACTTCACTTCTCAATTCATCTATATCGGGAACAACTAGTCATCCTTGCTTCCGAAGCCAACCCTCTCGATCGACCTCGAATCCTTTATCCTTTTCTGGGTCCAATCCAGATTCCAAATCACGGATAATCTTGACAAGCTTATCGTCTCGCTTTTGGCTCTCGCCAATCCTTTCCACAAGAGTAGGTCTTATCGATAAGTTTGCCAACATCTCAGGTTCCAATTCACATCTAGGCCTGAAGTCAAATCTAGCTAAATACTCGAGATTCTTCCATTCTGAAAACATGGCTCCCAATCCTGCATGTCTTCGACTTAACGCATCTGCCACTGCGTTACCTTTTCCCGGAGTATAAGCTATACCAAAATCATATGATGCCAAAAACTCTAGCCATCGCTGCTGCCGAAGATTCAAATCCCTTTGGGAGAAAAGATACTTCAACGACTTATGATCTGTAAACAACTCAAATCGAACTCCCAATAGATAATGTCTCCACATCTTCAGAGCAAAAACAATCGCCGCTAACTCCAAATCATGAGTCGGATAATTCCTTTCATGCGGCTTCAGTTGTCGACTTGCATACGCAACAACTTTACTCTTCTGCATCAGCACTGCTCCAAGTCCAGTACCACATGCGTCGGTGTAAACCACCATCTCATCATTCCCACTTGGAATAGTCAAAACAGGAGCGCTTGTCAGTCGCTCTTTCAGGATTCCGAAAGCTTGCTCACACTTAGCATCCCATCTGAACACTCGGTCCTTTTTTGTCAATCCTGTCAATGGTGCAGCTACCTTGGAGAAGTCTTTGATAAACCGTCGATAATATCCTGCTAATCCAAGAAAACTTCTCACATCTGATGCATTCTTAGGTCTAACCCAATCCTGGATTGTTGCCACCTTAGCGAGATCAACCGCTATTCCATTCCCAGAGATAACATGGCCTAAGAACCTCACTTCCTTCTTCCAGAAGTGACACTTTGAAAACTTAGCCTTCAGCTGATGTTTCCGCAAGATTTCCAAAACAATACGCAAGTGCGTCTTGTGCTCTTCTTCAGTTCTGGAATAAATCAGAATATCATCCACGAACACTAGCACGAACTTACTCAACTGATCTCTGAACACTCTATTCATAAGATCCACAAAATATGCTGGTACATTAGTCAATCCAAACGGCATTACCAGCCACTCAAAGAAACCGGATGGTGTCCTGAAAGCAGTCTTCGGCACACTATCCTTAGCCACCCTTAACTGGTGAAATCCCGTTGCCACATCCATCTGAGAAAACACCTTAGCTTCGTGAAGCTGATCAAACAAGTCATCTATTCATGGCAATGGATACTTGTTCTTCTTAGTCACCTTATTCAGCTCACGATAATCCACACACAACCTCAACGATCCATCCGCTTTGGTTGCGAACACAACCGGTGCACCCCATTCGGACACACTACGCCGAATGAACCCTTTTTGTAAAAGATCATCAACCTGCACCTTCAACTCCTGCTGTTCCCTAGGCGCCATCCGCCTAAGAGGCATCACAACAGGTCTGGCTCCCTCAACTAGATCTATACGGAACTCGATCTCTCTATGCGGCGGTAACCCTTTGACCTCATCAAAGACATCCTCAAATCCATTAGCGATCGGCACAGATGACAGTCCATCCCGTGGAACAACTAGCGAATACATGAAGCTCATGAAGATGCCTTCCTCATGCTTACATCGTATCACAATCTTTCGCCCCTCCACATTCTCGACTGTCACCTCCAACCTATCACAATCAACCTTTGCCGCATACTTCCTAAGCCAGTCCATACCCAAAATAATTCCGAACCCCGCAAAGTTCAGAACAAAACAATCACAAACAAAAGAGCAATCATGACTCGATACAATCAGACCACGGCATAGCATACACAAACAAGACGAACCCCCAACTGGATTAGTCACAACCAATGGCCTATCAACAATATCCGGTTCTAAACCCAACCGGCCTACAAGTTCATTACAAACAAAAGAATGCGACGCCCCAGTATCAAATAACACTCTAACTGGAACACCACAAATGGAGAGAGTACCTTGAACCACCACACTCTTTCCTTTCTCTTCAGCGGTAGGAGCTTTCGAAGATGATGGAACAGCTCCTAAAGCATAAGCTTGCACAATCTGCTTGTCCTTCCTCGATTCCGGACAATTCTTCCTAACATGCCCCAGCTTGTCATGGTTGTGGCACTTCACCGGCACCTTCGGATTCTTGCAATCCCTAGAGAAATGACCCTTCTGCTGACAATTGAAGCAGGTCACTTCGCCCTTCGGCTTCTTCTGGCCATCCTTACCCTTTTGTTGCTGCTGCTTTCTCTTCTTGTTTCCACCCTGCTATGGTCTAGACTCCTCCTTGGTCACAGCAATAACAGATCCCTCTTTAGGAAACAGATTCTCATGCTTGAGAGCCTTCTCCACAAGCTTCTCAAATGGATCGTCCAAATGATCCACCAACTGCCTCCCAAGATAACTGTCCAAGCCTGTCACAAACTTCTCATTCTTCTGATATGCAGATTCAATATACGACCGGGCATACTTGGACAAAGCTTCAAACTCAGAAACATACTCAAGAACTGGCCTTCCACCTTGCTTGAGTTCCACAAACTTCTTGAACAGAACAGACTTCTGGGCTGTAGAAATGAACTTAGCTTCAAATCTGGCTTGGAATTGCTCCCAAGTAATTTCTTCCTCTGGAGTATCAATGGTGATAGAGTTCCACCAATCAGAAGCTCTCCCTTGAAGCTGTCTTGACGCAAGCTTCCTTTTAGTTGCATCATCGATTCCCAAATCACCAAAGATCCTTCTACAAGCATCTATCCATCTCTGGACTTCAATGGTTGGTTCTGTTCCCAAGAAAACGTTTCCTCCAAGAGCAGAATAATCCTTGCACAAATTAGCAAAATCCACCGGTTTTGGAGCTTGAACTTGAACTCCAACATCCACCGATGGCCCCGGAGCTGGCATCCTTCTCATGATCGAAGTCATCATAGCTTCGAACATAGCAGCATAATCAGCAGCCCCCTCAGTAGCACGGCCTTCCCTAGCAGCTGGTCTCCCTCTTCGACCCATCCTTAATATCTATAAAAAGGAATGGTTAGCACACCTAGAGAAACAACTGCATAAAGGACTCAAACTCTACTAAGCTACTATATTATATATAGTAATCATCCATCAAAATACAATTACGTCTCTCATACGTAGTTACGTCAGCAAGCGTTGGGTAAAATCGATTAACCAAAGCTCTGATACCAAATGTGACGACCGCCCACGACTCCTGCACTGAACCTAGAGATAATGTGCTGTAATGTGTGCCAGGCAGCCATGGACGATTGTCAGGGTAAATTAAAACAGCAGAATCTATCGTATTACTCACAGCGCATGGACAAAAATACAATAGAATATATATATAGTTAAGCTTCACAAAATAAAATCTCATCAATAAAACTTCATAATAGTTGAATACAAACATCTAAATAGCCAATACATCAAGCCTCACTACATAACACTCAGAGAATATACAAACAGCGGAACACCCAGTACATATAGTAAGAAGATAATATGCAATACTCCAACTCGTCTTCGTCATCAGCATCGTAGAAAGCAAGAACAGCACCTGTCACTTGCTACCAAGTCTGCCCGTCCCAAAATGGACGAACAGCCCAAGGCAATAAGAGTTAAAATCATAAAGCCTTGAGTCAGACAATAGTCTTAGTGAGCGGTAAATTAACTAACAACATACCAAAAGAGCATAAAGGAAAAGGAATAGGAATACAACCCTCTCACTCCACCTCTTTCTACAGTGATAGCCCCCAGACACACACTAAGCAGAAACAAACATAGCAGAGCATACAATTTAAAGTAAAGCAATTATCACTCGAGTCAAGGGCGATGTTTTCCATGTACAAACCCCCAAGGCCTAAACCAAGATCAGATAAGCACCCAGAAAACACTGCTCTTGAGACCGAATGACGATACAACCAAACATCCATGACTCTGGCTATCACTCTTATCATTGCCTCGATATCATCGTTAATTGAATGACCGGCTCATTATTTCATCCGTCCGTCAAGGGCTAATGGAAACCCCGGTTCTAGACATAACTCTGCACGTCATCGTGACCCGTGCCTAGGACTATCGAATCTGCCCAGAGTACTCGACTACCAATCAGTAGCCTTCAGGGACTATCGAATCTGCCCAACGTACTCTTGCTTTGAGCATGTTAGAAACTTCAACAACGATGAGATCTCAGCCTTCTAGTCATCCTCCTCGATGACTATTTCCATACAAGCTCAAGCGCCTCTCAAGCAAACCATTATCCTCAAACTCGAACCATTTCACCGAGTTATCAATCTGCTTGGAATGATCCCGTCTGGATTAGACCAAGACTATCTCATACTATGTCTCGCCTCATCATCATCATAGCAAAGCCTCATCTCAATATCATCGTCAAATTTATCCATATGAGCTTCATCATTTGTCACATATGCCACAAGCAGCTTTTCCAATTCAAGAGCCTTTCCCTTAGCTTTTGAATCATCCTCGGTCTAAATCAAATCATCAATCATCAAATCATAGCAATCAATCAAATCAAACATTAATCCAAGTAAACAAGCATTCAAATATGATCTAAATAGACAATTATGACAATAATGGCAATTTCGTAATTAAAGAGTCAAAAGTCTAACAAACATGAAAACATGAGCAATATCTCTATAATCTTGATGAATGAACTTGCATAGGTTAACATGTAGTAAAATGGATGCCAAATCATTATGAACAATGGATCTATATGGGTTTATACTTAGGATTAGGAAAATGCATGGAAATCACTACTTTAACACAAAATCAAGCCAACGATCCGATATACTCCTTTGGATCCGTGTGAGAGATAATCACCACTCACCAAATCACCTAAACAACCCAAAAGCAACACACTTCAGATCTGGACAGTGAAGGATCTAACTCGATCTATCATCAATCCGCTTCAAACGATGAAATCCCTCTTCAATGGATGAAGATCTTCAATCTAAGCTCTTGGATCTTCAATCTAATCTTCGATTTGGATGGAAGGAATCACTAGATTAAAGTGGAGAAAAGAAGTGAAGAAGTGTAGAAGTCAAGCTCTCAAAATGGCAGCACTTCGTCGCTTCGAAATGCGAATCCCAAAAAATGAAGAAGAACCCTCCTATTTATAGGCTGAAATCCACCTTAGGTCGCTCACTCGAAGTTAGGTCGTCCATGACCTACGACCTAAAACCCTACGACCTAACAACATAGCACATCAGCGACCTAACTGCTAAGCCCTTACGCGACCTAACACTCACGCGACCTAACACACACGCGACCTAACAGACTAATGGCCTAGCGACCTAACTATACTTAGCAATCTTCCTTAGGTCGCTTACGACCTAACTTCAACACAAGGTCTCATGACCTAACTACACACAGGTCATACGACCTAACTACTCCTTCCTTAGGTCGTTGCCAACCTATCCTTCTTAGGTCGCTAACTTACCCTGTTTCCTATACCGCTAATCTCTTAGGTCGCTAAACTTCCTTAGGTCGCCTAATTCTATAGGTCGCTAACTCCTATAGGTCGCTCACTCTCTTAGGTCGCCACAAACCCTTAAGTCGCTCAAAACCTTAGGTCGCCAACATCCTATAGGTCGCTCCAACCGACCTAACCTACCCCACGACCTAAGCCACCACACGACCTATCTTCTAAACGACCTAACTATCACACGACCTAACTCCTTAGGTCGTTCTAATCCTTAGGTCGCTCCACTTCACTAAGTCGTCCACCCCTTAACTTGCCAACTTCCTTAGGTCGCTCCAAACCCTCATACGACCTAAGTCTTAAACTCTGGACGACTTATCAACAATGCGACCAAATGTCAACTGTTTTACGACGTTTCGATCCGTAAAAATACGGGTCGTTACACTAACTACATACACATTATAATATATGTATCCTAAAAATTGTCGATGAACTTTCTCGTAGTCTCATCTTCATAATAATTGACGTACCATTCCATTTTCACACCATCTAGAAATCCTATGCCCCCACTTATGGCTATATCCTCAAAATAACATGTGCTTAGCCATGGATATATCCTCAAAATAATATGTGCGTAGTCATGATTTCATTCTCAAAAAAAATATGTCATCATAACTGAATCCTCAAAACGATATAGCCATCTTTCTCATACTACAGCTACATCAATCCTCGATCCTCAAGCTTGCATCATATGTCCTTCCACCATTATAAAGTCAATGAATACTTACTATCATTAAAGTATTTTTCCTTAGGATATATGAGTACTAATCATCATTTGGTTTCCTTGCTCGCATCCATGCCACTTAGAGGGCTAGGATCGAAAGTGCACGTCCTCGTAGTCCAAGGTAAGACAGATCTCCCGTTTGAAGATCTGGGACACGTCCTCGCCCAAATGAGCATCCTCACATACCCCTACTTTATGAGTATACATTGAAACCTTCGAGTATAAACGATCACTCGACACACTTTATATCCATAATAAAGCATGTCCTCACTCCACTTCATATTCTCGAACTTGTCCTTCTGGATCATCTTTACAACTCCCATCATTAAGTAGTTAAGTTTGGAACATCAACATCGAATCTCATATATTCCAATCTTCAGATCATGTCGACAAGATTTGATTCCAGAATCCTTTTATAGTAATTTCTTTATTTGATGACAAGAATAACCCACCCAAAATACCAAAGAGGGATCCATCAGCGAGGAGTGTTTTAATATATCTTCAAAGAAAAATATATTATTTTTAAGTCAAAACTTCCATCTACACTAAACCAAAATCCTTTTTCTTTCTAAAATACCACCACCATTCAAAATAATTTCCTAAAATATTTTCACCATTTTAAATCAATTTCAAAATAACTTTAGATAAAACATCGTTTTATAAAAATTCCAAAGTGGAAACTCTTTGTTCAAAATATTTATGGAAGCTGGTAATCATTTGAAAAAAAATGTAAATTTCGAAACACGTATTTTGATAAAGATATATTAAACCTCCTTAATCATCATCTTGACCACTCAGTGGTACTCATCAAGTCTTTAGTCATAAAATTTTCTAATTACCATTCTCATCTTCAAGGAAAATCTTCAAAGCTCTTAGTCGTTCCAAATACCCAGTCTTCCTCGACTTAGGAAACTACATTATACCATTATGACTAAACTAAATATGTACCTTATCAATCCTCTAGTTTCTCCAATGTACGCTCCATTAAAAGTTAACATCGGATAACTACCTCATCTTACATTTATCTTACATAACAATCAAACAAATAGGCAAGCAAGCAAACAAATAAGCAACCAACTAAACAAATAAGCAAGTAAGCAATAATTAAAACTAATCACAGCAAATCAGACAATCAACAAAATACAACAAGAGGAAACAATTCAATCTAGCACAAATGAATTAATTAAATAATCAGTCAACAAGAAAACAATCAAAACTAATTATAGCAAAAAAGACTATCAAATACCAATGCATGCAAAAGAAATAAATCCGAATAAGCATGACACAGATTAATAAGCGAACATCAAGCAAATAGTAAAATATAACAACGTATTAAACATAATTTAACAAAGAACAATTAATGCAAACAACTCAATCAAGTAAACAAACATAACAAGTTATCCCAAACATCAAAATGGACAGTCTCTACATCACATTCCCTCCTTCTCTATGAAAGCGAATAACTTGACATCCCTATAGCTCATTAGATAAAGTCACACACAATAGTCATAAATGTAACATTGTTATAGTGGGTGTTATGCAACTCAAAACTTATCATACCTTATCATCTTACACCGTATGTTATAAAGTCTAGTTTTATAGTTCTCAATTAAAATTTTCAAATAAAACACCTTTTTAATAAAATACCTTTCAACAAGCACCTCTAAAGTTTGTTATTCAATTAAATATTTTACTTTTTCCACCATTTACTTTTCAAATCAAATCATCCCATCTTGGTAAATATTTTCTTAAGGTATCATGAAACTAGATACTTTATAATATATATCTTCTGTTCATAATATAGTTTCAAATATATTCTCACTCAAACAATCTTCAAATCAGGTTTTTTCAACCAATACTCTTTCCTTTAAAATGCTTTTCTTTTCAAACACCATTATCCAAAGAGTAACCATTAAATGAAAATCCTTACAACCAAAATCAGTTTTCAAAATAAAAGTTTTATGAAATCAAATATACTTCTTTGATAAAACTTTCCTCTTAAATAAATATTTTATTATATTGTTTACTCAAAAAGATACTTCTCAAATAAAATACTTCCATTAATTATTATCAAATATTTCAACCAACAATATAATTTCTCAAATAAATATTTTCACTATATATTTTCAAATTCTTTTTTTGAGAAAATAATTCCTTCAAAATAAAATATAATTTTGTGGAATAATCTCCCTATAATAAACCTTATCCAACTCATGTTTATTGCAAATAATGTTTCAACAAAATATTCTTTTCTTTTATAATAAGAGTTCTCACTAAATATCCTCCAACGATGTACTTATGAAAAAAAATTCTATACTATTATCGAAATAGTTTTCTCCTCTTTAAACATCTTATTAAAAAGATGCTCCTCAAACCTACAGTATATACTTTAAAACTAGTACAAACCCGTGCTACGCACACATATTCATCGTATAATTAATTTAACGTTTCATTTTTAGATTTTTTTTTGTAGTTATATGAAGATGAAAGTGTATGATCTGGATTCTAGATTATTTAGATTAATCTTTTCTTGAATAGTATAAGCATACATTTGTTGATAAATTTTCTTAGATAATCTCGAAGCAAACAAAGTATAACAAATCTTTTTAAAAGATAACGAATGTATATAAAAAACTAACTTTAACTATCAATTATTCCTTGGTAACAATTATATTACTGAGTGTGCATGTTAACTTAAGTGATGGATAAGTTCAGCATGGGTTCAGCTAATCCAAAAAAAATTACAAATACTTAAACAATCCATACAATAATAGTGTTCCATATCTGGCATAAAGAAATCAAACTTAAATTGAAACAGTGATTCAAATTTAGCTTAAATAATTAAGAAATATTCTAACATTTACATCAGTGGACTTTCTAACACTATCAAATACTAATTGAATTTAGAATAATATTCAGTACCCTAAAACTTTGTATTTTCAAATACATATAGTATAATATTGCATGAGAAATATACATAAATCATAAATATTGTATAGTATATTTTATTTTTGAATGTTTGGGTGATTTGGATAAGTAATGACCGGATAAGCTACCAACCAAGGACATTATAGTCTAATATCTGGAATAGCCAAATAATTTTTTTCCTTAACTTCAAATAATCATATCACCATAGTGAGTGTACAATACAAAATTTGGCATAGATCAAAAAGAAAAATATATCACCATGGAAAAGACAACCCGTGATACACATAAAATATATATGACAATTTAGATAACTATATGATCAAATGACAAAAGAAAACATGATTAATGCAGCGAACTACTAAAATATCATGTAATTAATTCATTATGAATGCTTGTAAAAAAATGTATGTACATCTAACGCCGAATATTTATAACCCAATACAATTGTTATGAATGTAGACTAAAAATTATTTCTGTTTTTAAAATATATTGAGTATATAATGTTTTTTTTCAAGCATAAACAAATATGTCAAATATATCATACCGCCTTTAAACCATATGCATGTTTTACCCTAATATTAGTTTGGTAAGCATGTTGAAAAAAAATTATCTATATAAAAATATTTCTTCTCAATCATTTTAATCTTATACTGGCATTATTAAATAAAAAAGAAACTATTTGTTACAAATAAGTAATAGAATGAATTAGCTAAAAGGACAAAGTTTGAAAAAAAAATTGAACCAACGTCACCACATCAAAAGTTTAGTCTAAAGTAAAAACATTAACAAAATGTCGTATGAATATACCATTATCTGTATAAATGCTAAATTAAATTAGCACTATACTTACAGCAAAAATACTATATTTATAGCAAATGCTATATATACATACAGAGTTACTTTACAGCAAATGATATATACATATAGCATACTTTGTCTTTCAGCTTAAATTTTTTGACCCACATCCTTGGTTCGAAAAAAATCCTAAAATATTTCATCCGCCTATTTTCATGCAAGTAATAAATTCCAAAGTTATTATTTCTCTTTGTTACACATATTTCCTACATCGATGAAAGGTTTGTTAAATTCGCAGAACACTTCATGTTACATGTTTATATTCCTCTAAAATGTAGCTGATAAAAAGAATTAATTAATTACATATTAACTCTATAATTGATTAACATTAAAGTGAATTAATATATAATTTTATCTCATTAAATTGAATTAATGTTTGCAAGTTGAGCAAAACTAAAGGTAATTAATTCCTTTTATTTATTGCATGGTAGTTTGATCCCTTCGACTTAAAAATAGTTCACTTAGAACCATTATGGATAATATTATAATTCACAGTTAACTATAAACACTTTCATAAAAAATCGCAACTAATTACATCATCATTGCATGTTGCCTATTAACATTTCATAGTCCGTTGAATAGCAGAGTAAAAAAAATTGGAAGGCTGAATTGATTTAGAAGGAAAGTGTCAGAATTAAAAAAAAAGTTTTGCCTATGGGAAACAAATTATTAATGAAATTTTGAAATTAACTACCAAAGCAAGAACAAAAGCGTTACTTATACATTTATTCATTCCAAAGAATATGATATAAGATTTATTTTTTGAATTACTTTACTTCAGATATAAATGTTTTCCTTAAACTTGACTTTCTTATGTACTTATGTTTGAGAATGAAATATGATCAAATTTATACCTTTTTCATTATGTAGAATTTTTTTAATGTTTTTTCTATCTATGTGTTGAGAACCAATAACTACACGTGAAATAGATGAAGGATCCCATGTTCATATAATAAAACAAAAATATGGCAACAGAATATGATATAAAACACGAAAAGAAAAAGGTCACTTCACCTATAATATATTTTATAGAACGATAGAAGCTTCTAAGTTGTTATGCATATGAAACGTTGTAGATAAAAGGGAAAAAATAAGTTGTTGACTACAAGTTAAATTTTTAATTGATTGACATAAAAGGACTTAATATGAAATTGATTCTCTACTTAAATTGGGTTATAGTTCGATTGTCAAATTACTTTAAATTACAGTTGACCTAAATTAAAGCAATTAGTTATTTTTATTTATTGTAGAAAATATATTTGATATGATCATTCCTATTTAAAAATAGTTCACATATAACTATTATAAATAATAACTGTATATCTAATTTATTGTTATTTATAAAAATTACCAAACTACATAAAATTTAAAGCAATTGATTATTTAGTGAGATCACCAAGACTTCAATGATAATCATGAATGTGTGTTGCATATTATAATTCACAGTCTATTAAAGCACGTAATATAAAAATATTAGAATCCTAGATTGATTAAGGAGAAAATATCAGAATTTACAAAAAAATTAAGTTTGGTTGAGACTACGTAAAACATTTAAACCAAAACATTTTTAAAAGACGTATGTAAAACTAAACATTTGACAAAATTTAAATTCGTCTACCAAAAACAGTACAGAATAATTGCTTATACATTTATACCCTTTCTTCCAAATTGATTTTCATATATACTTATGTTGAGAATGAACTAAAGATCAACCTTACCTTTATTTCATTATTATAGAGGAAAACTAAAAGTATATTTGGTTTCTTTATATAAGTAAACCTAACTCCCTGTAAAATAAATGAAGGAACCCAAACTAATGATCTTTCCAATAAAAAATTATGGAAACATAACTTGATATAAAACGACTTCAATTTTTACCTATAATAAATCGTATTGAATATCAAAAGCTTCTACCATGCTTGTAAATTAATAAATCCAATAAAATATAGTAAAACAAATAAAGAAAACCAAGTTAGTAATCATAATAATGAAAAATAAAATTAGAGGAAAATAGAAATTTGGGACATAAGATTCGAATCAAGATATAAAATCATAATTTAAAAAAAAACAATACAACATGGAATTGAAAGAAAATACATAAAACAAAATAAAGATCTAACCTTTAAATCGAACTTGTTGATCCAGTAAGTCAAAGTCTTTTGGTAGCATATAGATAATTTATCCATGATAATCCTTACCCTAGTAACAGGTAGAAATACAACAATAGCTCAATATCAATAAACAAAAAAAAGGTGAATTCAAAAAGTGAATAACTAATGAGTATTTTTATGTGAAGCTAGAAATGAGAAAGAAACAAAATAGTGGGAGGAGAGAGAAGAAATTGAAGATGTAAAAAATTAAGGAAATAATAATTTTCTTTAATATTGAATGGCTAAGTTGGATTGCATAAAAATAATGAATGTAGGAAGTAGGATGGATGAAAGTAAGAATGTTGCAAGAGAAAATATGTGAAATGAAAAGTTAAAATAATAGAATGTTATGATTTATTCTAAAACTTATAAGTAAAAAGAATACAAATGGTCAAAGATTGAAATTTTGTGTAATAATAAAATAGAATCAATGCATTTATTATGTAACAAAAGTATTTGTTATGACAAAAATGAGCTATAAATAAATTAAATTATAATAAATTACAATGAAGGATAACGGTCTTACTATTTGTGAGTACTATTATCTTTTATATTTGATGCGAAAATTTGAATTCTATTTCTTCCTAACATCACTCTTTATCTCTTCCTTTAGTAAACCAATCAACACATAACTAATGAAAAATCAACCAAAGTTTAAATCTAAAAATTAAAAAGAACAAAATGAAATAAGAATTTCAAAAAGAAATTGATAACAAATTTAAAAATCAAATACAGCCTAAATTAAGTAAATAAACAAGAAAAACTTTAGGAAATAAATTCAGTCTTATAAAATATATAATAGTATCTTTATTAAGAATAAATAACATATATATCAAAGATGTCTTAACCTTAAATACATGTAACATTCTAAAAAATAGATGAAAATAGTTTGTAATTTATCAGCAAATAGCGATAAATATGACTACCAGATGATAAACAACAAAAATACAAAGTATGAATATAAAAAATTATAATTATACACAACTTATGTGCAAATAAAATTTGTGGACATCTATTATAACCAAGATATATTCTTATTTAAATATAAATAATATAAATATAAATGCAAATTATTTAAAAGTAGTTAACATGAAACAAATAATAATGTTAATGATTTAATTGAGGACGATAGAAGAAAAATACAATCATGAACAAATCTAATAATTTTCAATATAAAATAATCAAATCACAAAAATTAAGCCATAAACCACTTTTCGAATAACATTTGAATTTTTACAGCATTATTCATTTGATTTCACAAAAGCAAAAATGCGATCATAACTAAATCTATAAACCAGAAAAGGAAAACTTTAATTTATATAGTTGCTTTTCATAATTTAGTACAAGAGCATTAATTCTAAAACGAGACAAAAAATTTCAGACATCTATTACAACCAATAAGCATAAATGGATATGAACTTAGAATGAATATAAAAAAATACAGTCATCAAATTAAATGGTTAGATGGATCATGATTACAAAAATAATCAGTGGGGCAACTGTAAATTGCTTACTCAAACCAAGAAGGCATGAATATATGACCTTAGATTGAATGAATAATAAACATACAAATAGTCACATGTTATGTTTAATAATAATAGAATAAATGAATGGAGAGAGACGGTTAATTTTTACCATTAAGAAATAAGAAAGATAAAGAAGAAGTATTAATGATATTGAAGTGGTGAATGTAAGTGGCAATAGATTCAAGAAAGCGGAAGATAATTAGGATGATAGAGAATTTATTTGAAATGTGGAAAAGTTAAGAAGAACAAGGTATTAAGGTGCCATGTGTAAAAAATAACTTGAACTAAGGAGATTTCAGTATTGGATTGAGACTGAATGAGAGAAGAGGGAAAAATAATGAAATACTGAATTTTATATAGAATAAAATAGAATAGATTAGATATAATATAATATAATATGTATTAGATGAAATGAGGATTGAAAGAGGGAATTTATGAGACTGGATTGATTTAAAATATATTAGAGAAATTGTGATTTGTTAGATTCGAACTTGGGTGGAGTAATCTATAAATGAATGATGCTTAAGAATTGAGTGAATCAAGAAGTTAGATGGATTGTGATTACAAAAAAATCAGTAGGATAATTGCAAATTGCTAACTCAAATCAAGAAAGCATGAATATATGACTTTAGGTTGAATGAGAAGTAAATATACAAATATTCACATGTTATCTAAAATAATAATAGAATAAATGAATGGAGAGAAACAGTTAATTTTTACGACTAAGAAAAAAGAAAGATGAAGAAGAAGCATTCATGATATTGAAGTGGTGAATGTAATTGGTAATACATTTAAGAGGAAGCATAAGAGATTTAGGCTGTAAACATTTGAACATTAAATAGAGAATTTATTTGAAATGTGGAAAAGTTAAGAAGAAAAAAGTATTAAGGTGCCATGTGCAAAAAATAACTTGGACTAAGGAGATTTCTGTATTTTGATTGAGACTGAATGAGAGAAGAGGAAAAAATTCTAAAAGATTGAATTTTATATAGAATAGAATATATAGTATAAGATGTGATGCAGCCCAGAATAGTGGAGAGATAGGTCGCAAGCGACCTAACCTATTATTGAGTCGAATACGACCTAACGAGCCACCAGGAAAGGAGCTACGACCTAACGGGTTCGAGAGTAACGAGCTAAGACTTGGGAATAAGTCGTTGGAGGTTGAAGTCTTAGGTCGCTCACGACCTTACAAAATTTTAGGTCTCTCACGACCTTGCAAAAGCGGCACGCGAGTTACTGGGTTCAAGGTGATGGAATACAGACGAGCTAAAAGGTTACGACCTACTTTAGGTCGCAGAGACATGTTACGACCTATACTAAGTTGCGCAAACAAGTTACGACCTAAGATGGGTCGCTCTGTTATTCCGAGTACAGAGTGCCTCGACCCACGACCTATGTTAGGTCGCAGAGAAAAGGAATGACCTAAGTTAGGTCGCGAGGTGATCTGGAGAGATAAGTCGCACACTATAAGTCGCGAGGCTTTAGGTCGTGAAGACTTAGGTCGCACTGATGGGGATGCCGTTCATTTTAGGTCGCTCACTCCAGATGCCGTTCATTGTTAGGTCGCGCACAAATTAAGTCGTTGTAACCTATGCCGCCTGGATATGTGGAACCGTTATCTCTTAAGTCGCTTTGTTTTAAGGCGCATTTGTTGATTAGGTCGCTGCCGACCTATACTAAGTCGTGCATGTTGAGTCGCAAGTTGTAACATGGTGTGTTGTATTTTCTTATGTTGTAATCTTTTAAGTCGTGTTGTTTTAGGTCGACTACTTTAAGTCGTCTATTTTTCTTAGGTCGCACTATGTTAGGTCGTAGGTCGTTCACGACCTAAGTGTTGTACCGTTTTATTTTTGAGTCGTGAGGAGTTGTAGCCTATAAATAGGTCGGTGGTGCCATTTGTAATAGTTTAGTTGATTTGAAATAAAACTCTTGTTTTGTTAGCTTTGTGCTTTCACCCAATTGGTAGTTGAGTGTAATCTCCTATCTCCTCTTTCGGTTAATCGAGTGCGCTCGATTCAACGACTACAGAAGCCGATTCACGGAATCTAGTGCGCTAGATCAACGTGCGAAGAATCGCAGATCTTGGAACCCGGTATCGTGCACGATCAACGAGTTCGGGATAGCTAGAATTCGGTATCTTCGAATCAACGAATTTGGGCATTACAGTATTCATCAATCCACCGATTGCTACTTTCATCGATCTACATTGTTTTTGATTAATCCGCTGCGTCAGTTTTGGTATCATAGCTTGCTTTAGCCAATCATAGCTAAATCGAGTCTTGGAGCCGATTTATTTGAAGAGTTAGAGAGGCCGAGCTACATCAAGCAAAGCCCAGTTGAAATCGAAGTATTAAAGATTGAAATTTGCATCATTTTGAGAAGCTTGTGTTCATCGTGTTCATCCTATTTTGCAACAAGAGTGAAGTTTTTGATCTATTTACTTTTGGATCAAAAGTTGAAAGGTGTTGAAATTTGAAGTGTTTGTGAAGTATTCAATCATGCCACCAAGGAGAGCTAATCGACATCAAAACGTTGAAGCTTTGTATAGAAGAGAAGAAGCTGATGAGATGGAGCAAAGAATCAATGAAAACTTTAGTGAAAAGCTTAACGAAGGAATTGGTCGATTAGAGAAGATGATGTTAGAGATGAATCAAAATCGGAGAAGGGTTTCACCTGAATCTAACCATGGGGGAAGTAGAGTCTCACCACATTCCAATCGAGACAGAAGTGTTGATGATGATCAAAGGCGTGGGAGGAACGTGAATGATCGTGAACGGAGGAATGTAGATAGAAGGGATGTTGGTGGAAGACGTGATGGTAGTAGAGATGTGGGTGGACGAGATAGACAACGATATACATCCGATTTTGAAGAAGAGTATGATGGTGGTAGTGTTCATGGACAAGGACGTGGACAAGGAAGAAATCAATCGGAGTATGATCATAAGTGGGAATCTGGGATGAAGACTGAAATACCAGAATTCAAAGGAGGTATGCAAGCTGAAGAGTTTTTGGACTGGTTGTCTAATGTGGAGGAGATTTTTGACTTCAAGGAAGTTCCAGAACATCGTAGAGTGAAATTGGTTGCTACAAGGTTGAGGGGTAGAGCTTTGGCATGGTGGCAGCAAACCAAACTTACACGTGAACGGATGGGGAAGTCAAAAGTTGAATCATGGGAAAAGATGAGGAAAATGATGAAAGCCACATTCTTACCTTATAACTATCAGTCGCTTATGTATCAGAGGTTGCAAAACTTGAGACAAGGGACGAAATATGTGAATGACTATGCTGACGAATTTTATCAACTGATTGCAAGGAATGATATTATGGAGACAGAAGAACAATTGACAGCTAGATTTGTTGGAGGGTTGCGAATGCAGATTCAGGATATGGTTAACATGTTTGATCCCAGATCTATAGCGGAAGCACACCAGAAGGCGTTAGCTTAGGAGAAACAGGGAAGACGAGGAGGTAGTGTGTTTACAAATTCTAACAATCCAGTGAAGGGTGTTAGTGGAAGTTCTAATGTTTCGAAAGCTGTTGAAAAACCAGTTGTGAATGAGGTTGGGAAGACGAAAGTCAATAATGGTTTCAAGTGTTATAATTGCCAAGAAATGGGCCACAAAAGTAGCGAATGTCCAAAGCCAAAGAAGAGAGCTATGATAGCGGAGGTTGAGGACGAGGATGAAGAAGCTGAATGTTCCAATTCACCACCTGATAAGGAGGAAGAAGAAGTGTCGGGAGACGAAGGTTATAATCTAATGATGAAGAGGTCCTGTTTAACACCAAAGCAAGAGGAGGATTGTAGTTGGTTGAGGAGCAATATTTTTTCAGTCGACATGTACTATTCTGGGGAAAGTTTGCAAATTTGTTATTGATGCTAGAAGCTGTGATAATATAATTTCTTCAGAAGCTGTGAGGAAGTTGGCATTGAAGACTGAGAAACATCCGAAACCATACAAGTTGGCTTGGTTGAGAAAAGGCGGGGAGGTGAAGGTTGGACGTAGGGCTTGTGTGAATTTTTCAATTGGAAAGAAATACAAGGATGAAATCTGGTGCGATGTGGTAGATATGGATGTCTGTCATTTGTTGCTGGGGAGACCGTGGCAGTATGATAGGGCGGTGCAACATGATGGGCGTACCAACAGTTACAGTTTTATGTTTGAAGGCACAAAGATTACTCTAGTTCCAAAGAAGCGACAACAAGAAGAAAACAAACTGGAGGAGATTGAAGAGTTGAAAACTTTATTATCTTTGAAGGAGTTTGTTAAGGAGGTTGAGGAAGAACCGGAAGTATTTTTGTTGATTGGGCGAGAGAGCAATGAAGTGGTTGAGATACCTGAAGAAGTTAAACCAGTACTTGAAGAATTTAATGATGTGTTTCCTGAAGAACTACCAACGGAGTTGCCACCGTTGAGGGATATACAACACCAAATAGATCTTGTTCCAGGTGCTATGTTGCCACATAGACCACACTATAGAATGAGTCCGAAAGAACATGAAGAGTTGCGTAGGCAGGTAGAGGAATTGCTTGAACAGAGGCGAATACAGGAGAGTTTGAGTCCGTGTGCTGTACCAGCATTACTCGTACCGAAGAAGGATGGTTCATGGAGAATGTGCACTGACATTCGAGCATTGAATAAGATTACTGTGAGATATAGATTTCCAATGCCGAGGTTGGATGACTTGCTAGATCAATTGAGCGGAGCTTCTATCTTTTCGAAGATTGATTTGAAGAGCGGATATCATCAAATTCTTATCAGGCCAGGTGATGAGTGGAAGACTGCTTTTAAAACCAGGGAGGGTCTACACGAATGGTTGGTAATGCCATTTGGCTTATCAAATGCGCCGAGTACATTTATGCGAGTGATGAATCAAGTTTTTAGACCATTCATTGGGAAGTTTGTGGTGGTGTATTTTGATGATATTCTGATATACAGTGGAAGTACAGAGGAACACTTGCAACATCTGAGAGAAGTGTTGATGGTATTACGACAAGAACAATTTTATGCTGCAACGAAGAAATGCATGTTCATGACGCATAGTGTTTTATTTCTGGGGTATGTTGTATCGAGAAAAGGAATACAGGTGGACCGGAGTAAAGTTGAAGCGATTAGAGATTGGCCACAACCCAAGACAATAATAGAAGTTCGAAGTTTTCATGGGTTGGCTTCATTTTACAGAAGATTTATTCCACACTTTAGTAGTGTGATGGCGCCTGTTATAGATTGTATGAAGGGTAAACAGTTTTCATGGTCAGAGGAAGCAAGGGATGCTTTTGGGAAGATCAAGGAGTTGCTGACGTCTGCACCAATTCTAGTATTACCAGATTTTCAGTTGTTGTTTGAGCTACACACTGATGCGTCAAAGGTTGGGATTGGAGGAGTGTTGAGTCAGAGGGGACGTCTTATTGCATACTTTAGTGAGAAATTATCAGGGGCGAAGATGAGATATAGTACTTATGATGTGGAATTTTATGCTGTTGTACAAGCTATCAAACACTGGAGACACTATCTATTTCAGAAGGAGTTTGTTCTTTACACTGATCATGAGGCGTTGAAGCATTTACAAGGGCAAGACAAGATTTCAGCGAGACATGCATCATGGATTGCATATCTGCAACAGTTTACTTTTGTTGTTAAACACAAGTCAGGAGTGACGAATCGTGTGGCTGATGCTTTGAGTAGAAGGAATCATTTGTTAACAACAATGAAGGTTGAAGTGACGGGGTTTGATATGTTGCCAGAATTATTTGTCGATGATCCTTACTTTGCAAAGTTTGTTGATAAAGTCAAGGAGGGAGAGACAGATGAGTTTTTGATGGTGGATGGTTTTCTGTTCAAGGGAAATCGATTATGTATACCGGAATGCAGTTTACGGTTGAAGATTGTGAAAGAATTGCATGAGGAAGGTCACATGGGTAGGGACCGTACATTACAGTTGATTTCTCAATCTTATTTTTGGCCATCGATGAGGAAAGAAGTGGAAAGGTTTGTGGAGAGATGTCATATCTGTCAGGTTTCGAAAGGAACTGCGACCAACGCTGGATTATATATGCCGTTACCTGTACCAACTAAGCCTTGGGTAGATGTGAGTATGGATTTTGTGTTGGGGTTGCCGAGGACACAGCGTGGTAACGATTCAATTTATGTGGTGGTTGACCGATTTTCGAAAATGGCACATTTTATTGCTTGTAAGAAGACGGCGGATGCTGTTCATGTTGCTCAATTATTTTTCAAAGAAATCTATCGACTTCATGGATTGCCAAAATCTATTGTGTCGGATAGAGATACTCGTTTTCTGAGTCATTTTTGACTAAGCTTGTGGAAGATGGTCGGAACGAAGCTGAAATTTAGTAGCGCTTACCATCCACAAACTGATGGGCAAACGGAGGTGGTTAACGGATCGCTGGGGAATTTATTGTGATGTCTGGTGAAAGATAATCTGAAGAGTTAGGACATGAAGTTATGCCAGGCAGAATTTGCTCATAATCATGCAGTGAATCGTAGTACAGGATTCAGCCCATTTCAGATTGTATATTCTAGTATGCCAAAAGGACCATTGGATTTAACGGTAGTACCACAATCCAAGGGAATCGTTAAACGAGCTGTTGATTTTGTTGATGGATTGGCTAAATGTCATAAAATCGATCAGGAATGATTGGAGAAAGCAAATGAGAAGTACAAATGATCTGCAGATCTGAAACGAAGAAATGTTGAGTTTAATGAAGGAGATATGGTATATGCCATGTTGACAAGAGATCGTTTTCCAGTGGGCGCTTATAACAAGTTGAAAGCCAGGAAAATTGGTCCTGTAGAAGTCGTGCAACGGATTAATGAAAATGCTTATAAATTGAAGCTGCCGGAGGGTGTGTACACGTCTGACGTATTCAATGTTAAACATCTCGTACCATATCATGGGAATGAGTTTGTTGTGGAAGAAGAGGGCGCAAATTCGAGGACGAATTTTTCTCAACCTGGGGAGGATGATGCAGCCCAGAATAATGGAGAGATAGGTCGCAAGCGACCTAACATATTATTGAGTCGAATACGACCTAACGAGCCACCAGGAAAGGAGCTACGACCTAACGGGTTCGAGAGTAACGAGCTAAGACTTGGGAATAAGTCGTTGGAGGTTGAAGTCTTAGGTCGCTCACGACCTAACAAAATTTTAGGTCGCTCACGACCTTGCAAAAGCGGCATGCGAGTTACTGGGTTCAAGGTGATGGAATACAGACGAGCTAAAAGGTTACGACCTACTTTAGGTCGCAGAGACATGTTACGACCTATACTAAGTCGCGCAAATGAGTTACGACCTAAGATGGGTCGCTCTGTTATTCCGAGTACAGGCTGCCTCGACCAACGACCTATGTTAGGTCGCAGAGAAAAGGAACGACCTAAGTTAGGTCGCGGGGTGATCTGGAGAGATAAGTCGCACACTATAAGTCGCGAGGCTTTAGGTCGTGAAGACTTAGGTCGCACTGATGGGGATGCCGTTCATTTTAGGTCGCTCACTCCAAATGCCATTCATTGTTAGGTCGCGCACAAATTAAGTCGCTGTAACCTATGCCGCCTGGATATGTGGAACCGTTATCTCTTAAGTCGTTTTGTTTTAAGGCGTATTTGTTGATTAGGTCGCTGCCGACCTATACTAAGTCGTGCATGTTGAGTCGCAAGTTGTAACATGGTGTGTTGTATTTTCTTATGTTGTAATCTTTTAAGTCGTGTTGTTTTAGGTCGACTACTTTAAGTCGTATATTTTTCTTAGGTCGCACTATGTTAGGTTGTAGGTCGTTCACGACCTAAGTGTTGTACCGTTTTATTTTTGAGTCGTGAGGAGTTGTAGCCTATAAATAGGCCGGTGGTGCCATTTGTAATAGTTTAGTTGATTTGAAATAAAACTCTTGTTTTGTTAGCTTTGTGCTTTCACCCAATTGGTAGTTGAGTGTAATCTCCTATCTCCTCTTTCGGTTAATCGAGTGCGCTCGATTCAACGACTGCAGAAGCCGATTCACGGAATCTAGTGCGCTAGATCAACGTGCGAAGAATCGCAGATCTTGGAACCCGGTATCGTGCGCGATCAACGAGTTCGGGATAGCTAGAATTCGGTATCTTCGGATCAACGAATTTGGGCATTACAGTATTCATCAATCCACCGATTGCTACTTTCATCGATCTACATTGTTTTTTATTAATCCGCTGCGTCAAGATGTATTAGATGAAATGAGGATAAATGGAGGGAATTATAAGAGTAGATTGATTTAAAATATATTAGAGAAATTGTGGTTAGTGAAATTCGAACTTGGGTGGAGTGACCATCAAACGAATGATGCTTAAGAATTGAGTGAATCAATGAGAGAGTAATATTTCAAATCTAAAATTATGATATTGGAAAAGTATTGGGAGAGATTCACAAAAGATATATATATATATATATATATATATATATATATATATATATATGCATACATGTATGTATGCATATAGTATAAGATGAGAAATAAACATACAAATATTCACATATTATCTTTAATAATAATAGAATAAATGAATGAAGAGAGACAGTTATGGCTAAGAAATAAGAAAGATGAAGAAGAAGTATTGCTGATATTGAAGTGGTGAATGTAATTGATGATAAATTTAAGAGGAAGTGAAAAAGATTTAGGATGTAAACATTTGAACATTAAATAGAGAATTTATTTTGAAATGTGGAAAAGATAAGAAGAAAAAAGTTTAAGGTGCCATGCGTAAAAATCACCCGAACTAAGAAGATTTCAGTATTTGGATTGAGACTGAATGAGAGACGTGGAAAAAATTGTGGAAGATTGAATTTTATATAGAATTGGATAGATATAGTATAAGATTCATTAGATGAAATGAGGATAGATAGAGGGAACTTATAAGACTGGATTGATTTAAAATATACTAGACAAATTGTGGTTAGTGAGATTCGAACTTGGTGGAGTGATCTTCAAGCGAATGATGCTTAAGAATTAAGTGAATCAAGAAGAGAGTAGTATTTTAATTCTAAAATTATGAGAAAATTGAAAAAATATTGAAAGAGATCCACTAATAAGATATATAATATAAGAGCTGAAATGAGGATAAAAAGAGGGAATTTATGAGAGTAGATTGATTTAAAATATATTAGAGAAATTGTGGTTAGTGAGATTCGAAGAGTGATCATTAAGCGAAGGATACTTAAGAATTGAGTGAATCAAGGAGAGAGCAGTATTTTAATTCTAAAATTATGAGAAAATTAGAAAAATAGTGGGAGAGATATGCTAATAATACATACATACATACATACATACACATATATACATACATATATACATACATACACACATACACACATATATATAGTATAAGATATCCTTTAAAAGAAATATTTCTTTCCGAAGTACCTTTCAAAAACATATTTTTGCAAAAAATTATAATGGGCCTTACTATTAACACCCACCAATTATAACATTCTCACCCACTAAACCCCACCACTACTCCGATCCCCACACCCACTTTTACACCCACCAATCCAAATAAACTAAAAATCTCGCGCACCTTTCCTCTTCTCGAGAATACCCTCCCATTCCATTCCTTCTCTAAAGATCTTCAAAACGCGATACGAAATTGTGTTTCGTCAAATGTACAAACTTGCAAGCTCGTTCACTCAGTCGATACTGGGAGAGAAATGAAGGGACAGCCTCGGTTTTGTCGATTCCAATTGTAGGCCAGAATGGTTAAAACGAAGGGGAAGGAAGTCGCGGTGAAGAGAGGTGCTCGGGATGGCAGTAAGAAGCAATTTCATCCTTTATTTTGTTGAAGTCTTAGATTTGAAATTTGATGGTAGTAGTTATTCAATTTTGGTCCGAATTAGGTATAAAAATCAAAATTTTAAGCTTGAAAATTTTGATTGATTCATTTGAATCAGTTTTAATCGTAGTCCATTGGGAAAATAAGGTGTGTTAACATGTTATCCGGTTTTACTTACCCGTTTGGTTGATGAATTTTTAAAAAGAAATATGGCCATTCACTCGGTTACCAAAAAGATGTGCAATTGCTTATATTTTTGTTTTAGAAAACCGAATAAACTTTATTTGTTTATAAACCTGGTGAATTTACTAATAACCATGTTTGTTTATTTCTCAATGTGATTCATAAGTTTTAAATAATTATTGGTGCAAATAAAATTCAGCAATTAACTATGATATTCTGCTTTTGTATGTAATTTCAGCAAACTCTATTTTTTGGTGTCACGGAAAAAAGAAAACTCGATGAAGTAGATGAAAAAAGGAAAAATATAGAGATGTGGCTCGTATGGCTGCTGGATCTAGTATGAAGGAGGAGATGTACGACCCTGTGGAAGAATCTAATGATACAGAGAGTGATGACAAATTTGAGGTTGAAGTTCAACATTCATCTCATCATTCAAGGGGGTCAAGTTCTGGTACAAACCCTGACATGTCGAAGTAGCGCAGAATATAGGTGGAGGTGGCCCGGAAGACAAAACGTTACTTGCTAGCTTTGATTGCCATATAGCAAGTATATGGGATATGAAAAAGGTAACATATTTAACACATGTCGGTCCAGAGTTTTGTGATTATCACTTTTATGGTTTCCTGTCTTCTATAATTGGTCATGGTTAGATACGATTGCGTGATATTCTTGTCTTATGATTCTGTGTTTTAGAATTTATGTTTTGATGATGTTTTTGAATTGATCACTTCAATTATGTGAAAGAAGGTCTGTTTTTATATAATAATAGTTCATTGACATACTAGAATTAGCTTTTATTTAACTCTTAATTTTTATGGTTAATTACCTTTCTATGATTGTGTGGATAAAAAAATGTATTACATTCTTGTATCTCACTATGTTATCCCGCCTTTTGGCAAGGCCGTGAACCAAGGAATTGATTAGTAACCAATGACGGCCCGTCCTAAAGATCAGTTATACATAGGCTCACTATGGATATCGACGAATTTTGTCCGAGTCCGGATCGAGCCAAAATTGGTAGGACATGACAAGCTAATCTATGAGAGTCAACGTTCCAAATCTCAAGTCAATCCGAGTTTGTATGCTCAAGTTATGAGCGACACAAAATTGGATGAAAACCAATCACCGGTCGACTCGCTCCCCTCGACTCGCTTCGCAACCATTAGAAGTGACAACTTCGACTCGCTTCGCAACCATCAGCAGTGATTACTTCGACTCGCTTCGCAATCATCAGCAGTGATTACTTCGACTCGCTTCACAACACTCAGAAGTGACTACTTCGACTCGCTCCGCTTTGCATCCATCAGATGCTTCTTCGACTCGCTCGATCAATACACACTTCGACTCGCTCCGCCTCGAGCCGTACTTCGACTCGCTCCGAGCCATACTTCGACTCGCTCCACTTCATCAACTTCGCATCCATCCGAAGACTTCTACTTCGTGTCCATCGATGTGGAGCAAAGCACAATAGTCAATACAAGTTAGCGCCACGTCACCGAGTCAAACAGAACCGAGTCGAATGAAAAGCGAGTCGAACCAAACAGCCTACCGAGAATCCCAATTCGTACCGATCATATCTCCTAATCTACAAGTCCAAATGCTATGAAATTTTCACAGAAGACTGCGTTCATGCTAAAGAATGTCCACGTCAAATTTCGACTCCATTGGATGAAATCTTGATAGATACGAAATATGTTCGTATCGATCACGGATCGGACCGAAACTTCACGGGCTTGGGCGTGCGGGCCTGGTCACGTGCCAGAGAGGGTCTCCCGAGATCTGAGCGAAATACCAGCCTCCTACACCTATAAATAGACCCCCAAAGCCAATAGAAAAGGGGTTCCTTCTTCTTCTTCGAGATCTCCAACGCCCAGACTCTGCCAGAGACGGATCTAAACTCCATAGCTGCTGCTGCAAACAAATTTCACTGCTGTTGTACTCAAGTTTCAGAACTATAACTCAATACAATCCATTGTAATCAATTGTAATCGACAAGTGAACATCAATAAAGTCATCAACTTCAAAGTGGATGTAGGCCAGATCGCCGAACCACTATAAATCCTGTGTTTCTGTCTATCTCTTTCCATTTTAAATTTATTATTCTTCACTTGTAATCCTCCATAATACTTAGATCTGAGATCTGTGATTATATATTGCTGATTTGTGTTCACACACTGGTGCTTTCACGACATTTGGGGTTTGTGACCATTTTTGGCGCAAACACTTTGGTGCTTTCACTGAGAACTGAACTCAGGGATTTTATCATTTGGAAGTTGAATTTGAAGGCTTAAGGATTCAGATTTGAAAAACTATGACAAGGAAATCAAATCGAAGACAAAGGCCAGAGAGAGGTCAGCATGAAGGGAGTCAAGAGGCTTCCTCAGGTGCAAATCAGACATCAATCTTCATCACCAGGGATGAGATAGAGACAATGATGAAAAGACAAGAGGAAATGATCCAGAACTTGCTTCTTCAGATCGGGCAGCTTGGAGCGCAAAATCAAGGAGCAACCAGAGTTCAGAACGGAGTAGGACCATCTGGCACAGCCCCAGAACTAGGGGAACTTACCCAGAGCATGTTGATCCGATCCCAAAAGCAGTACCAGGAGGAGCTGCGCAGCGCGGCGTTGATAGAGAAGCGAATGCTCGTTCAGGAGAGTAGGCTCCAGGAATCCCTCGTGAACTCGGGGGGCAAATCGGAAACGACGGACCAGGACTACAACTTGGAGATAGTGACAGATTGGCGGAGATGGTCAGACGAGCCATGAGAGGCGGACTAGTGAATAGAGATCTGGAGGATGTGAATAGGAGTCCCTTTGCTCCTACGATCAGACAAGCCATGAATCCACCAGAATTCAAGTTACCAACATTGGACATGTATGATGGGAGGACGGATCCTGCGGTTCATCTAACGAAGTACATGAGGCACATGGAAGTGCTAGGGGCATCGCAGGAGGTCATGGCCCGGTGCTTCCCACTGTACCTAGCAGACATAGCAGCATTATGGTTCAGACAACTGGAAAGCGGTTCCATTCGAACATGGACCGATTTGACTGAATGATTCATGAGGCAGTTCAGGGTTCACATTTCAAGACCAAAAAATGTGATGAGTTTGGCAACACTGAAGCAAAGAACCGGGGAGTCTTTGAGGAACTTTCTGACGCGATTCAATGCAGCGGCAGCTTCGGTGGATCGACCTGATCCGTCCATGGTTTTGATGGCAGCCGTATCTGGCATAGCGGATGGCACAGAGTTCAAGAATTCGTTAACGAGGGATCCCCCTATGGATCTAGGAGAATTTTATCATGAGGCTGAAGGTTTTTTATGAATAGAAGATGCAAATGCTGAAAGAGAGGAAGGAGAAGGAGTTGATGTTTATGCGATCAGGGGTGAGAATCCTCCTAAAACGGATTCAGGAACTGGTAAAGGGAAATGAAAAGCTGAGGATAATAGTGATGGACCGACGCGACCACAAAAGGAACCAAGATTCACCTCTTATACGGAGTTGAACGAGACTTTGGAGCGAATCTACCAGGATAGCGGGGGCAGATTCCCTATCGAAGGCCAATGAGAAGGGATCCGACCAACGATGAAAGAAGGTAAGACAAGTACTGCTTATTCCACGAGCTGAATGGCCATATCACAGATGATTGCCGACACTTGAAGGATGAGGTTGAGGGACATATCCGGAATGGTCTGCTATCACAGTATGTCAGAAGGGGAACAACAACGGTGGAACGGGAGCGACCACCGCCTGCACCTACTGGAGACGGCTCAGGATCGATGCGTCAGCTTGTCATCAATTGATTAGGATAATAACGAATAAATAGCAAACTCCACACCAACACTATTAAGTCATTTACACATGTACAAGACCACGAACGATCCTCAGGCATGCTCTGATACGACTATTAATCACAACGGTGTAGGTATTTGCACTTTGACGTCCCTGTTTTACTTTTATTTTCCATTTCTGATGTTTGAATTTGATTTTGTTGAACAATTCTGTTGAAAAACTCATTTTGAATAAAAGTATGTCATTTGTGATGCCATGACAGCTAAGCTACTTACACATATAAGGGATCGCGAACGGTCCTCAGGCATGCTCTGAGATGGCGATAGACCGCCACCACAAACAATTCAGAAACTCACTCGAACGTTAAATCTGGCATTGATGATACTAAGTCGCTCCCCGGGCATACTTATTTCGCCTCGAACGGCACCCGACCGCGAACGGTCACAATTCGCCTTAAACGGCACCCGACCGCGAACGGTCACAATTCGCCTCGAATGGCACCCCAACCGCGAACGGTCACAATCCGACCACGAACGGTCACATATCACCTCGAATGACATACGATCCCGAACGATCGTTATTCGTGGTCAAATAAAACTATCAATTCTTTTGTAGGTCATCACCAGGATATGAACGTCCAGCTTATGGAATTACAAAACACACCTTCTTATCACAAGGCATGTTTTGGGGGGCAAATGTTATCCCGCCTTTTGGCAAGGCCGTGACACCAAGGAATTGACTAGTAACCAATGACGGCCCGTCCTAAAGATCAGTTATACACAGGCTCACTATGGATATCGACGAATTTTTTCCGAGTCCGGATCGAGCCAAAATTGGTAGGACATGACAAACTAAACTATGAGAGTCAACGTTCCAAATCTCAAGTCAATCCGAGTTCGTATGCTCAAGTTATGAGCGATACAAAATTGGATGAAAACCAATCACCGGTCAACTCGCTCCCCTCGACTCGCTTCGCAACCATTAGAAGTGACAACTTCGACTCGCTTCGCAACCATCAGCAGTGATTACTTCGACTCGCTTCGCAACACTCAGAAGTGACTACTTCGACTCGCTCCACTTCGCCTCCATCAGATGCCTTCTTCGACTCGCTCGATCAATACACACTTCGACTCTCTCCGCCTCGAGCTGTACTTCGACTCGCTCCGAGCCATACTTCGACTCGCTCCACTTCATCAACTTCGCATCCATCTGAAGACTTCTACTTCATGTCCATCGATGTGGAGCAAAGCACAGCAGTCAATACAAGTTAGCGCCACGTCACCGAGTCAAACAGAACCGAGTCGAATGAAAAACGAGTCGAAACGAAAGCGAGTCGAACCAAACAGCCTACCGATAATCCCAATTCGTATCAATCATATCTCCTAATCTACAAGTCCAAATGCTATGAAATTTTCACAGAAGACTACGTGCATGCTAAAGAATGTCCATGTCAAATTTCGACTCCATTGGATGAAATCTTGATCGATACAAAATCTGTTCGTATCGATCACGGATCGGACCGAAACTTCACGGGCTTGGGCGCGCGGGCCTGGTCACGTGCCAGAGAGGGTCTCCCGAGATCTGAGCGAAATACCAGCCTCCTACACCTATAAATAGACCCCCAAAGCCAATAGAAAAGGGGTTCCTTCTTCTTCTTCGAGATCTCCAACGCCCAGACTCTGCCAGAGACGGATCTAAACTCCATAGCTGCTGCTGCAAACAAATTTCACTGCTGTTGTACTCAAGTTTCAGAACTATAACTCAATACAATCCATTGTAATCAATTGTAATCGACAAGTGAACATCAATAAAGTCATCAACTTCAAAGTGGATGTAGGCCAGATCGCCGAACCACTATAAATCCTGTGTTTTTGTCTATCTCTTTCCATTTTAAATTTATTATTCTTCACTTGTAATCCTCCATAATACTTAGATTTGAGATCTGTGATTATATATTGCTGATTTGTGTTCACACACTGGTGCTTTCACGACATTTGGGGTTTGTGACCATTTTTGGTGCAAACACACTAGTTAATGTGAGGTGAGATGTAATCATGTATCTATTTTTTTTCTAAAAAGAGCAAAATATTTTTTAGTATTATATTTATTATTAGTTAATGTTCATGGTACTCAAAGATTACTTTTCGTGTTCTTGTATCATTATTAGACATCCTTACATGGTTCCATATCTATACTGTAGCATTCGTGCTACTAAAAGATCAAATCACTTTTCCATGTGAAATGAAGACTTCAAAACGTAACAGGGAAGCAAAAAAGCAAACTATTTTTCCAAAATTGTGCATATGCGTTCGTGTATTTAATTTTCCACTTACTGGATGGTTCCCAGAACCTAAATTTTTCTTATGTGATGCAGCGCAATCTACCAACTTCTTGGATTTGAGTCGCTCAAGGGCCTTAGGTCGCTCACGACCTAACGAAAGTCACGAACGACCTAGTGATGCAGCGCAAGCCACTTACTTCTTAGGTCACCCAAGCGACCTAGCGAGCTATGTTCATTCGAAGGGAGCAGCGAGCTACGACCTAGAAAATGATGTAGCGTTTTCCTTATATCGCTCCAGATTGCCTCTCTCCTTAGGTCGCTCAAGAGTAGGTCGCGAACGACCTAACTTACAACACCGAATGAAGCAGATCGTTCTTAAGCCGCCTTGAAGCTTAGGTCGTCCAGAGGGTAGGTCGTTCAAGAACTAGATCGCATAAAGAATTCCAGAAGCTAATTTCTTAGGTCGCTGAAGCCTAAGTCGCTGTCATGAAGCCTTGTTCTTAGGTCGCTGCTGCCATGTATTTTAAGTTGCTCTGTGACTTAAGTCGTAGGTCGTTGTGATGTAATGTTGTATTTGTTGAGTCGCGTGATGTTGTTGTCTTAGATCGTACCTGGTTAGGTCGGCCGTGTATGTAGATCGTGTGTGTTGTTTGTTTGTAGGTCGCAGGTTTGTTAGGTCGTTCACGACCTAGTGTGAGTTGTAACCCTATAAATAGGGATGTTGAGTCATTTGTAAAGTTAGTTGATTTTGAATAAAACTTTGTTTGAGTGCTTTGTGCCTCTTCTTAAATTGGTAGTTGAGTGTTATCTCCTATCTCCACTTTCGGCATTCGAGTGCGCTCGAATCAACGGATTTGAAGCCGATTCACGGTATCTTGTGTGCAAGATCAACGTTCGAAGAATCGTAGATCTTTTAACACGGTATCGTGCGCGATCAACGTGTTAGAGATAGCTAGAATTCGGTATCTTCGAGATCAACGGATTTGGGCATTCGGTATTTTCAGTCCATCGATTGCTACTTTCACCGTTTCATCCATTTTTGTTATTTTCCGCTGCGTCATTTGGTATCAGAGCTAGACTTAGCCAATCATAGCTAAGCCGAGTCTTGGAGCCAAGGAGAAGAGTTTGAAGAGTTAAAGCTGAGGACTAGAAGTTGAAGTTGTGCATCACTTTGTGTTGAAGAGTCAAGGTCGTGCATCACTTTGTTGTTCAAGGCCGAGAGTCAAAGCCGAGCTAAGTCGAAGTGTTGAAGTTCATTTGTAAGCCAAGGTCGAGAGGTAGAGAAGGTTGAAGATTGTTGTTTGTTTGACAATGCCTCCAAGAAGAGCTAATCGCCATCAGAATGTTGAAGCGTTGTATAGAAGAGAAGAAGCTGAGCAAATGGAACAACGTATCAATGAGAAATTTGATGAAGGCATTGGGAAGTTAGAGAAACTGATGATTGACATGAATCAAGGTCAAAGGAGAAGGTCGCCGGTCTCGAACCATGGAGGAAACAAAGTTTCGCCATCGGTTACGGAAGCGAGGAGGGTGTCGCCGCAATCTTACCGAGAAAGAAGAGAATCTTCAGTTTCATTGAGAAGAGAACGTCATGAGTATAGAGTTGAAGAGAGAAGAACTCCACGTGAGTTTGAACATGAGCCATATCGTGATGTTGAAAGACAAAGTAGAAGGGATATGCGTGATCATAGAGATGCGGATGGTCGAGATCGTTATCGAAGTACATCTGTTTTTGATGAAGATGGTGATAGATGTAGTGTTCATTATCGAGGTCGAGACCAAGTACGAAATGCATATCGGGAGGTTGAAGATGATCGTCGATGGGAATCGGGGATGAAAATGGAAATTCCAGAATTCAAGGGTGGAATGGTAGCAGAAGAATTTTTGGATTGGTTATCTAATGTTGAGGAAATTTTTGACTTCAAAGAAGTTCCCGAGGATCGAAGAGTGAAGTTGGTTGCTACGAGATTGAGAGGAAGAGCGATGGCATGGTGGAAGCAAACAAAACTTACACGGGAGAGAATGGGCAAATCAAAGATTGCTACATAGGAGAAGATGAAGAAGTTAATGAAGGCTACATTCTTGTCGTATAATTATCAGTCTCTTATGTATCAACGATTGCAGAATCTGAGACAGGGAACAAAGTCAGTGAATGATTATGCGGATGAATTTTATCAATTGATTGCGAGGAATGACATCATGGAGACAGAGGAACAGTTGACCGCTAGATTTGTTGGAGGGTTGAGAATGCAGATTCAAGATATGGTGAATATGTTTGATCCCAGATCTGTTGCTGAAGCACATCAAAAAGCTCTAGCTTGGGAGAAGCAAGGTAGGAGAGGTGGTGGTGTGTTTACAAATTCCAACAATCAAATGAAAGGGGCTAGTAGCAATGCGAATGTTTCTAAGGCTGTTGCAAAACCGGTTGTAAGTGAAGTTGCTAAGTCCAAGGTCAATAGTGGTATCAAATGCTTCAATTGTCAGGAGTTTGGTCACAAAAGCAATGAATGTCCAAAGCCAAAGAAGCGAGTGATGGTTGCTGAGGCAGAGGATGAGGATGTAGAAGCTGAATGTTCTAATTCACCACATATTGAGGAGGAAGAAGAGTTGTCAGGAGATGAGGGTTGTAATTTAATGATGAGGAGGTCTTGTTTAACACGAAAACAAGAGGATGATTCTAGCTGGTTGAGGAGCAACATTTTTCAGTCAACATGCACTATTCTGGGGAAGGTTTGTAAGTTTGTTATTGATGCGGGCAGCTGTGATAACATCATTTCTACCGAGGCTGTGAAGAAATTGGCATTAAAGACTGAGAAGCATCTGAAACCTTACAAGTTAGCTTGGTTGAGAAAAGGTGGGGAGGTGAAGGTTGGACGAAGAGCTTCTGTAAATTTTCCGATTGGGAAGAAATACAAAGATGAAATTTGGTATGATGTTGTGGATATGGATGTATGCAATTTGTTGTTGGGGAGACCATGGCAGTATGATAGAGATGTGCAACATGATGGACGTACCAACAGCTATAGTTTCATGTTTGAAGGCACAAAAATCACTTTAGTTCCCAAGAAGCGACAACAAGAAGAAAGCAAGTTGTAGGAGATTGAAGAACTTAAAACTTTTCTATCTTTGAAGGAGTTTGTTAAGGAAGTAGAAGAGGAACCTGAAGTATTTTTGTTGATTGGACGAGAGAGTAATGAAGTGGTTGAAATTCCTGAAGAAGTAAAGCCAGTGCTGGAAGAATTTGAAGATGTATTTCCTGAAGAGCTGCCAACGGAGTTACCACCATTGAGGGACATACAACACCAAATAGATCTTGTTCCAGGAGCTGTGTTACCACATAAACCACATTACAGGATGAGTCCAAAGGAGCATGAGGAGTTAAGAAGGCAGGTGGAAGAATTGCTTGAACAAGGGCGCGTACAGGAAAGTTTAAGTCCTTGTGCAGTGCCAGCCTTGTTAGTACCAAAGAAGGATGGAACGTGGAGGATGTGTACCGATAGTCGGGCACTGAACAAGATTACCGTGTGGTATAGATTTCCAATGCCTAGATTGGATGACTTGTTGGATCAACTTAGTGGAGCTGCTATCTTTTCAAAGATCGATTTGAAGAGTGGTTATCATCAAATTCGAATTCGACCAGGGGATGAATGGAAAACAGCGTTCAAGACACGGGAGGGGTTGTATGAATGGCTGGTCATGCCGTTTGGTCTTTCGAATGCACCTAGTACATTTATGCGGGTGATGAATCAGATCTTTAGACCATTTATTAGGAAGTTCGTGGTGGTGTATTTTGATGATATACTGATATACATTGGAAGCCCAGAAGAACACTTGCATCATTTGAGAGAAGTTTTGATGATACTGCGACAGGAACAATTTTATGCTGCAACGAAGAAATGCGTATTCATGACGCATAGTGTTTTATTTTTGGGATATGTTATATCAGAAGGAGGTATACAGGTGGATCAGAATAAAGTTGAAGCAATCAGAGATTGGCCACAGCCCAAGACTATAACAGAAATCCGAAGTTTTCATGGGTTGGCTTCATTTTATCGAAGGTTTATTTCACACTTTAGTAGTGTGATGGCGCCTGTTACTGATTGTATGAAGGGCAAGCAGTTTTCATGGTCGGAGGAAGCAGGGGTTGCTTTTGAGCGAATCAAGGAACTCTTGACGTCAACACCAATTCTAGTATTGCCAGATTTTCAGTTGTTGTTTGAGTTACATACTAATGCATCTAAGGTTGGAATTGGAGGGGTGTTAAGTCAGAGAGGCCGACCAATTGCATATTTCAGTGAGAAGCTTTCGGGAGCCAAAATGAGATATAATACATATGATATGGAATTTTATGCTATTATGCAAGCCGTGAAACACTGGAGACATGACTTGTTTCACAAGGAGTTTGTGTTATATACTGATCATGAGGCTTTGAAACATCTGCAAGGGCAGGGAAAATTTCAGCTAGGCATGCATCGTGGATTGCATACCTGCAGCAATTTACATTTATTGTGAAACATAAGTCGAGAATTACGAATCGCGTGGCAGATGCATTGAGCAGGAGAAATCATTTATTGACTACAATGAAAGTTGAAGTGATGGGGTTCAAAGTACTTCCAGAATTGTGTGTTGAAGATCCTTACTTTGCGAAGTTTGTAGATGAAGTCAAGGAGGGAAAGACGGATGAGTTTGTGTTGGTGGATGGTTTTATCTTCAAAGGAAATCAATTGTGTATACCAGAGGGTAGTTTGCGAATGAAGATTATCAAAGAATTGCATGAGGAAGGACACGTGGGCCGTGATCGTACAATGCAGTTGATTGCAAAATCTTATTTTTGGCCGTCGATGAGAAAAGAAGTTGAGAGATTTGTGGAGAGATGCCATATCTGTCAAGTTTCGAAGGGAACCGCTACAAATGCATGATTATATATGCCATTACCTGTGCCTACTAAACCGTGGGTTGATGTGAGCATGGATTTTGTTTTGGTTTTGCCTAGAACTCAAAGGGAGAATGATTCAATATATGTTGTAGTGGACAGGTTCTCGAAAATGGTGCATTTTATAGCTTGTAAAAAGACCGCCGATGCAGTCCGTGTTGCTCAATTGTTCTTTAAAGAGGTGTATCAATTACATGGGCTACCTGAAGCTATTGTTTCTGATCGGGATACTAGATTTCTAAGCCATTTTTGGTTGAGTTTGTGGAAGATGGTTGGAACGAAGCTGAATTTTAGTAGCGCTTATCATCCGCAAACAGATGGGCAAACGGAAGTGGTGAATAGATCATTGGGAAATTTGTTGAGATGTCTTGTAAAAGATAATTTGAAGAGCTGGGATATGAAATTATGTCAGGCGGAATTTGCACATAATCACGCTGTTAATCGTAGTACGGGTTTCAGTCCATTTCAAGTTGTATATTCAGCAATTCCGAAGGGACCGTTAGATTTGACGACCGTGCCGTATCAGAAGGGAGTTGTTAAGCGAGCTTGTGATTTTGCGACTGAGTTGCAGGAGTGCCATAGAACTGTTCATGAACGATTGCTTGCATCAAATGAGAAGTATAAACAACTGGCAGATAAAAAGCGAAGGAGTGTGAACTTCAGAGAAGGTGATTTGGTTTACGCCGTGTTGACAAAAGATCGTTTTCCAGTGGAAACGTACAATAAATTGAAAGCGCGAAAGATTGATCTAGTAAAGATCTTGAAGAAGATCAATGATAATGCATATCAGTTAAGATTTCCAGATCATATTCACACTGCAGACGTTTTTAACGTCAAATACTTGATTCCGTATCATGGGGATGAGCTTGTTGTGGAAGAGGGAGGTACAAATTCGAGGTCGAATTCTTGTCAACCGGGGGAGGATGATGCAGCACAATCTACCAACTTCTTGGATTTGAGTCGTTCAAGGGCCTTAGGTTGCTCACGACCTAACGAAAGTCGCGAACGACCTAGTGATGCAGCGCAAGCCACTTACTTCTTAGGTCACCCAAGCGACCTAGCGAGCTATGTTCATTCGAAGGGAGCAGTGAGCTACGACCTAGCAAATGATGTAGCGTTTTCCTTATCTCGCTCTAGATTGCCTCTCTCCTTAGGTCGCTCAAGAGTAGGTCGCGAACGACCTAACTCATAACACCGAATGAAGCAGATCGTTCTTAAGCCGCCTTGAAGCTTAGGTCGTCCAGAGGGTAGGTTGTTCAAGAACTAGGTCGCATAAAGAATTCCAGAAGCTAATTTCTTAGGTCGCTGAAGCCTAAGTCGCTGTCATGAAGCCTTGTTCTTAGGTCGCTGCTGCCATGTATTTTAAGTCGCTCTGTGACTTAAGTCGTAGGTCGTTGTGATGTAATGTTTTATTTGTTGGGTCGTTGTGATGTTGTTGTCTTAGGTCGTACCTGGTTAGGTCGGCCATGTATGTAGATCATGTGTGTTGTTTGTTTGTAGGTCGCAGGTTTGTTAGGTCGTTCACGACCTAGTGTGAGTTGTAATCCTATAAATAGGGATGTTGAGTCATTTGTAAAGTTAGTTGATTTTGAATAAAACTTTGTTTGAGTGCTTTGTGCCTCTTCTTAAATTGGTAGTTGAGTGTTATCTCCTATCTCCACTTTCGGCATTCGAGTGCGCTTGAATCAACGGATTTGAAGCCGATTCACGGTATCTTGTGCGCAAGATCAACGTTCGAAGAATCGTAGATCTTTTAACATGGTATCGTGCGCGATCAACGTGTTAGAGATAACTAGAATTCGGTATCTTCGAGATCAACAGATTTGGGCATTCGGTATTTTCAGTCCATCAATTGCTACTTTCACCGTTTCATCCATTTTTGTTATTTGCCGCTGCGTCATTATGGTACTTGTTAAGCTAAGGAATTATATAGTCTTCCTACTTCGGTGTCATCTACGCATCTTGAATTATAAAAGTCTTCCATCACTATCATGTACCTCAATTATATGAACCTCCACATATGACTCCATGCAATTGGATTGTCATTCTAGTTCCTTGCGACAAAATAAAATCATATTTAAAAATGAGTTTGAAGTGCTTAAGTTGATGCACATACTAACAAACTTTGGTCATTAGTATCAATGTTTAATTTAATCATGTTGTTTGTTAATCGTTAGTATCAATGACACGGGTTCGCCCTTGTGTGTGTAAATCGAATGCAGTGTAATAATATATTGTTCTATTGGTGAAGATAAACAAACATAATATATTGTTCTATTGGTTAAAAATTTCAAGCTAAGAAATGGACACGGATACTTTGTATTCAGGTCATGCTTTGCTAACAGTAGTATTGGGTGTTTATTTTCTTTGTATTTTTTTGTTCCTTTAACTTACTGTTTATATGACATGGATAAATAAATATGAGTTTGCTTGTGTTGTAAAATGGGTATCTAAAATGAATAAATTAAAATATACGGTCATATGACACACATACGGGTATGGATGTATACATTTTGATGTTTGAAAACTTGTATGTTTTTTATCAAACAGAAGCGTGGGCTACTTAGGTGCATCTCTCATTCAAGGAAACTAGGAGTGTGGAAATTAGAGGATGAGTCACCATAAATTCAGGACAGCATACAAGCTTCGGGTTTGGTTAATCTTATCGAGCACTCTTATGGATGGATGGATATGACTTCAATATCGGCCTTTGTGGAGAGATGGCAACCAGAGACGAATATGTTTCACATGTCATCTGGGGATATGACAATTACACTTGATGATGTACGCAAATACTACGAATTCCTGTAATGGATTGTATGTTGTCGTACGAAGGAGGTGGTAGGGATATAGACATATATGAACTTATAGATCTATTGTATGAACAAATGGGCATTGTCGTGGATGTTGCAAAGGAAGATGCGATGGGTACGTACGTTGTTAGGTTGGATTGGTTAAAAGAACAAAGTCGTGGTAAAGCTGCAGCAGGTAGTGATGCAAGGTTATTGGATAAGGTTGCTTGTGCCTATTTGTTGTACACTATCGGTTGTTGTCTATCTCCAGACAAATAGGGAACGAAGATTTCTGCGTACTACTTGAATGCATTGAAGGGATCCATGGATGAAGTGAAAGAGAAGGATTGGGGAGTGGCGATATTAGCATACCTATATAGACAGCTTGGACTTGCTTCTCGTAGAGACGTGAAGCAACTAAGCGGATGTTTGACTCTCTTAATGGTACGCACTTGACAAACTTTTGTACTTTCATACTTTCATACTCTACTTACATATATCATTTTAAATGGAGTTATACACATTAGTTTATAGTGAAATGTTAAGTTGAAATGGTGTAGTTGGAGGCTTGGATTTATGATCACTTTCCAATGGTTCCAAATGCTAATCTGAATCCTACATACAATGACTCTCAACCAAGGGTATGCAAGTGGAAAAATACACAGTTCATTGGTGAGCAGGCATTTGCGCTACTATGGCTAAGAGAGCAACTAGATACATTGACAGAGCGCGATGTGAGTATAGCATTTTCTACATATAGTAAATAGGCCACTTCTAGGAGTATCTTTTAAATATTTACAATTCGATATGTAGGTTGTGTGGAACCCCTACTCGGGTATTTGTGATAGGTACCCCTTGGAAGAGTATTCCTTTTATACTCGTTTTTGGTACGTTTTGATATAGCAGAGCCCTACTACCCGAATACCCAAACCGTGTGTTGAGATAATTTGGAGTTAAACAACCTATTCCAAAACCTCCAATGCCTCCTTTAGCTTGTCGTAGAGGAGCAAAATATAATTAGTACAAAGTTTATTATGACGTTGGGTATTGGTTTGGTCAAAATTGGCAACATCACGTTAGGTCGATAAATTCTAGGTCGACTACGGTAGTAGATCCTTTGGAATGTGAAGGCAATTACATGAGTTGGTTCAAAACCGTGTCACATCCTATAATACAGAATCCTTGTGCACGTTTAAATTCAACCATCAGCAACCCTGCTGAATTTAAGACGAATACACTTGTAAGTACTATTGCACTATCGTCTGTAATGAATATAGTTGGATCACCCATACAGTTTTCCTTTTACATTCAGTTCTACTATATCTTTTTGTTAGGTTAAAGTTACAAAAACGCTTTATTATTACTAAATGCCAATATTACTAGAGGGTCCGCAAAGGTGAAGGAAAGTTAAGATAAAAATGCAAAAGAAATATTGAAGACTGCTTTACTGACTGTTAATGGAACCTCCCCCGGACCCGTCGTAAGAAAGCTGAAGTCCAAAAGAAAAAAAATTGAAAGGCGGTGGAAATTTGAACCGCATAGTCGATGCTGTGTATTTTAGTTAACTTATTTGCCCTAATATGTATTTTGGTTTGTGAGGTAGTATTTTGGTTGTGTACCAATGGATATGATATCAGTATAGTTTGACCGTTGTATAGGAATGTTGAAATACTTTATGCCACTCATATTTTGTATGTGTACATGCATAAGCTTTGTTTTGTTATGACCACAATAGTATATGCACAAGGCTGATATTGGAGAGATGGAGCTTTTAGTTTATCTCGGATTTAACTGGATACAAAGTCTATTGTTAAGAAACGATGCAAACTAAGATGCTGAGATAATGATGGTACTAGAAGTAATGTTGAACTTCTGCCATGATCGTATGATTGGATAAAATTATTTTTGAATCTTTAAATTATTTTTGGGTTTTTATATCTAATGCTTCTTGAGAATGATAAGTACTGACATATATAGCAGCTTGAATATATACCGTGTTTGAACAGTTTAGAGCATGATAGTTGGACGTGTGCAAAGAGAATGAAAAGTAAGCTTATTTATTGAGAAATAATGGTCATATGCATAAATAACGGTTTCCTTGCTTACATATATTTGCAGTCGTACTTCGGTAGCTTAGACCATTATCAATTTCCCCGATGAGGAAATTTAAGCTTGTTATGGTTAAGAACAAAAGTAAGAACGGAGAAATAAAAATTACAGATCTTAATAAATTTTAATTTTGTTCGTTGATTGATTACTAAAAAAGTTCTTTGGTAATTATAGATTTATTCTTTAATAAATTACCAAGATGACTGAAAATGCAATGATTTTGGGAAGGAAGTGAGATGTGCCGATGCAATGGGAAATAATGTTATGGGATCACATAAAGTACAAAATCACCCTGATTTATTTATTATTAAGGGTTAAAGATGTGATGATAATTTTATAATATCAAAAAGCTTCATTTTAAGCAATTCCCATTATACATAGAAAAGACAATTAACTAAATCAAACGAGACTCGATCTCATAGATAGACAATCTAGAAATATCATAGTTTTGTAATTAATTCTATTTGAAGTAAAATAGTATATACATGTGCAAAATCATGTCATGGTATATTATTTTCAAATATTTTCAACAATAAATATTTTCTTAAACCCATTGAATATGTGTAGTAATTTTATAATAATAGCTCAAACTTACATGATCAAGTGCTAAGGGTATCTCAAACAACTTAGGCACACCGTAAAAATTATATGTGGAGCCTATGTAAGTGACAAATCCTCAAAAGATCAAGCACTGCGCCCATTTTTTATTTAGAAAATGAGTAATAATTTATTTGAAGGACCAAGCCTTTATTTAATAAACGTTCACTCATCAAGTTCTTATTTATTAAGAGTCATGTCCTTATTTAATAAGCTCTCATCTTCATCTATGCTTTTAAAATGAAAGCGTAAATTTACTCTCCATTTTAATCGACTTAAATAAGCTACTTTTTTCTTTTCGGAAACCATATATCAACTCTTGGTTAAAATCAAATTTATATTTCAAAAAAAAATTAAAATTAGTTCTAAGGGGCAAGTTGAAACATGTTTTTGAGAAAGGATCACTTTGTATAAGTTTGAAAATAAGGTGTCTTCCTATTTCCATCAAAGAAAATATATAGACATGACACCTCATCAATATTTTAAAATTTTACACAAAAGTGCAAATATTATACTTCACACTACATAAACTAAATGTTTTTATGAATTTCGATTCCAAAATATAGTTTATTTTGTATATTTTGTTGTTCAGTATTCGATCATCTTAGTATCTGAACATTTTGGTGTATCGTATTCATATATTATATCTTTAATTGCATGCTTTTAGGGCATATTATTTGTATATTTTGTTCTACCCATGACTGATTTTATATCCTACTTTGTAAATTAGAAAAAAGTTGATGTATATGCTTGTGGCAGCTGCCTATTTATTTACTTCCCTTTGTGGAACCCTTCTTAAATTTGTATATAGTCGTAGTTTAGTTTGTATACCTTTAATTGTGAAAAACACATTACTGTCATTTTTGTTAATTAGTACATATTCAAGCTGTTAGCACCAAAATTGGTCACTAACCCCCCAAATCCAGATGAAAGCACCAAATACCAGTCACAGCTCAAAGATAGAATGTATGTAGAGAGTAATAATGTGAAGAACATTTAAAACTGAAATGAAAGCAGTAAAGAACAACAGATTTTATAGTGGTTCGGCTAACTCCGGCCTACGTCCACTCCAGAAGTTTACTTTTTATTGCTGTAATAATCGATTACAGTTACAAAATGGCAGAGTTGCCTTAGCCTTCGAAAAGAGAAAGTAAGAGAGCAAAAAGAAGATCCACCTTTACTATGCCCCTGCCTCTCTATTTATAGACAAAGATGGGTTGGACTTCCCTGGTGGGCCTGGCAGCCGAGTACCTCAGCCCAAATGGAGTGGTCTCCATATGCCGAACCATAGATGCCGAACGTTGAATGCCGAACAAGGTGTGAATGCCGAACGATCTCCTCATGCCGAACGTTGGGAGGTGCGAGGTACCGGGGTATCGAGGTACGGAGGTGCGAGGTACCGAGTTATGGAGGTGTGAGGTACCGAGACATGGAGGTGCGAGGTATGGAGGTGCGAGGTATGGAGGTGTGAGGTACCGAGACATGGAGGTGCGAGGTGCAGAGGTATCGAGGTGCGAGGTATGGAGGTGCGAGGTATGGAGGTGTGAGGTACCGAGACATGGAGGTGCGAGGTATGGAGGTGCGAGGTATGGAGGTGCGAGGTGCAGAGGTGTCGAGGTGCGAGGTACCGGGGTATCGAGGTGCGAGGTGCAATGCCGAGCGAGGTGAGGTATGCCGAACGACCCATCCAATGTCGAACGCTCCCTAATGCCGAACGATCCATCCAATGCCGAACGAGACCTATGCCGAGTGCTCCATCCAATGCCGAACGATACTTAATGTCGAACCTCCGTCATGCCGAACCATGTCTGATGCCGAACGATCTCTAATGCCAAGCGCCTCTAAATGCCGAGCGCTCCTGGATGCCGAGCGCTACTGAATGCCGAACGATCCCTCTATGTCGAACGACGATCTCTCTATGCCGAGCAGCCTCCAACGCCGAACCATCCCAATGCCGAGCGACATCTGCCAAACTGCCTAGGCCGAGCCATGTAATTTCTCCACTCCTTTTCCCAACGACATATTCAAGTGAACTTCATCATTTTAAACCGAACCCATCATACTTTAGTCTCGATAGTTGTGAAGTTGTTTAAGTTAAATCCGTCTGTCCGCGGCCTTGCCAAAAGGCGGGTTAACACTTGCCCCCCAAAACATGCCTTGCTGTGAAAGGTGTGTTTTGAATAGCCTCAAGTCCAATATCCCAAGTATGTATGTTATCCACATCCATACTTTCCGATTCATAATCCAATCCATTACCAAGCCATCTTATCCGAGTGCCACGGCCATATCCTGATCCATTTCCGTGACTGTTCCGAGTCGATGTCTGATTCTTATCCAGTAACCAAGTCCTTACCCAATTCCACATCCATCTGAACCCGACTACCGAGTTCCAATCCATCAATATTCAATAACCTATAACCATATCCGTGACCTCTCCGGGTCGATATCCAAATCCGGGACCGCTCCGGGTCCTTGTCCGAATCCTTAGCTATTCATAGCCAATATCCAAATCCGTAACCTCTCCGGGTTCTTGTCAAGCGCAATCCACACTTGACGACCTATGTTAAGTAATTCCATGGTGTTCATGGTTCAGTGTCCCTGAACGTCGAATAATGCCGTGGCTTAAGTCCTAAGCCGAATCCTGGTCACTCCGGACCCTTTCCGAGCATAGTCCATACTCGACGACCTAAAATAGTAACCGATAGTATATGGCCTAAGTCCTAGGCCGAATCCTGGTCTCTCCGGACCCTTGTCAAGCATAGTCCATACTCGACGACCTTTTAGCCAAAAATCTAGAGAAAATCCAATCAAAATCCAATCCGAAATCCAAATCCGAATAGAAAACCAGAAACCCATATCAAAAATCCATACCAAAAAACAAACATCCAAACCAGAAAACGAGCAAAACAGGGAGTTCAAACCAAACTCCAAAACCAAACCAGAAAAAGCAAATGTCAAAGTCAAAGGAAAAAAAAAATTTCGCAAACCCGGGCGTTTCGGCAAGCCATCATCTCAAAGCATGCCTGAGGGTTATCTCCGACCCCGTACATGAGTAAATGATTTAACCGTTTGCCCGGAGTTTGTTACTTATTCCAAACCATCAAGATTAGTTGATGACCAATCGGCCACCATTCCTGGGCCTCATGCCCTCGTCGTTCAAGGTAGGCGGTGGCTGCTCCTGTTCCACCGCCGCATTCCGAGTTCCGACATATTGTCGCAACTAACCATTCCTTATATGCTCCTCGATTATATCCTTTAGATGTCCGCAGCTGTTAGTATCATGCCCGTCCAGGTCATGAAAGAGACAGTGCCTTCCTGATGCCCTTTCACGTTCTGTGGGTTCCCTCCTCGATGGCCTTCGATAGGGAAGGCGATCTCGAGTATCTAAGAAAATCCGCTCCAACGTTGCGTTCAATCCTGTGTAAGTGGAGAACTTTGGTTCTCCCCAGCGCTTCCTTTTCCCTTTATCCTTGCCCCCACCTGAGCTTTCGCCGAGTAGTCCTCCATCCTTAGTCATGTTTACTTCCTTTGACCTCACATCCAAACATGCATCCTCTTGTCGAAGAAATCTTTCAGCTTCATGAAAGAATTCCCCAAGATCCAACGGTGGGTCCCGTACCAATGATACTTTGAAATCCGAGTTATCTCTGACTCCTGATACCGCAGCCATCAGAACCATTGATGGATCTGGCCGATCCACCGAAGCAACTGCTGCATTAAATCGAGTTAAGAATGTCCTGAGCGATTCATCTGCCCCTTGTTTTATTGACGTTAGCGTCATCACGTTCTTTGGCCTTTTTATGTGAACTCGAAACTGACTTAAGAACTTGTCCACCAGTTCTGTCCATGTTCCAATGGATCCATCCTCCAGCTGTCTAAACCACATAGCAGCAATTTCAGTTAAGTACAGGGGGAAACATCGGGCCATAACCTCCTCCGTTGCCCCCAGCACTTCCATATGCCTAGTGTACCTCATCAAGTGGTCAGTGGGATCCGTCTTCCCGTTGTATACTTCCAGAGTGGGTAGTTTGAAATCGGAAGGATTCCTAGCTGCCCTGATGTTCCGGGTAAACGGACTTTTGTTAACTCCCTCTGAATCCCTATTTGTCAGACCTCCGCGAATAGTCCGCCTGATAATGTCAGCCAATCCAGTGTTTCCAACTAATCCAGACTGCCCCCCAAGTCCCCGAGGAAATTCTGGCACATATTCTTCGTCACGTACTCCTGGTGGCGTGCCCCCAAGTCTAGGTCCATCTTGATTGTTAACTGTTTGTTGATTGGGAGCTGCCCCCTGCTGATTCACTCCATCTGTCCGTTGGTTGAGTTCCTCTGGTCCAGCTCCATGATCTTGAGCACCTGCAGTTCCTGGTTGTCCAAATTGCCTAAGAAGAGCCTGCATCATCTCCTCTTGCCGTTTCATCATCTGCTCTTGCATAGAATTCATCATCACTTGCATCTCGTCCCGAGTTATGTAGATGGATGCATGACCCTCTCCAGCTCCAGAAGAGGCCGCTTGACTTCCTTCCTGATTGCTCCTTTCCACTACTTGCTTCCTCGTTGGTGGTCTTGCCATTGCTTTCTAAGATCCAAGTTCCTAACTCCAAAATTCCTGAGTGTTTCAGTTCTCAGTGAAAGCACCAAAGTGTTAGCGCCAAAATTGGTCACTAACCCCCCAAATCCAGATGAAAGCACCAAATACCAGTCACAGCTCAGAGATAGAATGTATGTAGAGAGTAATAATGTGAAGAACAGTTAAAACTGAAATGAAAGCAGTAAAGAACAACAGATTTTATAGTGGTTCGGCTAACTCCGGCCTACGTCCACTCCAGAAGTTTACTTTTTATTGTTGTAATAATCGATTACAGTAACAAAATGGCAGAGTTGCCTTAGCCTTCGAAAAGAGAAAGTAAGAGAGCAGAAAGAAGATCCACCTTTACTGTGCCCCTGCCTCTCTATTTATAGACAAAGATGGGTTGGAATTCCCTGGTGGGCCTGGCAGTCGAGTACCTCAGCCCAAATGGAGTGGTCTCCATATGCCGAACCATAGATGCCGAACGTTGAATGCCGAACAAGGTGTGAATGCCGAACGATCTCCTCATGCCGAACGTTGGGAGGTGCGAGGTACCGGGGTATCGAGATACGGAGGTGCGAGGTACCGAGGTATGGAGGTGTGAGGTACCGGGGTATCGAGGTACGGAGGTGCGAGGTACCGAGGTATGGAGGTGTGAGGTACTGAGACATGGAGGTGCGAGGTATGGAGGTGCAAGGTATGGAGGTGTGAGGTACCGAGACATGGAGGTGCGAGGTGCAGAGGTATCGAGGTGCGAGGTATGGAGGTGCGAGGTATGGAGGTGTGAGGTACCGAGACATGGAGGTGCGAGGTGCAGAGGTGTCGAGGTGCGAGGTACCGGGGTATCGAGGTGCGAGGTGCAATGCCGAGCGAGGTGAGGTATGCCGAACGACCCATCCAATGTCGAACGCTCCCTAATGCCGAACGATCCATCCAATGCCGAACGAGACCTATGCCGAGTGCTCCATCCAATGTCGAACGATACTTAATGCCGAACCTCCGTCATGCCGAACCATGTCTGATGCCGAACGATCTCTAATGCCGAGCGCCTCTAAATGCCGAGCGCTCCTGGATGCCGAGCGCTACTGAATGCCGAACGATCCCTCTATGTCGAACGACGATCTCTCTATGCCGAACAGCCTCCAACGCCGAACCATCCCAATGCCGAGCGACATCTGCCAAACTACCTAGGCCGAGCCATGTAATTTCCCCACTCCTTTTCCCAACGACATATTCAAGTGAACTTCATCATTTTAAACCGAACCCATCATACTTTAGTCTCGATAGTTGTGAAGTTGTTTAAGTTAAATTCGTCTGTCCGCGGCCTTGCCAAAAGGCGGGTTAACACAAGCTATACTTAACTTTTGTATATCCTAAAAAACCATTGCAATAATGTTGCAAGCTACATTTTTGGAAATAAATAGATATAGAGTACACAACTAATGGATTGCTATTTAGCCACACAATTATTAAACGTATAGATGAGTATATAAGTATGAAAAACCATATTATCCAAGAATAATTCAAAAATGTTCTAATGTGGCATACTTAGAAGAGCCACCTTAAAATTGCCAATTATCTACCTTTTTGGTGCATCATTACAGTAAGCAACACCAAAGTCATACACTCCTTCACAATTCCAAACCTCTCCAAAACCCATCTCTCTACGCCTTGTTCTAACCACAAATGCTTATCCATCTTATTGCTTTCTTTCATCTGAAGCGTCCACACATATATCTCTACAGGTAGCAATTTCACTCATTTTCAGTGCAAGAAACTAACAGCGTGTACACTGGTAATCAAATCAAGCAACTAAATCAACATGGTTTATATTGTGAATTTTTTGATACGGTAACATATTTTACTTAAGGTTTTCTGAATTCCAAACTAAAATATGGATATGGTTGCATGAAAACGTTGACTAATCACAATGGGGCAAATAATATTCAATCCGAACATAAATATAAAATATGAAGTTGATAAATTAATCGATATAAATACCTTGATATAAATGGTGTCATAAGCTCATAGTAAGACTATTATTAACCAACCAAAAAATCGTCCTTTACAGTAAGTATTGGATGGGAGTGGTCATACTCATAAAAAAAAGTTAGAAGGTGGTGGTTGGTAGCATTGACCACATCGCAAGAGAGTTTATAAAACATTGTAAAAATAGGCGGAAATGGAAAAAAATAAAGAAAATAAGAAGATAAACTTGAGGTGAAATGCTTAAGTAAGATAATTAACAAAACCTGTAACTGTCCTCGTCTATTTTGAAGGCCGAAGAATTATCCAACTTCTGTTTGGAAGTGTCAAAAGAAATCCCAACTAAACATTTGTGGGTATTCAAAAGTTGATCTTGAAAATGGATAGCTTTGGACCATGGAAATCGAAAAAGGCTCAGGTTTTCCTTGATAATAAATGATGATGATACAACAAAACATGGGTAAAAGACGTAGATCAAAATGTCCTATATATTATTTGTTTTCTTAGGTTCATTAGAATGGCTATTTTTGTATTTTTATTTATTGTAATTTTTCCATTTTCTCTAATTGTACTGTTCTTGTTAGCTGCAACATAATAATGTATAGATATTCCATGGAAAATGACACCCTAGCATGCTAGATATTCCATGGGAAATGTTTGATTATTATTTTTTTCTCAATTTATAGCATCATTAGCAAAATAATAAATGCAGAGGTCCTATCTATTTTAACAAAAAGGATAAGAATGTAAAGATGCAGAAAACAAATTAGGGTCTTGGATACCTGGTAGAATACGAATAAAGAGGTTGCATGATTGATCGTTCTGAGAAGAGAAGAAGGCAACAACTTTCTTAGTGGGAAGGGGATGCGCAATGAACATTGAACACGTGGGCCAGAAGCTATAATTGAAATGTGAGATGATGAGCCAAAAAATGGTGAAAATAACACTTAGAATACCACAATGGTTACTCTGGTGCTTTTCTAAAAGCTTTAACCTTAAAAGAAATTTCTACGAACTGAATTTTTTTTTCCTCAGTAGAAGGAAATCAGGGCATGAGCATTGAATTAATGGTCGATGCAATCAAAATGTGGGGTAAGAAAATGACGAAAATCTCATTTATTACATTTTTCTAATTAGTAAACTACCAAGGGCATAATGGTAAATTCAAAAGCTTCATTTGGAGGTGTTCCTATTCTATTATACCAGTATGTATGGCACGTCCGTTGGACGTGTGCAAAGACAACTGTAAGTTAACTTCTTTTTAATGTAAAATAGTATATATAAACATGCATATTTTTTCAGTGTATATATTTTTCATGTACTACTTTTTATATAATAGCTGACTTTGTTTTGCATGCATGCGCCATATTCCAAATTTTGAACAGTATATTTCATATAGATTAACATTTCATTGAAATTGACATTCGTTAAACAAACTTAAAAGGCATATAACTACACAGTATAGTACTATGCAATGTAATAAAAAAATTTATCCAATAAAAGGATGTACAAATTTAAATGCTCCTCTCTAAGTTTCATCCTTGTACTACAATTACAACAATCACAATTACTTACCACTTGAAAGAATTTAATACCTCTTTTAACCAAATAGTTAAGATGTGAAAATATAAAAAATATTAACATATTAAATAGTGCCCACTTGGATCTACCTAATTAATGTTATGATTTATTTGTCCACCAAAACCTTCTCATCACTTACTCCATGGCATCCTACGAAAAAATCTTAGTTCAGCAGCAAATACTTGTAGATTTGGTAGAAAAAAATAATTTTATTTAAAATCGACTAAGCATTGATATGCCTGCCATGTAATTTATATATGGGCATATATTAACAGAAAAAGAATTGAAGAATATTTCAAATAGTCCCAAAAGTTATATATGGGCATAAATTTGTATAAATATTTGTCTCCAAACCTAACTGTATCAAGCATTCCTTTTTGCAAACTAACAACATGGAAATAGTCTCCAAAGTTTACTTGTCTACATATACAAATTTATGTAATGAAATATAAACTGTATTAATATGTATGAAAAATAAAAGGAAAAATCGAATTAGTACTAAACTAAAATGAAAAAATGTTGTTGAAACTGAAGTACCTCTTGCAAGAAACAGACATTGAATTAATTAACCAACTATGATACAGCAATGAAGACACCTTAAGTGCAACCTTTTTAGTAATATCCACAAACATCTTTAGTTCTCAAATAATGTTATTAATAAACTCACATAATCGACGCAGACAAAATAAACTCATCATAATCTGCCTCACGTTTTCATTCCATATTGTCATAATCAAAATTTAAGTCAGAGGATTGTCGTTACATTTGCGTTTTGTGGAGATCGATTTAAAACATGCAAGTATTTATTTGATAACTTTTCTTCTTAATTTTAGTTTACGAATAAATTGAAGAAGGAAATGAAGTATTTTTTATTGCGATACAATTGGTGAAATTATCGTTCAGTTATGGGTAGATTTGCAGTTTTTGATCTTGAGTATAAATTGACAGAATTGTCCACCATTTATCATTGTGTGTTACATGTACTATTAGGGATAGTGTGGTAATTTCAAAAGCTTTAAATGGGTGTATTCCTATTATATATAGATAATAGGCTCAAACAAAAGAAAATTCACAAATATGCAATGGCAAGGAAATCCAACATTGATGCAAATATTTCACATGTGAGCAAACAGATAAATGGTAAGAAGACCTGGTATCAAACCAAAATTGCAACAAAAAACCAACCAATCATTCAATTAGTGTGCGCATCATTAGAAAAAATGAGGAATTTTTTTTGATATAATAAATATACATGAAACTAATTTAACTCCAATGCGGTTGGAACTGTAGCTTAATGCATTTGGAACTGATCTTACATAGCATGCAGCAACATGAAGCTCTTCTTTCCTTGGTTGTTATCGTCTTAGCAGCTCATGCTCATTTATAGAATTTGTTCATGCCTTGTATTGATAACCGCAACAGGGCTTTCCAATAATGCCCTTGCTTTAAGCATACAAATTTTGTTCTATCACATCCTTCTTACATAGCCTACATGAAATGACGTTGTTTTTTGTTAGAATAAGACAATGCTACTTTTGATTGGCAAACACTTGCAATCATAGAAAATCTAAAGAAAGAGTTGTCCGCGGTAGAATATAATATTTTCAGAATTTCTCAGGAAAGGGAAGAACTGGGGAATACAGTAGAAAAATTGATGGAAGTTACCCCAATGCAGTCCAGAAAATTGGAAGATGCAAATGCGACTGTAAGATCATTGGAAGATCAACTTGCGAAATTAAAAGAACTTGAAAATTTGAAAGAAGAGAGATCTTTATACATCAGCAGATTGGAAGATTCTTTCGCAGCAATGAATTCATTAGAAGATGCATTGGCTTAGTCTTCGAAAAGTGCATCTAACGTTGAAGCTGAAAAAAATGAGATAAAAGTAAACTTACAACAGCAGTTGGATGCATTAAATGAAGAGCTCTCTACCGAGTTTAAGAATCTTTATATGATTATCCTTGATGAAGGTCTATTTTCTTTGATGGCTAAAGAATTTAGGAAAAAGATTACGGTTTTAAGCAATACAGGAAGTTCAATTCAGGATCTACTCAATCAGTTCACTGCAAACAGGCTGCATTATCAAGCCGGCTTCAAGGTATTTATTCATGTTTTAACTTTTAATATACCTTTTTTTTAATTTTTTTTGTTGTTTTTCAGAAAATATACATACCATTATTTTTTCTATGCTTGCTCATATCTCAATATAAAAATAAAAACATATACATTTTTGGGTTTCTCTTTTAATTAGCTCCAAAAAATGTATGTTCCTCTAGCTTTTTAAGTTTCTAATGTATACCTACCATAAAAAGAATTTTATATCTGTACCTTGTTACTTGTGAGGCGTCTTTCAAGTATGAGCTTAATGTTTTTAAAGGACTTTTAGAATAAGTTGATCGATGGTGGAGCTAGAAGGGGTGAATCAAAGTTTGCACAAATGCCTGCACGAAGAACATAATTTCTAATCATTGAGAATATGGAGATGTAAGAGATATATGAAGCACTAACACATAACTGTAAGAATGATAATATGAACATCAAAACCAAACAATGTAAATACTAAATGATAACAGTGAACTAAATATTTATAATATTTGGTGTTTCTAGCTTAACACCTTGCGTATTTAAATGCATACATTGCGTGAAAGGTTAGAGGTTTGCGAACAAAATTATACCAACTATAAGTTCTCTAAGGAAAAACTCTAAGAACTATTGTCTTACATTCTCCTTTTAACTTCCCAGAGGATGAAAAATGGTATTTGATGTTTATAATTAAAATCTTAGTAGATACCACATCATGAAAATGCTTCTATCTTAATTAAAACTAAGGAAAAAAAATCAGGAGAATTAGAACATTACTGCAAGCACTTGTCGTCTTCTATGTCTTCGGGTCTTGCAAAGTCGTCATCACATCAAGGTTGTCTCATCGGCGTTGCAGGTACTTGATGGAGTCGTACTATCGTCGTTGCGGCTACTTGATGGTCTCAGAGGAATATGGGGCGGCAGCGATTTGATGCAGCCGAAGGGGATGGGACAGCATCGGGTTGATGAATTCGGAGGGGGGTGGGGGCGGCAGCCAAATTTAAGGCTATGGTGGGATGGAGGGGCGACGATTTGGAGATGGAGCGGCGGTGATTTGGAGATGGAGCGGCGGTCGATTTTCTTTTTAACAAATTAGGTGAAGATCTGTCTACTTTTTAGGGAGAATCTTCAAATTATTTTGGGGAAAATTATGTGAAGTGAGGGTTAAGAAGAAATGTCTTTACGACAGTTGTAGACGTGAGATAGACTATAAGAACGTGGGAAAGAATAATTACAAAAGTGACCTCAAATGAGCTAGAAATTAAAAAGGATAATTTAGACATTTCAAAAGCTTCAAAACCAAGTATTCCTATTATATATAGATAATAGATTCTGCATGCCGTAAATGCTTTGAATGAAGACATCCCATAATTTAAATGGTTCCTTTTTATTATTAGTTAAACTGGTTGTTGCTTTTAATCTGATGATAAAATTTTGTTGAAAAACTTTCATATATGCATGATTTTACAATATCCCAATAATATGACACTGATTTGGCTTAAGAGAGAGAATATCTTGTGTTTGTATGGATCAGGTGATTTTTTCCCTTTGAATACTTCTAAGAATTTGCTGACTGCCCATAAACTATTGAAGTAATGTTGCTCCAGTTTGTATAAAAAGATGGTTGAACTTTGTCCATTCGGTTGTACTCTACCAATCAAGCGCCTTTAATTGAAATAGAGAGCACTTTGATTGACTAGGTTTAATGTTATATCCCACAGCAAATATTGTTTCGGTTTTACTCTACCGAATGGGCACAGTAGATGATTCCAGAAAGCAGCATCGTGTGGTCAGTTTTATATTATACCCCGAACTTTATGCTTACCGGGTTTACATTACCGAATGGACACAATACTTTATAATAGACATCAACAGTTTGGATGGTTTTTCTTTGTAGGCCAATGCTTCGATGTATTCGATTTTACTCTACCGACTAGGGAAAGTAAATGGAGACAGAGAGTATCAACTATGGATCGGTTTTAGTTTGTACCCCAAAGCTTGTATGCACTCGGCTGTACATAACCGAATGGTGATAGGAAATGGAACCAAAGAACATCAACTATGGGACGGTTTTTCTTTGTAGGCCAATACTTGGATATATTCATTACAACTTAAAACATTAAGCATTGGACCTGTAAATGTAAACTTTGTTGATAACTATTTCGATAGCCATCCACACTACATGATACTGAAATTATAAGAAAACATCCATGCAAATTATAAGAAAACATGTTGTAACTATATTGAGAACCCTCTAAACAATATAGTACCGAAACTACGACTAATTTAAACATTCTTATTACATCTGTGGTTATATAGTACACAGTAAATATCCAAAAGATTAATAACAACTTTACGGAAAAGAACCATTAAAATCTGTTGGCAAATCCCTTTTGCATACGTCATCAGGCTTCAAGCTATCAAATTGATCTTGCCTTTCTTTATAATTATTATCCCACAATTTAGCTTCTTCTGTTGCAAATATACTCCAATAGGTTGCAATAGAGATATGGGTGAATTTTCCTTCAATACCAAGTTCATATAGTGGTAATTGTTCATATTCATAGAAGTTATGAACTTATCAGGGTTCTCACCAGTACGACATTATTGATGTAGATAAAAACGAATATTGGATATAAAGACGACCATCTTATTAAAAGTATTTGCTATTAAGTAAATCATTTCGGGTATTTCCATCCAATATTCTCGTAGAACGTTGTTTTCATACAAACTAAGTACCTTTCTAATTTTTCACACTACACAACAGTAAAATGCTTGCAACACATATCCCAGTCTGTTGTCAAATCTGTTAGCATTGATTTCTTCACGTCCACAAAATTACCATTCATTTCTTCTACCTGTTCCACAATACAATGGAAACCACGGTTACTTTCATTCTCAACATCCTCGACTTTAACAACAAAAGGCTGAGGAAACTCTGAAATATGATGAAGAAATTTACTTGTGTATATAATATCAATCATTTGTATTTTATCTACCACTTTATTCACCAATTTGGAGGACTGAAGATCGGTTTCAACCGTTTAGTTTTTCCTTCTTCGTTTTAGAGTTTTTTTTGCAACAATTTATTGTGACTGTTGTTTAGTACAATTTTTCACTCTTTCAAATTCTGAAGGATCACGTTTTGTAGACCACCTCTTTGTACCATCAGATTTACTTTTTCCTTTGCTTCCAAGCGATCTTCCTTTACGGAATCTAGATTTTGGTTCTAGTTATATCGTTGAAGGTACTCTAATCTCCTTCAACTGCTTTAACATAACTGTTTTTTCATCTTCAATTGCATTCTCGCAACTTTTCCTAAATTCTATGTATTCAGGTGTATGATCCAACTCTTTAGATTCTTGTTTTTGCGGAACATAATCAAGCATTCGCCAATGTTAATGGATTGCATTAAGTGGAATTGGAACAATAGCATTGTACTTTTCATTTAGTTCATGTGCACCAGGTAAACCAAATATCGTTCGAAGTTTGTGAACACAAGTTGACATATTTCATGTGGCTCGGTTCCTCATAAATCATGTCCAAAGCAAACAAAGAAACTCTATTTCTTATGTACTTGAAAATTGGTTCTTGATGTTGTTTACGGACTTCGCTCAAGCTTTTTTTAAAGCTAGCACTAATTTCTATGTGTTGTAAAAGCAACAAGTCATTCATTTTTTTTTCAAATAGTAACAAATGATCCCTGCGAGGTACCAAGGTATCGTTTTAATATAGAATGTGCTGACTCGGTTCTATTCGAAGTTCTACTTCCAAGAAGCCTAACTTTATTAGTCCATGCATGAACAAAAAGCTCTCTATAAGGAATCCAATGGTCAGCTATATACTTCAATGCACCAAGATAGTTTTCCTACGTATTATTGAACGTTTTCAAGCATTACTCCTCTTCAGATTCTGATCGAACAACAAGCATCCAGTCCGCTACAAATAGTTCTGCAGGTTTCAAAAAATTTCCTGGACTTGTGCCACTCGCAAGGCAAATATTTTCTTCAGGAATAATTTTGTTCACTCCATTAATCAGCGCCCACTCTCTATCCATCATAACTATATTAGGCAATTTGTGCGGAGTATACAAATATTTTTAATTCGTAAGAGCCTAATGGTAATTATTTTCTCTCTTATGTGACAAGAAACATTGTGCGATTATAAATGTTTTATTTATAGATGTGATGGAATTCATCTGCATCAACGATAATCCAAACTTAGTCATCTTGTAAATGCAATCGAGAATTAAGGCTGTAGGAAAGCACTTGCACAATATAGTAGATTTCAGATAAGCCCACATAATGTCTAACACAGAACCGTTATCTTCGTTTTTTCTTACCCAACGTACATAATGTGACTCAACAACTAACCTGAGTATGTGTTGCATCGCGCATCTGCCTTGCATCTCAATAGCTCCCATCTTCTGTTTAAAATTGTATATCGTTCGTATTGTCGAATTATTCTTTGGAAAATCCTTTTTAACATTAATCAACGCATCTCTAGGTTTCACGCCAGACAGTGACAAATCAAAACAATGTTTCTTCTCCACGGCACTAAATCTTCCAGCAAATGGATGACCAACTGGAGATTTTGGCATCTCATGATTATGGATACCGTTCGCTACTTCAATACCCCATAAGTCATCTCCTATGTCTATATCTCCATTGAATATACCTTTAAGTAAAAAAGGACATTCACATTTTCTAGTTGACATGTGTTCACGTGTTTTACTATTTACTGTAACACATTTTCCACTCTTCATCTCCCGATACTTTCCACCTCTTTCACAACCTAACTGAACACGTGGCTTCTCCTTAACTTCTTATCAGATGGAGTATATTATAGTATTTAACTTCTTTTCGGTCGACTGACACCAATGAATCATAGCTTCACGTGACGGAAAAACCTACATACAAAGTGACAGTCCAATATTATTAACTCGTTCCTATTTTTATTATTTTTTGTACAAAAATTGTGCAGAATTACTTACTTCTTTCGTAATAAAATATTCGGCTAGATCAACTTTTATTTCTTCATCCTGATTTAATTTCCTGTCATTACTATCTAGAATATTAAAATCACTTCCTTCTATAACCACATCTTCTATTTTAATATTCTGAAAAAGCTAACACTTCCATTCCATTCACCTTCCACCTCATTATTAAAAACTACCAAATTAGAACACACCACATTCTACAGTACCTGGATATAGCCAATAAAAAGAAATATATAGTATTAACCGTTACACAAAACGATTCAAAAACAATACAAATCAATTAGGTCGAATTGGGAGAGAAAAAACTGTGATATTGTGAAAAAGGTCAGAACAACTTTGAAAACTACACTGCTATATACAAAATTCGGTTATGTGAACCCGTTCGGACTCGAACCCTACTTTTAAAATTTGAAAATTTAAACCTCTTTATACTATTTTGATTCAACCAGCATTAAATGATTATCACCCAACATCTTTGATAAATTACAATACCGTTTACACGAAAATCAACCTTCAATTTAATGAGATTAGGCCAGAGCCAGCCGAACCACTATAAGTCCTCTGTTATTACTGTTTTCTTTTGAATTTTGAGTGTTCTTCATATTTATACTCTCTACATACAATTTGTATGTGATCTGTGACTGTTATTTGGTGCTTTCATCTTTGTTTGGGTGTTAGTGACCAATTTTGGCGCTAACATTTTGGTGCTTTCGCTGAGAGCCATTGAGCCATCTACTCCGGGTTGGTCATAGCATTTCTTCGGGTCGGCTAAAAGGGATCGGGTTGGTGTTAATGCATTAGGTCGGCATGTCAGCTATACAAGATCGGTCGTGATAAAGGGTATGGGTCCGGCTATGGTTTTGGCGGGCCCGGATCACTCAGGAAGCCCAGTAACTCGGGTTTTGCCTATAAATACAACCGACGGGGTTTCAGAAAATGGATCTTCATTCTGTTTCTCTTCATCTTCTCCATTAAGGCTACTCTGTCATTATTTTTTTAAAAACTTCGGATTGAAACTGTAATTGATTCTGAGATCAAAAAAAGGAAATTTCTGAAGCTTGCATATTTTGATTCCAAATAGAGAATACACTCATTAAAACAGTGATTTGTTCAAATGCAGTCAACATAGATCTTACTTACATCTTCACTTTCCAACTGGTCCGACATTAATGCTGAGAGGTAAAGCAATTGGAGAGTTTCAACCCTAGGGTTTAGTTTTATAGAGAAGCTTCGTTCGGTTATGCAAAACCAAGTGACTATACTTTCACTCGGCTTTGCATAACCGACCGCAGTGGGTTTTTGGAGTACTTTTAACCAATTAAATTTTCGGTCGGTTTAAGTGGCGTTAGGGATAACATTGGTGTGTATGAATAGTAAGACCCATTATAAGTTGTAATGAGGTTTAAAATTACCTTTGTTAAAGAATGTTCACAAATTAAAGACAATTTTAACTAAAATGTTCCCATTAAAATATTCTTGTCAAAATAAATATTTTAAACTAAACATCCTTTCATAAAAACGTTTTCAGATAAAATATTTACTAACAAAATTTGTTCTTGATAAAAAAAATTGTGCGTCTGACAAAACATTTCTAAATCATAATACTATTATAGAAATGAAAACAAAAGAGGTTTTTAAAGCAATTATAGTTTCTCATAAAAATGTTTCTTTAGAGATTGAAATAAACTTTCAATATCTGATTAAGGCACCTTTTCACTAAAAGTACTTTCAAATAAAATATTTTTACTATGTTCACTTTTTCTTTTTGATAATATCTTCATAAAAATATTTTATTTTCAAATTAAATACTTTATTCTCATCAAAAATTTCAACAAATCAAAAGTGCATATTTTATAAATTTTCCAAACAAATATAATTAACTTTTAAAATAAAAAGTGATTCCATATATCAGGGTTCAATTATAATTTATAATCGGGTGTGTGTCATTTGGGTTATAACCAACACTTAACCCTTCTTATAAGTGTTTATTATATCTCACTCCTACTTATTTATCTTCCATCGTTATAAATAAACATCATTTTAAGGGGTTAATTATGGTCAACAAACAACCCATACACACAAGGCATACAATTGTCAATCAAAATGCTTTCTTATTCTATATTTTAACTCAACCTAAGGTATAAGTCATTATGACCTAATGGTTAAACCTACGTAAGGCTCAAGGAATTGCTAACCTAAGCTCTGATATCAAGTGAAACGACCCGCTATTTTTAACATCTAAAAATAGTCATAAATGCCGTCGAAATATGCTCATAACTAATTTCAAAGGTTAAAGAGAGTGGATAATGGGCAAGTAAAATTAAAAAGTATAAAACAATGGACAAAAGATGAGAAACCTCACAGTGGAATCCAAACATCAACATATATATACAATCTCGTATCGATAATTAAATATTACACAAATCTAGTACATTAGATATTATATGTTTTTTTAATACATCAATCATTAAAAACTACAGTTGTAAAATTTTGATGCAAGAGATATGCCGATCTATCCCGTGGATATGACCCATCCCAGACCTTTTTGTTCCCTTCTTTGTTTCTACTTGCAAACTTACAAATACATAAATATACATATGGTAAAAGGTGAAAAAGGTTTCAACTATGTTTGGACTGTGCCTTGCCCTATACGCAGCGGCCATAGGTACGATTGTTAGTGCATAGGAAAAGACTGCCTACGTATCCTTTTGAAAGATCAAGCACACATGGTTCTATTTCATACTCTTATCCTATGTTATAGTACATTGCAACCATACTATCCATGCAACAATTGCAGCCATCACAACCAATGCTATCAATGCAACCATCGGATTTGATACATCCAAAGCAAACAGTATAAGCAAAAAATAGTATTCCTACTCATCCTTTTCAACGAATCATCATATAGGGCAACCACAACAATAATAGCACACGGTCATCAAACACCAATAATATCCCATGACAACCCCAATCCATCAAATAAAAAAATCATAACGCACAAATATACTTGCATACATCATCATTAATGTAAATATAATCCATCAAATGTGTGCCGGTATCAACATTAGTGACACAACATCCATCATTAAATAATCATAATTAATTACCTATCATATAGTAGCAATAATGGTAAAATATCACATAATCATCAAAAATGCGATACCATCATCAAACCTTAAATATATGCGATTATCACAATCAAAAATTAATCACACATTCAACCATCATCAAAATAATATATTTGCATCCATTATTCTCTTAAGTATAAAATCTTTTTATTGTTTATTATAAAGTCACCTTTATTTATTCATCTCAACAATACTAACTTTTTTAAATGATAATATACCCTTAAAATCCTTTATTGTACTTTGATTTCCTCAAATACTCCAAAACATCGTATTTTAATTCAAAATAGTAAACTTCATCAAATCACTTTTTAAAATGATACTATCATCATTTTATATCAAAATAATAATATGCATTAAAACCTCTTTAATACCTTCCAAAACCAATTTATTACTATAATTCCAAAAATACAAAATTTTATTTTTAATCATTGAAACTCCTTTCTATTTCTATTTATCCTAAAATAATAATTACTTTATCTAAAAATATTTCCTTACTTTTATTATTATTATCCATAAAATAACCTTTTTACTTTATAAATCAAATGATAATAACAATATTTCTTATCATAAAATATCAATCCCACTTCGAGGGGGATATCGCAGTATAAAGGGTCATCCGCTGTTATGCAGGGCGCATATGGTCTCATCCGCTACATAATGCGGGAATATCAATCACTCCAATTATATATATATATACTACTATATATAACATCACATCCAAACTGATAATAAATTATCAATTCAATCAATAAACCATATAATGTTTATACAAGGTCTGAAATCGTGAAGAAAACTAATCAGGATGGATCGGGTTGCAAATAAAAATCAAAGGTGAGTTAATCTCACTCAAATTGGATTATCGGTAAATTTTAATTAGTTAAAATTTAAATTATTGGTTGATTGATTGAATTGATAATTTATTATCAGTTTGGATGTGATGTTATATATAGTAGTATATATATATATATTGGAGTGATTGATATTCCCGCATTATATAGCGGATGAGACCATATGCGCCCCCGCATTATAGCGGATGACCCTTTATACCGCGATATCCCCCTCGAAGTGGGATTGATATTTCATATTGTGCTAACATCTGTGGATGTAGGGAAACAGGTTGGAGGGATCCAACTGGATTCCTCAAAATGTTGAATTATTTCATATTCGGTGATGTGATTTATTTGAAAATCGGTGATAGATTATATTGGTTATATTGGAAATTGAAATAATGAATGTTATGGTTGGTTGAATATATTTTGGTACTTTAAGATGTCAAAAATAATAAAGGTTGGATTTTTGAAGAAAAATAAAAAGGGAAATTTTTAAGTAAAATAATTATAGTGAATTTGGATAAATTGAAGAAATGAATTTGGAGAAGAATAAAAAGTTTGATTTTGAAACCCTATTAAATAAATTCCGAATATGGGAAAAAATGGAGATTTTGTATAAATGGGAATAAAAGAATTTGACGACCTAAGTGATATTGTTTAAAGATTAAAGAATATATTTAAAAAAAATTCAAGTTTAAAATGAGTTGGGGAAAATAAAAGGCAATTTTGAATAAAGGGTGAAATTGATATTTTCAGTTTTAAATAAGGTTTTAAATCATAATAAAGGAGTGAATATGGAATTAATGGATTTTGGAATAAAATTTGAGTAAGTCAAGATAGATTTTTAAAATGGAAGTAATTCTGAGAATCGATTGGGAAATCGATTAAGTATTTTGAAAACTGTGATTAAAAGGGAAATGAGGGTATGGAAATTATAAACTGCATTTATAAATAAAGTGAAAATATTTATCAGTGGATAAATTTGAAAGTATAAATTCACGGTGGGAATTTATAAGGAGATGGTAATTTGTTTTAAAAATAAAAAGGTGGTTTTATTTTTAAAGTGTGGAAAAGAAATTTACGGGATGGGGACGTAAATTAAATTGGGATAAATCGAGAAGGATTTATATGATTAGATGGGCTATACTGAAATGGAAGGTGTATTTTTCTGAAGGCCAAGTATATTTTCAAGAAAGATTTTTAAGTGTAAATTAGAAGTTTTAAAAGTGTTTTTAAAAGAATGTTTTTAGAAAAATTATTATTTAGTTGTTTAAAAATTGTTAAAGTAAATATTTATTTTAGTAATTATTTTTAAAGGTTAAATTAGTATTATGATTAAAGGAAAATTACTAAATATTTATATTTTATAAAATGACTTTTATTTTAAATGTAGTTTTGGCTAAGGCCTTACTTGGGAAGTTATTGTAGAATTTCATAACTATTATTTTGAATAAAGTGTTTTGAGCAGTTTATTTTAAATGGTTAAGTATATATATTTGGATAAAGTGATTTAAATTATTTAAAATCTAAATTATTAAGACTTGGCACTTTTCAGGAGAAATAAAACAATTGATTGGATGATTGTTTAATTTGATAGTTAAATAATCGACTATCAATATTGGCCAATGCGCTGATCGTTTCAAAGAGACCGGGATCGGATTTAATTATCCGAAAACCACTTCGATCCGGTTTGAACGTAGCGAATGAATACCGTGAAGATGATGAAGACGGTGATTCGGTTTGTCCAGACCCAGGGCAACTTGTATGGATGAATGCTATCAGACCATCGTCATTGGAGGACGATGAGCATTCTAAGTGAAATGTGTTCTAAAAAGGTAACGCATAGCCTCAAGCCTCATCAACCGGGAATGACTAAAACAGGGGAGGTGCAGCAAGGCTAAGTGGGTAGCACCCAATTAGGGTAAGGTCATCCCTGTCTAGATGTCCCTTTTTATTCGGCTTAGTGGGCGGTTGCTGATCCCAGCCGTGGGGTGATCTTATTAGGACTATCCAGTAAGGGGTAGCTCCGGTCTTGTGTTGCAGGGGACAGGTACTATGACGGGCGGTACCCCAGTAGCCCTGCCATTGTATGGAAACCCAATCTCCAATAAGTGCCGTCGGACTTACTTGTATACCTATTATGCTGGAATTTAATGAATGTAACAATTTCGGTTATTTGAATAAGTATTTGTGCTTAGACACTATTATAATATCAGAGGATTTGATATAAAATGTTTTGGTTATCGTAAGGTAAAAACCCGACATGTTTATTTGTGGCGTGGTCTTACGAGATACCTTTGATTTTCAAAAGGATTTTGAAAAACTTTAATAATTACATTGAGTGTGTTTTCTCACGCTGGTTTTCCAGACTGACTCGGGTGTTATTTTATTATAATGCTCGGGTCAGTTCGACTATTACAAATACAAGATAGGATGCTATGGAGCTCAGGAGACGAGCTGGATGATGGAGACGTATATCTCATACTTGATGTGTATCCCGTTGTGCAGTGTAACTGTATAGACAGTTTGTGAAGACAAGTTATTATAACTGTCCAGTTGTGTGCGATGGATTGTGTTGTACTCTGATGATTGTAAGTATTAAACAGTTACAGATTCTTTTGTATGAAAATCTATTGTTATATATTATATTTTGTCCCGCTGCGATTGTGAGATTCTGTGTTCTTTTATCTTCTTCTTCTACCTCTTTCTTCTTTAACCCTTACAGTCTGTTGTTTCCGGCGTTCGATTGCTCGGCATGTAATACAGTGGACGTATTTATGTCGATTTTCAGAGGTCAAAAATCCAGGTCATGACATAATTACCGTAAAATCAACCATTTCGTTATTTACATAAAACAATATCATTTTCTCTGAAATACATGTCATTATTATTTAAAATCCTATTTTATTCCACAAATAATAATAAACTTTCTCAATTTAGAATATAATTTTAGTTATTATTTACGAATTTTCCCATGAATTCATAAATAATAACGCTATTTAATTTTGTACTTTAATTTCAATAAAGTTAGTTAAATCATCATTATTTACAGAAACCATCTGAAATCCATAAACCTTATTTATAAATTATTTATTTAATTTTTCTCATTATTATTTAGTTTATTCTACTTAATTACTTCCAATTCAAATCAAAGAGTTTATTTTAACTAAACATCCTAAAATACTAGAGTCAAAAATAATTATCCAATCAAGGTACAACACATCCTTAAATATTATAGTAACCAAACAGTTATCCATAGAACACAACATATAGCTATCTATGTTATAATAAGCGCTAGGCGAGGCGATAGAAGTATTGCTTCTCTTAGTTTCACTTAAGCGCTGCTTAATTTCTTAGAATACTTTATTTATACCGATATAAATGTATTATAAAGAGATTATATTAAGTGTATTATATGTGTACAAGTGTGCTATGTGTACGTCCAAATTCATCACAAATAAGAAAATTTTAACTTTGAAGTTAACATAAAAACTCATAGTTTTCAAAAGTTGGATTTGACTCTCTATTCATTAAAAGTTGGCATACTCGAGTTGAGTACAAACTGTGCATATTTATTTAATAAATAATCGTATCTTAATGCAAATCGATCCATATCACAAAAAATGAGAAAATTTGTTAGGAACGTGGTTTTTTCTATAATCCTAATTCCTTTTATTTTAAAAGTAATAACTTTTTTGCTAAGTATTGCTTAAGCATTGCTTAAATTTAAGCAAAGCGCCAATTAAGCATGCTTAAGCGCTCATCGCTTAATAGTTTTGCTTTTTAAGAAAACTAAGTATTGTGCATGCAATTAGCACTTAAGCGATGCTTAACCGATGCTTAAGCATGCTTTTCGTAACATAGATATCTATAAATATGATTTTTCATCGATAATTACGTATTTTATAATTTAAATACAGTTAATTAAATTAAACAGTTCATACCAACACACTTTTTCTAACATTCTTCAAACTTAATAAACCCAACACAAAATCGTCTGGAATTTTTTATGAATTCAATGAAAGAAACCACGAGTGAATCAGAGTTCGTATGCAAAAGTTATCAAGGTTATAAGATTAATGACGTATCATAATGATAAAATAAAATGTCACAATAAAATAATAATTTAATTAATTTAAGAATTTACCTTTGTTTGCATTTAGTGTGTTGCTACCTTCCCTTTGATCGTCCCTTTAACCGCAACTACCACTCTCATCCAACCTCCGTTCGTCGTACGACCACCGCCACTAGCCTTAGCACTCGCAGCTGCACCAACTGCACCCACCCGCCACCAACGGCCGTCGCCGCCGTGATTTCCATGACTTCCAAGGTGAAATTTCAGTGCTTGGGGTACATTTTCATCAAATTGAAGCGATCGTTAGGTTCCAATTGTCGAGCTATACAATTGCATCCTCAATTTCTTCAATTGGCCGCCGAATCAGAAACCTCTAATTTGTTCTGCACTTTGCCACGATTTGTCGTTGACTCAAGCATTTTTATGATAAACAAACACTTGTCGTTGTTTCGCCTTGTCGAGAGCTTCGAAAAGACATATAATTCGATATAGTTTGTACACTTTGAATTTTTAATCACTTTTTAATTAGTTTGTTATTCACCATTAGAGAGTAACTAAGCTAATTTCAGGATTATGATAGAAAAATGAAGACAGAGGTGATGACTTGGGTTTCATGGTCTTATTTATATAGTCGTTAGGCACGATTATGGGTTCTAATTTTGTTTTTTGTCTGAAACAGCTATGTACGCTATTTAACACTATATTGCATCTATTTCGCAAAACGTAACTCCAAACCCATCAAAATTATATATCAAACTGATCATCTCGGAAAAACCTTCGCAGCGATTACAAATATTATGCCAAATTCACATTATTAAAATCAATTTTTAATTAGTTTAATATTAACAGCGTTAAATTTTCGGATCATTACATGATATCTCAAACAAAATGCCACATCGGCTTCTAATACGCCAATCAACGCCTATGAAGAGCCTATAATGCCACCGCAAAATGATACAATTAAAGAGAAAAACTAGCCGCATGTTTCTTTAACAAATAACAAGCCATCAATTTGCATCATTCAAAGAATTACCCGACTACGACAAGTGTTTTAATAATAACCATTGTTTTTCCAAATCAATAACCTACTATGAAAGCTCTCCATAAAAGCTACAAAAGTACTATAAATAGAGGACCCACTTTCACTAAGATAAGGATATGTGCTTTGAAGCAACGAAACTCTGCTATTTTACAACTTAATTTCACATTTCCTTCGAAACATCTAATTCAAGCTTTGTACATTATCAAAAAAGATGTCCAAGGCTTTTTCAGTTTTTCCGGCCTGAACTACCATTGGAGGGTTAATTTCGAACCACTATAAGTCTTGCCGTTTTTACAGTTTCCCTCGATTTTACTTCCTACCTCTTTAACCAACCTTAGGATCTCTATTCATGAGTAACTTTGAGACTTCGCTTCTTACCTTGAAACTAGCTTCAAAGCGTCGAGGTGTTGTTGTAGCAAAAAACTATAGCAACGATATATTCTAAATAAGCAACATGTAAAGTATGACAAGTATTTCAAAATACAAATATTATATAAATATGATAAGTACTCAATTTATCCAAAATATATCAGATATAGTATAAATATGTGAGTTTCTAGAATTATGTTAAACAATATTGTAAATACATTGGATATATGAGTTTATCGATTGTATAAACAATACCTCTTTTGTGACGGACCCATCTGAATCTCATTTCTACTTTTATAAAAAAGATACGTAAAATTGGTATGGGAAAATAATGGTTGTTTAACATGCTACAGTAATCTAAACCTGGAAATATTGCTTGATTTCTAACTTTTTTCTCGCATTCCTATTCTGAAACTCTTAAAAGACTTTAACAAAAGATCTTGAATTGATTTCCCCGTTATTTTCCATTTACTTAAATAAAAAGAGCACTATATATATAATCAAAAATCAGAGGGATCCAGATATTTTATCTCATATTGCGGTAATTTGATGTAAACCTTTTTGGTTAAAGCAGCGATTATGAAATTAAAATTTCCAAACTTCAATTTTCTTCTCAACGTATCTGGCTGTATTTGATGGCGGTGGCAGAGGATGAGGCCGTGGTGGGTGAGTTGGGCCTTCCATATATGGGGAAACAAGGTTAGGCCTGCAGGGATCCATTCTCCTCGTTTGGTACTAGATAATTTTTTATTTAGTAGTTAAAAAGAAGGAGATTATACACCCACGACCGACACAAACTATCATGGGCCTGAAATTTATTTCGATTAGTTTGGTAGGCCACTTATATTTATTTTAGCCATTTATTACAAAAATAACGGAACAAACGATAAAATAGTGCCAGTCATATATTTAAACTTGAGATCAACAAATAAAACAGAATTCGGCCTCAGAAAATTCTGTAGTGATTTTGAAAAAGCAAGAAGAAACGAGGCATTGTTTAAACGTCAAAAGGACATGCTGTACGTATATGATATATATTTTTTCAATCACTTTGTCCCCTGTTTCCTTTCGTCATCCTTTATTTATTTATTAAATACAACCATCATGTACTGATGACGATGATGATCAGGCTCTCGCGTATAGATAAAAATAATATATACAATAAGTAATAAAAATGCGTTATCATGTACCGTCAATCACGTGATATTGTAGCATGAATTTCTTCGCTCGCGTGGAATGTAAGCAATCAATTGCAGTTTGCAATGCGGATATTTGGTGCTCTGTGGACCAGACCCTATTCCAAAAACTATGCTCCATCCTGCCTTCTTTCCCTTGCTGTTTATTTTTTTTTCCATTTTTTATTTTTATTCTTTCATTTTTTGATGTTACGTTTCGATTTGGTTATCTACCTTCACCTAACGGATCCTATTTGTTCCATTTATTTTCCTCTTCTGGACCCAAGCCCAACTATTTCATAGGCTAGGTTGCAGTTTTTGTTATTTTTGTAAAGTAATAAAAAATAAATTTAAATTTAAATTCCACAAGCAAGCAATTGAAAGCAAAGCGGTAACTTCTCCGATAATTCCACAAGCAGAAATTGAAAAGTAGAAAGGAATTGTACAAAGTGCCAAAAGCATAAACGAGTATGCAGTCAACAACTAGGCTTTGAAAATTCCGAAACTTCCGAAAAATGGTGCCAAGAGGCAGCTCTTTGTTTGCAGATTTGGTTTATTCTAATGTTTAATTATCGGCCCGCAGTTATAATAACGAAGAAGGTTTCAATAATGTTAGTGATAATAATGTTATGTTTACCTGCCGGTTGCCTCATTCTATTTTATATGGACCAATGAGGAAGTGACATCTGTGGATTCTGACGTGGAAGACTAGCTGTGGTCCGCCCGCCAATTCCGAAAGCGATTTGGTGAGCCGGCGTACACGTTTTTGGACCTGTACTTGTTATTATCAAACACCAAATTAGCATATCCTTAGCATACTTAAAAAGCTGTAACTAATATTTTATCAACGAAATCAAGGTTGAAGATTTTAATTTCAATTCTTTGAATTGTACATATTAAATATTTAATTTTATATTTGAAAATTTGAATTTGATAATATACAGATTGAAAACTGAAATTTTGAATTTTAAAAGTTTGAAATTTGAAGAAAACTTTGTCTAAGTCTACGTGTCAACGTTAAAAAATGAGTTGTAGTATACCTTCTTTCATCGCATCTTGTTTATTCTCCTCTTTCTTTTCTCACTTTAACACTTTAATGATACAAATAAGTATTATGGAATACAAAACGGAAGTAATTTAAGAACATTTTTATTTATATTGATTTTATGCAAATATATGTTGAAAATATCTTTTGTGGCAAAAAAAAGTTACATGAGCATTGTCAAGGATGGCTCGACGAATTTGAATCAACAAATTTAACTTATGTTCAATCTTCCTTTAGGAAATGACTATGTTGCTGAATGATTACAAAGCCTTGTAACCGCACTCTAACTGTTTGTTAGAATGTCGAAATAGTTTTGCAAAGAAAACTCAATTTACAGTCTAATGGAATGCAAGTAAACAATAAATCATGAAAATTAAGGACACATAAATTTTTACATGGTTCAGATTATTGTTAATTCTACATCCACGGGATAATCCACTATACACTGTTTTTTGGTACAAATGATTACAATTTCTCAGAAGCATACAATATCACTCAATTTTTTATGATTATCTTTAGATTGGAAAAATCGTCCCTCTTCTGCGCCTTTCAGTGCCTTCTTTTATAGCATGGAAAAATGCACTATTGATTGCCGCAATTGCGCTTTATCCTTTGCTTCAATCTTTATCTTCGGATCTTGCCACTTGTCATTCATCTACGATGCCTATTTGTTGTGTCTGGATTGGTGATGCATCTTCGGCGAGAAGTCATGGCATTGGAAGGAGAATGCTGAGGGGGACCGTCCTGAGGCTTTGGGATGCTGTTGATGTATACGAAGATGTGCGGTGATGACTATTGCCTGGTGCTCAGGTCATATTGCCATGTTGACATTTCTACTGTCTTTGCTTAACTTTCTATCATATTTGACAGAAACGAAATTGTACTGCCCTGTTTCACTCTGAGAGTTAATTTGACATCTGCTTGAAATGTATTCGGGGCTAGCCATGATCTAAGCCAATTGCGATTTGAGTTACCCTCATTGCAAGTATGCTTGGGTTGCTCATGAGAGAAAGAAGGAGCTCCATATCTTTGTCGTCTACCTGTAAGTATGGTTCTGCGTTGAAGCATATCCTGAGTGGCCCTGTATGCAGCCCTTTGGAGTGCTTTTGACCCCTTACGATACTGTCTAAGTTGCCCCGGTATGTGCCGTACAGACTTGTTCTTGTAAGTGTTGGCAAAGTATGGGCTTTGGAGATGCGGTCAGCATAATTCAGCATGTATTGCCTCCTATACTTCAACGCAGTATTCTTGTTCTGCTTTGATCTTATGTATTCTCATTATAGCATACCCATGTTTCCTTATGAGTGCAATACCTGTCTTCGGCCGCGACTCCCTTGATTGTTGGGTTCGGGTCGAGTTAACTACTGTAGCTTCAAGATGGCTCCATGTGCAGTATGAGTTTGATCAATTCACTTCCTTTTTCTTTACATCTAATCTTCTTGACATAAGGGCAGCCTTCCTCGCCTCACGCCCTGCCTCATTTCCCTTCAATGCGGCTCGGTGTAAACACGAGTGTAACACTTGCCCCCTAAGTCTGTGACGACCGCAGGTCGTGGTAGACTTGTCATCTTAAGCACCCAGTCTGCATATCCTGTCAGCTCTGTCTAATCTTCCTTTCTTTTCGGTAGTGGCAAACGTCATTTCGACTATTCTTGCATTTAATGCTCTTGTACACGTGCCATTCCCTTATTGGTCTATTTTCAAACCACTGTTCAATCAGGCTTTTCGTTTTTCTAGGTAGATTGTCCTCAATCTTTGTACTCTTTATTTTGGCAATCGATCAGTGTCTCACCAAAAATTCTTTATTACTTTGATCATGCGACCATTATCCAAATTAAGGTACGTATATCTTTTCTTCATCTTTCCTTGATTTCATTTTATCCTTTTGCTGAAAAAGAATTTCTATTAGGTCAATTTCTAATTCCCAAATTTGGGGTTTTTTTTAGATTAAAAATAGGAGAACTCACCTCAATTCTTATTTGATCCTTCTTTGAAGCAATCTTAAAACTTTGAAATGGATTCCTCTTTATCTTCCTCTACAATCTTCCCTCTAGAATCACTGGGCTGAAAGATGCCACTTGCATTCTCAAATAATTTGGGTTTTCTGGTTATGAAACGAGGATTCCCGAACCTCATGAATGCATTAATATACCGCCGGTTGGGTTTATCTCCATTACTCCAGAACACATCCGATGTGGTCATTATCTTCCCATGCACCCGACTATTCGTCAACGGCATACTTTCCTTGATATTGCTTTTGTCCAACTTTCCCCTCTTTCATATACCCTTGCCCTGACCGCTTTCGTTCTTTATGCCGAAAATGACTTTGATCTCACTAGCAAGGAACTTCAATTTCTCTTTGAAATTATGAAAAGTCCCTCAAAGGGGGATGATGGCTTCTTTTACGTTCACGCCAAGGAATTGGTTTTTCCTGAAGTTCCACGGAAAATAGAAAAGTGGCCTATCTTTATTTCGAACTTAGACGATTTTCCTTTTTCCTTCCATCAATATTCTATCCATAACATCTCCTCCGAGGAAAATGAAAAATTATATGATTCTCATAGACGATATATTTCTAGATCGGAGGCAAAGGACAAGAAAATTAATAACCTTTTTAATGGACAGAAACTGAAGGATGGTAATCTATTGTGTCCTCAACACACATTTTCTCGTAGCATAATTAAGCCCTCTTCTTCCTCAACAGAATCTGGGGGTATAAGTTGCTCGTAGTAGATTTTTGGGAATTATCATCCTTATGATTCTAATCTTGTTACTCCTTTTTCTTTGTAGGTACAATGAATGTTGAAACTTATGCTAGGCTTCGCAAGGCTTTGAAGTGAAGCCAGGTCTCGAAAAGACCTCATGATGGATTTGGTGGTTCTTTCCTGCTTCCAAAAGATTAATTACTACTCTCCCTTCCCCGCTTCGGATGTTCCACCTTTTCCTGCTAAGGTCATTTCGTCCCTGCCTATTTCTATCTCAATTGAGTTAACCGCTTCTTCATCGCAAAATGATTCTACCCCCGATGCGGGTTGCTTGCGTATGCCAAAGGGGCTATATTTGCTTTCATAGAGAGAGTGAGGAGAACTGCAAAGCAAACTTTGCCACAAGTTGTCTCATCTTGCCCGCCTTCCTTCCTTCCCATCATGGCTCCTGAGATATCTCCATTTGAATTTCTGTCTGAACTGGAGAAACTTTGGTTTTATGTGAGTTATCTTCTTTCTCTCCTTCTCTTCTTTTAATTGCTTGTTTGCTGCTTATATCTTTTAAACTTTACTTTCTTATAGCTTGCGGCCTTGATGGTGAAGGAACACGAGAGGGAGAGTGCACAAGTGTAACACCCTATATTTTAGTAATATTATTTAGGATATTTAATTAGCTAAATAAAATAAAATAATGCAAGGTGATTAACGGATTGAGATTTGTGATTAATAGGGGTAGTCGTGTGATGCAGTGTTCAACTTAGGTCGCGTACGACCTAACTCCAAGGTCGTTGAAGAAGTGAATCGCGAGCAGAGCAACTCCTTAGGTCGCGCGCGAGAAGCTTCAGAAGGTCGCGAACGACCTATGCCCTCCTCCTCATTAGGTCGCGAACGACCTATACCAATTCCAGTAACTCGCGAATGACCTACCGTAAGTCGCGAATTTCCCTAGGTCGCTGATCGCGATGTCGTGAGCTTCGTTAGGTCGCGAGATGCCTTAAGTCGTTGATGGTTTCCAGCCTAGGTCGCGAGCACTTCGTTAAGTCACTAAGTCGTTCTGAAGCTTAAGCCGAAGACTGATGTCGCTACCAAAGATTGTTGAGTCGTTGTTGGTTTGTTATTTGTCGTTTCTTTTAAGTAGCGTTGGTTTATGTCGTTGTTATTAAGTCGTGTGATGTTGTAACTTTCTTATGTCGCATTGCTGTTGTGTTGTAAGCTTCTTATGTCGTATGATGTAAGTCACATAATGTTGTAAGTCGTAGGTCATATGTCGTTAGGTCACCAATGTTAAGTCGTGTCGGGTTAAGTCGTGAGTTGAGTTATATGTGTTATAAGCCTATAAATAAGCGGGTTTGTGTCATTTGTAAAGTAGTTGATTTTGAATAAAATTTTGGTTTGTGCTTTGTGCCTCCATTAAAATTGGTAGTTGAGTGTAATCTCCTATCTCCACCTTCGGCATTCGAGTGCGCTCGAATCAACGATTGTTGAAGCCAATTCATGGAATCAAGTGCGCTTGATCAACGTTCGAAGAATTGTAGATATTCTCTCACGGCATCGTGCGCGATCAACGTGTCGAAGATTTCTAGAATCCGGTATCTTCGTGATCAATGGATTTGGGCCTTTATCTTGGGTATCATCAATCCATCAATTCATCCTTTTATCGATTCACCGATTATTTCCGCTAATCGTGTGAGATCCTGGATGGATTCGATTTACAACATCGAATTCGCTTCCTTGGCTGCATCAGTTTGGTATCGGAGCTAGATCGCAAGAAGTTTGCATCATTTGGAGAATTGGGTTTCGAGAATTTGAAGTTTGGAGATCAGATTTGCATTGTAGAGAAGTTTGGTGTTCATCGTGTTCATCGTGAGTTGCAAACAAATTGGGAGTTTCGATCCATATCATTTTGGATCAAAGTTCGGAAAGTGTTGGGATTTTTGAAGATTTGTTTGAAGTTCAATCATGCCACCGAGACGAGCTCAACGTCATCGCAATGTTGATGCTTTGTATGGAAGAGAAGATGCTGAACAAATGGAGCAACGAATTAGTGATAAATTCAATGAGAAGTTTGATGAGGGAATTGGTCGATTAGAGAGAATGATGCTTGAAATGAATCAAAGTAGAAGAAGGGTTTCACCTGAATCAAGCCATGGGGGAAATAGAGTTTCACCACATTCAGATCGGGAGAGAAGAGAAGATCATGATCGTAGAAATGTTGACGATCGTGATAGGAATGTAGATCGAAGGGATGTTGGTGGTAGAAATGGTGGTGGTAGAGATGTTGGTGGTCATGATCGACATCGATATGCATCAGATTTTGATGAGGAGTTTGATGGTGGTAGTGTTCATGGTCTAAATCGAAACCAAGGAAGAAATCATTCAGAGTATGATCACAAATGGGAGTCTGGAATGAAAATTGAAATTCCAGAGTTTAAGGGTGGTATGCAGGCTGAAGAATTTCTAGATTGGTTATCTAATGTTGAAGAGATCTTTGATTTCAAGGAGGTTCCGGAAGATCGTCGAGTGAAATTGATTGCTACTAGGTTGAGAGGGAGAGCTATGGCGTGGTGGTAGAAAACCAAACTTACACGAGAATGGATGGGGAAGTCGAAGATTGTTGCTTGGGAGAAAATGAAGAAGATGATGAAGGCTACATTCTTGCCTTACAATTATCAATCACTCATGTATCAGAGGTTGCAGAATCTGAGGCAAGGGACGAAGACTGTTACTGATTATGCTGATGAGTTTTATCAACTGATTGCTCAAAATGACATTATGGAGATGGAGGAACAATTGACTGCTAGGTTTGTTGGGGGGTTGAGGATCCAGATCCAAGATATGGTAAATATGTTTGACCCTAGATCTATGGCTGAAGCGCACCAGAAGGCGTTGGCTTGGGAGAAGCAGGGAAGACGAGGAGGTGGTGTGTTTCCAAGTTCCAATACTCAGAGCAAGGGTGCTAGTGGGAGTTCCAATATTTCTAAAGCTGTCAGTAAACCAGTTGTGAATGAAGTTGCGAAGGCGAAGGTCAACAACAGTTTCAAGTGTTATAATTTCCAGGAAGTGGGTCACAAGAGTAATGAATGCCCGAAACCGAAGAGGCGAGCTATGATTGCTGAAGTGGAAGGTGAGGATGTTGATGAAGGTTATTCTAGTCCAGTTGAGGAGGATGAACAGGATATCGCGTCGGGAGATGAAGGATGTAATCTAATGTTGAGGAGATCATGTTTGACACCGAAGCAGGAAGAGGAGGCTAGTTGGTTGAGGAGTAATATCTTTCAGTCGACATGCACTATACTGGGGAAGGTGTGTAAATTTGTGATTGACGCGGGAAGTTGTGACAATATCATTTCTACCGAAGCTGTGAGAAAGTTGAAGTTGAAGACAGAGAAACATCCAAATCCTTACAAGTTAGCGTGGTTAAAGAAAGGAGGAGAGGTGAAGGTGGACAGGCGAGTTCATGTTCCATTTTCTATTGGGAAGAAGTATAAAGATGAGATCTGGTGTGATGTGGTGGAGATGGATGTTTGTCACTTGCTTTTGGGAAGACCATGGCAGTATGACCGAGCAGTGCAGCATGATGGTCGAACCAATAGCTACAGCTTTATGTTTGAGGGTACTAAAATCATTTTAGTTCCGAAGAAGAGGCAGCAAGGAGAGAGCAAGTCAGAAGAGATTGAGGAGCTGAAGACTTTGTTGACTTTGAAGGAGTTTGTTGAAGAAGTAGAGGAGAGTCCAGAGGTGTTCTTGTTGATTGGACAAGAAGCTACTGAATCTGTTGAAGTTCCAGAGGAAGTAAAGCCAGTGTTGGAAGAATTCAGAGACGTGTTTCCTGAAGAGTTGCCAAAGGAGTTACCACCGTTGAGAGATATTCAGCATCAGATTGATCTTGTGCCAGGGGCGGCATTACCTCACAGGCCACATTACAGGATGAGTCCTAAGGAGCATAAGGAACTAAGAAGGCAGGTGGAGGAGTTGTTAGAACAAGGGCGTGTTCAGGAGAGCTTGAGTCCTTGTGCAGTGCCAGCCTTATTGGTACCAAAGAAGGATGGGACTTGGCGGATGTGTACGGACAGTCGGGCTCTAAACAAGATCACTGTGAGATACAGGTTTCCTATGCCGAGATTCGATGATTTGGTTGATCAGTTGAGTGGGGCTGTTGTGTTCTCAAAGATTGACTTGAAGAGTGGATACCATCAGATTCATATTAGACCGGGTGATGAGTGGAAGACCGCGTTTAAAACTAGGGAAGGCCTATACGAATGGCTGGTTATGTTGTTTGGCTTGTCTAATGCTCCTAGTACTTTTATGAGAGTGATGAACCAGATTTTCAGACCATTTATTGGGAAGTTCATAGTAGTTTACTTTGACGATATTTTGATCTATAGTGGGAGTATGGGAGAGCATATCCAGCATTTGCGAGAGGTGCTGTTGATTCTACGACGGGAGCAATTCTATGCAGCAACGAAGAAGTGCGTGTTCATGACGCACAGCGTTTTGTTTCTGGGATATGTTCTATCGAAGGAGGGTATTCAAGTGGATGAAAGCAAAGTGGAAGCTGTTAGGAGTTGGCCACAACCCAAGACAATTACTGAAGTGAGGAGTTTTCATGGGTTGGTATCTTTTTATCGAAGATTCATTCCACATTTTAGCAGTGTGATGGCACCTGTAACCGATTGCATGAAAGGAAAGAAGTTCGTGTGGACAGAGGAAGCAGAGTTAGCTTTTGAGAAGATCAAGACACTTTTGACGACAACACCCATTATGGTACTGCCGGATTTTCAGATATTGTTCGAGTTACATTCTGATGCTTCAAAGGTTGGGATTGGTGGAGTATTGAGTCAGAATGGAAGACCAGTTGCTTATTTCAGTGAGAAGTTGTCTGGAGCCAAGTTGAGATATAGCACTTATGACGTGGAGTTTTACGCAATTGTTCAAGCTGTGAAGCACTGGAGACATTATCTGTTTCAGAAGGAGTTTGTTCTTTATACGGATCATGAAGCTTTGAAACATTTGCAAGGGCAAGACAAAATTTCAGCTAGACACGCTTCATGGATCGCGTATCTGCAGCAGTTTACTTTTGTTGTAAAGCACAAATCAGGGGTGACGAATCGTGAAGCCGATGCCTTGAGCAGGAGGAATCATTTGTTGACAACGATGAAGGTTGAAGTGAAAGGATTTGAACTATTGCCAGAGTTGTTTGAGGAAGATCCTTACTTTGCGAAAATTGTTGAGAAAGTCAAGGATGGGAGTACTGATGAGTTTGTGTTGGTAGATGGATTCTTATTCAGGGAATCGATTGTGCATACCAGATTGCAGCTTGAGAATGAAAATTGTAAAAGAGTTACATGAAGAAGGACATGTTGGTCGGGATCGCACATTGCAGTTGATTTCTCAGTCTTATTATTGGCCCTCGATGAAGCGGGAAGTTGAAAAGTTTGTTCGAAGATGTCATGTTTGTCAAGTTTCGAAAGGGACAGCTACAAATGCGGGTTTGTATATGCCTTTACCTGTTCCTACAAAACCGTGGGTTGATGTAAGCATGGATTTTGTGTTGGGCTTGCCAAGGACTCAACGGGGAAATGACTCTATATATGTTGTGGTGGACCATTTCTCGAAGATGGTACATTTTGTTGCTTGTAAGAAGACGGCAGATGCAGTCCATGTGGCACAGTTGTTCTTTAGAGAGATCTATCGCTTGCATGGTTTACCAGAATCTATAGTTTCGGACAGAGATACCAGATTTCTGAGTCATTTTTGGCTGAGTTTGTGGAAGATGGTAGGAACAAAGCTGAATTTCAGTAGTGCTTATCATCCGCAGTCGGATGGACAAACCGAGATTGTGAACAGATCGCTGGGAAATTTGTTGCGGTGTCTTGTGAAGGATAATCTGAAGAGCTGGGATGTGAAGTTATGTCAAGTGGAGTTTGCTCATAATCATGTTATCAACCGTAGTACAGGTTTCAGTCCATTTCAGATTGTATATTCAAGCTTGCCAAAGGGGCCGTTGGATTTAACGATAGTGCCACAACCAAAGGGGACAGTTAAGCGGGTTGCTGATTTTGTTGATGGGTTGACAGAATGCCATAGAATCGTTCAGGAACGATTGGAGAAGACGAATGAGAAATATAAGCAATCCGCAGATGCTAAACGACGACATGTTGACTTCAAAGAAGGAGATTTTGTATATGCAGTATTGACCAAGGATCGATTCCCTGTTGGTACTTACAACAAACTAGCTGCTAGAAAGATTGGTCCTTTGGAAATCGTAAAGAAGATTAATGAGAATGCTTATCAATTGAGATTGCCGGATCATATACATACTGCTGATGTTTTCAACGTCAAACATTTGATTCTGTATCATGAGCATGAGCTTGTCGAAGAAGAGGAGAGCGTGAATTCGAGGTCGAATTCTCTTCAACCAGGGGAGGATGATGCAGTACTCACCTGAGGTCGCGTACGACCTAACTCCAAGGTCGCTGAAGAAGTGAATCGCGAGCAGAGCAACTCCTTAGGTCGCGCGCGAGAAGCTCCAGAAGGTCGCGAACGACCTATGCCCTCCTCCTCATTAGGTCGCGAACGACCTATACCAATTCCAGTAACTCGCGAACGACCTACCGTAAGTCGCGAATTTCCCTAGGTCGCTGATCGCGATGTCGCGAGCTTCGTTAGGTCGCGAGATGCCTTAAGTCGTTGATGGTTTCCAGCCTAGGTCGCGAGCACTTCGTTAAGTCGCTAAGTCGTCCTGTAGCTTAAGCCAAAGATTGTTGTCGCTACCAAAGATTGTTGAGTCGCTGTTGGTTTGTTATTTGTCGTTTCTTTTAAGTAGCGTTGGTTTATGTCGTTGTTATTAAGTCGTGTGATGTTGTAACTTTCTTATGTCGCATTGCTGTTGTGTTGTAAGCTTCTTATGTCGTATGATTTAAGTCGCATAATGTTGTAAGTCGTAGGCCGTATGTCGTTAGGTCGCCAATGTTAAGTCGTGTCGGGTTAAGTCGTGAGTCGAGTTATATGTGTTGTAAGCCTATAAATAGGCGGGTTTGTGTCATTTGTAAAGTAGTTGATTTTGAATAAAATTTTGGTTTGTGCTTTGTGCCTCCATTAAAATTGGTAGTTGAGTGTAATCTCCTATCTCCACCTTCGACATTCGAGTGCACTCGAATCAACGATTATTGAAGCCAATTCATGGAATCAAGTGTGCTTGATCAACGTTCGAAGAATTGTAGATCTTCTCTCACGGCATCGTGCGCGATCAACGTGTCGAAGATTGCTAAAATCCGGTATCTTCGTGATCAATGGATTTGGGCCTTTATCTTGGGTATCATCAATCCATCAATTCATCATTGTATCGATTCACCGATTATTTCCGCTAATCGTGTGAGATCCTAGACGGATTCGATTTACAGCATCGAATTCGCTTCCTTGGCTGCATCATCGTGCCATGTTAATGAGTTAATCAAAATAAGATAACACGAAATAAAATAGATAAAGGGTTAGGAAGTAGGCATGGGAAAAATGGGAACAAGGAAAATCCTTATACCCTAAACCTTAAACCCCTTAGCCGTGTATTCTCTTATTCATTCTCATTTGCAAATTTAAAAAAAAAACATAGAGGCCGACCACCATTTTAGAGAACTAGAGGAAGAAAAAGCTAAGGAAGAAGATTAATCAAATCAAAAGCTATTCAAATCTCAAATCTTTAATCTCAAGCTAAGATGAATAATTACTACATCTCACTTTTTTAATTGTTTTCGGTTTTAAGGATAATCTAGATTTGTTTTGCAATGTTATGCCATGATTTTGAAGGATAAAATGTTTATATATGCTTGTTGATGATTTGTGCTTATTCATATAGATTTTATGATATGTTTTAATGTGAAAACCCTATTTATTGACATCCAAATGCCTTGCGATTTTAGATATAGATCAGAAATGATATTTTAGAGATGGGTTTCAATTTTCATAATTTCTGAATTAATGTGGATTTTATATTAATTTTCTAGTGAAGAAAATGATTTATTGGGTTTAGAATAATTTACGGTTAAATTATATATAATTTGGGTCTGAAATTTATATATGTTAGAAAACATAATTAAAAGGATTTGTTGGAATTTTTTAGAATTTTCCTAAGTGTTTTGATGAATATATAAAATTATTTAAGGTATGAGACTTAAATGTTTTATATATTTATAAATGGGAGAAGGGGTATTTTGTAAATAAATTAAAGTATTATTTCTGAAATTTTGGCAGTACTTTTAGAAAAGAAAATATGCAACCAATAAGATTTAGACAAACAAGATAGGTTAGTTAAAAAGGTTACTTAAAAAGGTTAAAAATCAGTTTTACATGTAAATAGCATGTTTCGCCACTTTCGACACCCTACTTCGATTGGGTAGCTTGCAATTTAGTGGTTCTGCCTTCGTCACCATCGAAACTAATGCGCCTGGTATCAATTTATTGGTACGTAGCCAATTGGATAAGAGGCGGAAGGTACAAGATCGAAACCAAAGGTTCCGAAGGAGTCGAAGCGCTGCTTTGTTTTAACTTGAAAATGCGCCTGCTTTGCTTTCGACTATATTGCTTTCGACTTGGTTGGCTTCCAACCGGGTCAAATGGTTTTAAGGAGGTTGTGCCTTTGTTTTTAAATATATGCTTTCGACTAGGTCAAAGCCCTTTAGCTGCCGCTTTTGCTACCTTTCGAAGTCAATGGTTTTGGAAGGTATACTTTGTTTTAAAACTTGGCCACTTCTCCAATGCTTTCGGAAGGGTGGTTTTGACACCATCACTTCTTTGCTAGGAATGCTTTCGAAAGATAGGTTTTCGACTTAAATGGTTTTAATGACCCTTTTGCTCTATTGAAGTATAACCCAAATGGTTTCGAAGGAGATGGTTTTAATTGGTTTCAAAAGGTGTTTTCCACATGTTTTAAATTGAACCCAAATGCTTTCGAAAGGTTTGTTGCTTACAGAGGTTTGATGCTTTCGAAAAGTTTTAAATGGTGGTTTCGAAGGGGCGTTTCCCTAATGCTTTTGAAGGGTTTAAAGAAAGGTTTCAAAGGGGTGGTTCCCCAATAGTTTCGAAAGGTTGAAAGGAAAGGTTTTCCAAAGGTTTCGAAAGGCAATGTTTAAAGGTTTTAAAAGAAAGATGTCTAAGGTTTTAAAGCTTTCAAAAGGAAGGTTTTTCAATGGTTTCAAAAGGTTTCTTAGAATGGTTTCGAAAGGAAGGTTTTGGCTTTTCGACCGAGGTTAGAAGAAGGGTTTTACTTGCTTTCGAAAGAGGTGCTTTCAATGGTTTTGAAAGGGGTACTTTCAATGGGTTCAAAAGGGGTACTTTCAAAAGTTAAATGTTTTTCATCAACAAAGGGTTGAGTAAAGTATATATATAACATGGTAAGGTGATTTTGAGTGAAGCGTAGATATTATGTATTTTCCTTGTATGAGTTAGATTTAAAGGTTTTAAATCAGTTTGAAAAGGTTTTCAAGGAAAATTCATTGGAAGGTTTCCCTAAGTAAAAATGACTCAGATATTAGAATACCAGATGGGACTGGTATACAGTCATGCCCTATACATTAGCTATTAGCCCTAGCTAATTAGGTCCAAAATTCCAGTGTGTGAGGCTTTGTCACAGGTAAGACTAAAATTATGATTACACACAGAAGGGATTATATGTTTGTATACAGATAGGTCATTGGTGAGCTCGCAAAACCATTAGGATCAGGTGACCCTGGGAGATGTTAAGTTGGGGCAGACCGTCCATAAGAGAAGTATTTAACAGATAGTTAAGGATAGACCGTCCAAAAGAGGTGTGTCTAACAAATGTTAGATTATTTTGTTATATTGTCTGGTAGGCCCGAGTTAGCCAAAGGTTAGTAGTTAGCCAAACAAAACTATATTGTTCGGACAAATAGTCCATTTGTTACCTGATATGTAAGTTTACATAAAATGCTTTATAGTTTTAACCAGTTTTGGTTGCAGGAAATGGATTTGCAAAAGATATGTTTTAGAAGGATATTAGTGAGGGGAAAACCGTTCCGCTAAGCGGCATGGTCTCACTTAATATCAAATACCGAGATGTATAGTATTATTTACACTAGACTTTATGTTTGACTCGAAGTTTATGTTTTCCCCCTTAAACTCTCGGGTCCTCAAAATTGATTTGAGTAGGCCGAGGGTTGAGGTTTTACAGGTTTTAGTAGGTTGACGAATAAATCTTCTAGAGACGAGCGGGTGGCTGATGGATGGCTATTTAGGAGTTGCTGTTTTGTTTTGTTTTATTCCCTTGTGTTGTATTTAAGACAGTTATGTCTATATAGTACTCTGGTCAACCAAGGGGGCATCATCATATGTCGTTCTTGGCGTATATATGTAATTATTATATTTTACCTGAACCTGGGAAACGATTATGGGATTATGTAATTTGAATGTGGAACATGAGTTCTGAAAATGCAATGTGAAAAGATGTTTTTTGATAGCGCTTAGCTTTGGGCCTCTAGATAGGGAATGTTACAACAGGCCTCGCTCCTTGGTTGGCTAAACTTGAGGTTGACCTTTCCTAATCTAATACTGAGAGGGCTGCACTAGTGTAACACCCACGTTTTTACGGTAATTAATCCAAATGAAATTTAATTAATAAATAGTAATCAGTGGAAAATTGAAATTTTGCAAACGTCAAAGTTTGGCTACGAAACTTATACCATTGTGCTCGCGATCATTTTCTGATCAATTTTCATACATAAACTTTTCCGATCGGAGTTCAAACGAGAAAGTTATTAGCATTGAAATTTTAGCATCGGAAATAATTATATATGTAAATGTGATAATAAAATCATTTAAGACCAATTAGATGTTAATAATTGTTAAAATTCAAAGTAAGATTCCAGAGGATTAATGAAATGAGTAAGAATTGATAAGAGTCAATTAACAAAGGAAATTAATCAACACAATCAACTAATGATTGAAACAAACAAACTAAATCAAGAAACAAAACAAATTGTCATTTGAAAACATACACAGGTCGACCCTGAATGTGCCCAGATCGACCATGAGTGGTCAACCATAGGGTAGGCGGTCGACGCGTATGTATAAGGGCGACGGTGGATTGTTTTTGTAAATGTTTCGGATTTAATTAGTTTAAACTGACGGTTACCGCTGATTTGAACCTCTATAAATTAGGACCTACGGCTTCACTTTCAACTAATTATTTTTCTAATGAGCGCGGATGCTCTATCACTTTCTCTTCTCCTCCAAAAATTCTAAATACACAAAAATAGAATAGATTGCACGTATACGCTTTAGAGAAGAAATAGAAAAGGAAAGAGGATAGGAAATAGGTTCAAATCAAATTGCTAAGTCGAAGGCCGATCATAATTAGCAAATCTAAATTTAATCTATTTTCTCTAATCCAATTTTTAATAGATCCGTATAAATGTTATTTATGAATCCGAATAGGAAGACAAAAATGGAGAATACATATAACATGATTTAGATCTGGATTAGATCTAGAGATTTGAGAATGCTAAAGCAAGGTGAGTGGTAATATTATATGTTTTTATATAATATTAGATTATATCATTGCAGATCCATTCCTATATGCCTAAGAATTAAATTATAATTACAAGTGCGTAATGATTAGATTTAATTGGTATTTTGACAACAATTGAAATGAATAAAATCATAATGAACGCGTAATGATTAGGAACTTGTTTTTATTTGACGGACGTAAATTAAGTTGAAGTAAACTACATTTTGTTATTTGGGGTTTTTATGATATTTTAATGTATTGGAACTTGAATGTTGCAAGTAGATTTTCGCATACTATCAAGTTTAAAATGAAGAAAAGTGTGATGTTTGGAATCATAAGGAATGCACATATGAAATAAAAAGGAAGAGATATACAAAACAAGTAAAATTTCCGTGTTTTGTACTGTCTATTTCAAGAGAAATTAAAAAGGCAAATATCTCCTCTATTGATAAGATATGAAAATTTAGTTCCAATATATTAAAATGTAGTAAATTCCAAAAGTTAAACATTAAGTCAAGAATAAAGTACGAATACCAACTAAAATGAAAGAAAGAGGCTATGAGGAGTAGGCAAGAAAAAGAATAGAAAATAAATGGGAATAGAAATGTTAGTTGGAACCAATAAGCAAAAAGGCAACGATATTAAGAAATTGAAAAAGAAGTGGTAAATGAATTTGAAGAAGGAAAAGATAAACGCATAATTAAATGAAGACCTAAGGTCAAACATAAAAGATGTTGGGGAACTAAAGAAAGTGTAAGAAGAATAAATATACATGAATATTAAATATGTATATATGTTGCCTTAGATATGCTTTATCATGGATGTGGATAGTTATAATTTAATAGAGATAAATTATAAAAATTAAATGACTTAAGGTCATTAGAGGTGATTGGAATATAAAAACATATCCAACCAAAGGACCCATGGAGAGTATACGCTTGCGTATAGTATAGGGATGCCCTAAGGTTAGGACTGTGCTTAAAACAGAAGCTCCGTAAATGTAGGAAATTGGACAGATGTCGAGACTGGACTCACACAATCAAAGTAGGTCTGCTTCAAATTTGTTAGAGGGGGGTATTGCCTTGATTCTTTAGGCAATCTAAACTGATAGTGGTGAGGATCATACACCATGAAACATCATGTGGTATCGGTTTAAAAAGCAAGGGGCAGGGGTAACATAGGTCCCGTGTCCGCCGTCAGTTCCTTGCGGTCAACGGGAAGGACATGGTTATACCTAATTAATCATCGCTGCCTACCAAGGTTGATTCAATTAGGTAATGCAACACCACAATTATTTGTTAGTTTGGTTGATAGAGCAGGGCTAGTTAACCCATAACCAGATTCCTTCAAAACATGGATGGGGTGGTTTATGAAGCCGAGTCCACGCAATAGGAAGCAGACAAAGTAGAAAATCCCCAAAGAGAACACGACTTAATGGAGGAAATGTCGTTGGATTGCACTATAGGATTTCCTCGAGTATATGTTGGAGAGATTGTGAAATAGTGAGGCGACAGATCCTAATGAGGTGCTGAACGAGAGATACTAGTGAGGATAGGATCTAGGTCCATTAGTGGACCATGGGATACTATAACATCCCCTATTTTGAAGCCCGAAGCTAAGCGCTACAGATGCTGCAGTTATCTATAGTATTAACTTCCGGTGATAAAATACGGTAACGTTAATGGTATCCATAATATCAGAAGCACATGAATATGAAATAAAATCAGCACAGATTTAACAAAATAGCTTTTCTGATTACATTTCAAATCAATATTTCATATTCAGTTACATAATCCCAAAACGGTTCCCAGGTTTTGATCAAATGTAATTATTACAGATTACGCTAAGAGTGACATGTGAAGATGTCCCTTTGGATGATCAAAGTACTAGATAGATAGACAAATCAGTCATAAATACATCACAGTGGAAATAATACTTGTTAGCGCCAGAATTGGTCACTAACACCTAAATCCAAGCGAAAGCACCAAATACCAGTTACAGCTCACAGATAGAATATATGTGGTGAATATTAATATGGAGGACGACAAGAATTAAAATGAAAGCAGTAAAGAACAACAGATTTTATAGTGGTTCGGCTAAATCCGGCCTACATCCACTCCAGAAGTTTCCTTTTTATTGACGTTAGAATCGATTATAGTTACAAAATGGTAGAGTTGCCTTAGCTTTAGAAAAGAGAAAGTAAGAGAGTCGAAAGGAAGATCCCTTTTCTGAAGTCCCACATGCTGTATTTATAGGCAAATCCCGGTAGTTGGGCTTCTCAAGTGATACGGGCCCATTAAGACCTCGGCCGAGTTCACACCCTTCACCTCAACTAACCCCAAGTCCTCCATAGGTCGACCCAAAGTAACCATGGTACCAACCCGAAGTGAAATGCTCAACGACTCGAAGTAACATGACCTATAGCCTAGGCCGAACCTAAGTTGAAGTAACCTTCACGCAAATGCCGAACCAAAGCACTCCCTGATGCCGATCAACGCCATTCCGACCGACCTAACCTCCCAGACCGAACCTTACCATTCTGACCGAACGACCCATGTTATCACATAGCCGACCCGAAGTCACGAGCCGAATGACTCGAAGTGACCAAACTATAATGTAGCCGATCTAGCTACATTTCCTACCGACCCACATCCTAGGAGCCGAACCACAAAACTCGAAGCAGGGAGCTAGAGGACACCGAGTGACACCCCAAGCAACCACAACGCCGAGCCACCTTGCCGATCGACCCTGACCGAACCACAACGCCGAGCCACCCTAACCGAACCACAATGCCGAGCCACAACGCCAGCCACCCTGACCGAACCACAACGCCGAGCGACCCTGACCGAACCACAATGCCGAGCGACCCTGACCGAACCACAACGCCAGCCACCCTGACCAAACTACAATGCCGAGCCACAACGCCGAGCGGCCTTGACCGAACCACAATGCCGAGCGACCCTGACCGAACCACAACGCCGAGCAACCTTGACCGAACCACCAAAAATGACTCGAAGAAACCATCTGCCAAACTCGAAGCTCAACCAACCACGACTCGAAGAAAACCTAGGATGACTCGAGACATGTCGAAACCTGAGCTTCAAGTATCCAATAACCTCCATCCATCGACCATGCCGAATCCCGGCTATTTAACCGTGTTTGTTATTCATGATTGATCATCCATCGATCCAGTTGATTAAATTTGTCATAAACCAGCTTCGACAAACGAGAAGTCGATTTAGTTAAATCCGCTTGTCAACGGCCTTGCCAAAAGGCGGGTTAACATTTGCCCCCCAAAACATGTCTTGCTATTGGAAGGTGTGTTTTGAATAGCCTCAAATCCAATATCCGAAGTCGATATGTCATCCACAGCCATACCATCCGATCCATAATCCAATCCATTTTTTCCAAGTGCCGTTACCATATTCCTATCCAAATCTACGATTGCTCCGAGTCGATATCTGATTCCTGTCCGGTAACTAAATCCTTATCCAATTCCACATCCATCCGAACCTGACAACCGAGTTCTAATCCATCCATATCCAATAACCAATAACCACGTCCATGACCTCTCCGGGTGGATTTCCAAATCCGGGACCGCTACGGGTCCATGCCCAAATCCTTAGCTGTTCATAGCCAATATCCGACTCCATAACCTCTCTGGGTTCTTACCAAGCGCAACCTGTACCTGACGACCTATGTCAATTAATGCCATGGTGTTCCTGGTTCAGTGTCCCTGAACGTCGGGTAATGTCGTGGCTTAAGTCCTAAGCCAAATCCTGGTCGCTCCGGACCCTTGCCGAATATAGTGCATACTCGACGACCCATGATAGTAACCGATAGGTGACATGGGGCCTAAGTCCTAGGTCGAATCCTGGTCTCTCCGGACCCTTGCCGAGCACAGTCCATACTCGACGACCTTTCAGCCAAAAACCAGATAAAAGTCAATCAAAATTGAATCTAAGACCCAGATTCAAACCAGAAAACCATAAATCCATATCAAAAGTCCAAATCAAAATCCAAATCAAAAATCAAGCATCCAGACCAAAATCCAAACCAAGAAACCAACAAAACTGGGAGTTCAAACCGAACTCCAAAACCAAAGCAGAAAAAAGCAAATGTCCAAGCCAAAAGGAAAAAACAGATTTCACAAACCGGAGCGTCTCGGTAAACCATCATCTCAGAGCATGCCTAAGGGTTATCTCTGACCTCGTACATGAGTAAGTGGTTTAGCCGTTCGCCCGGAGTTTGTTACTTATTCCAAACTATCATGATTAGTTGATGACCAACCGACCACCATTCCTGAGCCTTGTGCCATCGTCATTCAGGATAGGTAGTGGCTGCTCCTGTTCCACCACCGCATTCCGAGTTTCGACATATTATCGCAACTGACCATTCCTTACATGCTCCTCGATTATATCCTTTAGATGTCGGCAGCTGTTAGTATCATGCCCGTCCAGGTCATGAAAGAGACAGTGCCTTCCTGATGCCCTTTTGCGTTCTGAGGGTTCTCTCCTTTCCGGCCTTCGATATGGAAGGTGATCCCGAGTGTCCAAGTATATCCGCTCCAATGTTGCATTCAATCCTGTGTAAGTGGAGAATTTTGGTTCTCCCCAGCGCTTCCTCTTCCCTTTATCCTTGTCTTTACCCGAGCTCTCACCGGGCGGTCCTCCATCCTTAACCATGTTTAATTCCTTTGATTTCATATCCAAACACGCATCCTCTTGTTGAAGAAATCTCTCAGCTTCGTGAAAGAATTCCCCGAGATTCATTGGTGGGTCCCGTATCAATGATACTTTGAAATCTGAATTATCCCTGACTCCTGACACCGCAGCCATCAGAACCATTGATGGATCCGGCCGATCCACCAAAGCAACTACTGCATTAAACCGAGTTAAGAATGTCCTAAGCGATTTATCTGCCCTCTGTTTAACCGACGTCAGTGTCATCACGTTCTTCGGTCTTTTTATGTGAACTCGAAACTGTCTCAAGAACCTATCCACCAGTTATGTCCATGTTCCAATAGATCCATCCTCTAGCTATCTGAACCACATAGTAGCTATATCGATCAAGTACAGGGGGAAACACCAAGCCATAACCTCCTCTGATGCCCCAGCACTTCCATATGCCTTATGTACCTCATCAAGTGGTCGGTGGGATCCGTCTTACCGTTGTATACTTCCAGAGTGGGTAGCTTGAAATCGGGTGGATTTCTAGCCATCCTAATGTTACGGGTAAATGGACTTCTGTTTACTCCCTCCAAATCCCTGTTTTTCAGACCTCTGCGAATAGTTCGCCTGATGATGTCAGCCAATCCAGTGTTACCTGCCAAGGGTTGCCCTCCAACTACATTTCCTAAGCGCCCTCCAAGTCCTTGAGGGAATTCCGGTACATACTCCTCGTCACGCACTCTTGAATTCCTATTGGCGCAGGGCTGTGCAAAGTCATCTGGTATCCCTTCATGGGTTGGTCCGGCATTACTTGGCGGCATGCCCCCGAGTCTAGATCCACTTGGATTGATAGTTGTTTGCTGATTGGGGGTTGCCCCCTGCTGAACCACTCCATCTACTTGCCGGTTGAGTCCTTTTGATCCAGCCCCATGGATCTGAGCTCCTACAGTTCCTGCTTGTCCAAATTGTCTGAAAAGTGCCTGCATCATTTCCTTTTTCCTTTTCAACTGTTCCTACATGGAGTTCATCATGACCTGCATCTCATCTCTAGTGATGTAGATGGAGGCTTGATTAGCTCCAGAGGAAGCCTCCTGGCTTCCCTCCTGCTGACTTCTTTCCGTCCTCTATCTCCTGGTTGATTGCTTTGCCATAGTCTCCAGATCCAAGTTCCTAAGCCTTTAAATCCAAAATCCAAGCTTCTAAATCCCTGAGTGCTAGCTTTCTCAGTGAAAACACCAAAATGTTAGCGCCAAAATTGGTCACTAACACCCAAATCCAAGCGAAAGCACCAAATACCAGTCACAGCTCATAGATAGAATATATGTGGTGAATATTAATATAGAGAACGACAAGAATTAAAATGAAAGCAGCAAAGAACAATAGATTTTATAGTGGTTCGGCTAACTCCGGCCTACATCCACTCCAGAAGTTTCCTTTTTATTGATGTTAGAATCGATTACAGTTACAAAATGGCATAGTTGCCTTAGCCTTAGAAAAGAGAAAGTAAGAGAGTCGAAAGGAAGATCCCTTTTCTGAAGTCCTGCATGCTGTATTTATAGGCAAATCCCGGTAGTTGGGCTTCTCAAGTGATACGGGCCTATTAAGACCTCGGCCGAGTTCACACCCTTCACCTCAACCAACCCCAAGTCCTCCATAGGCCGACCCGAAGCAACCATGGTACCGACACGAAGTGAAATGCTCAGCGACTCGAAGTAACATGACCTATAGCCTAGGCCGAACCTAAGTTGAAGTAACCTTCACCCAAATGCCGAACCAAAGCACTCCCTGATGCCGATCAACGCCATTCCGACCGACCTACACCTCCCGGACCGAACCATACCATTATGACCGAACGACCCATGTTATCATGTAGCCGACCCGAAGTCACGAGCCGAACGACTCAAAGTGACCAAACTATAATGTAGCTGATCCAGCTACATTTCCTATCGACCCACATCCTAGGAGCCGAACCACAAAACTCGAAGCAGGGAGCTAGAGGACACCGAGTGACACCCAAGCAACCACAACGCCGAGTCACCTTGCCGAGCGACCCTGACCGAACCACAACGCCAAGCCACCTTAACCGAACCACAATGCCGAGCCACAATGCCAGCCACCCTGACCGAACCACAACGCCAAGCCACAATGCCAAGCGACCCTGACCGAACCACAATGCCGAGCGACCTTGTCGAGCGACCCTGACCGAACCACAACGCCAGCCACCCTGACTGAACCACAATGCCGAGCCACAACGTCGAGCGGCCTTGATCGAACCACAATGCCGAGCGACCCTGACCGAACACAACGCCGAGCGACCTTGACCGAACCACCAAAAATGACTCGAAGAAACCATCTGCCAGACTCGAAGCTCGACCAACTACGACTCGAAGCAAACCTAGGACGACTCGAGACATGTTGAAACCTAAGCTTCAAGTATCCAATAACCTCCATCCATCAACCATGCCGAATCCCGGCTATTTAACTGTGTTTGTTATTCATGATTGATCATCCTTCGATCCAGTTGATTAAATTCGTCATAAACCAGCTTCGACAAACGAGAAGTCGATTTAGTTAAATCTGCTTGTCAACGGCCTTGCCAAAAGGCGGGTACTAAATAACTCCTACATAGCTAGCTTTGCCTCTTGCACGTCTTTGGAAGCTTATTCGTCCAACCTACGAAACCTGAAAAGTCCTTAACCCTCAATCTACTCAAATTTAATTTTAAGCACCCGAGATTTTAAGGGGAAAACATAAACTTTGAGTCAAACATAAATCTTGGTGTGAATAATTCTATTACATCTCGGTTTACTGATATTTAGTGAGACCACACCGCTTAGCAGAATGGGTTTCCCTCACTAATATCCTTTTAAAATCATATTTTTTGCAATCAAAATCTTGCAATCAAACTGATTATAGCAACAATAGCAATAACATATATGCATATAAATCAGGTAATTATTGGACTATCTATCCGAACATTATAGTTTATTTTGCTAACTATTAACCACTAGATGACTCGGGCCTACCAGACATATTAAATATTCTAACTTCTGTTAGACACAATACTAGACGATCTGTCCTTAACTTACTTCTCCAAGAGTCAATTGATCCTAATGGTTTTGCGGGCTCACCATTAACCTACCTCTACTCTGTATATTCCTTTCTATGTGTAACATTAGTTTAGTCTTACCTGCGACTAAGCCCTACACATTGGAATTTTGGACTTATATTAGCTAGGGGCAACTAGCTAAAGTATAAGGTGCGACCTCATACCAGACTCATCTGGTCTTCTAATATCCGAGTCATACTCTTAGGGTTAACTACCCTATTCAATTTTCCTTGAAAGTATTTCTTTCAAATTGATTTAACCCTCTAAATCATATTTTAACAAGGAAAATATACTTTTTGCTTTGCTCAAAATACTAATGCCATGATATATGCTTTACAAAACAATGTTGATGAGCCTAAAATCAATAGGGTTCTCTATCCCTTTGAAATAAGTTATAAGTCCTTTTTAATTTAGAAAACATTAGGCTATAAAGCCAAAACAATACCTTCGAAACCATTGTTTAAAACTTTAAAAAATCTCTTTCGAAATCATAGAAAGCATCCCTTTCAAAATCATTGCTTAAAACCTTAGACATCCTCTTTTGAAACCATTAAACATATCTTTCGAAAGCTTTGGAAACATTCCTTTAGAAACACTTAAAACCATACCTTTCAAAACACTTAAAACTTGCCTTTCGAAACACTTAAGACATACCTTTCGAAACACTTAAAACATATCTTTCGAAAGCATTGGGTTCAAGTAAGAATTTGCAGAAACATAGCTTCGAAACCATTTAAAACTATTTCTTTCAAAATCTTTGGGTTCAACATTTAATATAACTATAGGGTCAAAGAGAATAGAAGCGAAAGCATCACTTTCGAAAGCATTGATCTCAAGTAAAGGAATTGGGGAAGAGAGTAACTTCGAAACTGCCCTTTCGGAATCATTGCCTCTGAAACTATTAGTAAAAGCGGCTAAAATACCCCTTTCGAAAGCATTAGAAAGTCGGCTTCAATATTAAGAAGAAGAAAGTCTTCCTTTCGAATACGTTGTTTTAAGGTTATAAAGAAAAGCGGCCTCTAACTAATGTGAAAGGTATGCAGCAGCTAGGGTATCGAAGGGGTTCAAAAGCGGCAACCCTTTCGAAAGCTTCTTTTAAAAACAAAGGCAAGTTAATGGATTCGAAAGCTAATAAAATGGCTTCAACCCATTCGAAAGCAATTGCTTGATACCGTGTGCATTGGTTTCGAATGGGTGTGAAAGGTTTACTGGGTATGGTGATGGAAGAAAGCAATGGAAGTGGGAAAGTTGTAATTCGAAATAAAACTGATTTTATACTTTTTAAAGTAATTCCTTTTCACCTAACTTGCATAATTTGCCAAAATATGATTGGCTGCCAACTCTTTACCAAAATTCTTTTAAAAAAGGCTGCCGACTTCATCATTTAACAATTGAAACATTTTAAACAAATAAGCCTATTTCCTTAATAAAACATTTAAAACATTTAAGTCCTCTAACTTAAGTAATTTAATAACCATAGTAAAACACTTAGGAAAAATCATAATATTCGCTTTAAATATGTTTTCTAACATATATAAATTTCAGACCCGAAAACATTATTTAATTGCCTTAAATAATTTAAACCCGAAATTAACTATTTTCTCTCATAGAAAATTCATAATAAATCCACAATCACTTAGAAAATTATGAAACTTGAAACCACTTCTAAAATAATGTTTTTGGCTATATATCAAAAACGCAACTCATTTGGATGTCATTTGATAGGTTTCCTAATCCAAACATATCATAAAATATATATTAAACCATATAAATCATCCGCAAGCATATATATATATAACTATACTACTAGGAATTCCATGTAATCTAACTATATTCTTCATGAATAACTTAGCTAAATCCAGTGTTGTCCTGGTCGAATTAACGGGTATAAAGTGTGCACTCTTAGTTAAGCTGCCCACTATAACCAGATACTCTCATTTCCTCTTTTCGACCTTGGCAACCCGTCAATTAAATCCATTGAGATAGAATCCTATTTCCAGATTGGAACATTTAAAGGCTGAAGTAACCTACTCGGTTTTTGATGTTCGGATTTTTTACCTGTTGACAGTTCAAACACTGCCTAACCCATAAGCCTACATCTCTCTTCATACCTTCACAGTAGAAACTGCTCTTCATATCCTGATACATCTTGGTTCCTCCAGGATGAATCGTAAATTTTGATCAATGACATTCTCTAAGGACCTCCTTCCTTAGGTTTTCTACATTCGGGACACACAATCGTCCCTTCTTTCTCAACCACCCTCTTTGGTCAAGACTAAAATCCTTCAGATCATCAATCTCGATTCCGGCCTCTAGCCTCCTAATATTCTCAGCTAACACTAGGTCATCTTTCTACTTAGATGCGATCCTTTCGATCATCATCCGTCGAACTTCTAAACATGAAAACATGGCAGTTTCTCGACTAGAACAGCCTCAGATCTCCATTTTACTTCGCATGTAGTCAATGCTTCTAAATCTTTCCACTCAGCTACCATTGCCAATACTGCATTCTGATGTTTTCTACTAAGTGCATATGCAACCTTATTTCCTTTTCCTGGTGTGTACTCAATACCAAAGTCGTATGCAGCTATGAATTTTAACCATCTCTGTCGTCTCATATTCAACTCCTTCTGAGAAAATAAATATCTTAGTGACTTGTAATCCATAAACAACTCGAATCTTTCTCCCAATAGGTAATGTCTCCACACCTTCAATGCGAAAATTACCGTAGCTAATTCCTAATCATGAGTTGGATATCTAACTTCATATGATCTGAGCTGTCGAGAAGCATAGACAATCAACTTACCTCTCTGCATTAACACAGCTCCTAATCCTGTTCCACATGCATCTGTGTATATCACTAGGTCCTGATTCCCCTCTGGAACAACTAACACAGGTGATTAGTCAATAAATGTTTCAATTTCTGGAATGCCTCCTCACACTTATCAATCCAAACAAAATTCACATCTTTCTGAGCTAGCCTAGTCAACGGTGCTGCTATCCGCGAGAAATTCTTAATGAATCTCCGATAGTAGCCAGCTAACCTAAGAAAACTCTTTATCACAGTCACTGTCTCGAGTCTCTTCCAATTATTCATGTTGGATCCTAGGTTTTGATTGCTGACAAGACACAACAATTCACAAATCTACGACTACGACAACATCCGGACTCAACGACTCAAAGTATGGTTCATATATGTATATAGAGTATAGTTTTGTGCTTTGTTAAAATCTTTCCTCAAAAATCATCATTCACATTCAAATAAACTTGCATGCATATTTTAATCAAAATCAAGTTTTCAAAAATGCATGGAGCGGGGCTCGAACCCGGGTCACTAGTTTAGAAGGCAAGTGCTCTAACCAAATGAGCTATGGTCATTTTTGATTATCAACAGAATTCAGTCGACTGAACAAAATCTACCAGTCGACTGAATATCTATAAACAGCCTATTGAACTTGTGCACATATGTATACACCTTTATATTTTCAAATTCAGTCGACTGACCGAAAACGACCAGTCGACTGAACCTGTTTCAGTTGCACAGATATGCTCTGTTTTTACTACCTTTGAATATTCAGTAGACTGATCGTTTTGGGTCAGTCGACTGAACTTTTCCAACAGCTATTTTTCTGAACAGACACTTCCATTTGCCAAGAGATATGATCCAATTTGAAGAGTTGTGCCTGCTTCCTTTGGTCAAAACTCCTGGTGTGCTTATTCTTATTTGCTTTATTATTATTATCTGTTTCCGCATTTAGATTATAATACATTCCATATTACACGATCCTAAGTGATAACTAGCCACACAGTAGTCACTTTCATTTGGTATCAGAGCCTGGAATTCTATCGATCGTCACAACATCATAGAATAATGGCCAGAAAACGATCCAGTCGAAATACAACAGGCAAAATCCCTGTTAAAGCCACTAGTGAGGACTACAAAAAGGTACTTTCTGATTTACAAATTTTAGTAAAAGATAATAATGAATTAGTTAGTATAATCAATAAGATTTCAAAGCTTAATTTTATTATTTTAGAAAAGTTGAAATCTGTTGAACTTGAAAATGAGAAATTGAAAAACGAGAAGTTAAATTTAGAAAATCAACTTGGTGATTTAAAGAATAATTTTATAACTTTTAAAGATTTTCTAGATGAACAAAACACCATATTTGAAAAAGAGAGAAAAAATTTCAAAAGAAATTTTTGATTTGAAAAGACAAAATGATTTATTACAATCCTCTTTAGATAATTCAGAATCTCAAAATTTCCTTCTCAAAAATGAGAACTGTACGTTAAAACATGAGAATTCTGAATTAAATAAGAAAATTGATATTTTGAATACTAGTAATATTTCTTTTGAAAATAATAATTGTGACTTTAAAGCCAAATTTGATAAACTTAACACTGAAGTCACAAAATTCAATAAAGGTCAAAATGATTTAAACATGATTTTATCTAGATCTAGACATTTACATGATAAAAGCGGTTTAGAATATAATAAAACTAATCGTAGAAATAGCATTAGATACGCTTTCATGTATAGTAAAAATGTTAGTGCTACTACTAAATTTCGAGTAAAGTCTAAATCCAATTTTAATAGAAATTCAAATATTGCTACGACCGATAATGTTTATAATTTCTTTAGAAGTACAAAATCATTGACGGGAAATATGAATAAAAATTATCTAAGTATTTGGGCTCCGTTAATTGGAAAAATAGAGAAAAATACATTGATGATTATTTTGATATGGTAGTTAATAATGAAAATTATATTTATACAGGTTCAACCACACCCAAATGGGTATGGTTTCCTAAAAATTAGGAAATTATAAGAACCTTGGGTATCGCATGCTTTAAATGTTAATTTTATTCTGATACCCTACATTATAAGTAGTAGTTATTTTGTTTTATATTGTTCTATGTTAACACTTATGTAAAATATAATTTATATCATCATATAAATTCTCCTTTTTGCCGATGACAAAGGGGGAGAAAGATATTGCTCTAACACTATTTGCAGGAATAAACCATGCAAGCACAGATTAAGGGGGAGAAAAGATTAATTATTTACAGGAATATATAGCATAGATTCAGGGGGAGAAATCTATAGCACAATTACAGGAATATATTCAGGGGGAGAGATAAGTCAACAAAGCTTGTCGAAGATTCGTCCGTAGCAAATGGAGTTGTCATCATCAAAAAGGGGGAGAATGTTAAATCATAGGTTTTGATTGCTGACAAGGCACAACAATTCACGAATCTACGACAACGTTCGGACTCAACGACTCAAAGTATGGTTCATATATGTATATAGAGTCTAGTTTAGTGCTTTGTTAAAATCTTTCCTCAAGAATCATCATTCACATTCAAATAAACTTGCATGCATATTTTAATCAAAATCAAGTTTTCAAAAATGCATGGAGCGGGGCTCGAACCCGGGTCACTAGTTTAGAAGGCAAGTGCTCTAACCAAATGAGCTATGGTGATTTTTGATTATCAATAGAATTCAGTCGACTGAACAAAATCTACCAGTCAACTGAATATCTATAAACAGCCTATTGAACTTGTGCACATATGTATACACCTTTATATTTTCAAATTCAATCGATTGATCGAAAACGACCAGTCGACTGAACCTGTTTCAGTTGCACAGATACGCTCTGTTTTTACTACCATTGAATATTCAGTAGACTGATCGTTTTGGGTCAGTCGACTGAACTTTTCCAACAACTATTTTTCTGAACAGACACTTCCATTTGCCAAGAGAATGATCCAATTTGAAGAGTTATGCCTGCTTCCTTTGGTCAAAACTCCTGGTGTGCTTATTCTTATTTGCTTTATTATTATTATCTGTTTCTGCATTTAGATTATAATACATTCCATATACTGAACTAAAAACTTTCTGACTCAATTTTCTTCATTTCAGCTGTCTGAAATGAGTATTTCAGACGTCTGAAATCATCTGGCTATTCAAATTTGAATTGCTTTCTGCACTTTTTCCTATGCAACTGCCCCTTTTTCAACCGTCCCTACCCCCTTTTCTTCCTTATTCTTCATCTTTTTTAGCTTATTCCTCCATTAAAAATCAAAACTTTCTTCCAAATATTCACTAATGGCTCCAAAACAAAAAAGATCAAGGCCATCTACTTCGTCATCTAACCCAAACATCGATCAATGGCTATGGAATGAGAAAGCAAGACAATGTTTTGCTCAAACGAGTAGATCTAAGTTCTTTTCGGGTGCTTTCATGAAATTTGAGGAATTCGAGGCTTATCGGATTCAACAAATTGTCAGATCAAATGGGTTAGAATCTCTTGTGTCTTATGCGGCTAATAATGTCAAAATCAATCAACTTTTGGTTAAGCTATTTTATGCTAATATGAATTTGGACCATCACACCCCTCACAATCGCGACGATTGCATTTGGACATTAGTTTGTGGTGTTAAAATTTATCTACCCCTTGCTCGACTTGGTGATATACTTCAATGTCCATCAACGGGGACCGACTTAGATGAAGTTGATGTTTCTTTAAACTTGCATGATAGAGACGAGGTCTCACACCAATTTTTGCATGATGACATCACTAGGCATACCTCCATTCAACTCCGCCCACAAGCTCGTATCCTCCACAGAGCTTTGATTCGCTCTGTTATTCCCCGGACAAGAAGTTATGAAGTTGTTAACAAAAGAAACTTCCAAGCCCTTTATGCTATCTATTCCGGTCAATCCATCAATTGGGCTCAAGTGATTTTGGAAGAATTCATAGATGTTAATCGTCGAAGGCACTATAAAACCTTTCATTATGGTGCTTATATAATGAAGATTCTCCAAAAATTTAGCATCTCTTTTCCTGATTCCGAATTCACAGCAATCAAAGAGCTTGGATCAAAGACTTTGGGTCTTATGGGTTTACCAAAACAACCGGGAAGTTTGGCATATATTTCATTTCAAGAATGGGTTGCCAACCGTGATCAAAACCGACCTCAACCTCGTCAACATGATCAACCTATTGCTCCACCCTTTGAAGAAGAAGACGATGATGAAATAGTGGTCCTCTCTCCCGACACTAGCTCAAGGAATGCTTTGGCCACTCTATCCCAAAACCAAGCTAAGCTTAGAACTCGAATGGTAAATCTCGAAAAGAAAACTGAAAAATGCTTTAATTCCATTCGTGGTTTTCTCACCAAAATTTGGGAACGTATAGGATGCTCCACCTCATCATCTACTGAAACTTTCAACCCCGCACCATTTCAATGGTCATCTAGCTCGGGGAACAACAATGGTAATGAAGATGAAGATGATGATGATGATGAGGAGGAAAGCAGTGATTCCAGCCCTAGGTTTTAAATTGCTTTGGTATTAACTAGTTTGATTTGAACTCTTTCGTAGTTTACTTTTCTATTTATGGCATGTACTACTATAAACTCCTTTACTATCTGCTGGTATCGTATTATGTTTTGAATACTCTGCTCTGCCTTGTTCATACTTTCCTTTTTGCGATGCCAAAGGGGGAGAAGGAGTTAATATAGTCTATTTATTCTAACTTGCTTTTCGACAGGGGGAGCTTATAGAAAGGGGGAGAATATATTACTCGTATTATATTTATATTGTTGTCATCGTCAAAAAGGGGGAGAATGTTGAAACTTCGTCTATGACGTTTCATACTTACGATATTTTGACTACGACAACTATATACGTTGGTTTTATATACTAACTTGTTTTTGCAGGAATATATACAAGATCAGATTCAAATAAGCTTCATACTATACAAATGTTTTGTTTTGAGTCTATGTCTAGAGTTAAAATGATGTTAAAATCTCTCCTTTTGGATATATATGTCGACACGTGCACATACACACATTCAAAAGAACATATTTGCATTTTTTGGTCAAATTTAGACGTCTGAATTGACCATTTCAGACGTCTGAATCTGGAATCAAAGATGATTTTCCAGACAATATTCAGACGTCTGAATTGGAATATTTAGACGTCCGAATCAGGTCAAAAATGACCTATTTGCTTTCTGATTTGCACGTGAACGATTTCAGAAGTCTGAATTCTATTTTTCAGACGTCTGAATTCCTATAACGGCTATATTTCTGAACAGTTATTTCTCTTCCATGAAGAGATACGACTTTTAATCAACAGGTATGACCATATACTTTCATGATATCTATTCACGAACAATTGCACCTTTTTATAATCTATATAAACTTGTTAGAATCACCAGTTTTATTAACCTAATTGATCTAACTCTTTCTATTCTTAATCTACTTTGATTCTAACACACTCTTGTGCATTCAAGTTCATACAAAATCATTCATTTACTTCCATATTCTTCACATACACACATATATATCAAAAGGAGAAGATTATAGGAAGGTTGTACTATCAAGAGACAAATCCGTGTTATCAAGAACACACTGTGTCAAATACTCTCTGTATAAGTTGAAGTCCTGTTCTCTTGCTTAGGCGTGTGAAGTCCTCTTCGGCTGTTGAGGTGAAATCCTGTTCTGTTGCTCAGGTCCCTGTTCGACTTCTTAGGGGTTGTATAGACCTGTTCCTCCGGGTTAAGTGAGGGTTGTTGTTTTAGTGAAATTCCAGAAGGAGTCTGGGACTGGACATAGAACGGGAAGTTCGAACCAGTATAAAAATCTCCGGTGTGCTTGTTTTTTATTTTATTTACTTTACTCTATTATCAGTCTTCAGTTTTATACTTCCGCACTGCTTGTTTTACACTGTTCCATATTACACGATCCATACAAATTTTCAATTCACTACCTCGATCTTAGCCGGATCTACTGACAATCCTTTCTCTGAGACTACATGACTAAGAAACTTCACTTCCTTCTTCCAAAAGTGACACTTTGAAAACTTAGCCTTCATCTGATGATGCCTCAGTGTCTCAAGCACAATCCTAAGATGAACTTCATGATCTCTTTCATCCTTGGAATATATCAATATGTCATCTATGAATACTACTACAAATCTGTCCAGATGCTCCCGGAAGATTCTGTTCATCAAGTCCACGAAGAATGCTGGCGCATTTGTTAATCCGAACGGCATCACTAACCATTCGTACGATCCATATATGGTCCTAAACACCGTCAAAGGAATGCTATCCTCTGCTACTCTAAGTTGATGGAACCTATTTCCAAATCCAACTGAGAAAATACTTTAGCTCCACTCAACTGATCGAACAAATTGTCAATCCTAGGTAACGGACATCGGTTCTTTATCTTCTTCTCATTCAACTTACGATAATCGATACACAACCTTAACGATCCATCCGGTTTCTTAACAAATACTGTGGTTGCTGTGCGACGACTAAATAAAAGCGGGGTAGACACACGGCGTGGTTTACTTAAGTGAGTATTAATGAATACCATGATCTTAAGGTTTCCCATGTGCTCAAAAAAAAAATACCGTGGTTGCTCCCTAAGGCGAACTGGTTGGTCTGATAAAATTCTTACCTTCTAAATCCACCAACTGCACCTTTAATCCTTCATCCCGGTAGGTGTCATTCTACTTGGTGGTCTACTCACGGGTTCAGCTCCTAGTACTAAATCTATTCGAAACTCAATGGCTCCTTTCAGTGGTAGTGCTATCACGAGCTCAAAGACATCTGCAAATTCTCTAACAAAGAAAACTCATTCAACTCGTCTTCTGCCTCCATAATACCCAACAAAGCATTAACTTCCAAACTAGGATTTTCTATGGAGTATATAATCCGATCACCACAACTAGGGTGTCTAAGTGATATTTTCCTATCATGGAAAAATATCCTGACATCGTACTTACCTAACCAATCAACCCAAAATAATTCCGAACCCTATGAAATCAAATACATGCAAGATGCGAGCATATATATGACCTAACAATTCAAACTCTAACCGGTCACATCTCATCCCAAGCATCGCGTACTCTCTTATCGGATTCGCAACCCTTAACGTGTACCCTCTTATTGGATTCGCAACCCTTAAGGATGTAACTAGGTATGAAGGTTCTAGGTTAAGCTTAACTACCAAATTATGAGATATAAAAGACTACGATGCACCAATATCAAATCGAACTCTAACTGACACACCATGAATCAAAAGCATAACTCCCAACACAACTTTTCCTTTCTCTTCTGCTGTTGGTCTTGAGGTAGCTGGTTCTAATGCAAACACTTTGCCCTTTCCATCCTTGGTCGGTTCTTTGCACTGGTTCTTATAATGTTCAATCTGATCACAGTTGAAGCATTTCACTCCTTTTTTGTCAGCAACCTTCTTTGCTTTGCCCGTCCGACACCCGTGAGCAAAATGTCCCTTCTTGTCGCACTTATAGCAAACTACATCAGCCTTCCCTTTCTCGACCGCTCCTCCTTTCTGAGCTCCTTTCTTATGGTAAAACTTTCTCTTCTGGTTCTGCCAACCTTGACTTTCCACTGCTTTGTTACCATTAAAGAAAGCAAGCATCTCCTCATTCCTCAAAGCCGTCTCGACAACTACATCGCATAGATCCTTAATATGTGGTAAAGTTACTTTAGCAAGCTCGGGTCTCAATCCACGGATGAAATTCTCATTCCTTTTGATAGCTGTATCAACCGTAGCATATCTGTATCTAGATAATTCCTCAAATATGATAGCATACTCAAGCACTGTCATGTCTCCCTGTACCAACTCAGCAAACTTCCTTAGCAGAGTTGAGTTAGTGATCTCCGACATGAATCTTTCCTCAAACCTCCTTTTGAATTCCGCCTAATTCATAGCCGCTTTACCGACTCCTACAGTAACATTGTTCCACCAGTACAGTGTTGCTCCTTGCAACTATTTGGATGCCAATCTCCATTTCTGCTCACCGTTAAGTCCTAAATCAGCAAAAATCCTTTCGCAATGAAGCGACCAATTCTCCACTTCAATTGCGTCCTCGGTGCTGATAAACGGCTTTCCTCTAAGCCTAGTACAGTCTTTACTCAATATTGCATAGTTATTGACTGTCGGAGCTCCCAGATTTCCTCCTTCAACATTTCCTCCAATAAATCCCGCAGCAGCACCAGCTTGCATCATATTAACGAGAAGTGATACATAGCTCCCAAATCAACTTGCGGCACTCTTGTACCTACATTAGCAGCATGTGCTCGACCTGAATTCCTTCTAGTGTTTGGTCTGGCATTTCCATTAGTTGTGATGCTTCCTCCACCAAGGTTAACTCTTCCATTCCAAGCATCCATATCTTACTTCCTTAAAATATGCATTCGATCTTTGTAAGACACAGAAGAACAACCTAAGAGAGATGCGAGAATAGAGATAAAGCGTATACTTATATATAGCAAATACAAGCACATTACTATAACGTTATCCCATGCCCTAATCTTTTCTCTAATTACTTAGGATTATGTTTTCAATAATCATTTTAAGTTTAAAATTTCTTTTAAGTTTTCATAAACCTATGCTCTGATACCAAGTTGCAGCATCCCCTATTTTGAGGCCTGAAGCTAAGTTCTACAGATGTTGCAGTCATCTATAGTATTAACTTTCGGTGACAAAATACGGTAATGTTAATGGTATCCATAATATCAGAAGCACATGAATATGAAATAAAATCAACACAGATTTCAAAAAACAGCTTTTCAGATTATTTCAAATCAATATTTCATATTCAGTTACATAATACCAAAATAATTCCCAGGTTTTGATCAAATATAATTATTACAAATTACGCCAAGAGCGACATATGAAGATGCCCCCTTGGATGATCAGAGTACTAGATAGATAGACATATCGGTCATAAATACATCACACCGGAAATAATACTAAATAACTCCTACAAAGCTAGATTTACCTCCTGCATGTCTTCAGAAGCTTATTCGTCCAACCTACTAAACTTGAAAAGTCCTTAGCTCTCAACCTACTCAAATTTAATTTTGAGCACCCGAGAGTTTAAAGGAAAAACATAAACTTTGGGTCAGACATAAAGCCTGGTGTGGATAATTCTGTTAAATCTCGGTTTACTGATATTAAGTGAGACCACGGCGCTTAGCGGAATGGGTTTTCCCTCACTAATATCCTTTTAAAATCGTATCTTTTACAATCAAAATCTTGCAATCAAACTGATTGTAGCAACAATAGCAATAACATATATGCATATAAATCAGGTAATCAATAAACTATCTGTTTGAACATTATAGTTTTCTCTGGCTAACTATTAACCACTGGCTGACTCGGACCTACCAGACATAATAAATATTTTAACTTCTGTTAGATACAATACTGGACAATCTGTCCTTAACTTACTTCTCCAAGGGTCAATTGATCCTAATGGTTTTGCGGGCTTACAAAGAACCTACCTCTACTCTGTGTATTCATTTCCGTGTGTAACATCATTTTAGTCTTACCTGTGACAAAGCCCTGCACACTGGAATTTTGGACTTATATTAGCTAGGGGCTACTAGCTAAAGTATAAGGCGCGACCCCATACCAGTCTCATCTGGTCTTCTAATATCCAAGTCATACTCTTAGGGTTAACTACCCTATTCAATTTTCCTTGAATTTTTTTCTTTCAAATTGATTTAACCCTTTTAAATCATACTTAAACAAGGAAAATATAATCTTTGCTTTACTCAAAATACTTATGCCATGATATATGCTTTACAAAACAATGTTGATGAACCTAAAGTCAATAGGGTTCTCTATCCCTTTGAAATAAGTTAAAGCCCTTTTTAACTTAGAAAACATTAGGCTATAGAGCCAAAACAATACCTTCAAAACATTGTTTAAAACCTTAAACAATCCCTTTCGAAATCATAGAAAGAATCCCTTCGAAATCATTGCTTAAAACCATAGACATCCTCTTTCGAAACCATTAAACTTATCTTTGGAAAGAATTGGAAACATTCCTTTAAAAACACTTAAAACCATACCTTTCGAAACATTTAAAACACGCCTTTCGAAACACTTAAAACATACCTTTTGAAAGACTTAATACATACTTTTCGAAAACATTGGGTTCAAGTAAAAATTTAGGGAAACATAACTTTGAAACCATTTAAAAGAATTTCTTTCGAAATCATTGGGTTCAACATTTAATATAACTATAGGGTCAAAGAGAACAGAAGCGAAAGCATCACCTTCGAAAGCATTGATCTCAAGTAAAAGAATTAGGGAAGAGAGCAACTTCGAAACTACCCTTTTGAAACCGTTGCCTTCGAAACTATTAGTCAAAGCGGCTAAAACACCCCTTCCGAAAGCATTGGGAAAGAGGCTTTAATTTTAAAAAGACGAAAGCCTTCCTTTTGGATACATTGTTTTAAGGTTATAAAGAAAAGCGGCCTCTAACTAATGCGAAAGGTATAAATGTGGCAGCGAGGATATTGAAGGGGTTAAAAAACGGCAACCCTTTCGAAAGCTTCTTTTAAAAACAATGGTAAGTTAATGGATTCGAAAGCAAATAAAAGTGGCTTCAACCCTTTCGAAAGCATACTTTCGACACCGTCCTTTCCTTCTACCTTTTCTAATACACTACGTACCAATTGCTTGATACCATGTGCATTATTTTCGAATGGGTGCGAAAGGTTTACTGGGTATGGTGATGAAAACAAGCAATGGAAATGGCAAAGTTGTTCAAAATAAAATTAATTCTATGCCTTTTTAAGTAATTCATTTTCACCAAACTTGAATAATTTTCCAAAATATGATTGGTTTCCAATTCTTTACCAAAATTCTTTTCAAAAAAGGCTGCCGAATTCAGCATTTAACAATTGAAACATTTTAAACAAATAAGCCCTTTTTCTTAATAAGACATTTAAAACATTTAAATTCTCTAACTTAAATAATTTAATAACCATAGTAAAATACGTAGTAAAAATCCTCAAAAATCACAATAATTCGCTTTAAATATGTTTTTCTAACACATAAATTTCAGACCCAAAAACATTATTTAATTACCTTAAATAATTTAAACGCAAAATTAACTATTTTCCCTCATAGAAAATTCATAATAGATTCACAATCACCTAGAAAATTATGAAACTTGAAACCCACATCTAAAATAATATTTTTGGCCATATATCAAAAACACAACTCATTTGAATGTCATTTGGTAGGTATTCTAATCCAAACATATCATAAAATCTATACGAAACCATATAAATCATCCACAAGCATATATATATATATATATATCCATGAAATATATCAAAACATGGCATGATACTTGCAAAAATAATTCGGTTCTAACTTGAAACCGAAATCATTATTAAAAGTGAGATGTAAACTAATCATTCACCTTGGCTTTGTGTTAAGAAGGTTGAGATTTGCCATTAGATTGATTTCTTCAAGCTTTCTACTTGAATCCTAGCTTATCTTCCCTTTAAATCTTCTTAATGGTGGTCGGTTGAGTTCCTTTAGGGTTTTAGTTTTGTTTATGATAGTTAAAATGAATGAGGAATGAAGAATGGAAGAGCTTAGGGTAATAGAATAAAGGCTATCCCCATTTTACCCTTACCATATTCCTCCTACTTACTTATTTTTTAGTTCTCTTTTGCTAATACATTCATTAAGGCACGACTACTTCTTAATTAACAAATCTCAATCTCTTAACTATCTACATTATTTTATTTAACTTATCCAATTAAATATTCTAAATAATGTTAGTCAAAATTATGATCATTACATATATATAGTTACATATATATGGATATAAATCCACCTTATGTATATGGGAAATGTTCGTACGCAGAGATGGCATCGACATGACTAATAATATAATCAGACATAACATGAAATAGTGAACAATCGGTATAAGCTGGTATTATGTATAAGATGTATAATTTTGCAGTCACCAGAACGTTGTTCTAGCCCCCTTCTCATTACAACCCATGTGATAGATTGAAGGACAAGTACTGGTGTTTGGACATGTTCGGTGTTAAGGACACTTGATCCGTACTTTGGTGGACTTGGGTTTTTGATTTACCGAAAATTCAGGCCCACTAAGGTGTGGGTTGTTACATTTGGTATCAGAGCTAAGTTTAGTAGATCATGAAAAGTTTAAGAAACATTAAGTGAACATATTTGTATTTTGTCTATAAAAATAAATATAATATATGTTAAATCCTAATAATTCCAACTATAGAATATTTACAAATGGAAAATCCCTAAAGATGGATGGTACATAACTCCCTAGTCGTGCCTTGGTAGCCCAATAATTGTAGATACACATATGATAGCCGATTGATGATGCTTAATAGGTCTAGATAAAGGGAAACTAAGAATCCATATGTTATAGATTGTGGAATATGTGGAAATTCATAATAGATAATTGGATATTCAATATTAAGAAAGGAACAAGTTAGTAAATTGAAGGAAAGATGTTTTAAATGAACAATTAGAAATCTGCTTTGATTCCAACCCAATAATAAGAAGTTTTTAAAGAATTGTGAAAAAGTATAGACTATATGCTTAAAAAGGGTTTTTAATGAAAATGATTAAAATATTGGATTTTGGAAAAAGTATTTACATAATGAAAATTTTGTTAGAAATGTGTGTGTGTGAGTGTGTGTGTGTATTTAGTTAAACCGAAAATTTGAATAAAATGGTTTTACAAAAGCAATACGTATGAAAAAAATTATAGAGCATATCTAGCTCGCTAGTTCCTTTGTAAAAAAGGAGAAGTATAAATATAAAGCTCTAGAATACATTAATTTATTAAAATCTAAAAATTTCAACGAAGGAAATTTTGTAGAAAGCTATTTCTTCTGAAAAGAAATGATAAAGCAATATAGGCCATGGGTTTTTCTATGCAATGAAAATAATTTAAGATGTAAAGTTAAAAATTTTAAGGATGGATAATAAGAGGTGGTACAACTTTGGAATAGGATGAATAATATAGACAAGAAAATTTGAAACCCTAAAATAAAGCTGTAGAGGTGGTTTAAGTGAGAAGACAGTAAATTAATAGAAAAACAATTGGAATTGGTGCAGTTTAGGTAGAGGAGTTGAATAGTAGAAAAGTTATGAATTTGTTAATAATAAAAGTTAGTTATAAAATATAAATAGAAAGAATATTTAATTTATTGTAATTAGGTTGGGATTTGGCATACTTTAATTCATTGGAATGAAAAGGAATAACAATATACGTTTCTATGAATCAATCAAGTTATAAATAAAGGTGTTTTGTTTGAAATAATAAGGAATGTAAATGTAAAGAAAGAGACGTACAAAATATGGAAAATCCCATGTTTTGTATTGTCTATTTTAATAAAGAAATGAAGTATAATTTCTTGTAATTTCACGCAAAACACGAATCCTCTTTTAAGTAACCCATAGAGAATTATAACGTTAACAATTCCTCTTGAAGGGAGAGAGTAGTTCCAATGCATTAAAGTATAGGATCCTTAGGTATAATAAAAATAAAAGTGTAGTATAGAATTTTTGTAGGGGATCATGAAAGGAAATTCTGTTAAGTAATTAAATAAATAGCAACATAGGAAATTAAATGCATAATAAAGGAAAAGCAGACATTTTCCATTGTTGTGCATATTTATTGCAAGTATCTTTTAGAAGTCCCCCTAATATGGTATTAGAGACCTCACTAAATATTGGAAGTGGAGATAAGAGGAATTATAGAGTAAAAGTTGCTCTTACCCACTCCGGTTTTACCGTTTAAAAATGTATAAAAGATGTTTTGGAAAAAACAGTAAAAAGCATTTTTAGAAAAGAATGGTATGGTGTAACGAATAAGTTTTTGAAGGAAAAACTTAATAAACAGTTTGATTAAAAATCTCAAATTTTACGAAGTAAAAGTTAAATAGAGCTCTTTGAAAAGAAAAGGTTAATTTGAAAAAAAAAGCTTTTAGTTAAGTCTTGTTAACATTCTCTTTTAGGTTTAATGAACGAGTTAAATTTAAAAGATTGTAAATTAAAGTTTTAAATGGTTGAAACACCAAGTATTTTTGAATTTGAAAAAAAGGGTCTCTAAATTGTACTTTTTAAAGACAAAGGTTTTGGAATTGATTGTTTCAAAAAATTTGAAGTTTCTAATTTTTGAAAAAAAATGTAAATGCTAAACTAAGATTTTAATATGGAGTAGATAGGAATTAGTGCTTAGGAAAGACGGGGTAAAGGATACAGCTATGAAGATGATAGAAATGATTATTCATGGAAAAGTAATAAGGAACCCCATAGAGCGTAAAGAATAATGGTAAGAACCTTGAAATACTTTGTTCGACATAAGTGCAAGATTTGAGAGTACCATATAGGAATTTGAATTAAAAAAAGATAGTAGCAAAGGATTATGAGGTGGCAAACACTCATGGAGGATGTAGGTAGACTTGAGTTAGGGGAGCAAGAAAGGAATTGGAACGGTTATTTCCCCAAGCCTAGTTGCCATTAAGATATGAAGATTGTAGAAGGATGACATGTTAGGAAGGTCAATTTTAATCTGTAGTGATAGTAGTTAGTAGTATTGTGTTTCCTTCCCGTATGTTTTCTTTTTATGGGTTGTAATCATTAGTTGTCGCTATGAACTGCGTACGTTTTTGGAAATATTCATTTTTATGTGTTTTTAATGTAGACCGCTATGATTTGAGAAAACAATAAAAATAAGGAAATTTCTGGAAGTCAGTTAACTAATGCGAGGGAAAAGAAAATACTTGAAACTAGAAGTTAAGCAATAAATTAAGAAAATTTATTTAACTAACTACTAAATAAAAGCAAATTGAAATGTAGGTTTCGAAAAGAATAGAATTTTTTCGAAAAGTAAATTTCAGTGGGCGGAGGGCATGGGTATGGTAAGGCGAGCCATGGATCAACGTTCCCTTTCCTCGAAGACTGAAATTTAAAATTTGACTTAGTTGTTGGTTGCTGTTGTAAATAAAATGAAAGTTTTTAAAAGAAAACTTAAAATTTACCATGTGAGTTAAGAGAAGTCCACTATGGACATTGGATTATTAAGTAAATCCCGATTTCTTGAGATGTGGGAAATTTGTATTTTGAAAAACCTATCTATATATGTATACTTTTGAAAAATAAAATGTTTTTACAAATTGTTTTGAAAGATTTTTATGAATATTTTAGAAAGTAATACAAAAATATTTTGAATTTAAAAGAAATTTTCAAATTTTGGAAATGCCACATACTTGACGTTGGGGAATAGTTGATAGGTTGGCCAGTATTGATTTTATTATGCAGCAGAAGTGACAGTAAGATAGAATATGGTTAGAAATATGGGAGAAAGCTGTTGTAGTTAGGGAATCACTTTCTCATATCTTGTTAGTAAAAAAAGATGATTTTTGAAAATAGCAATGTTTTTGAACTTTAAAATAAATAAATGATATTAACTTATGCAAACTGTACTTGGAAAAGTTGAAAAAGGAATGAAGGAAAAAGCAAAGATTCCAAAATACAAAGGAAAGAGGTACATAAGCAAAAGTTGGAAATATGGAATTTTTCATTAAGACCCTTTTGTAGGTTTAGAAAATTGGAATTATTTTTTAAATTTGGATGTTAGAAATGGTGTGCTAAGATTTTGGATGGTAGGGATTAGAAGCAAAATTGGTTGAACTATACTTCTATTCGTAGAAGTGTGGGGAAACTTGGATGAAAAAGCAAGTTTTTGGTTTTCAAAAGTTGCATACATGTAGAACTGCCAGTATACTTAGGTTGTTTGCATCATATTTTCAAAAATTAATTTAAAAGAAAGCATTCACATAGGAGGCACCAATTTAGGATTGTTCAGTTTGCATATCATATATGTTGTGATATACCGTGCATCATACACGATTTGTTGGAAAACTGGTTGCACACTAGTTGATTAGTAGTATAGAATGGATGTGCATTGGTTACATAATCGAACCCTAGCGGAATTTTGACGATGAAATTCTTTAAGTGGGAGAGAATGTAACTATTTGCGTCAAAAATTGGCACACACCCAATAGAAATTTTGTAGAGGAATAAATAAAGAATAATAAATGTAAATAGAGACAATATAGCAGTAAAGTAATAAGAAACAAGCTAATAACTAAGACACAACAATTTATAGTGGTTCGACGTTGTTTGCCTATGTCCACTTTAAAGAGATGGCTTTATTGATCACTTTGTAAACTTTGTACAACAGGGATGAGATTAGAATCCTTAGTTGCAAAAGGATACAAAGCGATAAGCAACATAAAAATCTCGAAAATTAACAATCAAGTCTGTATTAATAGAGGAAGACGGTGAAATATCTCCCTGAAAATTCGGCAGAAGGATCTCTAGAGCCATAGGGGCCCACATGAGGGATCACATGGCCCAAATCCTAAGAAATAGAGATTGGGGCCGGTCCCTATGATTGGTGATTTTGGGGGTACGATCCCTATGAGAGCTTCTCTATGTTGTATTATGCTTAGCTTCCAAGTTTCATGTCAATTGGACTTGTAAATGTTGAGTTATTGATCGATCATTGCTGCAATGTATTGTGTAGTCTGATTCTAGCCGATCCCTATGGAGGGAAGAGGGAGGATCCCTCTTACTTGTTCCTTTAGGGGTGCAATCCCTAGGGTGGACTCCTTACGGTCCCCTTTTCTTGTTTCCAAAGTTTATGTGTATTGGACTTCTGAATTTCAAGATATTGATCATTTTCCGTTGAGTTGCACTTGTTTAGCTGAAATAATCCAATCCCTTTGGTTGAGAGGGATCATATCCGATAACTTTTTTAGATTAGACTATATTCCATACTTAGAACATCATGTATAACATATCTCTTGATTCCATTCGATCATGGCTTCATATTATCATCTGTACTTGATTTCTGGACCCCACAATCATCACTATGTGCTTACTGGCCTTGATGACAATCGAGTCTAACTTGTCCAGTCAGTTTGGATATAGCTGGGTCAAAATGCCAGATAACACTTGCCCTCCAAAGTACATCTTGCGTCGAAAATGACGTGCTTTGAATCGAATCAATTTAGAGCCACCGAAAAGAAATCCATCCAGTTTACTGAATAGTCGCCATCCTTCCATTGAATTACTTTCCCAAAGTGCCGTATTTCTCTTTGATCGCCATGACGCTTGGTCAATTTCCAATAGTATAAATTTAGGATGGTATTCCATCAGTTACTATTTGTGTTCAGTTCATGGGTCATCGCAATTTTTGTCGGATTAGATGCAATTTCATATGCAATTTCATTGCATTTATATTTATTTATTTCTTATATATTTTCCAAAATAGGGATTAGAATTCCTCTTAGCCGATCCCATTCTCCTCCTTTTTTTATACATTTATAGGGATCAGATGGATCCCCCTTGGATAGGGATCGTTCCTGATCCCCTTTTATGTTGGGGACTTGATATTTTTGGCTTCGTGGAGTTAAGTAACGCGGGCCGATCCATTATATCCCATATATAAAGTAGCACCTCACATTTATATCCCTTACTTCGCTTTATTCGTTTGCTTTCTAAACTGAACCCTACTTCTTTTTTATCAAAACTGAACCCTTATCTTCCCTTCATACCTCCGAACCCTCACTTTCCTTTGAATCGATCATTGTTTCCATTGTTCCACTCATCGACCCTTGAAATTCAACTCCATCACCAAGCCTCTGATTCAAATCGAGTCCCTAGCCCGATTCGTATATTATCATCGCCATTAACACACATAGGTGAAAGGGAGTGCAGATTAAGGATCTTAAGGCTAATTTAACACTAGAGTAGGGGTGAATAGTGTTTAATGGATTCTAAGACTTATATGGACTAAATTAAAATTATGACACAAACAAATGCAGAACTTAATCACAGAACAATCACAGAATCAAACACAGATGAATAAAGTAAATAAAAAGCAGTAAAAGGAAAGAACACACCGAATTTTATACTGGTTCGGAGTTACCCTACATCCAGTCCTGTACTAAGGTAGAACACCTCATACAGATTTTTATTATACCAAAGTCGAGATTACAATCCTCAGTTTCTAAAGGCCTTGAGGTACCCTCCTGTCTCACGAGTCCGGGGCAAACTCTCTTGATTTACGGGCCACAAGATTACCCAATTGATTTCCAGGCACAACCACACCTTATAGAGAGACTCGTAAACTTTTGATTACAAATTGATCCTATAACTCTGAATAGCACTTTGATCTTCGAGAGAGGGCAGAGAATCAAACAAGAATGAGATTCTAATTTGATTCACTTGAGAATTCGGCAGAATTTCGACACGATCTTAAAAATATGAAAATTTTAGAATATGGATTTGTGGAGGAGTGAAGAATGTATGAAATTAGTTAGTTAAAAAATTCATTTGTGAAGGCTATATAGACCAGTAAAGGTCATAACCATTCATGAATAGATTTAAACAAATAGACACTTCTTTTGAAAATTTTGAATTTAATGGCCACCATGTCGACATGGGGTATCCCATGATGTCGACATCCCTTAGTTAAAAACAATGTAAAATTTGTTTTGAAAATGGTATTGAAAGGAAAACAAGATGAAATGATTCTGGAGTAAAATAAACTAATTTTCCTATGTTTAAAATAAAGAAGAGTAGAAAAATATATTTTTAGAATGTATATATAAATTTGATTTTTAATCTCAAGTATATATATATATATATATATTATAAAAGAATATTTAAAAATCAGAAGATAGTTTTAAAAACAAACGAAGTTTAAAACAAGAGTTTATTTAAAAACAAAGACAAAGAATATTTTAAGGCTAAAACATTTTGAAAAGCAGTTTTGAAAATCATTTTGAAAAACCATTTTGAAGTAGTTTTAGAAGCTTCTTCCTGCAGAATATCTCATCACATCAGGACTCGAGAACTTGTACAAAACCAGGATGTTCGTGGGTTTGTAAGCCACTTGTCGTAGGTTTGTAAGCTACTTGTCGTGGGTTTGTAAGCCACTAAGAAGATAGAAATGGGTTCCATCCCAAATGAAATATGGAATGAAGATTTCCGTGCTATTATGAAGTTTTAACAATAAACTAGACACATATCTTGAAATATTGATCTGGATACTCATGAGTCTTCAAACTTGATTTCTTCATCCTTGATCTTTATACTGTACAGTCTTCAATAATTAGTACCTGCCTTATATATATCCTGCATAATAACATTCATATATATCTAGACAATAGTGTTAGTATATAAGTTATAATAAAATAAGTTACAAAGGTTGTTGTCATCAAAACCACTATCTCCGGTTCCTAACAATCTCCCCCATTTTGATGATGACAACCTTATAAAATATACTTACCACATTGATCATATCATAACTCCCCCTTACACCAACAACTCCCCTTTACTCCAAGCCTACTATTTTATATAACTTCTCCCCCTTTGTCATCAACAAAATAATAACCTATAAACCTTGAACTTAATAGAAAATGAGATAAACAAACATATGATATAAGAATAATAACTATCTATGAGTGAAATATAGCATCCTAAGTTAAATGAAATTCAAGATTTTATACACAAAAGATTGTTTTTAGAAGAACATTAATTAAGATAACACTTTATATACAAATTAACAAACCAATATATAATCAAGAAAGAGAAAAACAAAAACGAAAAACACTTAACGAGGACCCTTAACTATTGGTGATTTATGGACCGAACAATTTGGATAGTGGAGACAAAAGTTTCCACGTTGTTCGACCAAGTTCCCATTAGCATCAAAAAGGACCTCTCCAATGCAAATCACGCCATCGTCTTCGTCCATATGAACATCCGGATTCGGCAGAGGATGTTCTTCTTCTTGATTCTCTTGTGGTTCTTCTCGAGGCTCTTCTTCTTCTACAGAATCCATGGCTTGTGATGATTCTTCGATGACAATGGGGTTGGCATGGTTATCCATAAGGAATTTTTGTAAATTCCTAAGAATTCTGCCTTGCCTATCTTGTTCTCTAGCCATTCGCAGTTGACTCACTTGAATTTCTATCATCATTTGAAGCAAATCTTTCATCTTCTCTTGTAATTTGATGACTCGTACGTGTGTGGAACGTTGAAAAGGACCAGAATGAGGAGAAGTGGGTGAAGAAGGTTCATAATTAGAAGAGGAAGCAATTAATTTACTGTTTTAGAAGTTTATTATAGAGAATAGAATAGAGAAAAGGAGTAAAAGTCGAAATATATAAATATATAACCAAATAACTAATTTTAGAGGGAAATTTAAATTTGAAAATCTCGGCCTGTATGTCGACATAGGGAGATGGGTCATGTCGACATGCCCAGTTTAATTTTTGATAAATTTTTATTTATATTAATTATTAACTATACTTGTATTATTTATAATTTATATTTCAGTTAATGAACATATACCTAATTTTCTTCTAAATTTAGTAAAGTTTAGTTCATTTAATAGTTTGGTTAATATATCAGCAATTTGTTTTTCAGTATTAATATATTCAAGAGTTATGACTTCTTTACTTATATTATCTCTAAGAAAATGATGTCTAATATCAATATGTTTTGTTCTAGCATGATGAGTTGGATTTTTAGATAGGTTTATTGCACTAGTATTATCACAATAAATTGGTGATTTAGTTATAGTAAATCCAAAATCTTTAAAAGTTTGTTGCATATATATAACTTGAGAACAAGCCAAAGCAGCAGATATATATTCTGCTTCAGTTGTTGACAAGGATACAGTGTTTTGCTTCTTACTAAACCAGGAAACCATAGAATGTCCTAGAAAGTGACAAGTTCCACTTGTACTTTTTCGGTCTGATTTACAACCAGCGTAATCAGCATCACAATATGAAATTAAATCAAATACATCATTTTTAGGGTAAAATAAACCATAATCTAAAGTATGTTTTACATATCTTAAAATTCTTTTAACAGCTTTTAGGTGAGTTTCTTTAGGTTGAGATTGGTATCTTGCACAGAGACAGACATTATGCATGATGTCAGGATGACTTGCTGTTATATAAAGCAGCGAACCAATCATTCCCCTATATAATTTTTGATCAACATCTTTTGATTTATCTTCTTTACTTAAAGCTACATTAGTTGTCATTGGAGTTGGTTTCCCACTAGAAGTGGTCAATCCAAATTTATTAATTAAATCCTTAGCATATTTTTCTTGACTAATGAAAATTCTTTTATCTAATTGTTTGATTTGAAGTCCTAAGAAGAAACATAGTTCTCCCATATGACTCATTTCAAATTCTTTAGTCATTATATCTGAAAAATTATTTATTCATTATGTTATTAGTTGACCCAAATATTATATCATCTACATATATTTGTACTAATTGAATATCATTTTTGTTTCTTTTAATAAAAAGAGTTGTATCTATTTTACCAATTTCAAAACCAGATTGTAGTAAATAAGATCTTAGTCTTTCATACCAGGTTCTAGGAGCTTGTTTCAGACCATACAAAGCTTTCTTTAGTTTATATACATGATTTGGAAATTCATTATTTTCAAAAAGCGGAGGTTGTTCGACATAAACATCTTCTTTTACAAAACCATTTAGAAAAGCACTTTTAACATCCATTTGATATAACTTGAAATTATTGTAATTTGCGAAAGCAAGTAGAATCCTGATAGCTTCTAGTCTTGCTATAGGTGCAAAGGTTTCGCCATAATCAATTCCTTCTTCTTGACAATAACCTTGCGTGACTAAACGAGCTTTATTTCTCACGACCTCACCAAGTTCATTCATTTTATTTTTATAAACCCATTTTGTTCCAATTATACTTTTATCCTCAGGTCTAGGAACAAGTTCCCAAACATCATTTCTGGTGAACTGATTCAATTCTTCTTGCATAGCAAGAATCCATGAATCATCAGATGATGCTTCCTTTGGATTTTTAGGTTTAATAGTTGATATAAAAGCTACATTACTCATACTATTTAGTTGATTTCTTGTTTTAACTATAGATTCAATATTTCCTAGTATATTTTATACAGGATGATCTTTTAATAGTCTAATTCTTTTATTAGGTTGAATGATTTCACAATTAGTTTCATTAGGTTCATTATTTAAAGTTACAAAAGCTTCTTCATCTTCTATTTGTACAGTATCTTTAAAATTTTCATCAAAAGATACATGAATTGTTTCTTCAATAGTGTTAGTTCTTAAATTATAAACTCTAAATGCTTTACTTCTATTAGAATATCCGATAAAGATACCTTTGTCGGATGTAGGTTCAAATTTATCTAAATTATCTATTGTATTAAGAATAAAACACTTACTACCAAAATTTTTAAAATAAGCTACTATGGGTTTCTTATTGTAAAGTAATTCATATGGTGTTTTATTAGTTAATGGTCAAATTAAAATCCTATTTAATATATAACAAGCTGTAGCGACTGCTTCAGCCCAAAAGTTTTTAGGTAAGTTACTATCAGAAAGTATTGTTCTAGCACACTCTTGAATCATTCTATTCTTACGTTCTACCACTCTATTTTGTTGTGGAGTTCTTGGAAAAGAGAAATTATGAGTGATTCCTTTTCTATTACAGAAATTCTCAAAATTTTCATTTTCAAATTCTCCACTGTGATCACTACGAATAGTTTTTATTTTTAAAGAAAATTGATTTTGAATTCTTTTAGCAAAATTCTTAAATAATTCAAAAGCATCACTTTTAAGTTTAAGAAAAATTATCCAGGTATATCTAGAATAATCATATACGATTACAAAAACATATTTATTGTGATTAATTGATTGAACTTGAGATGGACCAAATAAATCTAAATGAAGTAATTCTAGAAGTTTAGAAGTAGAAATCATATCTTTTAAATTAAATGAACTTTTCTTAAGTTTTCCTAATTGGCAAGCATCACATATATTATCTAATTTAAAGTTTAACTTGGGATGACCTCTAACTAAGTCAAGTTTTGATAACCTAGATAACAGTTTGAAATTTAAATGACCAAATCTTTTATGCCAAATCCAAGGGTCACTTGTATTAGCCAAAATACATATGTTATCATTTGAAACTTTCATACTAAGGATGTAAATGTTTTTCTTCCTAATTCCTTCAAAGATAATATTTGACTTATTATCTTCGATGTGACACTTATCTTTTCCAAATTTAATTTTAAATCCTTTATCACATAGTTGACTTATACTAAGCAGATTATGTTTTAAATTCCTAACTAGCAAAATATCAGAAATAAGAGGAGTTTTAGAATTACCGACATTGCCGATGCCAATCACATATCCTTTTGAGTTGTCTCCAAAGTTGACCAATCCACCATCTTGATATATAATGTCATTGAGTATCTCGGGATTTCCAGTCATATGCCTTGAACAGCCACTATCAAGTATCCATTTATCTTTCTCAATTTGCACAGTTTGTCCATTGGTTGTTGATTCTTCAAAAGCCATGTAACATGTCTGTTCCTGCATAACAAACCAATTCGGTAGATAACTTGATTTTTCATAAAAACTATATGCAGACCTATGATACTTTGATGAAATGCATAAATTCAAACTAGTATTAACAAAATTTTCTAAAAATGCCATTTTCAACTTTTCAAGTTTCAAATTATGAAAACTATGAAAACCTTGCTTTGATACCAATTAAAAGGGAGTGCGGATTAAGGATCTTAAGGCTAATTTAACACTAGAGAGGGGTGAATAGTGTTTAATGGATTCTAAGACTTATATGGACTAAATTAAAATTATGACACAAACAAATGCATAACTTAATCACAGAACAATCATAGAATTAAACACAGATGCAGAAAGTAAATAAAAAGCAGTAAAAGGAAAGAACACCCCGGATTTTATACTGGTTCGGAGTTACCCTACATCCAGTCCTGTACCAAGGCAGAACACCTCATACATATTTTTATTATACCAAAGTCGAGATTACAATCCTCAGTTTCTAAAGGCCTTGAGGTACCCTCCTGTCTCACGAGTCCGGGGCAAACTCTCTTGATTTACGGGCCACAAGATTACCCAATTGATTTCCAGGCACAACCACACCTTATAGAGAGACTCGATAAACTTTTGATTACAAATTGATCCTATAACTCTGAATAGCACTTTGATCTTCGAGAGAGGGCAGAGAATCAAACAAGAATGAGATTCTAATTTGATTCACTTGAGAATTCGGTAGATTTTCAGCACGATCTTTAAAATATGAAAATTTTAGAATATGGATTTATGGAGAAGGAGTGAAGAAACTATGAAATTAGTTAGTTAAAAAATTCGTTTGTGAAGGCTTTTTATAGACCAGTAATGGTCATAACCATTCGTGAAGAGATTTAAACGAATAGACACTTCTTTTGAAAATTGAAACTTTTGAATTTAACGGCCACCATGTCGACATGGGGTATCCCATGATGTCGACATCCCTTAGTTGAAAACAATGTAAAATTTGTTTTGAAAATGGTATTGAAAGGAAAACAAGATGAAATGATTCTAGAGTAAAATAAACTAATTTTCCTATGTTTTAAAATAAAAAAGAGTAGAAAAATATATTTTTAGAAGGGGCATTTCACTAGAAGGACAAACTTTGCAGTCCAATTAGTTTCTAGGACACACATCCACATAAATTAATTTGAAGGCCAAAGTCAGCAGAATAATTACTTTTAAGGACAAAGTCAGCAGTCCAATTACTTTCAAGGACATAATTTCATAGGTTTTTAGGCCTTAGAAACTAATTATTTTGCATTTTGTCCTTAAAAGTAATTATTTCAGTTGTGTGTCCTAGAAACTAATTGCACTTGCTAAAGAGGCCCTCGTGGCTAATTTCCACCTTTTAGAATGTATATATAAATTTGATTTTAAATCTCAAGTATATATATATATATATATATATTATAAAAGAATATTTAAAAATCAGAAGATAGTTTTAAAAACAAACGAAGTTTAAAACAAGAGTTTATTTAAAAACAAAGACAAAGAATATTTTAAGGCTAAAACATTTTGAAAAGCAGTTCTGTAAATCATTTTGAAAAACCATTTTGAAGTAGTTTTGCATGCTTCTTCCTGTAGAATATCTCATCACATCAGGACTCGAGAACTTGTACAAAACCAGGATGTTCGTGGGTTTGTAAGCCACTTGTCGTAGGTTTGAAAGCTACTTGTCGTGGGTTTGTAAGCCACTAAGAAGATAGAAATGGGTTCCATCCCAAATGAAATATGGAATGAAGATTTCTGTGCTATTATGAAGTTTTAACAATAAACTAGACACATATCTTGAAATCTTGATCTTGATACTCATGAGTCTTCAAACTTGATTTCTTCATCCTTGATCTTTATATTGTATAGTCTTCAATAATTAGTACCTGCCTTATATATATCCTGCATAATAACATTCATATATATCTAGACAATAGTGTTAGTATATAAGTTATAATAAAATAAGTTACAAAGGTTGTTGTCATCAAAACCACTCTCTCAAGTTCCTAACAATAGGTAGGTTTTTTTTCTTAATTGCAATTTGCTTTGTCCCAATTTTGTGACGAGGCCCATGGATTCGATCATGTTGGTGGATGGGTTAGGGTTCAATGTGCATGGAGTTGTAATTTTGCAGTTAGATGGAGAGGAGATAGGTCGATATGTTTAGTGATGAAGGGATCGACTATCGGTCGAGGAAGACGAGGCGTATGGGTTAAGTGAGGGATCGGTCAGAGGATGTATGTGGAGGAGAGGGATTGGTCTTGCGTGTTTCTTGAGGGATCAGAGTAGTTGTTTGAGAGAAGTGTGAAAACGGCTAAGTATGGGGGTCGGTGCAAATGCATGTCATAAAGATCGGTTATTGAAGTTTGAGGAGGGATCGGTGTGAATTTGAAAAGGAAGGGATCGGTCATATTGGTGCACGAGGGATCGGTTATGTTGGCTTCGTGAGAGGGATCGGCTATAGGGACTACTTAGTCGATTCTTGGCCTTTGAATCGAGCTTGGACACTTGAGCAAACCAATCCATATAAACTTGTATGAACAATCAGAACCAATCCCATCTTAATGAACTTGAACAGATGACTATAATGGACAAAGGACTTGCATATCCAATATCGAACTTGAAATTGAACGAATAAATTTCTTGGACTTAGATATGGACTGCAACTTAGAATAAGTACCTCAATAATGAACTTTATACTTCAACAACTCGATGGTCGATCTCGAAGCTTACATAACCGATCAATGTAAATGCCAGTTAAGACGGTTAGCAATGACAGCCACTCTGGTCGGAATCCAAAGTCACATCACTACTTTTGCTTTTAATTTTGAATTGTTTATCTCTGCACTATACAACACAGCACCACACTAGTTTACACTTAGCACGTGGGGACAGGTTAATTTTTCTAATCTTGATTATCTACGGAGTTTAGTTGATATGGGCTCCAGACATTCAAGGTGTTTAGCCGCAATGTCTTCCAGTCAACCTTCACAGCATAGCAATCCAGGTGCCGAATCGAGTTTCGCGACTATATCGGGTAAACTTTCTCTTGAACACCAAGCTGAACAACCGGAGAGTCCCGGTCCATTAGTTAACCAATTCTCTGATGTTCACATCCTTCCTGTGGAAGAGATATATCCTACCTCTTATACTTTAGAAGGTGCTGTATTCGTAGATGACCCAGTGGACTTCCAAGCCTCCAGAATTGGTGAGGCCACTCTCCGTAGGCTGTGCTCTAAACATGGGATCTCATTTGGAGACGTTCTAGTCCCTTTAGGGAATGACCAGGCCCACTTGCCCCAGAGGGTATACGACAGATAATAAATTTATCTGCCGGGCCGGATGTGTGCTGCCTTTTAATTCATTTATCTAAGAGATGCTAAATTATCTGGGAATAGCTCCTGCTCAGCTACATTCGAACAACTTTCTTCATGGCACTTTCTTGCTATTTATGGATGTTCTGTTCCGTCCGCCATCTCTTGAAGACATCCGGTTCATCCACAATTTTAAGCGATGGACGGGAAGTCTTTCTTATACTTTCCTCAAGCCCATGCCCAACTATCAACTTCTTATTGGTGCTTGGAACAAGCTTAGTGTCTTTAAGCACGAATGATTCTACGTTTGTTGTCCGCCCGGCTTCGTGGGGCGATGATTGGAAGGAAGTAAGTGTTGCCTTCACTTTACTTTCAAACTCTTAAGTCCGAGTCGTATCCTGAATTGACAAATATTTTGAAAATTTACAGGTGTCCATCCACGACCTGAAGGCGATAATTATTCAAGGGCGGTCTCTGTGATCCGTGCTACCCTAGTCGAAGACAGGGACATCAGATCACTCGTAACTGATGAGTGGTTATCTCTTTTAGGGTCGCCAGAAGAGGGTCACCGTATCGGACTTCCAGGAAGCATTGCATCGTGAAGAAATGTGGTCGAGTAGGAAGGCGACATTGATAGCCCTATCGTGCCCCCAGTCGAGTAGGCTCAGGACGATGCCGAAGAAGGCGAAGTCAGAGGTGATGAAGCCAACGAGCCTGGCAACGATGATGTAGGTTCAGGCAACGCGCCTGTGGTCGAATTATCACAAGGCATGTAATCTCATACACCGACAAGAAAAGTGAAAAATCTTGCGTACAAACTCCATAGAAGAAGACTGTTAAGGAGCCCAAGTTCACTATCACCTCTGTCGAAGAAGAATCTTCTTCACAGTCTTTAGAAAGTTCGATGGAAAGATTCTCAAGTCTACCAATTCCAGATGACATCGAGACTTTGACTTTCCCAACATTAGTGTCGGGGGGCTTAATTATCCCACCATCACTGGTAATGAAATTTCTCCTACTAGCAAAAGGAAAATCACTCATATGAGTAAGGCCACAGTAACGGGTCCGTTTGGGAGGCACTAGGACATTCACAATCACGTGCACTTCACTGCATGATTTTTGTCTACCTTTTTTTTTATTATCACTTATACGCTTTTGTTTGGTTTATAGGTGCTATGTCTCATTCTCGTGCCTTTGACCGCTTGAGGGGCTCCTCAACACATTATGGATCCAATCGTAGTCCGGACTCGGGTAGGCACCGAGAAAAGGGTGACAGCCGAGAACGGAGCCATCATTCAAGGGAATCTTCGTCCTCTAAGCACAAGTCAAAACCTCAATCATCTTATCCCCAAGAAGTTCAGCCCCATCCTTTTGTATATAGTAGCGATCAGACCTCTTCTCATGTTCTCTAAGCTACTGTGCCACTCGAGCATCATTCGGTTCATCTGGTTTTCCATAGCCTCGCGATCGCTGGTCGAGCAAACGTCTTATTGTTACTTCTGATCCAGCATTGACTACTACAGCTTCTAAGGCCTCTACGGAAGAACACTTGGCCGAACTTAAGGTTAAATTTTCAAAAATCTGCTTTGATGGACTAAAATTTCTTCCCTCTATCTATACAATCCTAGAAAATATTAAAGCGAACTCGCTTGCGTGTGTGAACGATGTTTTTGTGCATCATAAAGCATTCTAGAACTTAGCTGAGAAAATCTTTGTGGTGTCTACTGAAAGGCAACATGAAATTGATCATCTTAAGCTAGAGGCGATCCATGATACAGACATAATCAAACATCAAGATGATGAGATCACGAAGTTGACCATGAAGTTAGTCGCAGTAGAGAAGAATGCTAAAGAAACATCTGAAGTGGTTAATCATCTGGAAATGGCCCGCAGAAAAGAGCTGGATGATGTACACGTAAACGCCGGCCTTAGCCGCAGCGGTGTGCTTGCTCTAGAGAAGGGCACACTGCAAAACGAGAAAGACACTCTAGCCCGCCGCATTGAGGAACTCGAACAGCCACTTAAGAAAGAGAAGGAAGAAAAACTTGAGGCTCAAGAGGAGTCACAAAAGTATTGTGAAGAGGCCGTCGAGGCTCGGGGGCTGAAAATTAAACTTGACGAGCAGCTCGCTCAAATTGAAGCTCTCAATGAAGAGGTAAGGGAAGCTGGCCATAATGAAGTTAGAGGGCAATTGAGTCCCAGTTGGAGGATGCTAAAGAGGTTGATCGGAATGAGAATAATGACATGTTTGATCATTTGATTATTGAATACAATGCCAAAGTCTTAATCCACCATGACTTGAGTTTTCTTGGAGAGGGCTACCTTGAATCACTTGCTGAGGCTTGGGACTGTATCGTTGAAATGGGGAAGAAAGCTCTTCACTTCAACCAGCCTGAAGCTTCAGGTTCACTTAGCCCGGGACAGGATCCGAGCTATGATATGGATACACCCGGTTATAAATCAAAGGTGTTGACTTCTATTCAAGAAGGGAGCACTCCGGCAACAACCGAAAGTCAGTCGGATGTAGGTATCCTGCTCTATTCTCCATTAATCGAGAGGTTTCATTCTTCATACCTAATATTTCTGGGCTTACTTGCTTATTTCTGCAAACCTGCAGGTCTCCCAGCTCCCAACTCCCAGTCAAACTCCGGGAAGTGGTGCCACTGTAGAGCAACAACTCACACTTACTGACATTCCAGTGGCTACAGACATTCCAGGGCCCGATGCTCAATTTATTGGAGCTCTTGCTAGTGAAAGGGCCAATGACCAGCCGCTGCAAGATGAATCTGATGATGTTATGATCACGGGTGCCTCCGAACACACTAATGAGCTTACCTTGAAGGAACGCATCGAGATAGAGGAGTTATTAAAGAAGAAAGCCAAAACCGAGCTTGTTGATGTTGACGTCGATGATTCAAACCTTATCCCACTACAAGTTATTCCACCTGGCGGGTCAGTTCCCGAAGGACTCCCTCCAACATCTGAAAGCTCTCTTGCCAAAGGTGGTAAAGGCGGTGGTAAGGGATCAAGGAACATGCGAAGGGTCGAGCAGGTCCACTCCCAATAAACTCAAGAGGGAGAATAAGCGAAAGAAGTAGCCGTCATATCGGCTTAGTTTGTACATAGCTTACGTAGCTATTTTTCTTTTTGTTAGTCGTGCTTGTGCGAGTACGGCCCCCACTTTTGGATAAACTTGTACTATGATTTCCAAGTTAACTATGTAAATAAAAGTTCTTTATTTTTTGTTAAACTCTTATGTGAATTTGTTTAAGTAGTCGAGCTATTACTTTTTCATTCAATGTAATAATAATTCATTGCTCGTTGATTCGGATAATCATTCGTTAATTTAACTTAAAGGCCTCTATGTGGTCGTGGCCTCAAGATGTACCAAACACTGGTTTCGAGCCCTAGTACTACGCTATCGAATTCAGCGGCTTAAGTGATTAAAATCCTGCGCCCAGTCTCAGGTTAGAGGAGTTAGATGGTGGATGGTCGAATTCCATCCTTATTGAATTTATACTCCTCCTATCGATTTCAGGTCGGAGTTTACGGAATAGTGAGTGGTCGAACTGCACTCATCTATTTGTTTATACTCATATCCGCACTCTATGGATAAGAGTTGGTTGGCGGGTGGTCGAATCACACCCAATTTGTATTTATACTCTAGTCCACACTATAGGTACTTAGAATTATTTCAGAAAATAGTCGGACCATACTTTCCTTAATTAATTGATTTGCCCTCAAGCTAGGGGTTTAACTTGGAAAGCGATCGATCGTGTTACGATCGCTTTTTGATTCATGTCTGTCCCATTGCTTGGTGGGATTAATTTGATTATTAGATGGTCAAGTCACATCCATTTCACGTTAGGGACTCCGCCCATTAGGGTTCCAGCGAGAATCATCGAATGAACGGTCATACTACGTTCATTTTATTTAGTCCAATCGTGAACTTGTGTAATCGGCAGGCTCCAAACTCTAGGAACCTGCTCGAACATGTTAATATTAGTTAATCGGGTATCATAACTAATATGTAATGCTATATCAATCACAAATATGAAGGAAATTTCAAACTTTATTTTCCAAATAGAAAGAAATGACATAATTTGTCTGGAAAATGAAATGCTAAAGCAAATTCGAAAATTAAATATAACTGAATGAAAAAGAATAAACTAAGCGACATAGCATCATAAATGCTCGCTATTCCATGCCCTTGGGAGCATGATGCCATCAGCAATTGCTAGCTTGAAGTTTCTTCTTCAAGCCTTTGTTCAATGACGGACGGTTATTCCCAAGTAGGATTCATGTGTGATGGGACAGGAAAAACCCATTTCAAAATGAGATCGCCGATTTCAAAGGTCCTAGGTCGGACTTTAGTGTTGTAGTATCAGGTGACTTGGTGTCGATATACAGCTGCGCTCAAACCAGCTTCTTCGTGCTTCTCATCTACTAACTCTAGGGATTCTATGAGGAGATCTCTATTCGTTCTGGGGTGGTAGTTGGTCACTCGATGAGAAAGGACTTCGAGTTCGACAGGAATGACGGCTTTGAAGTCGTAAGCAAGGGCGAATGGAGTATGGCTTGTCGCAGACTTGTGGGTGGTTCTGTAAGCCCATAATGCTATTAGAAGTTCATCCACCCACTTGCCTTTAGCCTTTTCCAAACATTTCTTCAGAATGGACTTTATGATTATGTTCACAGCCTCAACTTGTCCATTTGCTTGAGGATGAGCAACTGCCACAAATCTCTTTTCTACGATGCTGATGGTAGAAGTCTTTGAATTCAGTGCCATCGAATTTGGTTCCATTATCAGTTACAATGGTTCGTGGAAGGCTAAAACGACAGATGATGTTCATACAATGAAGTTGATTACTTTCTTCATTGTGATCGTGATTAAAGGTTCTGCTTTGGCCCATTTGGTGATGTAATCAACTGCTACGATGGCGTACCTCACACCACCTTTAGAGATCGGTAAGGAACCGATAATATCTATGCCTCTTGTGGAAAACGGCCATAGACTGACCAATTGTGTAATTTCCGTCGACGGAGCTTTCAGAACTTTTTCATACATCTGGCACTTGCCACATTGCTTGCTTAGCGTAATCAGCAGCATCTTAGTGGACAGTTAGCCAGTAATACCCATAACAGAGTATTTTCTTTTCTAGGGTTTGCCCCTCAGCGTGATCGCCACATTTCCCTTCATGAACTTCCCTTAGGTATCGTTTTATTTTATCATGAGCGATAGACCGAAGCAGGGGAATGGAAAAACCCTTTCTATACATGACTCTTCCTAAATGATATATCGTGAAGCTTTATGGAGGACTTGTCGTCTTTCATTCTTCCATCCGGGAAGGACTGCCTGTAGCAAATAATCTTTAATCAGAGTCATCCACAACTTCTTCTCAGGCTCCATCTCTAGTACTTAGTCAATTTCCATCAGGTTTATGCTCAAAGCGTCTAGTTCTTTGATTGGAACCAAGCCCATTTATCTTGGGGAATGTGCATGATGTCATAATACTCAAATTTAGTCAGTGGCTCTTGGACTTGGATAAGGTACATGATGTCATAATACTCAAATTCAGTCAATAGCTCTTGGACTTGGATAAGGTACGGAGCAAGTCGCTGTCCTTTTGACTGATAATCTCCCATGACTTGGTATACCACCAACTGGGAATCACAAAAGATTTTAAGAGCTTTTATCCTAGTTCTCTAGCAAGTTTGAGTCCAGAAATCAGAGCTTCATATTCGGCTTCGTTATTCGTTGCAGGGAAGTCAGGCTTCAGAGCGTAGCAAATTGACCGATCCTCCGGAGTTACTATTAAGACTCCGGCTCCAGAACAACGATCGTTGGAGGCTCCATCCATATACATTTTCCATCGGATGGCAGGGGCTTCACTGCTCTATGGATAATCATCCTGTGCAGTGTGATAGAGTTAGGGGTATGCCCTAGGGGCAATTATGTAATTTGTTACATATATCTAACTCGTTGACCAATCTTGTTCGAAATAAAAGGTATTTGCTTACTATTATATACTTGATATAATGTGATTATATTAATTAATTAACTTAATTAAAGGTATATTTAATAGAAAAATCTCCATAAATGGTATGTTTTGTGATAGTAGTTACAAAATCTTGTAACTGTGAGTAATTTATCGCAACGAAACAAATATACTATTTTAAATGTTCCTCAAGATGCATCGAGACTGGATATCGATGTATCCGTTGAGACTGGAGTACGTAACGCTCTCCAAATATTGGGCGGTGTATTACTCATGACTGATGGGGGCACCTAGGGGTTACGTACTAATAGTTATTGGATAACTATGGAATGACTCACTCGATAGTTTTCTATTGGTTAATATAACTAAGGTCAAACAGAAAATATCGATGTGACTGATTTACACAGTTCTCTCGACTTGAGAATACTATGGATCTTCAATATGAAAGCTCTGCTTTGATTATAGCCAAATCATGGCATAGTGTCCATCGAGTGACTATAGTTGGGTCGAGTGGAAGTATTGGAAGTGAAGCACTATTCAAGAGAGGATTCGTCTCCTCAGTTATATGCGGTTAGTATCACAGTCAACTCAAGTCAACTCAAAGTCAAAGTCTCTGGCCAGAGCATTTCGGTTAATAATAATTGTTATTATTGAACCAAGGACTTTGTATTTGGACTATAAAGTTGAATGCGGATGAGGTTGGAATTTTGACCATTACCAAATTCCAAAAGTCCGAAGTGATATAGTTTTGACGAAGAGAATTGGTGTAAATGACAACCGGGTAACACTTATTAAACTAAAATTGGATTTTGCCGAAAATGAGTAAGCGATAAATTTGGCCATAATGTCAATCCACCTGCTAAATGACATGTGAACGTTAACATTAGAATAGTTCGATGTTAATCGCTGACCAAATTTACACCCAAGAGTTACACAACCGAAATGATGAATTCCCTTATGACCGAACGATTTAATTAGTTTATAATTGTTATAAATTAATTAAAGTAATTAATATTTATGAAATATTAATTACAAAATTTGAATATGATTTGAGAAATAAATAATGTTATATATATTTATAACAGTTATAAATATATCGATCGATATACAATATCGACAAGCGATTAAATTAGATTTAATTGCATAGTATTTTGGCTTGGGCTTAGATGGGTTTAAGGCCCATCATTAGGGCTGCAAAATTTCGGTTTTGGGAATGTTTAGGGGTAGCTAAAACATAGAGAATTGGCTTGGAGATAATGGGTTGAGATCAAGTGAGAATGGGTAAAAAGGTTTTCCTCGTTTCTCTTTAATACAACCCTATATATATATATGTATGTATGTATGTATGTATCTCTAAAAATAATAATGAACTTTTTTGGCCGCCATTACCTTCTACATTGCTGATTATAACATAGCTCTCAATCCACTTAAAAATTCTCAAATATATTTCAAATTAAAATAATACTATTCGATAGTTAGAGGTCGGTGATTCCGGACTTGCAATCTGACGAATCAAGAACAGTAAAAGGAAGGGAAGTCATTGCTTCAACGTGGATTCAAAGGCATCATTAAATTGGTAATTTTAATTCATATTACAGTAATTAAATTATATTCTATGATCCTATAATGAGCAATTTCATATCTGTTTAAATATATTGCCGCTATATGTTTAGTTAGGTGATATTTTGTAAGTAGATGTGGTTGTCACAAATCAGTTTGGTTATGTGCATAATTTGTCTATTATACTATTTGATTTATATATAGACAAATGTTGTTTATTGTACAAAATCAAATTTTGTCATTAATAATTGTTTTATATATATTTATTAATAAATTCATATATATTAGTGTATATTTCTCTCTCATAATAGCATATATAAGATATATATATGATTTAAAAATTTTGGTACACTTATTTATATATAATATGAATTTACAAATTCAAAAATTAATTATCATACATATATTCATATTTTGAAAGGCAAGCGGGGTTAAACTGGTCCCCTACCAGTTTATTGAAACAAAAAAGAGAGGCACAAAAAAATAAACAAAGGTGACCAGAACAAGCTCAAGCCACCGGAAGACACAAACATCACAGAAATAAGAGGAACAAGACAAACAAGAAAAAGAAAAAAAAACAGAAAAAACAGACGAAAAGGAGAAAGCTAAAGCCAATCCGTAGGATAGTATTCACTGAAGTCAAAGTGACTCTCCCTCATACCAATCCTGATGCTAGCCTTTAAAGCATTCCATAGTTGGTGGTTGTTCCTTGTTCTGTTATTCATATTTTTAAATTAACATTTATTGAATTTTTGAATTGTTTATTATATATAAAATAATTATTACATTAAAAATTCAATTTTATATTTAAAAAAAATATTATATCTGTTATCCCGCTTTTTGGTCAAAGTCGGAATATCAACAAATTGGCAAGGAATGACGGATATCTGGATTGGAGATCGATTGGAATCAAGGCTGCAATCGACGTCGTCAAAATTTGGTTGAACTCCGATCGGGACGAAATTGGTTGGAGATGATGGCAAGGATTAGGAGAGGCTATGTTTCAAATTTCAGGACAATCAGAGTTCGTATGATGGAGTTAGAGATGGATTATGGAATGTGGATAATGGTTCGAATCGATAGTATTCGAATCCATCATGAAGGAAACAATTCGAATCGATATGATTCGTATCGATCGGCACTGGTTCAATTCGATGGCAACACACCCAGGTTGTTAGGCAAGCATGCAATGGCTTATTCGAATCCATCCCCTCAGGCCTTGATTCGAATCCACCTTAGTGAAACTCATTCGAATCGATCGGTAGTGACTTGCCCTGATCGATTCGAATGAACGTTGGTCTGATCGATTCGAAGGATACGAGTCTACCAAGCAACGTAGCTAGAACCCGAAGGGATGCAATGTCTGACTCGAAGCACGCGCGTGGAAGAGAAATCAACTCAAACGAGTCGACTCAAGAGCATCGATTCGAATAGCAATCGAATCGAGTGGATCGATTCGAACGGCAGCAGGACACGAAAAACCACAACTTGAATCGACCATATCTTGAGATCTACAAGTCCAAATGGTATGAAATTTTCACAGTAGCTTGAGCACGTGTTGAAGAATGTTCACCCCAAATTTCAAGTCAATCAGACAATTTCTCGATCGATTCGAACGTAGCTTCGAATCGATCCCAAAGTGGGCCCGGATATCCAGAAAGCGGGCGTGTGGGCCCCCTGACGTACCAGAACTGGTCTCCCCTCATTTTAGGCGAAATATCAGCCTCCTACACCTATAAATAGAGCCCCTGGTCATTTAGAAAAGGGGTCGGACAATTTTGAGAGCTAAGGAGCGCCCAAACTCTGCCAGATTTACTCCAGATCACCATTGCTGCCTTAGATTCAGATTATAATCATAAAATCCGTTGTACTACGCGATAGGAAATTGTAATCTTCAAGCATCGATCAATAAAAGATAAAAACTTTGGAGTGGACGTAGGCCGGAGATAGCCGAACCACTATAAATCTCGTGTTTTTGTTCATTATTTCTGGATTGCTGTTTGTTGTTTGTTTAGATCTGAGATTTGTGTTTGAATATTGCTGATTTGTATTCATACACTGGTGCTTTCACAACATTCGGGGTTTGTGACCATTTTTGGCGCAAACACTTTGGTGCTTTCACCGAGAAGGGACTAGCACCCGCTACACCAGATTCAAAGTTTAGATTCGAAGGTTTGAAGGATTCAAATTGACTCTACAATGACTCGACAAACAAGACAAAGAGCTGAGAGGAGCCAACAGGGAGGAAGTCAAGAGGCATCCTCCGGAGCTGGAGAAGGACAAGCTTCGATTTACATTACCAGAGATGAGATGGAAGCTATGGCGAATTCATTGCACGAGAGGTTGCTGAAGAGTCAACAGGATATGATGCAGACTTTCTTCGAGCAAATGAGAGCTGCAGGAACACAGAATCTTGGACCAACCATAGCGACTGCAAATGTAGAACAAGGAACTAGGGTCGCGGAACCCAATGGAGGACAGAATACAGAACCGGAAGGCAATCGGCAAGGACTTGGGGGCAGGCCCGCCGGATCCAACGCAGAAGGACCTTTGGAAGGAGCTCAGCAGGCAAGAGCCAACGTTGCGGCTAATGAGCCACATGAAGAATATGTGCCGGAATTCCCTCGGGAGCATGGGGGGCAACACCTAACAGGCAACGCTGGATTAATGGAAATCATCAGGAAGACTATGCGTGGAGGTTTGGCCAATAGAGACTTGGAAGGAGTAAACAGGAGCCCGTTCGCTCGGGAAATCAGGACGGCTCAGAATCCACCTAAGTTCAAGTTACCTAGCGTGGAAGTATATAATGGAAAGGCTGACCCGACTGATCACTTGATGAGATACACTAGACACATGGAAGTGCTGGGGGCATCGGAGGAAGTGATGGCCAGATGTTTCCCTTTATACTTGACAGACCTAGCGGCAATGTGGTTTAGGCAGCTGGAGGAAGGATCTATCAGGAATTGGAGAGAATTGGTGGACGGGTTTTTGGGACAGTTTCGGGTTCACATCAAAAGACCTAAGAACGTGATGACGTTAACATCGATAAAGCAAAGAACGGATGAATCGCTTAGAGCATTTTTAACTCGATTTAATGCGGCGGTTTCTTCGGTGGATCGGCCAGATCCGTCAATGGTTTTGATGGCGGCAGTGTCGGGAGTCAGAGAGGATTCAGATTTTAAGGTATCTTTAGTACGAGACCCACCACTGGATCTCGGGGAATTCTTTCACGAAGCTGAAAGATTTCTTCGGCAAGAAGATGCATGTATGGATTTAAAGCTAAAGGAGGTGAATGTGACTGGGGGTGGAGGACCATCCAACGGAAGCTCAGACAAAGATAAAGGAAAAAGGAAGCTGGATGACGATTCAGGAAAAACCAGGAAGCAATGGAAGGATCCAAAGTTTTCCACATACACAGAATTAAACGAGACGCAGGAGCGGATATACATGGAAACTCGGAATCGCCTTCCTTACCGGAGGCCGGCTAGGAGAGAACCATCCGAGCGGGAGAGGGCATCAGGAAAGCATTGTCTCTTCCACGATTTGGACGGGCATGATACCAACAGCTGCAGGCATTTAAAGGACATAATTGAGGAGCATGTGAGGAATGGACAGTTGAGGCAGTATGTTGGAGTACGGAATGCAGCGGTGGAGCAGGAGCAACCACCGCCTACCTCGAGCCAAGATGGTGCGAGGCCCAGGAATGATGGTCGATTGGTCATCCATTGACCAGGATAATATGAAATAAGTAACAAAACATTGGCGAGCAACTGAGCCATTTACACATGTATGGGGACGGAGATAGCCCCTAGGCATGCTCTGAATGGTGATAAACTGCAAAGCCATGGTTTGCGAAATCTGTTTTTTGTTTTTGATTGGACACTTGGTTTTCTGATTTGGTTTTTGGAGTTTGGATTGAACTCCTGATTTTGCTTGTTTTCCTGGTTTTGGCATTCATTCGGATGATTGTTCTCCGTTTTGGATGATGGTTTAGATTTTTGATATGGATTTCTAGTTTTCCGATTTGATTTGGATTTTGGATTGGATCTTGATTGGATTCTTTTCGGTTTTTGATAAACGGTCGTAAGGCATGGATTATGCCTGGCAAGGGGTGAGCCGTTCTGCCCGAACGCGGTAAAGTGACTCATTCAGGTCGTCGAGTATGGACTATACTCGGCAAGGGTCCGGAGTGACCAGGATTTGGCCTAGGACTTAGGCCCCCTACTATCGATTATTGTTTCAGGTCGCTGAGTATGGACTATGCTCAGCAAGGGTCCGGAGCGACCAGGATTCGGCTTAGAACTTAAGCCATGAAGTTACTCACGTCCAGGGACACTGGACCACGGTCGTCAGGTGTGGATTGCGCTTGGCAAGAACCCGGAGAGGTTAGTTCAACGTCCAGGGACACTGGACCACGGTCGTCAGGTGTGGATTGCGCTTGGCAAGAACCCGGAGAGGTTAGTTCAACGTCCAGGGACACTGGACCACGGTCGTCAGGTGTGGATTGCGCTCGGCAAAAGCCCAGAGAGGTTACGGATTTGGATATCGACCCGGAGAGGTTTTGGATTCGGTTGTTGGATAAGGATGGATTAATAACTCAGTCTTCGAGTACGGATGGACATGGAATTGGCTATGGTCTTTGCACATCGGATACGGAATTATTCAAAACACGCTTTCTTATCACAAGGCATGTTTTGGGGGGCAAATGTTATCCCGCTTTTTGGTCAAAGTCGGAATATCAACAAATTGGCAAGGAATGACGGATATCTGGATTGGAGATCGATTGGAATCAAGGCTGCAATCGACGTCGTCAAAATTTGGTTGAACTCCGATCGGGACGAAATTGGTTGGAGATGATGGCAAGGGTTAGGAGAGGCTATGTTTCAAATTTCAGGACAATCAGGGTTCGTATGATGGAGTTAGAGATGGATTATGGAATGTGGATAATGGTTCGAATCGATAGTATTCGAATCCATCATGAAGGAAACAATTCGAATCGATATGATTCGTATCGATCGGCACTGGTTCAATTCGATGGCAACACACCCAGGTTGTTAGGCAAGCATGCAATGGCTTATTCGAATCCATCCCCTCAGGCCTTGATTCGAATCCACCTTAGTGAAACTCATTCGAATCGATCGGTAGTGACTTGCCCTGATCGATTCGAATGAACGTTGGTCTGATCGATTCGAAGGATACGAGTCTACCAAGCAACGTAGCTAGAACCCGAAGGGATGCAATGTCTGACTCGAAGCACGCGCGTGGAAGAGAAATCAACTCAAACGAGTCGACTCAAGAGCATCGATTCGAATAGCAATCGAATCGAGTGGATCGATTCGAACGGTAGCAGGACACGAAAAACCACAACTTGAATCGACCATATCTTGAGATCTACAAGTCCAAATGGTATGAAATTTTCACAGTAGCTTGAGCACGTGTTGAAGAATGTTCACCCCAAATTTCAAGTCAATCAGACAATTTCTCGATCGATTCGAACGTAGCTTCGAATCGATCCCAAAGTGGGCCCGGATATCCAGAAAGCGGGCGTGTGGGCCCCCTGACGTACCAGAACTGGTCTCCCCTCATTTTAGGCGAAATATCAGCCTCCTACACCTATAAATAGAGCCCCTGGTCATTTAGAAAAGGGGTCGGACAATTTTGAGAGCTAAGGAGCGCCCAAACTCTGCCAGATTTACTCCAGATCACCATTGCTGCCTTAGATTCAGATTATAATCATAAAATCCGTTGTACTACGCGATAGGAAATTGTAATCTTCAAGCATCGATCAATAAAAGATAAAAACTTTGGAGTGGACGTAGGCCGGAGATAGCCGAACCACTATAAATCTCGTGTTTTTGTTCATTATTTCTGGATTGCTGTTTGTTGTTTGTTTAGATCTGAGATTTGTGTTTGAATATTGCTGATTTGTATTCATACACTGGTGCTTTCACAACATTCGGGGTTTGTGACCATTTTTGGCGCAAACAATATCATTTCAGAAACATATAGAAAAAATTTAGGAATTTTTTAATAAAGTTTATTATTTTTAATAATAAATATTATTTCGAAAAAACTATTTATGATTTATTAAAAATAATAATTTAATTGACAAATTCTTCAAAAAATTTCCTAACCTTTCGTTCATAATCCTATAATTTCTGAAATTTTAAATTTTGAATGATTATTTTTAAAAATAATATTTCAACTTTGAAAAATCTCCAAATTTTTCCTAAGCTCTATTTTATAATCCTAGATTTTCTAAAATTATAAAATTTGAATTTTCATTAATAGATTATTTTATGTTAATTATTTATGGATGAAAAAATTATTTTATTCATAATATATACAAATTAAAATACTAAAATTATTATGTTTGCAATAAATGAATAAATGAAGAATAATAAATGAATAAATGAAGAATAATAAATGTAAACCAAGAGAATATAATAGTAAATTAATAAGAAACAAGCTAATAACATAGACGTAGCAATTTATAGTGGTTCGGCATTGTTTGTCTATGTCCAATTTGAAGAGATAGTTTTATTAATCACTTTGTAAACTGAGTACAATAGGGATCAGATTAGAATCCTTGTTACAAAAGCGTACAAAGTGATAAGCAGCATAAAAATCCCAAAAATGAACAATCAAATCTGTGTTTATAGAGGAAGACAGTGAAATATCTCCCTGAAAATTCGGCAGAAGGATCTCTAGAGCCATTAGGGCCCACAGGAGGGATCGCATGGCCCAAATACCAAGAAATAGGGATCGGGGCCGATCCCTATGATTGGTGGTTTTGGGGTGCGATCCTATGGGAGCTTCTCCATGTTGTATTATGCTTAGCCTCCAAGTTTCATGTCAATTGGACTTGTAGATGTTGAGTTATTGATCGATCATTGCTGTAATGTATTGTATAGTCTGATTTTGGCCGATGCATATAGAGGGAAGAAGGCCGATCCCTCTTACTTGTTCCTTTATGGGTGCGACCCATAGGGTGGACTCCCTAGGGTCCCCTCTTCTAGTTACCAAAGTTTCAAGTGTATTAGGCTTCTGGATTTCAGGATATCGATCGTTTTCCATTGAGTTGCACTTGTTAGCTGAAATAATCCGATCCCATTGGTTAAGAGGGATCATACCCGATCCCTTTTCTAGATTAGACTAAATTTCAAACATAGAACATTCTGTATAGCATATCTCTTGATTCTGTCTGATCACGACTTCATATTGTCATCTGTACTTGATTTCTTGACCCCACAATCATAGCTCTGGTCTAAGTTGTCCAGTCAGTTTGGATATAGCAGGGTCAAAATGCCAGATAACACACCCCACGTTTTTATGGTAATTAATCAAAATGAAATTTAATTAATAAATAGTAAACAGCGGAAAATGTTAATTCCCTGTTTCTAGTATTTTAATGATGACAACTACATCGTCATATATATATATATATATATATATATATATATTTGGTACTTATCTATAGTGCAGGAGAAAGGAGCTACAAATAATATAGGAATGACTACAATAACAAGATAGATCAACTACACTCAAGCACTTCAAGAAATCACAAGATCTTCAAATTACGAGTATGTATATGGTTTTAGAATTATTCGTAAAATCTTCTTCTATTTCATATGCATGCATATACACATATGCATACAAAAAGTTTTAGCAATCAAAGATATTCAAAAATAACAAAAATACTACAATGTACAAAACTTTCCAGTTCAGTCGACTAAACTCTTTTCTCAATGACCGAGGGTAGTCGACTGAGAAAAGAGCTCAGTTGACTGAACCTTACAATTTAGTTAAACTATTTTGGTTTTCAAAATCTTGCGCGTATTTTCTAGTTCTTATTCAGTAGACTGATTTTCATACTCAATTGACTGATCATTGCATAACGGCTATTTTTTTGAAAGGTCACTTCGAAGAGTTGCAACCTTTTTATGCTTATCTTTTTGAATAGAAGTGATCATAAATTAATGATTGCAGCATTTTATCACAACTCTTTGATTTCTATAAATATACATCAAGACCAGAAATCATTATCATCTTGCTTACTTACCATGTTATTACTTTTTGGTCTCAAGAGTTCATTGCTATTCTACATTCAAAAATCATTTAAACAAATTCCATAATCATGAATTACAAATTTCCAATTCACCAAGTAGATTATAGGAAGAATTGTACTAGCAATCAATATTCGTGTTATTCAGAACACAAGCTTGTCAATGAAACTCTTTTGTACAAGCCTATTCCTCCAGGCGAAGCAAGGGTTATTGGTTAGTGAAATACCAAAGGGGAGCTTCGGGACTAGAAGTAGGACAGGAGGTCCGAACCAGTATAAAAACTCTGGTGTGCTTGTTTATTTTTATTTTTGTTATATTCTATTATATTACTTATTTAGTACATATAGTAGTATATACTCGTATATTAATATACAAGCCATATTATATGATCAAGTTACTTTCACTGGGTATCAGAGCATGGTTATTTCAATTTACAGTGACATGTGATTGAGTTTTTTTTAAATATGGCAAGTACATTTCAAGAAGGTCAATCAACTGCTCGTCCACCACTATTTACTGGTCCTAATTATGCTTATTGGTCAACACGTATGAGAATATTTATGGAAGCTAATGGTTAAGAAATTTGGGTAGCTACTCAAACTAAATATGAAGCACCTACTACTGACATAGCACTTGGACCAATGCGCAAAATGCTGAGGCATCTAATAATGCCAATGCTATGAATATATTATTTTGTTCACTTGATAAAAATGAATTTTCACGAGTCATGCTTTGCACCACTGCATATGATATATGACGCACTTTACAAATTACTCACGAAGGCACGACAAAAATTAAGCAAACAAAAATATCTATTTTGCAAAACCAATCTTCATCTTTTAAAATAAAGGCAGATGAATCTATTGTTGACATGTATTCTAGATTCCAAACTATACAACACGATCTCATGGCACTTGGGGTCAATTTCACTGATTTTGATTTACTCACATGAATTTTAAACTCTTTGACTAATGAATGGAAAAGAAAAATTTAGCTATCAAAGAGGCAAACAATCTCTCTCAACTCAAAGTTAAGGAGTTAATCTGAAATTTGATGTCATACGAAGCTAACTTGCGAGCAAGTACAGAGCAAAACAAAGAAAAGAAGAATATTGCTTTTCAAGCTAATGATGATAATTCTGACATAGAAGAAGATGAAATTGTACTTATCGCCAAGAACTATAACAAATTCAAAAAGATGACGAAATTTCAAAATGGTGGAAATACAAATCAAACATCAATCAAATGTTATGGATGTGACGAGTTCGGCCATATAAAGAAAGAATGCCTACAGCTGAATAATGACAAAAAGAAAACAACTTCGAAACGTTAAAGAAAAAGCGAAAAGCCTTTCAAGTAACTTGGGATGATTTTGTCTCGTCATCTTCATCCGATAGTTAGAGTGATTCAGAACAAGCAAATGTATGCTTTATGGCTAGCATAGATGAGGTATGCCCTGAATTAACATATGATGAAATTTTGGAAATTGGCACAGAATCAGATGATAAATATAGAGAATCTAAGAAACTAAACAAGGAATATATAGGAAAGTTAAATAGAGAAGAGCTAGAAATTGGTCTATTAAAAGATGAAAAACCAATATTAGAAGAAGAATTAGAAATGACTAAAAAAGAATTTAAAACATTATCTTCTTAAAGTACTACTCTATTACATGATTTAGAAAATTGTTAATTAGAAAATACCAAACTTGAAAAAGAAAACTAGAACTAAAGGCAAGTTTAGATTCTAGCAATATTGAAATTTTTCATCTTAAGAACAAGTTAGATAGAATAACTAATAATGTACTGAAATTTAATAAAGGAAAACAAAAGTTAGAAAATTTGATCAAAATATCAAGACTATCAGGAAATTGAAATGGATTAGGATTTAAAGCTAAGCAAAAACATAGAAACCATAGTACACTATATACTGAATTCAAGAACCTATGTCAGAAATTAAGATTAATACTTCTAAAACAAGCAATGTCAAAATATGGATTCCTAAAATCAAATAACCAATTTTTTAGGGAAATACATATAGATGAATACTTGAAAAATATTGTTTATAATAACAATTATGTTTTTAAAGGTCCCAAACCCAGTTGTGTATGACTACCATCACCCACTAACACATATGACCCTAACAGAGGAACTAGGTACCAATTAAACCTTTACCATTTTGCAGGTACCAAAAAATAAAGTTAAAAGCAAGGAGAAATGGATACTCGATAGAGGATGCTCCAAGCATATGACAAGAAATGCACACATGTTATCAAATATAGCATATATCGACGGCGGCACTGTGACATTTGGAGATAATTCAAAAGAATTTGTCATCGACATTGGAGATGTCATCAACATCGGTATATCCATTTCCCCCCTTATTACTAATGTTTTCTTAGTAGAAAATTTAAAATACAACTTACTAAGTTTAAGTTAATTATGTGAAAAAGGGTTTAGAATCGATTTCGAAAAAGATAAATGTAGTATATTTAATCAAAATAAAATTATTATTTTTGAAGGATTAAGAAAATGAAATATTTATGTTTTAAATATGAATAATAAAAACAATAGTGATTTATGCCTAACCGCAAATCATAATGACCCATGGCTATGACATAAATGCTTTTGTCACGTAAATTTTAAATATATAAATAAATTAGCAAAGAATGATTTAGTAAGAGGATTACCCAAAATTAACTATAAAGCTAAACATCTATGTGATGCTTGTCAACTTGGAAAATTAAAGAAAAATTCTTTTAAATCTAAGAAAGAAATTACTACCAAAATATCACTCGAACTACTTCATTTAGATTTATTTGACCTAACTCGAGTACGATCAATAAATCACAACAAATATGTATTTGTTATCGTCAATGATTTTTCATGATACACTTGGACATTATTTTTAAAACATAAAAGTGACATGTTTGAAATGTTTAAAATCTTTGCTAAAAGAATTAAAAATTTAATGAATTTAAAAATTATAAGTATAAGAAGCGATCATGGCAGAGAATTTGAAAATGAAATTTGTGAAAATTTTTGCAATAAAAAGGGAATTAGTCATAATTTTTCATTTCCACGAACGCCACAAAAAAATGGCATAGTAGAAAGGAACAATCGAACACTACAAGAATGTGCACAAACATTACTTAGTTACAGTAGTTTACCTAAAACATTTTAGGCCGAACCTGTTGCTACCACATGTTATGTATTAAATCATGTAACACTTCAACCTATGACTAAAAATACATGTTATGAAATGTTTTTCAGAAAGAAACCTAGAGTATCATATTTTTGCTTCTAAATGCTTTATTTTGAATACTAAAGATAATCTTGGAAAATGCGATCCAAAAGCCGATGAAAGAATTTTTGTTGGATATTCAAATCGTAGTAAAGTATATAGAGTTTTTAATAAACGAACTAACCCTATAGAAGAATGTCTTCATGTTTCTTTTGACGAAGATTTTAGGAATACCAAAAATAACAATAACGAAGTTTTAAATGATAATAGTATTAATAATACTTCTGTAACTAAAAACAATATTACTATAAATAATAATGATAATCTTTTGAGATCACCACCTCGAATCTTAAAAGATCATCCAATTAATAATATAATTAGTGATTTAAACACAAGATTTTCAACTAGAAATCAATTAAATCAAATAAGTCATGTTGCATTTATATCTAATTTTGAACCTACAAATTATAAAGAAGCATCACAAGATGATTTTTGGATTATCGCAATGCAAGAAGAACTTAATCAATTTAAAAGAAATAATGTATGGGAACTTGTACCAAGACCAAATGATCAATTCGCAATAGGAACAAAATGGGTTTTTAAAAATAAAGCAGATAAAAATGGAAACATTGTTTGTAATAAAGCAAGATTAGTTGCTCAAGGATACAACCAAGAAGAGGGAATAGATTATGAAGAAACATTCGCTCCTGTAGCACCTCTTGGAACATTACTTGTTTTTGCATGTCACCATAATTTTAAATTATTTCAAATGGATGTTAAAAGTGCATTTTTAAATGTTTTCATAAAAGAAAAAGTATATGTTGAACAACCACCTTTATTTGTTCATGGAAAAATATCGAGACCATGTTTTTAAACTTAAAAATGCATTATACAGATTAAAACAAGCAACCCGTGCTTGGCATGAGAGACTAAAAACACATTTACTAAATTCTGGTTTTCAAATTGGAATAATTGATTCTACATTATTTATAAAAAGAGAAGATAATAATATACTAATTGTGCAAATATATGTTGATGATATCATATTTGGATCAACTAATGAGAAACTATGTAACGATTTCTGTAACATAATGAAAAATAAATTCGAAATGTCGCATATGGGAGAATTAAATTTCTTCTTAGGTTTACAAATAAAACAACTAGAAAATGGAATTTTTATAAATCAAGAAAAATATTGTAGACAATTATTAAAATGATTTGGAATGGACAATAATTCAAGCAAACCAACTCCAATGAGCACGAGTTTACATTTAGATAAAGATGAAAATGGAAAGGATTTTGACCAAAAATTATACCGAAGTATGTTAAGATCTCTGTTATACGTAACGACCAGTAGACCGGATATTATGATGAGCGTTTGCCTATGTGCAAGATTTCAAGCACAAGCTAAAGAGTCACATCATCGAGCAGTTAAAAGAATTTTGTGATACTTAAATAACACCAAAGATTACGGACTTTTCTACTAAAAGGCAGCTCTTTCGAACTTGTATCATATAGCGATGTAGTTTTCGGTGGTTGCAAGATGGATAGAAAATGTACAAGTGAAGTGACACATGTCATTTTATTGGTCAATCTCTGGTTTCGTGGTTTAGTAAAAAGCTAAATTGTGTTTCTCTCTCGACATGTAAAGCCGAGTATATTCCAACAGCTTAGCCTATGCATAAGTAATTTATATGCAACAAACACTTCAAGATTTTGGTAAAATTATCACTAACTCTCCTATATACTGTAATAATACCAGTGCTATAAATTAATCTAAAAATCCAATTAATCATTCTTGTACAAAACATATTGATGTTCGTCATCTAATTTTTAAGAGATAATGTAGAAAAAGGAGCCATTTCTCTTGAATTTGTTAACACTGAAAATCATATTCCCGATATTTTCACTAAACCATTGTGTGAATCAACATTTATAAAGCTAGGACGAGACCTTGGTATATGTTCATTTAATGAATGAATGAATTAGTATATATCACCGTTATTTACCATTATAAAATTTTGAACTCTATTTTTCTACATAATATTTTAACAAGAATTATTTTTTAGTCAATTAACAACCATAACAAAAAAACGCATTAACAAATTTATAGTTAAAACAATTCTATCCATATAAAGCTCTTATAATAAATAAACTATACATTCTATTTATACTTAAACACATGGAAATAAAACATAAATATTATTTAGAAAAACTAAACATGTCTTCTGATCACTACTCCACTTACTCAATTATCGACTTAAGCTCATCTTCATCAAATAACACCTACGTATTACAAATAAAAACCACACCACACCGCCGTCAAATCGATCGGCCTCACTAAATATTATGGAATCACCAACATATCATACCGGCTGCTCTTTAAAGGAAAAAAGCTAAACGAGAAATTGATCTTGAATCAACATCTCTCAATACTAAAGTAGGTGAAACATAACGCTATCAACAAGAAATGATGGGAGTTCAACGAGAAATGTATTACGAGCAACAACATCAAGGATCTTATCTTAACTTTCCAGAAAAATGTATTCTAACAATTTGCGGTCATTCAGCAATAAAAAATTGTTTGCATAAAAATCTCCTTGTTTAATAGAGACTCCTGTAAAAACTTACAACATTACTCCAAAAAACTTATGGAAGGCAGGGCCATCGAACCAAGACTGGAATAACACTCCGGCTTGTCCTAGTTGGTCTCCACTAAAGCCTCGAGATGAGTGAACTAAAAATAAGACAAATTCATGGAATCGTACGGAGCACAACTTCCCAGATTCATCGGAGGAGAAATAAATTTCTATTTTAATTTCTCATATCAATATATATTTATATCCATATATGAACATAACTATAAAAAAATGTATAATTTATAATTGTTTGCTAAACATTGAATAAAATATATATTAGTGTCTTCAGAATATTCTAAATAAATTTACAAAAAATATTAAACTAATAGTAATATATAAATATACACATATAAAATATAAGAGTATAATTGAAATAAACAAAATAGAACCTATTGCTTCAGCTCAGTCGACTGAGAAATCTTAACCAGTCAACTAAACCTATCTCCGCAAATTATATTAACAAAATAATCATTTTCAGTTGACTGAATTTAAGGCGCAGTTGACTAAAACCGTCTACTAGCTTACTGCAATTTATTTCCTAGTCGATTAAATTAACCCTTACTTACTGTCTTCAAAACAACCACTTTCAGTCTACCAAGACACAATTTTAGTCGACTGAACCAAACTATTAGCTTACTAATTTTAACTCACGAGTGGTTCATTAATCTACCCTTACTCTCTGCCTTCAAAATTGCCAATTTCAGTCGACTGAACTCACTTCTTAGTCGACAGAATGGCCCAGATTCTTTTTTAAAGAGCCAAACGACATATCCTTTTACCATTTTATAACTTTCTTTCTTTTCAACTTCAAAACCTTCAAAACCCTAGAACTCTCTCTGTCAAAAATCAATGGCTCCATGCACAAAACAACCTATATCAAAGAAAAGACCTCATAAGGGAAAGGAACCTGCTAGACCATCACATCCAGAATTTGCTCCTGATGGAAAATTGCTTCAATGGCTAAATGGTGGCAAGAAATCACTTCAATACTTCAATGATCGCAGTGAAAACCGAATTATTTAGGAAACCTTCTATAAGATGTCCGATTTCGTTGAATTTCGAATTGAACAATTCACTCGAGAACATGGATTTCTCTCTTTGATTGATGCCAAAGAAAATAGGGTAAAAATTTATCCCTTCTTTGTTCGAATGTTTTATGTGAACCTTCAAGGAGATTTCTACCAACCTCAAATCGACGATGTTGATGGATTTCTATGAAGTAGGGTTTTAGGAGTTGATATTGTCTTAAATGTTCATGATTTGGGCATTATATTGGATTGTGATAATACCGGTCTTGAATTAGATGACATAAATCACAATAATTATGCTTATGATTCCAATAGCTATCTTTTTCGGATTGAGAATAAAGAAAACTTCTCAGTAAATTTAAGGCCCCAAGCTCAAATTATTAATAAAATGATCCTTCACACCATTTTTCCACGAACTGGAAGCTATGAGAAAATGCATGAAAATAATTACAAAGTTTTGTATGCTCTCTATTCCAATCATAAGTTGAATTGGGCTTGAATTATTCATGATGAAATCAAGAGCGTTCATGCCCGTACTCATCACACAATATTCTTTGGTTCGTACTTAACAAAGATTTTTGTTCACTACGGTATTAATGTTGACAACTTGCAAGATCTTCTTCTCTCAAAAATAATGGATCAAAAATTAATTTCTCTAATGAAACTTCCTTCTAAGATGGAGATTCTTCCTTCTTACCAAGAGTATGTGTCGTGCCTTGTTCATATTACTATTGATCAATCTTCATCTCAACAAGTACAACAAGAGAATATTCAACAAGAGAATCCAAAAGAGGTTCATTGGAGTACAGATATTGATCAAGGAATTTCGTTGTTCAAGCTTTCTAAGAAGGTGTCTTCTTATGATACAATACTTGAAAATAAAGAAATTATTTTCAACTAACAACAAAAATTGCTTAAGCACAAAAAGACATTTAAGAAGACAACTCTTGGCTTTTTTAGAGAAAATTTGGAACAAACTTGCATCATGCTCTCGTCCATCATCACCATCGGATTCAGATACAGAATCTTAGATGATTTGCCATTGGTATGCCTATCCGATCGCACGTACATTTGCTATGTGTTGTGGTATCTTAGATTGTCTTTTATTTTTGTTTATATATGTTTTAATCCTAGTTGGTATGTGTTTATGTTCAAACTATTATGTTTTTAGTTGTGTTGGAGTTATGTTGTATTGAACTTCTGTTGTTCTTTTATATTGTTCTCTAGTTTCACGTCCGTATTATTATTGTGTTTTAATTCTTTCATATTAGAAACTTTTTCTTCTCAAATTATAGTTTCTTCCTTTTGTTGATGACAAAGGGGGAGAAATTTGTGATAGGTGGAGCATACACTTAGGAGGAGATAACACATGATTTTTACTTACTCATATATATATATATATATATATATATATAATTGTCATCATAAAAAAGGGGGAGATTGTTAACTTTCTGTTTCTAGTATTTTAATGATGAAAACTATATCATCATATATATCTAGTACTTATCTACAGTGCAGGAGAAAGGAGCTACAAATAATATAGGAATGACTACACTAACAAGATATGTCACCTAAACTCAAGCATTTCAACAAATCACAAGATCAACTTCAAAAAATCACAAGATCTTCAAACTACGAGTATGTATGTGGTCTTAGAATCATTTGTAAAATCTCCTTGGTATTTCATATGCACGCATATATACCTCTGCATACAAAAAAATTTAGCAATCAAAGATATTCAAAAGTAACAAAAATACTACAGTTTACAAATTTTCCTAGTTCAGTCGACTGAATTTCTCGCGCATATTTTCTAGTTCTTATTCAGTAGACTGAATTTCGTACTCAGTAAACTTATCACTGCATAACGACTATTTTTCTAAAAGGTCACTTCGTAGAGTTGCAACCTTTTATACTTATCTTTTTGAACAGAAGTGATCATAAATGAATGATTGCAACCTTTTATTATAACTCTTTGATATCTATGAATATACATCAAGATCAGAAATCATTATCATCTTGCTTACTTACTATCTTACTAACTTTTGATCTCATGAGTTCATTATATTCTACATTTAAAAATCATTCATACAAATTTCATAATCATGAATTACACATTTCCAATTCACAAGGAGATTATAGGAAGAATTGTACTAGCAGTTAATATTCGTGTTAGTTAGAACACAAGCTTGTCAAAGAAACTCTTTTGTATAAGCCTATTCCTCTAGCGAAGGGAGGGTTATTGGTTAGTGAAATATCGAAGGGGAGCTTTGGGACTGGACGTAGGACGGGAGGTCCAAACTAGTATAAAAGCTCTAGTGTGCTTATTTCTTCTTATTTTTTTTGTTATATTTTGTTATATTACTTATTTAGTACATGTAGTAGTATATACTCACATATTAATATACAAGCCATATTATACGATCAAGTTTACTTTCAGAAAATGGAATTGTCGCAAACATCAAAATTTGGCTAGGAAACTTACATCATTGTGTTCATGGCGATTTTCTGATCAATAAACTTTTCCGTTCAGGGTTCAAACGAGAAAGTTATTAGCTTTTGAAATTTTAGCATCGGAAATAACTGTATATGTAAATGTGGTAACAAAATCAATTAAGACCAATTAGATGTTAGTAATTGTCAACATTCAAATTAAGATCTCATAGGATTAATAAAATGAGTAAGAGTTGATAAGAATCAATTAACAGAGGAAATTAATCAACGCAATCAACTAACGAAGGAAACAAACAAACAAAATCAAGGAACAAAGAAAATTACCGTTTGAATACATACACAGGTCGACCCTGAATGTGCCCATGTCGACCATGAGCGGTTGACCATTGGGATGGGCGGTTGACCCGTATATGTGTGAGGGCAGTTGTGGATTGTTTTTTTAAACGTTTCAGATTTAATTAGTTTAATCCGACAGTTAGCGTTGATTTGAACCTCTATAAATTAAGACCTATAGCTTTACTTCCAACTTATTATTTTTCTAATAGGGGGAAGCTCTATCGCTTTCTCTTCTCCTTCAAAAATTTTAAATACACAAAAATAGAATAGATTGCACGTATACACTTTGAAGAGGAAACAGAAAAGGATAGAGGATATGAAATAGGTTCAAATCAAATTGCTACATCGAAGGTAAACTTTAGATCTGATCTTAATTAGTAAATCTAAATCTAAATCTCTTTTCTCTAATCTGATTTCTAATATATCTGTATAACTATTATTTGTGAATCTGAAAAGGGAGTCAAAAACAGAGAATACAGATAACATGGTTTAAATTTAGATTAGATCTAGAGCTTTGGAAACGCTAAAACAAGGTGAGTGGGAATATTATATGTTTTTATATAATATTAGGTTATATCATTGTAGATCTATTCCTATATGCCTAAGAATTGAACTATAATTGCAAGTGCATAATGATTAGAGCTGTAATTACAATTGCGTGATGATTAGATTTAATTCTGTAATTGCGTAATGATTAGTTATATTTCTGTAATTAAGTAATGATTATATTATTTAACTCTGTAGTTGCGTAATGATTAGATTTAATTGGTATTTTGATAATGATTGAAATGAATAAAACCATAATGAATGCATAATGATTAGGAACTTGTTTTTATTTGACGGACATAAATTAAGTTGAAGTAGACTTCATTTTGTTATTTGTGGTTTTTGTGATATTTTAATGTATTGGAACTTGAAATGTTGCAAGTAGATTTTCGCATATTATCAAGTTTAAAATGAAGAAAAGTGGAAGAAAAGTGTGACGTTTGGAATAACAAGGAATGCACATATGAAATAAAAAGGAAGAGTGTACAAAACAAGAAAAATTTCTGTGTTTCATACTGTCTATTTCAAGAGAAATTAAAAAGGCAATCACTTGTAATTACATACAGCGCACAAACATCTCCTCTTTTGATAAGATATAAAAATTTACTGCATTAATAAGTTTAGTTCCAATATATTAAAATGTAGTAAATCCCAAAAGTTAAAAATTAATTCAAGGATAAGGTAGGAATACCAATTAAATGAAAGAAAGAGGCTTTGAGGAATAGGTAAGAAAAAGAATAGAAATAAAATAGGAATAGAAATGTTAGTTGGAACCAATAAGCAAAAAGGAAACGATATTAAGAAATTGAAAAAGAAGTGGTAAATGAGCTTGAAGAAGGAAAAAATAAATGTATAATTAAAGAAAGACCTAAGCTCAAACATAAAAGATGTTGCGGTAATAAAGAAAGTGTAAGAAGAATAAATATATATATGAATATTAAATATATATATATATATATATATATATATATATATGTGGCCTCAGATATGCATTTATGATGGGTGTGGATAGTTATAATTTAATAGAGATAAACTATAAAAAGTAAATGACATAAGGTCATTAGAGTCGATTGGAATATGAAAACATATCCAGCCATAGGAACCGTTGAGAGTATACGCTTGCGTATAGAGAAGGGATACCCTTAGGTTAGGATTGTGCTTGAAACAGAAGCTCCGTAAATGTTGGCAATTGGCCAGTCCATTAAGTGGATGTCGAGGCTGGACTCGCACAGTCAAAGTAGGTATGCTTCAAATTTGTTAGAGGGGAGTATCGCCTTGATTGCATTAGGTAATCTAAATGGAAGGCGGTGAGGTTCGAACACTATGCAACATCGTGTGTTACCAGTTTAAAAAGCAAGGGGTAGGAGTTGCATAGGTCACGGGTCTGCCATCAGTCCGTTGTGGTCAACGGAAAGGACAAGGTTACACCTAATTGATCATCGACGCCTACCAGGGTTGATTCAATTGGGTAATGTAATGCACAGTTGTTTGTTAGTTCGGTTGATAGGGCAATACTAGTTAACCCATAGCGAGATTCCTTCAAAACATGGATGGGGTGGTTTGTGGAGCCAAGTCCACGTAATAGGAAGTAGACAAAGTAGAAAATCCCCAAAGAGAACATGGGCTAATGGAGGAAAGGTCGTCGGTGTGCACTATAGGGTAGGAGCAAGCTATGACCCTCACAGGACCTTTATTGCTGACACAACCCCACCTTTTCCTAATGTTCCTTAGACATCATTTTAGTGTTAAATTGCTAAGACCTTAGGATAAAGAATGTTTTTTTGTAACTTGATAGGACTTGACACGGTTTTGAAGTTTTTTTACTGAATAACATTTCTCTAAAAAAATTGTGAGCTTCTAGAGTTCTTACTTAGTTTATTTATATTTTATTTAATCCTAATATGCATGGACTTATTTAAATTTTTTAGCCGGCTCCTTTCAATCAGTGTTTGGAGGTAACCACCCTCAAAGAGAAATTAGATTCTGCCTTAGCTAGAGAAGAGGAATTAGAGGACTTATTAAAGAATGCCGAGTGCATATATGGTGCTATATATAGAGACGATATCAAAAAGTTAAGGCAAAGGATTATGGAGATGGACAAAGAGATTACACGACATTTAAGCACAAAGGATGATCCTCCGATGACTTCAGCTACATGCACCTCTATCAGGCCGAATGTAATTCCTGTGCCCCCTATTGAGGCCGACCTGGACGAGGTTCTCAAGTGGAAGAATGGCGTAAAGAGTTATTATAAGGCTAAGATTAAAGAGTTTGAGAATTATTATAAGGGAGAGCTGGTGACACCGCAAACCCGCATCTCGCTCTATTTTTCCAATGCGAAGAGGCTCTTCGGCTCCTCCTCAAGAAATGCTAAGAAAAGCAAAGATAAAATCTTGAATGAGATTTAAAGAATTAAGCGCATGCCTATGGAGCACGTGAATGCTCTTGAGAACATGATATCCAACTTGGAATATGAGGCCTGATTAAATTCCATTATGGTTTCCCAAAGTGGGATGGATATGGCATCTCTATTAGAAAAGCTTCTTAAAGAGAAGGCGAAGAAGACAATAGCAAAAATTGGCCGGCAACGTGCCATTAACATTTTTAGATGTTTATGGCCTAGACTTGATTTGTCCATCTTGTACAGCCGTGCTAACTATAAGTACAGGTCTCACGCTTATGAGAATATCTGGGTCGACACTAATTACAATCCTTGCATTGCTTACCGAAGTTCTGCCCATGGCAATGCCACTCGTCCCCGATCATCAGTTGTTATTATCGAGCTAGATGAGTAATCCTCTGCTCTTCAATTGACAGGCAGCTCTTCTCAGCCTTTGACATCACGTTCCCATAGGTCATATCGACACGGAGCGGTCATATCTAGCTCGTCTTTTGATTCTGATTCTGGTTCTTAACATAGCTTTTATTCTGAGGTATCACTTCATGATGTGACCCATGTTGTGATCTTTTGTAAACTATGTACAGATATTTAAAATAGACAATTGCATTCTAATAGGCATGCAAGGAGCTAACTAAGTATTGGTAACTCGGTTTTTTGATATATACCTGGCAAGCTTTGAGTAGTGTCTAGGTCCGTACTAACCAATAGCTTTTGGTACAATTCCATGTATTATGCTTTCTTGCCATGTTTAGAGTAAGTTCCTAAGGTAGCTTATGACCCATGTTATTAACCCTTAGTCACAGTCTTTACCTACATATTTAATATGATCTGACCCCTTATCTAAGGTGTAGTGTTCTGCGCTAGCTTGGCTGCATGCTTGGTATGACCTGCCCCATTATTTAGGGTGTAGTTCATATGTACGCCTGACCGCATCATTATCCAGTATCATCGTTCTCATTTCTGAGATTGTCGTTGTCGCCGGTATGTTGCATTACAACTGTAGAACGACGGCGGTGAGCTATGAAGAGTAATTTGTTCGTGCGCTTGGCACGGTCTTCCCTACTGTTTGAGGGAGGACTAAGAGAAAATTTGACTGTGAAGTCAGGTCGTGTATTTACAACCTTTGCATGCGCATGATTTTTTGTTTTGGTTCTGGCTGTCTGGTGTCTATACTTCCGGTGTGCTATGTCAGCAGTACGAAAATAGAGGAGTTTTTATACTGGTTTGGGCCATCCAATATCCCTATAACCATTTAGGCTGAGAAGCTAAGCTGTATAGTGTGCAGCTCCATTTTAACAGCTGGTTTTGGCAGTCTAATATCCACATGTCCAGTGCAGCAATTTGGCTAAAGAGCCAGATTGCACTGTTGCAATTCCAAGTGTTTGAGTCCAATTTCACCATTCTCATTGCTGAGAGTGCCATTCTCTTCTACCGACCTTGCGTGTTGCTTGGTCGGTGACTATTAGCGGTAACTGCGGATGTGTATGGGGAGATCATTTAATCTTGCCATTTTATACAAGTTTGGGTTGTCTAATATACATACGTCTAGTCTAATACATCAATACATATATTTTTGACAAGGCTTATTATATAAGCGGTGTAGATTATTCAGAATATGATCTGAGGTTTCCTGCACAGTATCGAATGCTTGTCCTTTGCAGTTTTGGCCAGTGCTTTAACCTTTGATTCTTCTATCTAATTTTGAATCCATCATGCTTCCAATCTCGGTTATCTGTCCAATAAAGGAATTCTCTTGGGTTAGGGAGAGAAGCGTCAAAAATCCCTATGTAGATAGTTGGGTTTGGTTCCAACGAAGAATGCTAGCCGATCCTTCAAATCGCTGTGCATCTCAATCACTTCGGCTTGCTGCCTAGCTTAGTTGGAGATATGCTTGAAAGGCACGGTAGTTGAATAACCCCGGTTTCGAGCAGAATGTGCAAACGTCATTATCTACCTGATCGCAGTAAGAGGGCCTTTTCATAATCCTCTTGACTTCATATTGAGAGTTCCTATATTTCAGCTTTGGGTTTTTTGTCATCATCGAAATCACTGTCCAAATCAACAAGTACTTGCATGCTTTCATGCAACTTGTAGTAATTGACGATAAAGGAGGGTAAAGATCAATTGGTAGACGCTGTTCAACTTGATTCCATGCAACACCGATTACTGAATCTTCCTATTAAGTAGTTTGTGGTCGGCCTCATCGCTCTCGTTTATGAGAGTGACGTTATTACTCACCTACTACATAACCAGCAAGATTGCTGAGTAATGGCGGTGGGCCATGGATGATGGAGGTGTCATTGACTGGTGAACGATGGTTTGGATAGGATCCATGGGGCCAAAAGCCGGGAAATGGAGGTTCGGTAGATTCATCGGGTATTAGGAAAGGGAACTGAGGTTTAGTCCCTCTTTCCAACGCTAAAAATATTGGTGAATTTTTTCGACTCCATAATACTTAACTGATTATGAAGCAATGTAGGCAATGATTGCTCGACGAATTTGAATCAACAGATTTAGCTTATGTTAAATATGCTTTTAGGAGGTGACTATGTTGCTGAATGCTTACATAGCCCTGGAACCGCACTTTAACTGTTTGTTAGAACGCCGAAATAGTTTTGCCAAGGAAACTCAATTTACACTCTAAGGCAACACAAGTAAACAATAAAGCATGAAAAATAAGGACATAGAAATTTTTACGTGGTTTAGATTATTGGTAATCCTACTTCCATGGGATAATCCACAGTATACTGTTTTTTGGTACAAATGATTACAATTTCCCAAAATCATACAGTATCTCCCAATTTTTTATGATTATCTCTAGACTCTAGAAAAGTCATTCCCCTTCTACACCTTCCAGTTCTTTCTTTTATAGCATGGAAAAGTGCACAGTTGATTGCCGCAATTGCCCTTTATCCTTTGCTTCAATCTCCTCCTTTTAGATCTTGCCACTTGTCATTCATCTAGGATGCTTGTTTGTTGTGTCTGGATTAGTGACTCGACTTTGGTGGGAAGTCATGGCATTGGCGAGTGTCTAGGGAATTGAAGCGGAATGCCTGAAAAATTTGCTGGGAAGCCCAAGCCTGTGCGGTTCGGCCTTTTCTGTCCTGAAGAGGTAGATATCTAAGAAGAATGCTTGGGGGGCCTCTATGTTGTTGATGTATGTGAAGAGGTGCGATGATGAATATTGCCTGATGCCCAGGTCATACTGCGGTGCTGACATACTGTCTTTCCTTAACTTGCTATCATATTTGGAGAAATGGAATTGTACTGCCCTATTTCACCCTGAGAGTTGATTTAACATATGCTTGGAATGTATTCGACACTAGCCATGATCTAAGCTAATTGAATTTGAGTTTCCCTCATTGCAAGTATGCTCGGATTGCTGATGAGAGAAAGGAGGAGCTCCATATCTTTGTCGTCTACCTGTAAGTATGGTTTTGCCTTGAAGCGTATCCTGAGTGGCCCTGCATGTAGCCCTTTGGAGTGCTTTTGACCTCTTGTGGTACTGCCTAGGTTGCCCCCGATATGTGCCATGCAGTCTTGCTCTTATATGTGTTGACAAAGTATGGGCTTCGGAGATGCGGTCAAGTTAGTTCAACATGTATTGTATCATATACTTCAGTGCAGTATTCTTGTTTTTCTTTGATCTTATGTATTTCCATTATGGCTTGCCCTTGTTTCCTTATGTGTAGTACCTGTCTTCGGCCATGACTCCCTTGATTATAGGGTTCAGGTTGGGTTAAGTACTGTAGCTTTAAGATGTCTTCCTCTGCAGTATGAGTTCGATTAGTTCAATTCCTTTTTCTTTACATCTAATCTTCTTGACATGAGGGCAGCCTTCCTGGCCTCATTTCCCTTCAATGCAGCTTGGTGTAAAAACGAGTGTAACAAGCACATTTTGTAAGGTTGATTGACATGGTTGAAAATTATTTTTACCGGAATAATGATGTGATAGAAGATAATAAAGTAAATTTGAGTCATGGATCAAACAGAAAAACTTGTATAAGTTCACAATTTTCAAGAGTTTGTTTTTTTCTTAGTTTATATAATTTAGTTTTGTTCTTTGTGTACTAAAGAGTATAATCTGCTTAGGTTGGATAAAATGTGTTAATAAAGAAATAACTCATTTGAGGTAAATTTTGAAAAGAATTGCAAAGGGAAGTAGAAATTAACAACAACTAATTTTTATTTATTTAAACTATTTTTTAGTCAAAGTGAACTTTCATAAATTTATCCAATTTAGTCTTATCTTAAGATAGAACAAAATGTTTGAGAGAATAATGTCATTATATCTAGATTTAATTTTATACTAGTGGAGTGCAAACCCCGCTAAAGAAACAACATCATATAGAATTTTTCTCAATTAGATGCCAAGCAAAGCTTCAACAACTTATTTATGTTTATAAAAATTAGCTATTTGAAAAATAATAACTATTGAAGAAAAGAATGAACGAACATTGGAAAAACTCAATAATTCACCAAGTTATACTTTTTAGTCTAGTAGCCGTTGTTAGTTGATTATGTCAATTCGTAAATATATTCTTTTGAGTGTCCTTACCTGTCTCATTTTGTTGATCATCAAGATGATGATCCTACATATTTGTATTGATTACTTCCCATCAAACATTTGTATGTTTTTGGTATTTTATTTAATAAAATTATGAGTGCTCTCCTCATAATAGGACCACTCTTTCATCAAAAAAAATCCCCAAGTTACATGATAATAAATTCAACTGATTTTAGAATTATCAATTAAAAGCATGGTTAAACATAGTAAAAGTTAGATCCATTTGTCTTGATTAAAGATACCATGGAGAAACTTCTAGAGTGATTGGTAATAGAAGATAAGAGAAATAAGGAAGCGTGACATACATTTATTGCATTTAGCTAACATCTTTGTATATATATAAGTTTTATGCCTGATTTAAAATTGAATGCAAGAAAAAATTAAAATTGTAACAATTTTAACCCTTTTATTTAATACAAAACTGAGACGTGTAAACCCCTAAAGCAGAAATGGACGAGTCGTTAGAAGATGATAATAAGAAACACAAGTCAATGTCGGATGTTTAATTATATACAGTATTATATACATAAGTAATACCATAGTCATATGCATCTTCAAATGTCACTTGATAGATAATACTCGAATCCATCAACCTAAGTGATGACAAATGGAATAACGTAGAGAGGGGTCAGACTATAGTCAAAGTGAGTGAAGTACATCTACTTGACCATATACTTTAGTTTTTCCCATAAAATACTATCGATGGTATAAACATCATAACTCAATCTTATTTATCCTACTACCAACGAGTTAGTTTAATAATACTACATATTTGATTGACATATGAAAACTAGGTGATAACTTAACAACAAACATTGCATTGATAATGACACAGACTTCTGTTATCTATGCATCCTTCAGTCCTTTGCAAAATTCTATGCATCCTTCAGTCCATCCACCTTTCATCATCCCCTAACAGCTTCTATTGGGGTCTGACCTCTGCGAAATCTTTCTTGGTTTCATCGTGCTACCTTGCCCTTACCAATTCGAGTAGATCGTTCTCTTTCCTAGACTCTGGAAATGAAAAATCCCCCTCATGCTCGTTTCTTTATGTAGGTTCTTACTCTTGACAAAGCTAACACTAAAGACAGGCTCATTTGCAAGGGCATCATGATTAATCCTGTGTGTGTCCTTTGCTTCGTCGATAATGAGTCAATCCAGCACCTCTTCTTCGACTGTGACTTCTCCTACTATGTTTGGATGACTTTTAGCATGCACCCGCTTGGCTATATCCCTGCTATCTCCTCCTATTATAACCACTCGCAATACTCTACCCCCTGCTCGTACTTAGATTGCTTCATTCCTGCCTTTATCTGGGCTATTTGGCAGGAGAGGAATTTTCGCTGTTTCAAGAATGCTTTGCAATCCAAACTAATAATTTGCTATAAGATTATTTATTTTTTCTACTTTTGGACAGGTAGGAGAGCTTTGTCTCCTTTACGTATGTGCATCACCCCTGCGAATTCAGACATTGAATCTGTAGGAAGTTCGGTGATTCTAGATAGTGGTAGGGCTGGCCACTCATCCCGTTGTGTCTTTACTCGTCGATGGTGAAGCCCTTATTTCGGCTTCTGTCAACTTGGCTGTGCAGCTCATTTTGGTTTCTATGGTTGGAGCTGTTGCATGCATGGGGTTTAGGTTGTGATGTTTTATTTTGCTACTTCTTCTTACTTTTTATTTTAAGTTTGTCGATGTTGCGTTGTATTTATTTCTACATTTCCTAGTTAAACACACCATGTTGGCTACCGGCCAAGCATGTTGGCCAGAACTATTTTATAGCTATTTTATTATCTAATCGACTGTGTAGTCTCACACTGCACAATCATCTTCCACAAAAAAATGACACAGACTTCCATGTTCAGACACTACCACACTAAACACAAACAACATGTAGACAACGACATAGATTCTCATGTTCAGAAACCACCGCACCCAACATAACACTACATGGACAACAGCATGTATGCCTGTATTTAGACACCAACATGGCTCAATAAAATAAACAATGCAAGGATGACAATACGATCTAACCTACATACATGCCAAGCCCTACCTTACTACATTAACATATGACTTTGTCAAAGAATGGAGACAATTCCATATACAGCCTACGTTGTACATTAACACACACCTCATATATAACCGAGCGATCATTTTACCATGATACCAATAGGGGATACAAGTGATAAATGCATATATACATACCTATCACAACAATATTATCGGCACACACATAGACACACACACACATATGGCGACCAGTAGTAGCGTAAAAAGCCTTAGCTCGTTACCTAATCTCGAGATGGAAGATGAGGCTAATAGAGAGGATGATGAATCTGGGTGGCACGAGGGAAAGAAGAAAAGTACTAATAAGGCTAGAGTTGACAGTAGACAAAAATCTCAAGTGGCATAGAACCCTAAATTTAGGGCTGGGACAAAATCGCAATCATCATCTGGTGGAAAGAATTAAAATTATTCAGGTCCCCAAGTTTCAAAGAAGGGACCTACAGGTGTGCAGATGCCCTAGTTGGCAATACGAGGGTCGATGGTGGAGTCTCCAGATTTGGCGAAATGAATAATGAGGATGGAGAATATGCAGATCTTGATGATGAAGTATTTATTGTGGCTGAAAGCTTATGGAATAATTCCCTATATATTTACTTAGTCGGTAGGAGACCTTTTTATATACATTTAAATGCATTATTAAACGTGAATGTAATCCTTTATGGTCCTGGGGTGTTTTTGCTTGTGAAATGTAATCCTTTATGGTCCTGGGTTGTTTTTGCTTGTGAAAATGGTTTCTATCTAATTAAATTTAGCTATGAAACTGATTGTAAGAAAGTTCTTGACGGGGGGCCATGGTTCATGAAAAAATTGATTTTTATTAAATGCTGGTAACCTAATCTCCGATTAGAGAGGGAGCTGGAATCGCATCGAATATGGGTTAACTTACTGAATTTAGATCCGTCACTATGGAATTTTAGAGGAATTAGTAAATTGGCTAGTATGATTGGAACTCCTTTAGCTATTAATGATTATACAAGACATGTTAAATGCTTGAAATATGCTAGAGTTTTAATAGACATTAAAGCAAGTACAGAGTTGAAGAAACAAGTTAGGGAAAAAGGTAGAAAGGGGTATGTAGAGTATGAATTTGTACCCCCAATGTGCAGTGCATGCAAGTGCTTTAGATATACTGATGCCCAATGTTCAACTGTAATTTTGCCTGTCAAATAAGTGTGGAGAAAGAAAACTGATATCAACATAGATAAAATTCCTAGCATGGACCCATCTAGCCCTGACAAAAGCATGCACACTACTGATACAGTAGATCATGTACAAAATGAGCAAGATCAATATACACAACAGTCAGCTAATACTAGTAACATAGCTACAGGCTAGAAGATGTCCAAAACTCCTCAAAAAGGCTCGGAGCAAAAGGAAATACTTATGATGTGGGAGCAGTTAGTTGAAATTGTAAAGCGAAACCAAGTGGAGCAACCATCTATTGCTAAGCCAACGGAGAAGCTACCCGAATCAACAGATGTATTAAAGTCAATGAACATTGAGATTTATATGTCAAAGGAGGTGGAAGAAGAGCCAGACACAGGAAAACTATACACAAAACCAAATCAGGCATTTGAGCAGCAGTTTGGTAGTAAAGAACTAAAAGGTAAGGTGATCAAGTCGCAAGGGAGTTCTCTTAGAAAATTGAGGAGTCACTCCTAACAATATAAATGTCCATAATAAATTGGAATGTTGAGGTCTAAATAGCGATACTCGCCAATTAGACCTCTATAATCTTAGAAGGGCCCATTTACCTTCTATTATAGGGATTTTGGAAAACAAGTTTAATGATGCTAGTCTTAATTTTTTTACTGAAACTCTTAGGGATGATTGGGAGAATGTGCACAACAATGATTTTGGTGACAAAGGGAGAATTCTTCTTCTGCGGAACAAAGCAATGTGGCAAGCTCAATTAGTTAGCAAAGCGACCGGCAAATAACCATTAAAGTTGAAAGCATATGTGGTTTAGTGTTAACCAGGTTTTTAACCCAGCTAAATTCAAAAGGAGTTAGAACATTCAAGCTAAGCTAAGAACGACTCAAAACTTGACCGGAAGGCCTAAGAAAGAAAGCCAAGAGTCTCCAAGGAGTTTAGCCAAAAAATAAGCAAACTTTTTGGACCAGCACCAATTCGATCCAATTGGATCGGTACTGATCTGAATTAGTTGCTCATATATGCCCCCATTCCTTTTGCGTTGTGACTCTATGCCTCTACTAAGCTCACTTAAGAAGTTTGGTAGCATTCCAAAATCCAAGCATAAGGGGCGAAGGTTCATCTGACTCAGAATATAATCCAATCTGGCCCATTGGTGAATCATCATCAAAACAAGTCAACAAGCTACGAAATCACATAAAGAGCATCAAAACGAAGTAAGAAAGGCATCCAAGTAGTCGAAGAATAAAAAATGCTTAACTATTTGGATCGGTACCGATCATATCCAAATATTTTGCTCTGATAACCTCCGAACTTCTTGGGCTTCCTCTGTATGACGACTACAAGCTTCTGGCAAAGTGACACTAGCTTAAGTGCTCTCCAACCCCTAAAAATACCATCCTATCTGCAACATATAAGAGATTTATAAACTAGCTGCTGCAACTCTACCATTACTATTCTTCACCCTTCTTGTCCCATACAATAGTCACAAAGGAGCAACCGAGATCCTCCGGTTGCCTCCAAGTACTTGTGATTTTGATCTAACTTTGGTGATTCAATCATATTGTAAACCAAATCAATTTTGTAACAGCAGTCAGCTAATAAAAGCTATAAAGTGGGCGTAGGCTTCATTAACAGCCGAACCAATGTAAAAATCTTCTTGTCTCTTTACTATTTCTGCTCTTTTTTGATCTATTCTCTATATTGTTCGCCCTAAGAAACAGGGCTGGTGCTTTCACACTCAATCCAGGATGTTGATCTATTTTTTGTGTTAACATTTTGGTGCTTTTACGGAGAATTGAACTCAGGCATAGATCTAGTTTTCCTCTTTGGATCCGCCAGATCTAAAAACTAGATCCATCAAATCAGCTTTAGGACGTTTGAAGCTTGCTATTGAAGATCAATGGCGGGGAGAAAGAGAACTATTTCCGGAAGATCCATAGGAGCTGTTATAGCTGGAGAAGAGACCAATCCTCAGCAAGTTGAAGTCAATGACGCTAATAATCCATTAATCGGAGAAAATTTGGGAGCTAACACAGGAGATCATGTGCTGGGATCTTCTACCCAGCATGAAGTTGTCACTAAAAGCAAATTAAATAAGATTGTTGATGAAATCAACCAAAAGATGGAGAACAACCAAAAATCTCTTATGGATAAATTAAATGCCCTCCTAACCTTGCAATCACTAGCTGCTCCTAGAACCATGCCAGAACCCACGGATGCCACGGAGCAGGAAAACTCTTCCATGTAAATAGAATAAATGGAAAGCAGAAGCATAAAGGAGTGGTGGATGTAGCAGTAGGAGTCTTCGTAGAAGGAAACACAAGCACTCCGCCAACTGCAAAGCAACCTGCTACAAATTTGAATCTAAGGGTGAAAACCCCACGGGAAGATATAGCGGTGGATCTCTCCGACTCTAAAAATGGTCAGCCACATGATGACGACAAGTCGAAAGAAAATGCTAATGACTCAATATCGGTAGGGAGGCCCAGATTGCCCCTTCTCGACCAACCGCAAGCCAACGGAACTCTGAGGGAGTGGCTCTCCCGAAGACAGGAGAGCCTAGGCTTTAGCCCACTTACCAAGATTGTTTGTCAAATCAAACATTTGGCATAGTCCCTGACAGTAATGACCCTAATTTTTAGTAACATTATTTAGGATATTTAATTAGTTAAATTAAATAAAATAATGTAATGATTAGGGGATTGAGATTTGTGATTTATAGAAGGGTAGCCGTGCAATGAACTAAAGCGAATTAAAATGAAGTAGGAAAGGCAAATAAGATAAGTGAAAAGTAGGAATAAGATATAGTCTAATACCCTAAACCCATAAGCCATATTCATTCTCATGTTCATTTTCACAAATCAAAACATAAGAGGCCGACCGCGATTAGGAAAGAAAGAAGAAGATAAAGCTAAAATTAAGGGGAGGAAGCTTAAACAAATTAATCAAATATCGAAAATCAACTCCTTAATCACAAAGCTAAAGGTGAATAATAACTACATCTCATTTTTTAAATTGATTTCGGTTTTACATTAAATTCGAGCTAATTTGCAAATGTTTTGCCATGTTTTGATTGTTAAAATGGATATATATGCTTGTTGATGATTTATGCTAATTCTTATGAATTTTATGATATGTTTTAATGTGAAAACCCTATTAAATGACATCCAAATGCCTTGCGATTTTAGTGTATGATCAGAAATAATATTTTAGAGATGGGTTTCAATTTTTATAATTTTCTGAATTAATATGAATTTAATATTAGTTTTCTAGTGAAGAAAATGGTTATTTGGGTTTAAAATTAATTATAGATAATATATATATATATATGTATGTTTTGGGTCTGAAATTAATATATGTTAGAAAAATATCAAAAATGATTTATGGGAATTTTTATAGATTTTTTCTAAGTGTTTTAATAGATAGATAAAATTATTTAAGGTATGGGACTTAAATGTTTTATATAAAAGGAGAAGGGGTATTTTGTAAATATTTTAATCTGTTATTTTTGAAATTTCGACAGTACTTTTGAAAAAGAAATTAGCAACAAATCATGTTTTGACAAACAAGGCAGGTTAGTTGAAAAGAATTACTTTAAAAAGTTAAAAAATCAGTTTAAACATGCTTTTTACATGTTTCGCCACTTTCGGTACCTAGCTTTCGACTAAGTACTTCTGTCTCTACCACCATTGAAACCAATGCGCATGGCATCAAAGACTTGGTGCATAGTGAATTGGACATAAGCGAAAGGTATGCAGTCGAAACAAGGGGTTCCGAAGGGGTCAAAGCTTTACTTTGTTTTAAATGATAATGCGCCTGCTTTGCTTTTGATATCGACTTGATTAGCTTTCGATTGGGTCAAATTGTTTTAAAAGGAATGGTTTTGGAAGAGGTTGTGCCTTTTGTATTAAGTAAATGCTTTCGAAGGGGACGAAACCCCTTGCTGCCGCATCTTACCTTTTGAAGCAATGCCTTCGAAAGGGTTTCTTTGTTTTAAAACCCAAGCTGCTTCTCCAATACTTTCAAAGGGTTGGTTTTGACACCATCACTTCTTTACTTAGGAAATAGCTTTTGAAAGAGTGCTTTCAACTTAGTTGATTTACGGCCCTTTGTTCTATTGAAGGTAAAACCCAAAGGTTTCTAATGGAATAGTTTTAAATGGTTTCGAAAGGTTATTCCACATCTTTTACTTGAACCCAATGCTTTCGAAAGGTTTGTTTATAGAAAAGAATTTGAATGCTTTCGAAATCTTTTAAAAGAAGGCTTCGAAAGGGTGGTTCCCCAATGTTTTCGAAAGGTTTAAGTGGATGGTTTCCAAAGGTTTCCAAAGGTATGTTTATAGTGTTTTGATAAGAGGATGTCTAAGGTTTTAAAGCTTTCGAAAGAAAGGTTTTTCAAGATTTTTGAAAGGTTTATTAAGATTGGTTTCAAAAGGTATGTCTTGCCCCTTCGGCCTAAGGTTTTACTTGGTTTCGAAAGGGGTACTTTCAATGGATTCGAAAGGGGTACTTTCAAAGGCTTAAATGTTTTCATCAACAAAGTTTTGTGTGAAGTATATATAACATGGCAAGGTGATTTGAGTAGCATAGAGAATATTTTCCTTGTTTAAAATATGATTTAAAGGTTTAAATCAATTTGAAAGAAAAGGTGTTCAAGGAAAATTTTAAAGGTAGATGACCCTAAGTAAAATGACTCAGATATTAGAATACCAAATGGGACTAGTATAGGGTCGCGCCCTATACATTAGCTATTAGCCCCTAGCTAATTTAGTCCAAAATTCCAGTGTGTAGGGCTTTGTCACAGGTAAGATTAAAATGATGTTACACACAGAATGGAATATATAGAGAGTGGATTGGTTATTAGTGAGCCCACATAACCATTAGGATCAGTTGACCCTAGAGAATTAAGTTAGGGACAGACCGTCCAGAAGAGGAGTATCTAATAGAAGTTAGATTATTTGTTTATTTTTTGTGGTCGGTCAGAGTCAGCCAAAGGTTAGTAGTTAGCCAAACAAAACTATATTGTTCGGACAGATAGTCCATTTGTTACCTGATTTATATGCTTTCATGATATTGATATTATTGTTTTAATCGGTTTTGGTTGTAGGATTAAGATTTGTAAAAGATATGTTTTAAAAGGATATTAGTGAGGGGAAATCCGTTCCACTAAGCGGCATGGTCTCACTTAATATCAAATAACCGAGATGTATAGTATTATTCACACCAGGTTTTATGTCTGAATCAAAGTTAACGTTTTTTCCCTTAAACTCTCAGGTCCTCAAAATTGATTTGAGTAGGATGAGGGTTAAGGATTTTTAGGTTTTAGTAGGTGGACGAATAAAGCTTCCGAAGACGAGCAGGAGGCTGATGCTAGCTATATTTAGGAGTTATTTTGTTTTATTTCCGCTGTGCTGTATTAAGTCTGTCATAACTATTTAATACTCTGGTCATCCAAGGGGGCATCTTCATATGTCCCTCTTAGCGTATTTTGTAATAATTATACTTGATCTGAACCTGGGAAACGTTTGGGATCGTGTAACTTGGATATGAAATGTTGTTTTGAAATGTAATCGGAAAAATGTTTTGATCTGTGATGATTTTATTTCATATTCAAGTGCTTCTGATATTATGGATAATATTAACATTACTGTATTTGTTCACCGAAAGTTAATATTATGGATGGCTACAGCATCTGTAACGCTTAGCTTCGGGCCTCCAGATAGGGGATGTTACAACTTGGTATCAGAGCATAGGTTTATGAAAGACTTTAAACTAAAATGATTTTTAAAAAAACATAATCCTAAGGAATTAGAGATAAGATCAAGGTATGGGATAACGCTATAGTAACGTACTTGTATTTGCTATATATAAGTATACACTATATTTCTATTCTCCTACCTCTCTTAGGCTATTCTTCTATATCTTACGAAACTTGAATATAGATATGGATGCTAGAAGTGGAAGAGTTAATCTTGGAGGTGGAAGCACCACAACAAATGGAAATGCCAGACCAAATACCAGGAGAAACCCAGGTCAGGCACAAGCTAGAAAAGTGGGTGCTGGAGTCCCGCAATTTGACATGGAAGCAATGTATCAGTTCTTTGTCAACATGATGCAAGCAGGAGTTGCCGCTGGAGTAGTTGGAGGAGGAAATCAAGAAGATCCAGTAGTCAGCAACTATACTATTCCAAGTACGCTTGGTTGAGACGAAAGCCATTCATCGAAACTAAAGTCTCCATTGAAGTAGAGAACTGGTTACTGCACCGTGAGAGAATCTTTGCGGATTTGGGACTCAATGATGAGCAGAAGAGAAAGCTTGCTTCTAGACAGTTACAAGGAGATGCGTTATATTGGTGGAATAGTGTGATGATTGGAGTAAATGAAGAGACTATGACATGGTATGAGTTCAAGAAGAGGTTTGGAGAGAGGTTTGTGTCGAAGATTGCTAAGTCTACACTGCTCAAAAAGTTTGCTGAGTTGGAGCAAGGGGATATGACTATGCTGGAGTATGCTTCAAGGTTTGAGGAGTTGGCGAGGTATGGGTATGCTACTGTTGATACTGTGATTAGGAGTAATGAGAAGTTCATCAGGGAGTTGAAGACTGAGCTTGCTAGGGCAATGTTACCACATATCAGGGATCCTTGTGATGTTGTAGTAGAGATGGCTTTAAGGAATGAGGAGATTCTTGCTTTTATGGAGGGAAATAAGGCAAGGAAGTCTAGGTGGGGCAGAGTCAGAAAATAAAGTTCTTCCATAAGAAAGGAGCTCAGAAGGGTGGAGCTGCAAAGAAGGGGAAGTCGGAGGTTGTCTGGTTTAAGTGTGATAAGAAAGGGCATTTTGCTAATGAATGTCGTTTAGGAGAGGGAAAGAAGGTGATCGGGAAGACGAATATCAGGTGCTTCAATTACGATCAAATTGGACATTACAAGAAACAATGCAAGGAGCCTGCTAAGGATGGGAAGGGAAAAGTATACACAATGGAGTCAGCTACCTCAAGGCCAATAACAGAGGAAAAAGGAAAAGCTGTGTTGGGAGGTACGCTTCTAATTAATGGTATGTCAGTTAGCGTTATGTTTGATACCGGTGCATCGCAATCTTTTATATCTCATTGTTTGGTAGATAAGCTTAACCTAGAACCCTCATACTTAGTTACTTCCTTAAGGGTTGCAAATCCGATAGGAGGGTATGCAACACTTGGAATGAAGTGTGACCACCTAGAGTTTGAATTGTTAGGTCATACCTTTGTTTGCAGTTTGCACGTGTTTGATTTTGTAGGGTTTGGAATTATTTTGGGTATGGATTGGTTAATAAATACGATGCTTGGATATTTAGCCATGATAGGAAAATATCACTTAGACACCCTGACAGTAGTGACCGGATTGAATATACTATAGACAACTCTAGTTGTGAGGTGAATGCTTTGTTGGATGTTGTGGAAGTAGAAGACGAGTTAAATCGAGTTTTCATAGTTAGATAATTTACAAATGTCTTTGAACCCGTAGTAGGATTGCCACCGAAATGAGCCGTTGAGTTCCGAATAGATTTGGTACCTAGAGTAGAACCGGTGAGTAGACCGCCAAGCAGAATGACACCTACCGAGATGAGGGAGCTAAAGGTGCAGTTGGTGGAGATGGAATGCAAGAGTTTTATTGGACCAAATAGTTCGCCTTGGGGAGCAGCCGCAGTGTTTGCCAAGAAGCCGGACGGATCGTTAAGGTTGTGTATCGATTATCGTAAGTTGAATGAGAAGACGATAAAGAATCAATATTCGTTTCCAGAATTGACGATTTGTTCGACCAGTTGAGTGGAGCCAAGGTATTTTCTCAATTGGATTTAGCAACAGGTTTCCATCAACATAGAGTAGTAGAGGATAGTATTCCTTTGACGACATTTAGAACTAGATATGGATCGTATGAATGGTTAGTGATGCTGTTCGGACTAACTAATGCGCCAACATTCTTTTTGGATTTGATGAACCGAATTTTCCAAGAGCACTTGGATAGGTTCGTGTTCGTATTTATAGATGATATTTTGGTATACTCTAAGGATGAAAGGGAGCATGAAGTTCATCTTAGAGTGGCGCTTGAGACGCTGAGGCAGCATCAGCTAAAGGCGAAGTTTTCAAAGTGTCATTTCTGGAAGAAGGAAGTGGAGTTTCTTCGTCATGTAGTGTTATAGAAAGGGTTTTCTGTAGATTCGATTAAGATTAAACCAGTAAATAATTAGAAGAGAAGCGAGACAGTGACCGAGATAAAGAGTTCTCTTGGATTATCTGGATATCATCGGAGATTCATTAAGGATTTTTCGCGGATAGCAGCACCGATGACCATGGTAACGCTAAAGGATGTGAAGTTTGTTTGGACCGATAAGTGTGAGGAAGCATTCCAGAGCTTGAAACACTTATTAACTAATGCACCTGTATTAGTTGTTCCGGAAGGGAATCAGGACTTAGTAGTATATACAGATGCATGTGGAATAGGGTTAGGTGCTGTGTTAACGCAGAAAGGTAAAGTGATTGCCTACACATCTCGACAGCTTAGACCGCATGAGATTAGGTAGCCAACTCACGATTTGGAATTAGCAGCAATTATTTTTGCATTGAAGGTGTGGAGACATTATCTTTTGGGAGAAAGATTCGAGTTGTATACGGATCATAAGTCGCTAAAGTATTTATTCTCTCAGAAGGAGTTGAATATGAGACAGGTGGTTAGAGTTTTTAGCCGCTTATGATTTTGGTACTGAGTACACACTGGGAAAGGGCAATAAGGTTGTGGATGCACTTAGCCGAAAACATCATAATGCAATGTTGGCAATGATAGCTGAGTGGAAAGATTTGGAAGCGTTGACAACATGCAAAGTACAGCGGAGGTTTAAGGGTAGTCCTAGTACAGAGACTGTAGTGTTGTCATGTTTAGAAGTTCGACGGGTGATGATCGAAAAGATTGCTTCTAAATAGATGGAGGATCCAGTATTAGTTGAACGGATCAGGACGTTAAGGGATGGAACGAAGAGCGATGACCTAAAGGATTTCAGTCTTGACCAGAACGAGTGGTTGAGAAATAAAGGAAGGTTATGTGTTCCGAATGCGAGAGACATTAGGAAGGAATTTTTGGAGGAATGCCATCGTTCAAAGTTCACTATTCATCCGGGAGGAACTAAGATGTATCAGGATATGAAGAGGAATTTCTTCTGGGAAGGTATGAAGAGAGATGTAGGCTTATGGGTGAAGCAGTGTTTGAACTATCAACAGGTAAAGGCCGAACATCAGAAGCCAAGTAGGTTACTTCAGCCTTTTGATATTCCAGTACGGATGTGGGATTCTATTTTTATGGATTTTATAGACGGGTTGCCAAGATCTAATCGAGGAAATGAAAGTATATGGGTCATAGTGGATAGGTTAACCAAGAGTGCCCATTTCATTCCCTTTAAGTCAACTAGGACGACACCTGTTTTGGCTAAATTATTTATGAAGAATATAGTTAGACTTCATGGAATTCCTAGTAATATAGTAAGTGATAGAGATTCCTTGTTCACTAGTGAATTCTGGAAGAGTTTAAAGGATACTTTAGTTACCAAGCTCAAGATGAGTATCGCTTACTATCCACAGACTGATGGGCAAATAGAAAGAGTTCAAAAAGCCTTGGAAGATTTGTTACGAGCTTGTGTGCTAGATTTTGGAGGATCATGGAAAGACCATCTACACTTAGTCGAGTTTTCGTATAACAACAGTTATCAAGCTAGTATAGGGATGGCACCGTTTGAAGCTTTGTACGGAAGGCCATGCGAATCTCCAGTTTGTTGGTTAGAGACCGGGGATAGGTTGGTTCTTAGACTAGATTTAGTTAGAGGAGCCGTAGAGAAGATTGAGTTGATTCGAGTTAGAATGAAGGAAGCTCAGTCGAGGCAGAAGAGCTATGCTGATAGATGATGGAAAGACTTAGAGTTCTCAGTAGGAGATCATGTTTTCATTAAGGTATCACCATTGAAAGGTGTAATTCGATTTGGGAAATCAGGGAAATTGGCACCGAGACCATTTCCCATTATAGAAAGGATCGGGAAACTTGCATATAGAGTAGAGTTACCGAACAGTTTGGTAGAGGTCCACGATGTTTTTCATATTTCTCATCTAAGAAAGTGTGTTAGAGACCTGGAGACTATTATAGCACCGACTGTGTTAGAGGACTTAGTAGTAGAGCCGAACTTGATTATAGTTAGAAAGCCAGTTCATATAGTCGCAAGAGATGAGAAGAGGCTAAGGAACAAGACAGTCCGATTAGTTAAAGTCTAGTGGAGGGATGATGAGAGACTGTTCTTGGGAGACTGAGAGCAGGATTAGAGATGCTTATCCTGATTTTTTTTATGGTATGTTTTATTTTTATGATTGATTTGTTGTGTACCTTATCGTAATTTCGAAGACGAAATTCTTTAAGGAGGGGAGTCTGTAATGACCCTAATTTTTAGTAACATTATTTAGGATATTTAATTAGTTAAATTAAATAAAATAATGTAATGATTAGGGGATTGAGATTTGTGATTAATAGAATGGTAGCTGTGCCATTAAATTAATGAACTAAAGAGAATTAAAATGAAGTAGGAAAGGCAAATAGGATAAGGGCAAAGTAGGAATAAGATATATTCTAATACCCTAAACCTTAAGCCATATTCATTCTCATGTTCATTTTCACAAATCAAAACATAAGAGGCCAGCCACCATTAGGAAAGCTAGAAGAAGATAAAGCTAAAATCAAGGGGAGGAAGCTTAAGCAACTTAATCAAAGATCAAAGCTCAACTTCTTAATCACAAAGCTAAAGGTGAATAATAACTACATCTCATGTTCTTAACTGATTTCGGTTTTAGACTAAATCTGAGCTAATTTGCAAATGTTTTGCCATGTTTTGATTGTTAAAATGGATATATATATATATATATATATATGCTTGTTGATGATTTATGCTAATTCTTATGAATATTATGATATGTTTTAATTTGAAAACCCTATTAAATGACATCCAAATGCCTTGCGATTTTAGTGTATGATCAGAAATGATATTTGAGAAACAATTTTCATAATTTTCTGAATTAATGCGGATTTAATATTAATTTTCTAGTGAATAAAATGGTTATTTGGGTTAAAATTAATTACGTATATTATATGTATGTTTTGGGTCTGAAATTAATATATGTTAGAAAACATATTAAAAATGACTTATAGGAATTTTTATAGATTTTTCCTAAGTGTTTTAATAGATATATAAATTATTTAAGGTATAGGACTTAAATGTTTTATATATTTATAAAAGGAGAAAGGGTATTTTGTAAATATTTTAATCTGTTATTTCTGAAATTTCGGCCGTACTTTTGCAAAAGAAATTAGCAGCCAATCATGATTTGATAAAAAGGGCAGGTTAGTTGAAAAGATTACTTTAAAGGTTAAAAATCAGTTTAAACATGCTTTTTACATGTTTCACAACTTTCGGTACCTAGCTTTCGACTAAGTACTTCCGCCTTCATCGCCATCGAAACCAATGCGCATGGCATCAAAGATATGCTGCACAACGAATTGGACATAGGCGAAAGGTATGCAGTCGAAACAAGGGGTTCCGAAGGAGTCAAAGCTTTACTTTGTTTTTAAATGAAAATGCGCCTGCTTTGCTTTTGATATCGACTTGATTAGCTTTCGATTGGGTCAAATTGTTTTAAAAGGAATGGTTTCAAAAGAGGTTGCACCTTTTGTTTTAAGTAAATGCTTTCGAAGGGGCCGAAACCCCTTGCTGCCACATCTTACCTTTCGAAGCAATGCCTTCGAATGGGTTTCTTTGTTTTAAAACCCAAGCCGCTTCTCCAATACTTTCAAAGGGTTGGTTTCGACACCATCACTTCTTTACTTAGGAAATAGTTTTCAAAAGAGTGCTTTCGACTTAGTTGTTTTACGGCCCTTTGTTCCATTAAAGGCAAAACCCAAAGGTTTCTAAAGGAATAGTTTTAAATGGTTTCGAAAGGTTATTCCACATGTTTTATTTGAACCCAATGCTTTCGAAAGGTTTGTTTATAGAAAAGAATTTTAATGCTTTCGAAAGGTTAAAAAAGAAGGTTTCGAAGGGGTGGTTCCCCAATGTTTTCGAAAGGTTTAAGTGGAAGGTTTCGAAAGGTTTCAAAAGGTATGTTTATAGTGTTTTGATAAGAGGATGTCTAAGGTTTTAAAGCTTTCAAAAGAAAGGTTTTTCAAGATTTTCGAAAGGTTTATTAAGAATGGTTTCGAAAGGTATGTCTTGGCCTTTCGGCCTAAGGTTTTACTTGGTTTCGAAAGGGGTACTTTCAATGGATTCGAAAGGGGTACTTTCAGAGGCTTAAATGTTTTCATCAACAAAGTTTTATGTGAATTATATATAAAATGGCAAGGTGATTTGAGTAAAGCATAGAGAATATTTTCCTTGTTTGAAGTATGATTTAAAGATTTAAATCAATTTGAATGAAAAGGTTTTAAAGATTTAAATCAATTTGAAAGAAAAGGTTTTCAAGGAAAATTTTAAGGGTAGATGACACTAAGTAATATGACTTAGATATTAGAATACCAGATGGGACAGGTATAGGTCGCGCCCTATACATTAGCTATTTTCCCCTAGCTAATTTAGTCCAAATTTCTAGTGTGTAGGGCTTTGTCACAGGTAAGACTAAAATGATGTTACACACAGAATGGAATATATAGAGAGTGGATAGGTTATTGGTGAGCCCGCAAACCCATTAGGAGTAGTTGACCCTGGAGAATTAAGTTAGGGACAGACCGTTCAGAAGAGGAGTATCTAACAGAAGTTAGATTATTTGTTTATTTTGTCTGGTAGGCCCGAGTCAGCCAAAGGTTAGTAGTTAGCCAAACAAAACTATATTGTTCGGACATATAGTCCATTTGTTACCTGATTTACATGCTTTCATGATATTGGTATTATTGTTTTAACTAGTTTTGGTTGCAAGATTAAGATTTGTAAAAGATATGTTTTAAAAGGATATTAGTGAAGGGAAACCCATTCCGCTAAGCGACGTGGTCTCACTTAATATCAACTAACCGAGATGTATAGTATTATTCACACCAGGCTTTATGTCTGACTCCAAGTTTATGTTTTTTCCCTTAAACTCTCGAGTGCTCAAAATTGATTTGAGTAGGCCGAGGGTTAAGGATTTTCAGGTTTTAGTAGGTGGACGAATAAAGCTTCCGAAGACGAGCAGGAGGCTAATGCTAGCTATATTTAGGAGTTATTTTGTTTTATTTCCATTGTGTTGTATTAAGTCTATCATGAATATTTAGTACTCTGGTCATCCAAGGGGCATCTTTATATGTCTCTCTTGGCGTATTTTGTACTAATTATATTTAATTTGAATCTGAGAAACGTTTGGGATCATGTAACTTGGATATGAAATGTTGTTTTGAAATGTAATTAGAATTTTTTTTAACCTATGATGATTTTATTTCATATTCAAATGCTTCTGATATTATATATACCATTAACATTTCCGTATTTGGTCATCGGAAGTTAATACTATGGATGACTGCAACATCTGTAGCGCTTAGCTTTGGGCCTCCAAATAGAGGATGTTACACTGACTGTCGACCCATGGACTACTGGACATCAAAGGCATATATCGCAGATATGATCAAGCGCTTGATGGATTAAATTAAGGATATGAGAGATAATGAATGGGGATCCGCTCTAAGTCGGACTCCCTTCATTGATGATATTTTGGATGAATGGTACCCTAAAAAGTTTACTGTGTCGACTATTCCGTCTTACGATGGAACTAGAGATCCGAAACCTCACTTGTACAAGTATAGTTGGTACATGGACTGAGCAAATGCTTCAAATGCTGTTCGATGTAGATATTTTCCTATCTTCCTGGAGGGAATTGCTTCTATGTGGTTCACCAGGTTCCCACCAAAATCCATCTCCACTTTTAATGAATTATCAATAAAATTCCTTTATCAGTTTCGGCTTCACACGGCACAACCAAAAGACGCGATGTCCTTATCTGGCCTATTCCAGGTACAAAATGAATGTTTGAAATCCTTCATGAGTCGGTTCAACATCGCGATGACTGAAGTAAGTAACCCAAACGAAGATTTGTTCTTCATGGCCTTGGTCTGTGCTATCCACCCTAACATTGAATTCGGAAAATGGATCTAAATGAAACAACCTGCCACTAGGAAGGACTTTAAACGAAAGGCAAGCCAGTACCTGAGATTGGAAGAGGTGGAGGAGTTAGAAGGAAAACCTTCTAACCCACAACTAACCAACACTGGCCAGAATGGCATAGCAGCTAACCATGGCGCAAACACCTCCAGCACCACTGCAGGAAACGCAGGAAAGGATGGGAACCAAAAAAGGAAGAACCAGAATTCCAACAAGCAAAACGGAGGTAACAAGCGACTTAAAGGCTTGAGGCCCGAAGACTACACCCCGCTCAATGATATTCTAGAAAACATCTACCTTGTGATAAAAGGGACGGAGGAGTACAAGAAGCCGCCTAAAAAGGAAGCGATTGAACAACAAAAGCATTTCGGAAAGTACTGCCTCTTCCATAAAACACATGGTCACAATATGACTGAGTGCCAACAAATGAAGAACCTGATTGAAGAGCTGATTCGAGAAAACAAGCTTTAGTAGTATGTGAGGAAACCATTAAATCTTGACCAGCCTGCTGCACCCTAAGCTCCTAAAGACCGGGGAAACCAAGATGGAACGAGCGAAGAGGGATCTAGATGGACCGACCAAAGACTCATCATCAGAACAATATCTGGAAGACCTCATCCTGTGTAGAAGAGTTGGGGAGAAATGGAGCGATATATAATCTCATTGAAACATGTTTCGAAAGATTCATGCTTCGTGGTTGAAGACGGAACTCTTGCTAAGCAGTAGAGAACCCTGAATGATGATATAGTATTCCAAAATCGAGACACTGAAGGAATAGAAGCTCCGACCCACGACCCTTTGGTCATGCCGGTAAGAATCGGACCAGCCAAGGTCCGACGAGTACTGGTGGACAGTGGTAGCTCTGTTAATATCCTATTCAGACACACGTTTGATCAGATGAAGATCAGTATGACAGACGTATCAGCTTGTCGAATAAAGATCCAGGGATTCACCAGTGAACCTAAGCAACCTGTCGAAACAATTGATTTGTCCGTAGAACTTGGGGAAGGCGACCGAAGAGTCGTCCTCATCCAGACCTTTGTGATCATAGATGAAATATCTACCTACAATGCTTTCTTAGGTTGGCCTGCTTTGGCATATTTCAAGATTGCTTTAGCTCAGTGGTGTCTAACCATGAAATTTCCAACTGAGAATGGAGTTGGGGTGATCAAAGGAGACCAAAGTGTCGCTAGAGAATGCTACATCATAGAACTGCATGAGTCTAGAAGAAAAGAAAAGGGAAAGAATGTGGGGGAGAACTCCTCACATTCGTGAACCTACCGCATAGCAACTACAGAGCCGCCACTGGCTTGGGGACCATAGCCAATTCGATAAGGCTTTGGACCCTAGAAAGCAGAGTTCAAGGAAGGATCGGGCAGCACTGACCGAGTTGATGGTGACTGTCCCTGTCGATATGGATGACCCAACTCGGGTCCTGAAAATTGGGTCACATCTTGGAAACAAGATGCGACATGAACTAATCAAATTTCTTCATGCTAACCTGGACATATTCACTTGGATGCATTCTGATATGTGTAGGGTGTTGCCGGAGATTGCGTGCCACGCACTCTATATCGATCCCAAGTATACACCAGTGAACCAGAAGAGGCACAGCCTTAGACCCAAACGGTCCAAAGCGCTAAGAGAAGAAGTGGATAAGCTGATGGCGAATGGCTTTATCTGCGATGCAACCTATCCCAAATGGGTTTCCAACCCAGTCGTGGTCAAAAAATCCAATGAAAAATGGCGAACTTGTATCGACCGCTCAGACCAAAACAAAGCCTGCCAAAAGGACAGCTTTCCACTACCTAGAATCGACCAGCTTATGGACGGGACAACAGGACATGAATTGCTATCATTCATGGATGCTTACTCGGGATACAACCAGATCATGATGTACGAACCAGACCAGGAAAACACCAATTTTATCACTGATCTGGGATTATACTACTACAAAGTGATGCCATTTTCGGCTTAAAAAATGCTGAGGCAACTTACCAACGACTGGTGAAAGCCATGTTCAAACATCAGATTGGGAAGACAATGGAAGTCTATTTAGATGATATGTTTAATATATCGCACATAGCAACAAATCAGTTGGACAACCTTGCCGAAATGGTCGAGATACACCGTAAGTATAGAATGAAACTCAATCCACTTAAATGTCACTTTGAGGTAGCCTTTGGAAAGTTCCTAGGATTCACTGTAAGTGCCAGAGGCATCAAAGCTAATCCCGAACAAATTACCACTTTATAGGAAATCGAGGCCCCAAGGAACAAGAAAGAATTACAAAGCTTGAATGGAAAAATTGTAGCGCTAAGCCAGTTCATCTCAAAAGCAACCGAAAAATGTATACCGTTCTTTGACGCGCTAAAGAAGGCAAAGAACTTCGAATCGAATCGGGCTTGTCAGATTTGCCTTCAAAGACTGCTGCGACATATGGAGACTCCATCAATCATATCTAAGCCTATAGATGGAGAAGACTTGTTTATCTACTTAGTAGTCTCACCCCATGCATTAAGTGTCGTGCTTGTACATGAAGAAGCTAAGATCCAGAGACCCATATATTACATCAATAAATGGCTCACTAGTGCCGAGAAGAATTATACAAAGTTGGAAAAACTAGCCTATTGCCTCCTGATCGCATCCAGGAAATTACAACCATACTTCCAGGTGCACCTGATCAAAGTACTAATCTAGATGACTTACCATTTGGAACATTGAATTGAGTCAATATGAAATCACTTACCATCCTCGAAGGGCAATCAATGGGTAGACATTGCAGACTTCATTGCCAAGTTTACAATGTGGGATAACGAAGAAGAAATTACTCCGGAAGTGGAGACACACTATAGGTTGTTCGTCGACGGTGCATAAAACAACTTTTGCTCGGGGGCAGGAGTCGTGCTCGAAACTCCCGAATGACGATCCATTTGCTATGCCTTACGCTTGGAATTAAGTGGAATATGAAGCAATGATAGCCAGACAGAAATTTGTAAGGGAACTCGGGATAAAGGCCATACATATCTATAGCGACTCTTTGTAGGTCGCCTGTTAGGTAAGAGGCGAATATCAAGCCTGGGGAGAGAACCTCCCCCCGTATCTATCCAAAATGCAGGAATTGCTAAACAACATTGAGCATTGCACCATAGCTCATATCCCGAGGGAACAAAACATGAAGGCGGACTATCTAGCTATACTGGCCAGCTCCGGAGAAGCTCAGTCAATGGGACTGGACCCAGCTGAAACTCAAACTGCCCGAAGTATAAGCGGGATAGATATCGATTGGATTTCGAAACGATCGAAGAACCAGAGACATGTATGACACCGATCAAGGACTATCTGCTCAGAGGAACACTCCCCATGGACAGGAATCAACGGGAAAAGCTCCTTCGAAAGGCACAACAGTTCGTAATACAAGATGGAATACTCTACCGAAGGGTGTTTTCTACCCCCTTGCTCAGGTGTGTGACCAACAGAGAAGCTCAAAAAATCCTCAGGGAAGTTCATGAAGGCGACTGCGGAGATCACACTGGGGGAAAACCCTTGCAAAGAAATTTCTACGATATGGGTATTTTTGGTCAAAGGTCAACCACGATGCAGCGGATTATGCCAACGGTGTGACCAATGCTAAAGATTCGGCAAGATCAAAAGAACTCCTTCAGTGGAGCTAACATAGATGGTCTGCCCATGGCCATTCGTGATCTAAGGAATCGATTTGATTGGTGTATTGCCGATAACCAATGGAGGAGCCAAATACGCTATCGTTGCTGTTGACTACTTCACCAAATGGGCCATAACAGAACCACTGGCCATAATTACCATGAAGGCAATTGTTAAATTTGTCACTAAAAACATTATTTGCAGGTTTGGAGTGCCATAAAAAATCAATACGGATAATAGGACTCAATTCGAAAGCACTGAATTCAAAGACTTTTGCAAACGCTTATGAATCGAGAAAAGCTTCTCCACTGTTGCACATCCACAGGCAAATGGGAAAGCGAAGGCAGTAAACAAGATCATCAAGTCCACCATCAAAAAGCGGCTAACTAAAGCTAACGGAAATTGGGTTGATGAATTTCCACATTCGCCATGGGCTTATAGAACAACACACAAATCTGCAGCTGGTCGCTCTCCGTTCGCCCTGGCATATGGTTAAGAAGCAATGATCCCAATCGAACTAGAGGTCCCTTCTCATCGAAGGTAAATCTTCAATCAACAACAGAACGAGCAGCCCTTACTCGAATCGCTAGATATGGTCGATGAGAAGCCGAGCTAAGGACTGCCGCTCACCAGAAAAGGGTCTCACGACATTTCAACTCCAATGTCCATAACCATACCTTCGAAGTAGGAGACCTTGTCCTCAAACGGGTCTACCCTATAGCAAGAGCATTAAGACCAAACCGAGAAGGACCCTAAGTGATCGGCCAGAAGCTAGGGGATGGCACATTAAAGCTAACAACCGTTGATGGAACCAAAATTCCCTATACTTGGAACAGCGAATCACTGCGTTGTTACTTAATCTAAGATTATCTTATGTATTTCCTATTTTACACAAATAAGCCATCCCGGGATACCGAAGGCATTATAAGTAGGCAAAACTTGCCTAACTTTTATTTCAATTAATGAAATTAGTTTGCTTTCTGAACCAATGAAACCGTGTTCGCATAAGTAACCTGCTGAGTCGACGGGGTCAAATCGACTCAAAACCATCTGACCACTTCTTGAGATAGTGGAATCATGCTCAAGTATGCCCCATCTACCCATCGAGTGGACGGAAGCAAATCGACTCAAACCATTGGATCGACGAAAGTCGATCCTTGCCTTCTAAGAACCGGTGTTGCTTCGGCGATACCAGGAAGGTCCGAATCAAAGCCGCGCATTTTTAAGCCATGCACTGTCTCTTGGACTATGAAATCATGTCCAAGCGAACCTGGTTATCCATGCCACGCATCTTGTAAGCTGCACATCGTTTCTTGGTTCGCAAAACTGCGACCGGGCAAGCCTCGATCCCACTGTGCGCATTTCGTAAGCCGCACACCACTACTTGGATTAGCAAAATTACATCCAAAGACGAGGTACTCTCATATTACAAAAAGCCACGCACCGCCTCCAGAGCCAAGGAAATAACACTCCAAGAAGCAACACATGTGCACAATAGCCTGAACATCAGCATTGCGATAGAATCACTTAACAGTATTTCAAGTAATTGGTGTTGCTCTACCATCACCAATCACTTAGTAAAATTCTTAAGTGCGTAAATCACTCGCTGTAAGGCTACTAAAAAAAGCTTCAAGGATTTCTCAAGTCAGAAATCAAAATGAGATATCTAAAATAAGGATAATAAAACCAGAAGTTCCCAAAGATAGGAGTTGCAGTATAAATCCGGCTGGGGACATCCGAAAGACCACAAGGGGCACCCGTTCTCTTATCAAGTGTTCGGAGTAAATAGTCCCATAAACTAGGGGCACACACTCACCATCACTCAACCAAAGTAGCAAAAACTTCATAATTATGTTACCCCAAACAAATAATTTTGGCAGTAATTAAGGGAGTAAATAAAACGGTATGGGAAAAATATCAATGACTGCTCACATATACAAAACCATGCTGCATAAAAAATAGCAGCATAAAAAGGCAACAGTGCATGGAATGTAGATAAGTAGACAAGTGAAGTTACAATCAAAATTTCAACAATTTTATTACTTATAATGTTTTTCATGTACAACAACAAACAGCGGGCGCCGTACCCGCACAATATTGGACAAAGAAAGGAAAGTACAAACACTACTATTGCAACAAGAAAAAATGCTAAGTGTAGACTCTGCACTTGTACAAAAGCGACCAAAAAGAAAAAGCTCCACTTCACAGATACACGGACAAATCATAGCTTCTTGTCACTACCACCCTATCGCCTTTCCCGCCTCTAAACAGCTACTTCTCAAGCTTCTCCCCTCCCAAGGTAATCTCGCTTTTTGAAACATTGCCACTGACAGACTCTCATTTACTTTTGTGCTTGCGGGATTTGTGAGAACTCTTTAACGACCTTTTTTGCTCTTCAACCTTCTCGTTCTTCACCGCTACCGTCTGTTGCTAGGTCCTCGACTGCCCGACCTCTACTTTGTCTAGCTGGCTAGCTTGATCCGCCTACTCCCATGTGTCAGTAGCTTCCAAACCCTCCTCTTGAGATACAAATAGGTCATCCAAACCATGCAGCGCTGCAATTTGCTCAGAGTGCAAACCGGACAGCGAGCCAAATGAAGGGATGATAGTTGATGTGGTTAGAATGGCAGTAGATCTGGCACCGTGAGGAGGAGGTAACTTGGTAGGAAGGGAGAGTTGATCTATAATATCAGAATAAAGGGAGGTTACCTCGATAATTTCATCTGGCGTAAATTGGAAGTCTTCAACCACGGAAGGGATAAGAAAATTACCTATTGTAGGGGTCTGTTCATGCGCCGCAACTTCAAATCCCTCACCGTTGTCCTCTTTTGATTGCTGCATAATCACAGGAGAAGTAGAAATGATCCCCTCATCAGCGCGAAGATTTGAAAACGGCTCACTAGGGCCTGAAGGAAAATGCCCGGTTATATCCATAACGGCGGTCGCGACATCAAGAACTTCTTATTCCCTCCCCCGTCTCAAGATTTCCTGGCCCTCCTCGAAAGCTTGGCGGGACTCTTCATTCAGATATGCTTGAACCAACTCCTCTTTGGTATAACCACCACCCATGTCTTGAAATCGGGCCAGAATCTCTTCCCAGACTATGGCAAGTGCATGAGGGAACACCGAACCTAAGTAACTAAGACTCCCCTGATGCAGCACGAAGTTGATATAGAAGCCCATAATAGTAGCATCCAAGCCTTCCATCTTCTTTGTGAAGATATCTTGAAGCTCTAAAAAGCTGGCATCTGTGTTAGCCTTCTCTACCGCCAGCTGTTTCTTCTCAGCATCCAAATTCGAAACATATTCATGAAGAGAGGCAATTTCTTGAGCCTGCTCGGCAATGGTTTTCTTCTACATCTCAACCCACCATCTCGCTTATCCTCAACTTTTCATTTAAATCCGCCTCATTCGTATGGCACATCTTTATCTCATCTCTAAATATGATTGTGGCTAGGTTGGTGGATTTTTAGCTTCTTAAGCAAAGAAGCACTTTTGCTCACACTCTTGAGGGTGTCATCTCTCTCTTTCTTTGGCCTCTTGATTTTCGCATCGCGATCTGCGAGCTACTTCTCGTACTCATCCTTTTCGGACTCAAACGAGAGGATTTCTTGGTAGTTGTTCCGGTTAATAGTAGATAGCTGTATGCATAATTTTATCTACCCTTCAGCTTGCTCCAAACCACTCTAAATTGCTTGGAAATGGGGTGAATAAGATTCAGCATGAACTAACTTCAAATTGGACTTATCAAACACAACCCCTCTTAAGAACAAATTAGGGAATCAGCTTTTAGAAGCGGGGGACCAGCACAACGAATGCAAAGCGCATGCCTAGAAATATAGGGAGCGGCGGTCATGACAATATGAGTGTAAGAGGTCATGGCACCAGAAGCAAGGACATTTATCTCGGTGGAAGTAGGAGGCTGTGAAGCGGATTCTCATTCTTGGTCTCTTTTCGGCCTCTTTGATGGATCTCCCCACTCAGTCGGGCTCTTTCTCTTTTCATAGCCATTTCCCCTATCCCTGCCTTGATCTTTCTCGGCATGGCAACGCTCTTCCACCTCCCTCTCCTTCCACCTTTTCCTCTCCTCATTAGTCTCCCAGGGAGCATGGTACCTTGAAGAGTCTCTTTGCAAATGCAAAGACTCCAGAACTCGATCAAGATCATTGCAACGACCACGAGACATGATTCCTGTAGCAAGCGATAAAATGGCTTTAGGAAAAAGGCATTTGATGATCTAAAACATCCTTAAGAAAAATAATAATATAAAGTGTGTGATCCTAGTGAAGTGTGTGTTGCAATTTAATGACCATGACGGAATACACAAACCAGATCAGTCACCAACTAATTTCAGAACATTGCTTCCTGCCGGGATGATCTTAGTAGACTGAGAAGGCAACCCTTCGGAAGTAAAGTCAACCATCAAGTCACCCACATTCACAAATATGTTACTCATATATCCCAAATCAATGTCAGAACCTTCCGACAGAGAGCTGGATACAGGCTCAGTCTTGGGAGAAGCTCCTCAATAGGCTCTTTCAAAGAAGGTGAGGGTGCATGACGAGGACTTAATTTCGAGGCCCGCCTAATTTGACATCACCCTCATCAGTGTCCCAATCTATTTCTTCTTCATTTAGAGGATGCTCCTTACTGATTTCTCCTCCTTCCTTCTCTTCAGTAAGTGGAGCCTTGCCCTTTCATTGAATAAACTCTTCCTCTTTCTCTTTCGGAATCGATGGCATTTTGGATGGACTATCGACCCCGACTTGAATTTGGATCTCATCAGCGGTCTTCTCTGACCCATCGGATGGGCCACTTTCTTCTTCTTCATCATCATCATCTTCACCAGAGTCATAGGAAGAGGAAACATAATGGGTTCGGGCTCAAGAGCGGGAAGGAGCGCTAAAGAATCCAATGGATCTCCCAGGGTGTAAAAGCCCAAATCGGCGAAGGTTCTCATATGTTAGCAAGAATCTAATCGTGCACTCCTGAGCATTGACCGCTTTCAAGGTGCTAAAAATGGTGCCAAGAGCCTGGTCCTCATTAATTTTTGGAAGAACTGTAAGGAATATATGACCGTCAGAAAACTTAAGCAATTAAATGAAACTCCGAGCATGGTGAAGGAGACTTACCCCTTGTAGTCCGTAAATGGGTGAATCCTTCTGGACACTTAGCAAAAAAGAACTAATTCTTAAATGAAGGAACTTTGTTGGGAAGATCCAGTATAAGTTTTTGGCTACGCTGCACTTCAATATAAACAAGTGATGGATTAACCTCTCTCTTCTTGAACAATAGAAGATACTACAGCTCAGCGAAACTCGGGGCACGATTAAGCGTCCACAAGAACAAAACATATAAGCACGTCAGCATGGCGTATCCCTTTGGAAGAATCTGGAATGGGGCCAACCCTATGTTCTGAAGTGTTGTCATTGAGAAGTGATTGAAAGGGGGCACTGCATCGTACAGGCACATATATCGGTGGCAAGCCACGTATCCAGAAGGTGGCCTATGAGCAAATTCTCCTCTCGATGGCAGAAGCACATCATCCTCTGGGATACTATATAGCAAGAAAATGCTTCGCAACATCCTATATGTAAGAATTTTAGGTGATTTCTACGGAGTATCAAGCAAGACTCTGAAATTAGGAGGAGTGCGATCGACAATGGGACTGATTGGAATCAGACGACCATATTGACCTGAAGTTATGGAAGCGGCAGATCCAGTTGAGATCGACGATAACTCCGCTTCAGAAAGAGGTAAGTTCCCCTCAACTGATTTGTGCCAAGAAGATTTGCACGACATTCTATATAAGAAATCTTGTGTTCAAAACGATCAGGTACGCCTAATCTCTAGACTATAGACCCTTGCATGGTTGACACTTGAAATCTGGGAGATAATTGACGTGTACCAACCACTGATCGAATTCCAAGTGTTAACCGGGAGTGTGTGTGATGTGTAATCTAGTGAGAATGGGTCTGGTGTCCTAAACGCTGTTAACAAACCACACCATGTAGATGGCTCATTCACACCAGAAAGAGCGACCCGTATCACCCATTAATTTCATTTCTTCTAACCTTACCCGTTATCGATCAACGATCAATAACGGATCCGTTGTCCGAAGCAACACGGAAAGCCCTTCCTATTCCAGGTACACCGACTGTGCAATGACAAAACCAATATGAAGTGAGTGAATATAGAACGATGGGTCTGAATCAAGTAAAGAATTCTCAACATAAGTCGATTGTAGTTTTCTAGAAAGGTGATAACAGCATGAGTTCACACAAGGCGCTACCCTAAGCTATTATCACATCCCAGAAAAAGCAAAATCAATCCACAAGGCACCATGTTGGGATCGAATGTGTAACTCATTGCAAGTCAACTTTGACTCTATGGATGAAGATAGCAAAACATGTCGAGTACCGAGGCAATACCCTAGCTTTGTTCCATGAAAAATTCAAGACTCGGTTTGCTATCTTCTTCCACAAAGTCACAATCAACTCGAATCTTCCGTTGTATCCACCACCAACACAGCTTCATCATCAATCGCTAATGTAATAATACGCCAAAATCCATGCTACCGACCTTCGAATTGGAGAAGATAAATCGACCTTTAGTTTAGGAAGACCTAAATCTATAGTTTCACTGGGATCAGATCAGTAGTATTCAGGGAGGTAGAAGCTTTGGTGGTAGTTACTTGCTCACGTCGTCGACGACGCTTTTCGAAGGCGGCGGCTAGAGGTGCTGATGGTGAAAGTCGACGGTGGTGATTCCTTGGTGGACGAGATGCTCGGATCGGCTCGACTAAGGGTTCAGATCGAATGAGGCAAGATAAGAAGTGAAATGACTGGGTTGGGTCGGTAAATTAATATAAAAAATGTTTTCTGGCAAAATTTATCCAAGTACTCAGATCGGTACCGTTCCGACCTAATCGGATCGGTGCCGACCCGAATTATTTCGCCTATGCCACACCATATTTCTCCAGCATGACCTCCTTGATGTTCTCATACATCTTTGAAAAACTCAAGTCCAAACTACTGAATAATCATGAGCAATGAAGATCCACATTGAAAGCTGAATAGCTCACCAGCATATTACGAGATAGCTCAACACAATCGATGAAAATCCTTAAAACAAAAATCCAAAGATAGTCAATTCCAGAGCACAGCTTGTTTTCAACGAAAGTGTACCCTGAGGGGCAAATGTTAACTAATTTTTTAACCCAGTTGAATTAAAAAAGAGTTAGAACATTCAAGCTAAGCCAGAACGACTCGAAACTTGACCGGAAGGCCTAACAAAGAAAGACAAGAGTCTTTAAATAGTTTAGCCTAAAAATAAGCAAACATTTTGAATCGGCATTGATCCGATCCAATTGGACTGGGACCGATCTGAATTCGTTCCTCATATACGCCCCATTCCTTTACATTGTGACTCTATGCCTCTACTAAGTTCGCTTAATAGGTTTGGTAGCTTTCCAAACATCCAAGCTTAAGGGGTGAAGGTTAATCTGTCTCGAAGTACAATTCAATCTGGCCTATATGTGAATCATCATCAAAACAAGTCAACAAGCTACAAAACACATAAAAAGCATCAAAATGATGAAAGAAAGGCAGCCAAGTAGTCGAAACATCAAAAAGTCTTAACTATTTGGATTGGTACCGATCTGATCCAATTGAATCGGTACCGATCCTAATAGTTTGCTCCGATAACCTCCAACCTTCTTGGGCTTCCTCTACATGATGACTACAAGCTTATGGAAAAGTGGCTTTGGCCCATGTGCTCTATAACCCCTAAAATACCATCCCATCTACAACATGAAAGGGATCTCTGGACTAGCTGCTGCAACTCTGCCGTTACAATTCTTCACTCTTCTTCTCCCACACAACAGTCAAAAAGGAGCAACTGAGATCCTCCGGTTGCCTCCAAATATTTGTGATTTAGATCTAACTTAAGTGATTTAATCATATTGTAAACCAAATCAATCATGTAACAACAGTCAGCTAATAAAAGCTACAAAGTGGACGTAGGCTTCATTGACAGCCGAACCCTATAAAAGTCTTCTTGTCTCTTTACTATTTTTGCTCTTTTTTACATTTATTCTCTATATTGTTCGCTCTGAGAAACAGGGCTGCTGCTTTCACACTCAACCCAAGGTGTTGATCCATTTTTAAGTTAACATTTAGTAATCCATATTACTTGTGTTTATGCTAGCAATTTGGCTTCCTATAGAAATAATCTTTGGCAAAAAAAATCAAGTCTTTAGCTGCCAGTATAGATGGGCCTTGGATTGTCATGGGTGATTTTAATGCAGCATTGAGAGTAGAGGAGAAGAAAGGAGGTCCTACCATAAGAGTTTCCCAATTAGCGGAATTTAACAACTGTGTGATTGCTGTTAGGCTTGTAGAGCCATTCCATATGGTTCTGAAATATACATGGCACAGTGGTCAATGTAAGAAGATTGTATGCAAGCTCGATAGAGTTCTTACTAATGCATGCTATATTAATAAGTTCCCTAACATCAAACTTACTATTCTATCGAATTCCACAAGTGATCATAGCCCATTGCTTATTACTCTAACTGATAAAACTAATAATGCTAAAGGAAAACCTTTCAGATATGCTAATGATTGGCATATGGTTGAAGGTTATTATGACGTTGTCAAGTTTGAGGAGTGTGCTTCAATGGAAGGAACTCAGATGTTTCAGTTGGTTTATGTTCTCAAAACTATGAAAAACAAGCTAAAACAGTGGAATCGGTGTAGGCCAAAGGAGTTTGACATGATAAACAACCTTCAAAATAAATGCGAGGAACTACTGCTTCACATTGATAATCCACAGGATGACAATAGTTGGCATGAATACTATCAGGCTCAAAATGCACTTAAAGAAGCTCTCAAAATCAAAGCCACTAAATTAAAACAAAAAGTTAAGGAGAAGTGGATCGCTGAGGGAGATGAATACACTTAATTATTTTATATTAAAATGTCTGTAAGACGTAACACTAATAATTTTCAATGTTTTGACCATGATGGCAGCCTAAATTGTGACAACTCTAAACTTGAAGAAGATGCTATTAAATAATTTTCAGAGTTGTACAATGGTCAATACATGATGGAATTATCTCATGACTAGTGCAGAAGGATTGTGAATGCCAGAGGCCTTAGGTTGCTGCCCAGCAAATTGACCGAGAGGTGTAGGATCTAGATTAACCCTAGAGGGGGGTGAATAGGGTTATAGCAAATTTTCTCGAATTTAAACAAACTGCAGAAAAGTAAATATGCTGAAAAGTAAATCACACACAAAATTTACCCAGCTTCGGCAACCCCTGCCTACTGCTGCATTCCCAGATTTCTATTAGAATTAAACAGTCTCCCGCTTACAAACACTCTAACAGACTCGCAAACCCTGCTACCGCCTATAGAGTTTTGCAAACTCGCAAACCCTGCTTACTGAACTAATCCTAACTAGACAATCTGACACAACCTAAACTCTAGGTGGTGATTTACCAAAGTTTAGACTTTAAAAAACAAAAGCAGAAAATAAAAACCAATATAAATTTAAAAACCCTAATATTTAAACTTTAAACAAAAACAATAGCCTTTATTATTAGCCGGCCCAAAATTATATTGGCCTCTCTCTTCCTTTTATCTCCGGTCCGCTTTGCTTGTGAAAATGGTGACTTCGATTGTTCGTTCCTCTCTGTCCAAATTAGGGCTTCTTTTTGTCGAAGCTACCGACTTCTGTTGATCGATTGAGTAGATGATTTCGCGTGATTGCTTACGATCGATTGTATCTTCGTTGCTCTGTTGATCGACGTCTCTTCATAGCTTGGCTTCGGCTGCTCCTCGATGATCGAATTCGACTCCTGACTTCGGTAGGTAATTTATGCCTTTAGTTTACTGGATTGAATACTTGAATTCGATGCTTTTTAGTCGATGATGATTGGGTTGTTATATAGGGTACGATCCCTATATTTTCGTTCGTTTGAGATTGTCAACTGATTTTGCTTGGCCGCTTGATTTTCTTTGATTCCTTGTGATTTAATCTGACTTTGTCATATGCGTATATTTCATTTTTTTTCTATTACATGATAATCACGGTATTCATTACGTGATGATTCTTTTCTTGGTCAATCTACTTGGTCACCACGGTATTGAATTTTGACTTGTTCAATTTTCGGTTTTGCTGGCATTTTTGGTTCGAACTTGTTTGACAGTGCTGATTTTCGGCTTTGGCCATCTCTGTCTTTGTTCGATTTTATCCTAGACCACCTTGATGCTATAACCAGGCTTCGGCATGATTTTTCTGTAGCTTACTCGTCTTGTAGTTGTTAATTTCTTCGTGCTTCACTGTGAACTTTGAGTAGTGTAGTTGGTTCATCATGCATGTTCACTGGTATCATTTGACTTGTGCATTTGAGTGTATACTGACTGAAGCTTGAGTTACTGTTTTCCTTTGTATATTGTAGTATCATGTTTGGTGTATCACTTCATATGTGCACTTGATTACATATCCCTGGACTTGACTCGAATTTTCTTGATTACATGTATTTTGCTGTTTGAATTTGTCTGGAGCATTTGTTCATTCATCATTGTTGCCAGGTCTTGTCTGGTTCATCTTGATGTTCTGTAGTCTTTTATGCATTGATGCTATTCTCTGTTGCACTTGCTCATTTGAGTTTGCACTGCTTCTGTTGGTTTATTGCTGTGCACTTGAGTCTTTTGTGTACTTGACATATGTGCACTGTGATGCATTGAGATAGTTGCCTCTGTGTACATGATATCTTGTTCACTTGTCGAGTTCATTTGAGACTGTTGTTCCATGATTTGTAGATTGCCATATTCGCCATGTGATTGCAGTTGAAACTTTGAGTTGTTTATGTGGATACATGTCTCTGATTTGTTGTACTTGAGTCACTTGTGCATTTTCAAATTGCTGTTTCAATTTGGTCTGGTTGGACTTGAGACTGTAGCATTCATGTGTACATTACTTGTTTCACTGTTGGTGTTGGTATTGCATTTTTGTTGAATCCAGCTTGTCTTTTGGCTCGACTGTGCACACGAGTTGGCGAGGCAGTGCACACGTGTATAAATGTACACGTGTGTATTGCAGCCACTCATAATTACCTGTCTCTGATAAGAATACTGATATGCACAGATATTACACAAAAAAATGATGACAATAACCCATATATCTGAGGCACCAATAAAAACAAATTTATATTTTTGCAAATTCAAATTTGTTTATTTTCAGATTACTGCTGTAGTTGCTAATTATACAAGTACATAGAAGACAGGACAAGAACTGGAGCTGGACAATGCAGATAGATGCAGATGTGCAGACAGAGTAAAAAACTGAGTGTTGAGTGTTGTAGTGAGAAAGGAATGTGAATGTGAAATGTATGAAAACGGTGTATGTATATAGAGAGAGCTAAAAACTTTGTATTGTTTAAGTGTTGAAATAAAATATTATTTTGAATAAAAATACTGATTGAATTATATAAATTCTGTGCAATAGTATTATTATTCAATATGAATATTTATTCCTATATGTGTATAGTACAATCTGCAAACACATTGATATATTGATATATGTTTGTTATCATCGAACAAAAAATCACATCAAACAATCTCCCCCTTTTGATGATGACAAATATATATATTAAAGATTTTGAAATTCTGATAAATGTGTTTGAGCATGAAATATTTAGCTCCCCTTATATGAATGCTCCCCCTACAACTGAGACCACTCCCTATTCAGAAGATTTAGAAAATTACAGAAGAATAAAAGAACTAAAGAAAATTAACTAACAACATTTAACAAATTTGTTGAAGTATTCCAAAAATATTTACTTTCTTATCAAAATCTTGTTCTTCTCCCCCTTTTGTTATCATCAAAAGACTAATAAAACTAATGAAACAGTAGTGGAAGAAGAATTTTTTTTTAAGTAAAAAATAAATGCAAAACAAAGAAAAAATCAAAATATATCATAACGAGATAACAATTTCCACATTGTAGAGAATGGATCGATGATTCGGTTTTTATATAATGAGAAGAGAGAAAATTTAAAAATAATTTGACATTTAAGCACAAAAATAAGCACTTACTAACCACGCATAACCATAAGGACTTTTAAATGGGATTAGCAGTTACTTATTTGTCTAAGCATCCGGAAAATACTTAGCTATCATACTCCATCCATGCATAACCATAAGGACTTTTAAATGAGAATGGAATAATGATAAAATAATTCACTCACATGCTCCATCCATGCATAACCATAAGGACTTTTAAATGAGAATGGAGGCATGAATTTTTTTTTAATTTTTGAAAGAAATCACTCTTCTCATTTTTCAAAACCATTATGAATGATAGAAAGATGGTAGAAATAGAAATGATCGTGGAATAAGTTACCAAGTTAATTATATTATGAATTTTTTTAAATTTTGAAAAGAAATAAAACAAAACATATTTCCACTATTGAATACCATATTTGAATAAATCTTTGAATAATATCCAAAACTGGTTTGAATTCTAGAAATTGAAGTTAAAAATAAATATCCAAGAATATTTCAACCAAAAAATGGAAAATGATTAGTCAATTTCTATAATCCCCAAATCCAAACGTAATCTGGAAAATCTGTCTTCGGGGAGGGGTTTTGTGAAAATATCAGCAAGTTGAATCTCAGTTGAAATATATTCAATGCAAATGTCTTCCTTAGCAATGTGATCTCTAAGAAAGTGGTGTCTCACATCAATGTGTTTTGTGCGTGAATGATGAACATGATTATTTGACAAGTCTATTGCACTTTTACTATCACATTTTAATGGAACTTGTTTATAAACTAAGCCAAAATCAGAAAGAGTTTGCATCATCCATAAAATTTGAGCACAACAACTTCCTAAAGCAATATATTCTACTTCAGTGGTGGATAATGCAACACAATTTTGTTTTCGACTAGACCATGAAACTAATGAATGTCCTAGCATGAAACATGTCCCACTAGTACTCTTCCTGTCAACTAATAAATCGGCATAATCGGCATCAGAATAACCAACTAAATCAAAATTTTCACAAGAAGGGTACCATAGTCCAAATTTGTGTGTGTGTGAAAGATATCTCAAAATTCGTTCAGTGGCTTTTAAATGTGATTCTTTAGGATTAGATTGAAAACGTGCACACAAACACACAGAAAACATAATATCAGGTCTAGAAGCAGTAAGATAGAGAAGTGAACCAATTATCCCTCGATATTTCTTCTGATCAACAGCAACTCCTTTCTCATCTTTGTCCAACTTTGTTGATGGGCTCATAGGAGTTCTCAATGGTTTGGAGTTCTCAACTCCAAATTTCTTCAACAGTTCCAACACATACTTGGATTGTGAAATGAAAATACCATCACTGCTTTGCTTGATTTGAAATCCAAGGAAAAATTTCAATTCTCCAACCAAGCTCATCTCGAATTTAGCCTGCATGACTTGTCCAAATTTCTCACACAAGAGTTCATTAGTAGCACCATAAATGATATCATCCACATAAATCTGAACAATAAAAAAATCACTTTCTTTATGCAATAGAAACAATGTCGTGTCAGCACTCCCCTTTTTAAAACCATTTTCCAAAAGATATGTACAAAGGCAGTCATACCAAGCTCTAGGAGCTTGCTTAAGACCATATAATGCTTTTTCTAGTTTATACACATGATTTGGAAAATCATGATTTTCAAAACCGGGGGGTTGTTCAACAAAAGCTTCTTCTTTCAAATCACCATTTAGAAAGGCACTTTTTACATCCATTTGTTTAAGTTTGAAACCCTTATAACATGCAAAACTTAGCAAAATCCTAATGTCTTCTAACCTAGCAACTGGAGCAAATGTTTCATCAAAATCTATGCCTTCTATTTGGTTATATCCTTTTGCGACCAACCTAGCTTTGTTTCAAATTACATTTCCTGATTCATCAAGTTTATTTTTGAACACCCATTTAGTTCCAACAATTGGATAGTCATTAGGCCTAGGAACTAATTTCCAAACTTTATTTCTCTCAAATTGATTAAGTTCATCTTGCATTGCTAAAATCCAACTTTCATCATTAAGAGCCATTTCAACAGAATCAGGTTCAATCTCAGAAATAAAACCACTGTGACAACAAAACGCACACAATTTTTTATCAAATGAAGAGCGAGTGCGTATACCTTCCGTAGGATCACCTATAACCAATTCAGGAGGATGATTGGATTTGAACTTCAATTTATCAGCATCAACAGTCCTACTTTCAGCTTTCTCACTAGATGTCCCTTCTTCAATGCCGTCATGATCTACCCCATCGTCAACCACCTTTTCAATCATCCTATCCAAGTCAGATTCATCGAATTTCACATTGATTGATTCAACAATTGTTTTTGTTCGTTTGTTGTATATCCTGTAAGCCTTGCTCCTTGTTGAATAGCCCATGAAAATTCCCTCATCAACCTTTGATTCGAATTTTCCAAGTTGATCACCTGTGTTAAGAATGAAACAAGGACATCCAAATACACGAAAATAAGAAATGTTAGGTTTCCTTTCATGCCACAATTCATAAGACGTTTTGCCAAGTATTGGTCTAATCATTACTCTATTCATTACATAGCACGAAGTATTCACTGCCTCTGCCCAAAAGGTTAGAGGTAGTTTATACTCACTCAACATGGATCTAGCCAATTCTTGCAATGTACGAGTTTTCCTTTCAACCACCCCTTTTTGTTGAGGTGTTCGTGGAGTAGAAAATTCATGTTTTAAACCATTTTCTTCACAAAAGCTTTCAAAATCCAAATTTTCAAATTCGCCTCCATGATCACTTCTCAAAGTTTTAATTGAAACTCCTTTTTCATTTTGAACAAGTTTTGCAAATTTTGAAAAATAATCAAAAGATTCAGATTTTTTGGCTAAGAAATAAACCAATGTAAATCTAGAATAATCATCAACCAATACATAACAATAACGTTTTCCATTCAAACTTGCAATTTCATTTGGTCCAAATAAGTCCATGTGAATTAATTCGAGGACCCTTGATGTGCTAACAATGTTTTTAGGGCGAAATGATGATCGACTAAGCTTGCCTAAGGAACATGCTTTACACTCTTTATTATTTTTAAATTTCTGATGTGGTAACCCTTTGACTAATTCTTTCATTTCAAGTTTTTTTAAGAGGCCCATGCTAGCATGTCCAAGTCTCCTATGCCATAAGGATGCCTCTTCGTCAGTGGCTACCAAACATCTAGAAAGATTTAGATTATCAAAAGAAAGCGTGTAAACATTTCCTTTTCTTTTGCCCATAAAAACAATGTTATTAGAAGATTTATCAATGATTTTTCAAGTATCACTATCAAAAACCACATTCATACCTTTGTCACATAGTTGGCTAATAGAAATGAGATTGTGATGCAAATTATCGACGTATAAAACATTAGTCAAGGAAAAAGTACCGTTACCTACTTCACCTTTACCAATAATCTTACACTTGCTATTGTCTCCCATGATCACATTTCCACCTTTAAAATTCTCTAGGCTAAGGAACTTTGATTTGTCACCTGTCATATGTCTAGAACAACTTGAATCTAGATACCATTCTTGTTGCTCCTTAGCCCGCCAACAAACCTCACTAGATTCCTCTGAGCTTGCTTCTTAATCTGATTTTGCCATAAGACACAAATTAGCCTCCTCTGAGCTATTATTTGAAACTTCCTCTCCTTCTTTATCATCCCAAGTCACTGCAAAGGCCTTCTTCTTCTTTTTCTTTCCTTTGTTGTTTTTGAGATGTGGGCATTTTTGTTTGAAGTGGCCAGGCTTATTGCAGTTATAACAAGTCAATTCATTATCGGAATTGTCAGAATCTTTTGACCTATTACCACTTGTTTTCTTTTTGCGTGGCCCTAATCTTAACCATTTTCTAATATTATTGACAGCCATTGCAAGCTCTTCAATTGGATCTTCTTCTTCTTCTTCATCGATCTCTTCTTTGCTTTTTAAGGCAATCGTCTTTTTCTTTGATACGGAGTTGTTGCGTTCCTCCTTTGTTTTTAGCTCAAGCTCATATGTCATCAAGTTGCCGATCAACTCCTCCATGCTTAGTTTACTCAGATCTTTTGATTCTTGTATTGCCGTGACTTTTGCCTCAAAGTTCATTGGTAAGACTCGTAGCACCTTCCTCACAAGCTCTACCTCAGTGAATACCTTCCCAAGCGCTCTAGCATTGTACACCAAAGTTGAAAAGAGTCCAAACATGTCCTTTATGCTCTCGCATTTGTCCCTCACAAAGTTCTCGTATTCATTGCTGAATAGGGCTAGACGAGACTCCTTGACTTGAGAAGTTCCTTCATGTGTCACCTCCAAGGTATGCCAAATTTCCTGTGCAGTTTTACAATGAGAAATTCTATTAAATTCATTCTTATCAAGAGCACAGATCAAAGCATTCATGGCTTTAGCATTTGTAGTTTTTAATTTCTTATCGTTAACGTGCCACCTATCCTTAGGTTTAGGAATCTCAGTATCACCAACAGTTATAGTGGGAGATTTATAGCCAGTTTCAATAATGTCCCAAACATCATAATCAACAGAACTAAGATAAATACCCATCCTAACTTTCCAATAAGCATAATCATTCCCATTAAACATGGGTGGCCTAGCAATAGATTGCCCCTCAAAAAAGCATTATTTAGTGGATTCATGACTCTAGAGTTAAAGAAAAAAATACCGGGCTCTGATACCACTTGTAGGATCTAGATTAACCTTAGAGGGGGGGTGAATAGGGTTATAGCAAATTTTCTCGAATTTAAACAAACTGCAGAAAAGTAAATATGCTGAAAAGTAAATCACACACAAAATTTACCCAGCTTCGGCAACCCCTGCCTACTGCTGCATTCCCAGATTTCTATTAGAATTAAACAGTCTTCCGCTTACAAACACTCTAACAGACTCGCAAACCCTGCTACCGCCTATAGAGTTTTGCAAACTCGCAAACCCTGCTTACTGAACTAATCCTAACTAGACAATCTGACACAACCTAAACTCTAGGTGGTGATTTACCAAAGTTTAGACTTTAAAAAACAAAAGCAGAAAATAAAACCAATATAAATTTAAAAACCCTAATTTTTAAACTTTAAACAAAAACAATAGCCTTTATTATTAGCCGGCCCAAAATTATATTGGCCTCTCTCTTCCTTTTATCTCCGGCCCGCTTTGCTTGTGAAAATGGCGACTTCGATTGTTCGTTCCTCTCTATCCAAATTAGGGCTTCTTTTTGTTGAAGCTACCGACTTATGTTGATCGATTGAGTAGATGATTTTGTGTGATTGCTTACGATCGATTGTATCTTCGTTGCTCTGTCGATCGACGTCTCTTCATAGCTTGGCTTCGGCTGCTCCTCGATGATCGAATTCGACTCCTGACTTCGGTAGGTAATTTATGCCTTTAGTTTACTGGATTGAATACTTGAATTCGATGCTTTTTAGTCGATGATGATTGGGTTGTTATATAGGGTACGATCCCTATATTTTCGTTCGTTTGAGATTGTCAACTGATTTTGCTTGGCCGCTTGATTTTCTTTGATTCCTTGTGATTTAATCTGACTTTGTCATATGCGTATATTTCGTTTTTTTTCTATTACTTGATAATCACGGTATTCATTATGTGATGATTCTTTTCTTGGTCAATCTACTTGGTCACCACGGTATTGAATTTTGACTTGTTCAATTTTTGGTTTTGCTGGCATTTTTGGTTCGAACTTGTTTGACAGTGCTGATTTTCGGCTTTGGCCATCTCTGTCTTTGTTTGATTTTATCCTAGACCACCTTGATGCTATAACCAGGCTTCGGCATGATTTTTCTGTAGCTTACTCATCTTGTAGTTGTTAATTTCTTCTTGCTTCACTGTGAACTTTGAGTAGTGTAGTTGGTTCATCATGCATGTTCACTGGTATCATTTGACTTGTGCATTTGAGTGTATACTGACTGAAGCTTGAGTTACTGTTGTCCTTTGTATATTGCAGTATCATGTTTGGTGTATCACTTCATATGTGCACTTGATTACATATCCCTGGACTTGACTCGAATTTTCTTGATTACATGTATTTTGCTGTTTGAATTTGTCTGGAGCATTTGTTCATTCATCATTGTTGCCAGGTCTTGTCTGGTTCATCTTGATGTTCTGTAGTCTTTTATGCATTGATGTTATTCTCTGTTGCACTTGCTCATTTGAGTTTGCACTGCTTCTGTTGGTTTGTTGCTGTGCACTTGAGTCTTTTGTGTACTTGACATATGTGCATTGTGATGCATTGAGATAGTTGCCTCTGTGTACATGATATCTTGTTCACTGGTCGAGTTCATTTGAGACTGTTGTTCCATGATTTTTAGATTGCCGTTTTCGCCATGTGATTGCAGTTGAAACTTTGAGTTGTTTATGTGGATACATGTCTCTGATTTGTTGTACTCGAGTCACTTGTGCATTTTCAAATTGCTGTTTCAATTTGGTCTGGTTGGACTTGAGACTGTAGCATTCATGTGTACATTACTTGTTTCACTGTTGGTGTTGGTATCTCATTTTTGTTGAATCCAGCTTGTCTTTTGGCTCGACTGTGCACACGAGTTGGTGAGGCAGTGCACACGTGTATAAATGTACACGTGTGTATTGCAGCCACTCATAATTACCTGTCCCTGATAAGAATACTGATATGCACAGATATTACACAAAAAAATGATGACAATAACCCATATATCTGAGGCACCAATAAAAACAAATTTATATTTTTGCAAATTCAAATTTGTTTATTTTCAGATTACTGCTGTAGTTGCTAATTATACAGGTACACAGAAGACAGGACAAGAACTGGAGCTGGACAATGCAGATAGATGCAGATGTGCAGACAGAGTAAAAAACTGAGTGTTGAGTGTTGTAGTAAGAAAGGAATGTGAAATGTATGAAAACGGTGTATGTATATAGAGAGAGCTAAAAACTTTGTATTGTTTAAGTGTTGAAATAAAATATTATTTTGAATAAAAATACTGATTGAATTATATAAATTCCGTGCAATAGTATTATTATTCAATATGAATATTTATTCCAATATGTGTATAGTACAATCTGCAAACACATTGATATATTGATATATGTTTGTTATCATCAAACAAAAAATCACATCAAACAAGAGGGAGGTTCGGGATGCTTTGTCCTCCATACACATTGACTCCAGCATAGGACCCAATGGTCTAGGATCGAAATTCTACATGGTGCATTGGACGGACCTCAGAAATAGAAGCACTTCAGCTATACAAGAATCATTTGACACATGTATAATTTTGAAAAAAAAATATCACACTTTCTTATGCCTCATCCCAAAGAAAGACCGGCCTGAGCATATAGAAGATTATAGACCAATAGCCTATTGTAACGTAATATATAAGAAATTGAGTCAAATCATCTGTAATAGAATGAAGAAGATCTTACCAGACTTACTAGCTGAATGTCAAAGTGCATTTATTAAAGGGAGAAGCATTCTGAAAATTCACTCATGGCTTATGAACTGATTGGAAATTTTAACAAAATGGGAGCTGATAAATTTTGTCTAAAGTTGGAACTTCATAAAGCATGTGACAAGATTAATAGATTTTTTGTTCTATACATGCTTGGATGTATGGGGTTTCCTGTGAAATTTGTTGAGTTAATTGCTGATTGTATTACCATACCTACCTTCTCCGTTCTAGTCTGTTCATTTAAAGTGCTTAGCAGTTCTGTAGCGGTGGAAGTGCAAAAGGTCATAGAGGGAATAAAGTGGGGATATAGAAGAAAATAGGGAAGGTGCAAAAAGCTTCATTAGATATAAATCCAAATTTATAAAAGTTAATTCACACTCATTCTCACATTATTTGTGTAGGAAAAAGAAATATTATTTAATCTTATATAACAAAACCAAAGAATATCATGAGTTATGTAGTGTAGATTTGGTGACAATAATAGATTTCTAACTTATATTGAGCACTTATACCTTAAGATTAAGTCTTTACCCTAACTTTTTTGATTTGGTATAAAAGAGAACCAGTCAAATCAATCCTTTTATATTATTGTTGCTATAGTGGATGCTAAAAAGCCTTGATCTAGCTGGTGTAGTGGAAAATAGCCGGGCTTAAAATGGATCTACTATTTAAAAGTGCTATATCAAAAAACGTAGTGGTTGAAAAGCACAATGCTCTATAGCGGAGTTTTTGTGGGGCTTTAGCAAGGCTTTAACTACATAGGTTCTGGTGAATGGTATTCCCAAAGGTTTCATAAGTAGTAACAGAGGAATCAACCCTATTCGCTGTCACCATGGAATATTTTACACTTCAGATGGAACTTGCTAACCATAATAAGCTATTTCAGACTATCCACTCTTTCCAACCAAGAGTTGGCCATCTCTTATATGCAGGTGACCTGATAATTTACATAAAGTCAGGTTCTGATGCTGCTATAGCTATTAAAATGATTTTTCAAAGTTTGGAAGAAAAGGTGGGATTAAATATGAATGAACTTAAAACCAAGTGTTATTTCAATAAATCCCGCAGAGAGAAGAATGATGTGATTAATATTCTTAATGTCAAGGAATGAGAACTACCTGTGAATTACCTAAGTGTTCCTTTCTCTTTTAACAAAATTAGTGATAGGGAACGTGTTGAGCTAATCACTAAAATTCATGATAAGTTACAAGGTTGGAGTTCCAGGCTTCTTCCTTTTGCTAGGAGGATAGAGTTGGTTCATGCTATCGTCCAAGCCAAAGTTAACTTTTGGTTACAAACATTTCTGCTACCAGATGCTTCAATTGATAAAATTGAGAAGGTCTGTGTAGATTTTATTTGGAAAGAGGGACTTCATAAAATCAAATACAAAGATTTATGTAGTCCCAAATTGGAGGGTGGAGTTGGTTTGAGAAGATTGAAAGACATGTGTGATATTTTTACTCTAAAATAGGCACAGAAAATAATTATTTCAAAAGCTTGTGGGCTAGATGGATGAGGCAAAGATATATCAGGGGTAATTTCTAGTAAATTGCCATTGATAATAATTCTTCTGCTACCAGGAAGGTTATAATGCGTATAAGAGCCAAACTAGCTACTTGCTGCATGAGAGAAATTGCAGATGGTGGATAAAGACCCGTGGATTCCAAGAGAGTCTCTTTTAGACAAACTTGGGTATGATACTTACTCTGCCTAGGTTGTCCCTATCAAACCGTAGATGTTTTGATTCGAAACACTCAATGGAAAATAGACTCGATTCCTTTAAATTCTACTCAAAAGCAGCAAATAGAATACACGCCTATTTTCAACGGTAGAGAATCAAATATTTGACATGGTCAGTTACGGGTAATGACTTCTCTACTAAATCGGCCTGGGAAGAGGTTTGAAGGAAAGAACAACAAAAGCACCGCCACAAGATCATCTGGGATAAGGTTAACTACTCGAAAATGGCACTAACCGCCTACAAAGCTATGATGGGTCGACTCCCTACTAAAGACAGACTCTTTAACTGAGGTATTTCTCAAAATGAAACATGTGTTCTATGCAGCTCTCATTAAGAATTGCATGCACACCTATTCTTTAAGTGCGAAATTTCTTGTGAAATTAGGGGATAGTGTAAATTGGCAGCTAAGATTACTAGTTGAGACTACAATCTTAAGGAAATTGCAAATTACCTAGTCTGTATGAGCCAAAGCGTAGTGAGCAAGATTGCCCTGATAGTGGCTACTTAGAGCATTTGGAAGGAGCGCAATCGAAGGATTTTTCAACACATTGCACGCAAAAAGGAAAAGTTAGTAAAATGGCTCAAATTGACATGGATGAGGAGGAGTTGAAACTACAGTGGAGGATCTGTTGCACCCTGAGGTAGGAATCCCAAGTACGTCGCGCTAGTTCTAGCCGCCATGAATCGATCGAAGAAGAAGGGAGTAGAAGATGACGGCGCTGGAACTATTCTTTTTTTGTTCTGTAAAGTTGTAAAGATGGAATGTTTTTGTTTGTACTTGAGTTGCTTTTACTCATATGTGTGGCCATGGGCCATTTCTACTCTAGGCTGCATTTAGCCCTAATAAAGAATTACCCATTTTCAAATATATATATATATATATATGATATCGCCTAAAGTCATACATAACAAACCAATACATTTGCATCCATTAAACATTAGTACATATCATCCTAAAGGTCCCACCTAATCCTTCGAATGAGTCAAAGATGAAACACGATCCAATTCCTCTATTTTATAGGTCCTAGTGGGTACAAGTTTAATTTGGCTCATAAAAGGTCTAAAATATCGATCGTTTGGCATAATAAGTCGACCATTTGTTGGCCTTGCCGAACTATACATTTATATATATATATATATATATATATATATATATATATATATATATATATATATGTATGTATGATTGTATGTATGCACGTGTATATACACATACACATATATTTAGGTGCACACACACAGATATATATATATATATATGTATACACACACATAGATACATATACATATATGTGTGTGTACGTGTACACATATATATTATTTGATTTTTAAATCTTTTTTCTATTAATTGAAGCCCAAACTTTTATACGAACTGTGCATTTACACACACACAGACACAAACACACACACACACACACACACACACACACACACACACACATATATATATATATATATATATCTATGTGTGTATGTATATATATGTGTATATATCTGTGCAGTTAAAGTACTTAGCGGTTCTATAGCGGTGGAGGTGCAAAAAGTTATAGCGGGAATAAAGCGGGGATATAGCGGAAAATAGTGGAGGTACAAAATTCTTCATTAGACAAAAAATCAAATATTTGAAATCAATTTACTCTCATTCTTACGAAACTTCTATAAGAAAAGGAAATATTGTTCAATCCTATATAAAAAACCAAAGAATATCGTGATTTATATAGATAAGATTTGGTGACTATAACGATTCTAACTTATACTGAGCACTTATGCCTTAAGATTATGTCGTTACTCTGACTTTATTGATTTGGTTTAAAAGAGAACTAGTAAAATCAAGATTTCTATACTAATATTGCTAAAGCAGATGGCTAAATGCCTTCACTTAGCGGATGTAGCGAAAAATAGCAGGACTTAAAGCGAAATTTACTACTTAATAGTGCTAAATTGAAATAGCGTAGCAGTCAAAGAGTGTTATGGGCTATAGAGGGAATTATACGGGGCTTTAGCGGGTCTTTACCTACACAGGTATACACACACATGTCTATATATGTACACATATATATTCTTTGATTGTTAAATCTTTTTTCAATTAATTGAAGCCCAAACTTTTATACAATGTTTCCAAATCATAATACTTAAAATTTAACATGGATTCCATACCAAATTTATCCATTATTCATTTATAATTTATATAGATTTATAAATCAAAACATATTCAATTTCAAAAATCTTTCACTTCAAAATATGCTTTGAAATACTTAAAAATGTTATAAAATAAGGAATAAATATTTATTATAATTTGAAATCATCATCTTCACTTACCAATATCATTGTATAGATTTTAACCACATATTTATACATAAATGAGTTGTATACCCCACTTTTCTATTTTAAACACCAATTTCTATATTATATTCAGCATTATATTTTTATACATTAATGTATAATTTAAATTTCATTTATATTCACTGAAATATACGTATTTACTTCATTAATACACACCAAGACATTTTGACCATATTTATATGATATTTAATTGCATATGAAGACACATATACCTTAATTGTACATAAAACAATGTATTTTACATGCTTTATCTATTATATATATTACATACTTTATATATACAATAAATATATATCTATTTAATTTTGAAATTAGTCTCCACTTATCTTTATTTTAACATCATGATATTATTTTATATTGTTTGCCTTGATTTATATGGCTTTAATCCATACATACATACATGCATACATACATATATCGATGTCTCATTTCTATTTACCAAAGCCACTTTATCTCTAATTCAATTCAATTGATTCCAATTTTAAATTTATAATTTAATTCATCTTTGGTTAACTTTAATTACTAATCATAACAGTAATCAACCAATAACAAATCCATTTTTTAATCCTAAGCCATAGAAACCACAATACTTCATATGTTTGATCAAGTAGGCAATAATTTAGATAAACACCACTCATAATATTTCAATTAGCCCCAAATTGAAGATCCAAAGCAAAAATCCCTTATTGTCCCCAATTGGAATAGGCCTCAAATACATGTGTTTGCTCTAGAAATTAATATCAATAGACAGCCTCGTTGCGCTCTTCAATTTGACTATCATTTGTGAAATTTGGTGAAGATTTGATGTTGTTTGATTTATTGTAACTAAACTAGGGAATAAGTTTTCCAAAAGAGAAAGAAAGAAGAAGAAACATATGTATGTTTTTATTCTAATATAAAATTTTGAATGACCCTCTTAATGTATCGTCAGTCCAAGCATCCAGTCACTTAAATGGGCCAATCCTATTTAGATTTCAAAATCAAGATTATGAAAATGTTAATATCTTCTTCGTTTGGACTCTAATTCATAAAAATTTATATATCGTTTGATCATAAAAATGACTCGGTTGCAATGGCGCTAGACATGTCGCCTAATTCAATAATTTGTAACCATTTTCTCCTATGTTTAAAATTACTAAAATACCCATGTTTAATTTAGTTATCGAAATCATGGGGTATTACACTCTCCCCGCTTAATAAAAGAATTTAATCCTCAGAATTCCCAAGTGACAAAGAATGCAACTCACAAATTCTCGTATTACATATCATCCAAAATACTATATATAACATACATTAACAACCATTTAAACGATCATCCTACATATCATACATAATTCAATCACTAAACCTTCTTAACATAGTAGCAACACACACAGATATATATATATTTATATGTTTTTGTGCAGTTAAAACACTTAGCAGTTCTATAATGGTGGATGTGCTAAAAGTTATAGTGGGGATATATCAGAGGCTTAAAAAGCTTCATTAGATATCAAAACCAAATATTTAAAGTTAATTTATTCCCATTCTCACATCATTTACGTAGGAAAAATAAATATTGTTTATCTTATATAACCAAATCGAAGAATATCATGATTTATGTAGACTAGATTTGGTGACTGCAAATGATTTCTAACTTATATCAAGCACTTATTCATTAAAATTAAGTCTTTACCCTAACTTTAGTGATTTGGTTTAAAGTAGAACTAGTCTTGCTAAAGCGGGTGCTAAAAAGCCTTAATTAGCAGGTGTAGGAGAAAATAGCAAGGAATAAAGTGGATTTACTATTTAATAGCGTTGAATTGAATTAGCTTAGTAGTCGAGATCTCTATGCACTATAGCAGAGATTTTGCGAGGCTTTAACGGGGCTTTTACTACACAGGTATGTATGTATGTTTGTGCGTATGTGTATGCATGATTATGTTATATAAGAAGCTAAGTTAGTGCAAAAATGCAACTGATAGTCAACTTCTTGAATTGGCGGCATTTTGAGGTGTATGGAAAGGACATGGCATATTAGGCATGATGCAATACATCCTAGTGCGAGCATATAATATCTATATGCATGCAATTGTGATTAAGTGCAACATAACATTAAGTAGATCCAAAAACGAGCAACTTACATAAACATAGCAAAACAATCAAAAGTCAAAAAACTTAATCTATACTATAAAAAACAAAATCAACCAGTTGTACCATAACAAACTCATAGTAACATACATCAACCATTTAACCATACCGAGATAATCTAGTCACACTAATAGGCAAATAAATGGGAGAACATTCTAGAGGTCCAGAAGTCAAGCACATATGATAATATGAAGCCGTGATCAAAAGGAATTGAGAGATATGCAATGCAGAATGTTTGAAGTATGGAGCATAGTTCAACATGGAGGAGGGATCAGCAATAACCATTCTACAACATGGGGATCGACATGTTTCAGAAAGCAAGTGCAATTCAATGGAAAACAACAAATATCTCAAGATCCATATGTCCAATGCATATGAAATTTTGTGAACAAGATGTGGGAACCCTATGAAGCTGTAACATCCCCTATCTTGACGCCCAAAACTAAGCACTACAGATACTACAGTCATCTATAGTATTAGCTTCCGGCGACTAAATACAGCTATGTTAATGATATCTATAATATCTGAAGCACTTGAATATGAAACAAAACACAAATTTCAAAACAACATTTCTTCATTAAATTTCAAAGCAGATGTTCCATATCCTTAATACATAATCCCAACACGTTCCCAGGCATAGATAAAATATACTTATTACAAAATATGCCAAGAGCGGTATATGAAGATAACCCCTTAATGATCAGAGTCATATAGTCATAACTGACTTAATACAAACAAAGTGGAAATACAACAAAACATAAAACTACAACTCCTAAATAGCTATCCGTTTGCCTCCTACGTGCCTCCGGTAGCCTTATTCGCCATCCTACTAAAACCTGAAAAAGACCTTAACCCCTCAGCCTACTCAAATCAATTTTGAGCACCCGAGAGTTTAAGGGGAAAATAGAAACTCCGAGTTAGACATAAAGCTTGGTTTGAATAATACTATACATCCCGGTTTAATATGTTAAGTGAGACCACGCCGCTTAGCGGATTGGGTTTCCCCTCACTAACATCCTCTTAAAACATATCTTTAGCAAAACGCAACCGAAACTAGTTAAATACTGTAAAGCATCATTATGTAAACATGCATAGATATCAGGTAATAAATGAATTATTAGTTCAAACACATAAGTTTTGTCTGGCTAACTTTTAACCTTTAGCTGACTCGGGCCTACCAGACAATATAACAAAATTAATCTAACATCTGTTAGATACTCCTCATCTGGACGGTCTGTCCTTTACTATCTATTAAATACTTATCTTCTAGAAGGTCTATCCCCGACTTAATCTTCTCCCAAGTCTTCCTGGTCCTAATGGTTTTTCGAGCTCACCAATAACCTATCTGTATACAAACATAAATTCCTTTCGGTGTGTAATCATAATTTTGGTCTACCTGTGACCATGCCCTACACATTGGAATTTTGGACTACAATTAGCTAGAGCCATTAGCTAATGTATAGGGCGTGACCCTTTACCAATCCCATCTGGTATTCTAATATCTGAGTCATTTTCACTTAGGGATCCCCTTCAATAATTTTCCTTGAAAACTTTTTCAAAATGATTTAAAACCTTTAAATCAAACTAACACAAGGAAAATATATAATTCTTATGTTGTACTCAAAATCACATTGCCATGTTAAATATATATATATATATATATATACTTTACTCAAACCGTTGTTGATGAAAACGTTTAAACATTTGAAAGTACACCTTTCTATTCCATTGATAGTACCCCTTCTAAATCCTTTTGAAAGCTTCTCTTTCGAAACCAAGTAAAACCCTTTATTTATCTAGGCCAAAAGGCCAAAACCTTTCCTTTCGAACCCGTACTCAACCCTTTCGAAACCATTGAAAATCTTCCTTTCGAAAGCATTAAAAATCTTACACATCCTATCTTAAAACATTTTAAACATTGCCTTAGAAAACCTTGGAAAACCTTCCATTTCAACCTTTTCAAAACCATTCAAAAAATAAGACCTTTCGACCTTGTCGAAAGCTTCCTTTCAACCCCTTCGAAAGCTAGCTTTCGACTCCATCGAAAGCTTTGCTTTCGCTTTCGACCCCTTCGAAACCATTCAGAAAATAGTACATTTCGAAAGCATTAAACCTTTAAAACATAAACCTTTCGAAAGCTCTTTGGGCTCAGTTTAAAAACATGTGGAAAATCCTATTTTAAAACCTTTCGACCTCTTCGAAAGCTTAGCCTTCGTAACCTTTGAAAGCTTAAAAACCTTTCGACCTCTTCGAAAGCTTAGCCTTCGTAACCTTCGAAAGCTTAAAAACCTTTCTTTTAAAATAATAGGCTCCAGCCTTTTTAATACTTTAAAACACCTCTTTCGAAACCTTGGGTTACACTTTAATTAGAATTAAAAGGGTAAAACATCTAAGTCGAAAGCTTCCTTTCGAAAGCATAGGAGAAGCGGTTGGGTTTTTTTAAAAGACAAGTATACCTTTCGACCTTGTCGAAAGCATAACTTTGAAAGGTTGAAAGGCGTCAGCTTGGGGATTTCAACCTCTTCGAAAGCTTGTTTGCCTTTCGACCTTGTCGAAAGTTTTAAACCTTTGTTTTAAATATTTGACCTGGTCGGAAGCAACCAAGTCGAAAGCTCCTTTTCGAAAGCAAAGCAGGTGTTACTTCTGGCTTATAAAACAAACATACAACAACCTCTTCGGCAACTAAGGTTTCAACCAAGTCCCTTCGACCTTGTCCAATACATTACGTACCAAGTAACATGATACCATATGCATTAGTTTCAACCTTGTCGAAAGGTCTGGGTCGAAAGCTTTAATGCCGCAAATGGCTGAAACATGCTAAAAGTATGATTTTCTTTTTTTAACTTAAATGAGATAACTTTTCAACTAACCTGCCTTTGTTTGTCAAATTCTTATTGGTTAATAAATATTTTTCAGAAGAGTGCTGCCAATAATTTTAGAGTAAACAATGATTTTATTTTATAAAATGCCCCTTCTTCTTAATTAAATATATAAAATATTTAAGTCCCATACCTTAAATAATTTTATATATTCATCAAAACACTTAGGAAAAATCTAAAAAAATTCCAGAAAATATATTTTAATATGCTTTCCAACGTATAAAAGTTTCAAGCCCAAATAATTATTATTTTAACCGTAATTAATTCATAACCCAATAAATCATTTTCTTCTCTAGAAAATTAATATAAAATCCACATTAATTCAAAAAAATTTAAAAATTGAAAACCGTCTCTAAAATATCATTTATGACCTACGTTTAAATTTTCAAGGTATTTGGATGTCATTTAATTGGGTTTTCATATCAAACATATCATAAAAACTAACATGAACATGTATAATTCACCAACAAGCATATATATAAATTTAATCATCCAAAACACTGCATAAACTTGCGAAATCATTTCGGATATAACTTAAAACCGAAAACCATAAGAAAATGGGATGTAGTCATCATTCACCTTAGCTTTGAGATTAAAAGATGTGAGATTTGATGTGGAATAAGTTGATTAACTTCTTTCTCTTGAATCCTAGCTTTATCTTCTCTTGAGAATGGAAATGGTGGCCAGCCTTGATATAATTTAGTTTGATAAAATGAAATGAACGTGAGTTTCATTTCCTAAGGATTTAGGGTATAAGTCTCTCCTATTTCCCATTTTGCCCTTCCTTATTTCCTAACACATTAGTTCATGTTGTTTCATTTTGATTTCCATTTAACATGGCACGACTACCCTTAGTTAAATCAAATCTCAGCCTATTAATCTTCACATTATTTTATTTAATTTTACTAATTAAATATCCTAAATAATGTTATAAAAATTTGGGGTGTTACAGACTCCCCTCCATAAAGAATTTCGTCCTCGAAATTACGGTAAAGTACAAAACAAAACAATCAAAGTTAAAACATACCATCAAAACAAATCAGGATAAGAGTCTCTAATCCTGCTCTCAGTCTCCCAAGTACAGTCTCTAGCATCGTCACTCCACTGGACCTTTACTAATATGACTGTCTTGTTTCTCAGCTTCTTCTCATCTCTCTCGACTATCCGAATCGGCTTTCTAACAATGGTCAAATCCGGCTCTAATACTAAATCCTCTAACACTGTAGGTGCTATAGTAGTCTTCGGGTCTCTAATACATTTTCTAAGATGAGAAATATGGAAAACATCATCGACTCCTGCCAAACTATTTGGTAACTCCACTCTATAAGCGAGCTTCCCGATCCTCTCAACAATACGGAAAGGTCCAACGAATCTAGGTCCTAACTTCCCTGATTTCTCGAATCTAATCGCACCTTTTGTTGGTGAAACCTTAATAAACACAGTCTCCAACAGAGAATTCCAAGTCTTTCCTTTTTCTATCTACATAACTTTTCTACTTAGACCGAGCTTCCTTCATCTTAGCTCGGATCAACTTAATCTTCTCTGCGGCTTCTTTCACCAAATCCAGACCAAGAACCAATCTATCCCCGGTCTCTAACCAACATACGGGAGATTTGCATGGTCTTCCATACAAAGCTTCAAACGGCACCATCCCAATACTAGCTGATAACTATTTAGAAGCTATCTACTCAATCATTACCGGTCGAACTTCTAAACAAGACAATACAACACTTCCTGCACTAGAAACTGTCTCGGATCTATACTGCACTCTACAAGTTGACAATACATCCAAATCTTTCCACTTAGCAATCATAGCCAATACTACATTCTAATATTTTCTGCTAGGTGCATCCGCTACCTTGTTTCCTTTTCCTGGTTGGTACTAAATTCCAAAATCATAAGCAGCAATAAACTCCAGCCATCTCTGCTGTCTCATGTTCAGCTCTTTCTGAGAGAACAAATACATCAGTGACTTATGATCCGTATAAAGCTCGAATGGCTCTCCCAAAAGATAGTGCCTCCACACCTTCAAATCAAATATAACGGCAGCTAACTACAAGTCATGCATTGAATACCTAACTTCATGCGGTATGAGCTGTCTGGAAGCATAAGCAATCACTTTATCTCTTTGCATCAATTCCGCTCCCAACCCTGTTCCACACACATCAGTATAAACAACTAAATCCTGATTCCCTTTTGAAACCACCAACACCGGCGCATGGGTCAATAAGTGTTTCAAGCTCTAGAATGCTTCCTCGCACTTAACAGTCCATACGAACTTCACATCTTTTCGCGTAAGCTTAGTCATCGGTGCAGCTATTCGCGAAAAATCCTTTATAAACCTTCGGTAATACCCAGTCAATCCAAGATAGCTCTTTATCTCGGTCACCGTCTCGGGTCTCTTCCAATTATTTACCGCCTCGATCTTAGTTGGATCTATAGACAACCCTTTTTTTGAGACTACATGACCAAGGAACTTCACTTCCTTCTTCCAAAAATGACACTTCAAAAACTTAGCCTTCAACTAATGTTCCCACAACGTCTCAAGCACAACTCTAAGATGAACTTCATGCTCCCTCTCATCCTTAGAGTATATTAGAATATCATCTATGAAGACTAATACAAATCTATCCAAGTGCACTTAGAAGATTCGGTTCATCGAATCTACAAAGAATGTCGGCGCATTAGTTAGTCCGAACGGCATAACTAACCATTCGTTCGATCCATACCTCGTCCTAAACGCCATCAAAGGAATACTATCCTCTACCACTCTAAGCTGATGAAACCCCATTGCCAAATCCAGCTGAGAGAATACCTTGTCTCCACTTAACTGATCGAACAAATTGTCAATTCTCGACAATGGATATCGGTTCTTTATCGTCTTCTCGTTCAACTTACGATAATCGATACATAGCCTCAACGATCCGTCCGGCTTCTTAGCAAACACTATGGTAGCACCCCAAGGTGAACTACTCAGTCGAATAAAACTATTGCCTTCCAAGTCCACCAATTGCACCTTCAACTCTCTCATCTCCGTAGGTGTCATCCTGCTTGGTGGCCTACTCACCGGTTCTACTCCAGGCACCAAATCAATCTGAAACTCAATGGCTCGTTTCGGTGGCAGTCCAACTACCGGCTCAAATACATCAGCAAATTCTCTAACCATAAAGACTTGATGCAACTCATCCTCCATCTCCATGATACCCAATAAAGCATTCACCTCACAACTAGGGTTTTCTATGGTATAAACTATCCGATCAATACAATTCGGGTGTCTAAGTGATAATTCCTATTATGGAAAAATATCCTAACATCATATTTACTTAACCAATCCATCCCAAGGATAATCCCAAACTCTAAAATCAAATACATGCAAACAACAATCAAAAGCATGACCTAGCAAGTCAAACTCTAAATGGTCACACCTCATCCCAAGTATCGTATACCTTCCTACCAGATTTGCAACCCTTAAGGAAGTAACTAAATATGAGGGTTCTACGTTAAGCTTATCTACCAAACATTGAGAAATAAAAGAATGTGATGCACCAGTATTAAATAGAACGCTAACAAACATACCGTGAATCTGTAGCGAGCCTCCCAGAATAGCCTTCCCTTTCTTCTACACAACTGGTCTTGGAGTTGCGGGTTCCAATGCATACATCTGTCCCTTTCCTTCTCTTGCGGGCTCTTTTCATTGGTTCTTATAATGGCCGATCTAATCACAATTAAAGCATCAGATATTCTTATTTCCAACTACTTCTTTCCTTTTTCCTTTTCCGGTCCAGCACTCATGAGCATAGTGTCCTTTCTTATCACATTTATAACAAACCACCTTAGATTTTCCCTTCTTCTATGCTCCTCCCTTCTGAGCATTCTTCTTATGGAAAAACTTTCTTTTCTGGCCTTGTCCCACCTTGACTTCCTTCTCTTTCTTCTTCTCCAAACAAGCTAACGCTTCTTCCTACCTTAGCGCCATTTCTACCACTACATCACATGGATCCCTTATGTGCGGTAAGGTAGCTCTTGCCAACTACGGCTTCAAACCTCTTATAAACTTCTCGTTCCTCTTTATCATCGTATCAACCATGGCATACCCGTACCGGGCTAACTCTTCAAATCTTCTTGCATACTCTAGAACAGACATCTCTCCTTGCTCCAGTTCAGCGAACTTCCTAACCAATACCGACTGCGCCATCACTGACATAAATCTTTCTGGAAACCTTCTCTTAAACTCCGCCCAAGTCATGGTTTCATCATCAACACCAGCCACAACAGTACCACCAGAATAGAGCAGCTCCCTGAAGCTGCCTTGAAGCTAATCTCCTTTTCTGCTCGTCATTCAATCCTAAGTCAGCGAAAATCCTCTTACAGTGCAACAACCAGTTTTCTACCTCAATCACATCTTCAGTTCCGACGAATGGCTTCCCTCCAAGCCTAATATAGTCTCTGCTAAGATTAGCATAGTGGTTGACTATCGGAGCTTCCTGAACTCCTCCTCCAGCAGCATTCCCTCCGACAACTCCAGCTGCAATTCTAGCTTGCATATGTTTACGAAAAACTAATACATGGGTCCCATATCCACTCGGGGAACCCCAGCAATAGCATTTTTAGCTTGAACCTGACCTGGACCTCTCCTAGCATTTGGTCGGGCATTTCCATTAGTGGTGGTGCTCTCTGCTCCCAGACTAACTCTGCCTCTTCTTTCTTCCATATCGGTATTCAAGCTTCGTGAGATACAGATGAATATCCTAACTAAGATAGGAGTCTAGTGATACATATACTTATATATAACAAATACAAGCACGTTACTATAGCGTTATCCCATACCCCGATCTTAACTCTAATTACTAAGGATTATGCTTTCAAAAATCATTTTTAGTTAAAGTATTTCATAAACCATGCTCTGATACCAAGCTGTAACATCCCCTATGTAGAGGCCCAAAACTAAGCGCTACAGATACTACAGTCATCTATAGTATTAGCTTCCAACGACTAAATACGGCTATGTTAATGGTATCTATAATATCAGAAGCACTTGAATATGAAACAAAACACAGATTTCAAAACAACATTTCTTCATTAAATTTCAAAACAGATGTTCCATATTCTTAATACATAATCTCAACACGTTCCTAGACACAGATAAAATATACTTATTACAAAATACGCCAAGAGTGGTACATGAAGATACCCCCTTAAATGATCAGAGTCATATAGTCATAACTGATTTAATACAGACACGGCGGAAATACAACAAAACATAAAACTGCAACTCCTAAATAGCAATCTGTTTGCCTCCTGCTTGCATCCGTAGCCTTATTCATCATCCTACTAATACTTGAAAAAGACCTTAAACCCTCAACCTACTCAAAATCAATTTTGAGCACCCGAGAGTTTAAGGGGAAAATATAAACTTCGAGTCAGGCATAAAGTCTGGTGTGAATAATACTATACATCCCAGTTTAATATGTTAAGTGAGACCACGTCACTTAGCGGAACGGGTTTCCCTTCACTAACATCCTTTTAAAACATATCTTTTGCAAAACGCAACCAAAACTGGTTAAATACTGTAAAGCATCATTATGTAAACATACATAAATATCAGGTAATAAATGAATTATCTGTTCAAACACATAAGTTTTGTTTGGCAAACTTTTAACCTTTGGCTGACTCGGGCCTACCAGACAATATAAAAATAATAATCTAACATCTGTTAGATACTCCTCATTTGGACGGTCTGCCCTTAACTATCTGTTAAATACTTCTCTTCTTGAAGGTCTGTCCCTAACTTAATCATCTCCCAGATCTTCCTGATCCTACTGGTTTTTCAGGCTCACCAATAACCTATCTGTATACAAACATATATTCCTTTTAGTGTGTAATCATAATTTTAGTCTACCCGTGATCAAGCTCTACACACTGGAATTTTGGACAACAATTAGCTTGGGCCAATAGCTAATGTATAGGGCGCGACCCTATACCAGTCCCATCTGGTATTCTAATATCTGAGTCATTTTCACTTAGGGATCCCCTCCCATAATTTTCCTTGAAAACCTTTTCAAAATGATTTAAAACCTTTAAATCAAACCAACACAAGGAAAATATATATTCCTTATGCTTTACTCAAAATCACATTGCCATGTTAAATATATATACTTTACTCAAGCTTTTGTTGATGAAAACATTTAAACATTTGAAAGTACCCCTTCTAAATCCTTTTGAAAGCATCTCTTTCGAAACCAAGTAAAACCCTTTATTTATCTAGGCCAAAAGGCCAAAACAATTCCTTTCGAACCCATACTTCAACCCTTTCAAAACCATTGAAAATCTTCCTTTCGAAATCATTAAAAACCTTAGACATCCTATCTTAAAACACTTTAAAACATTGCCTTAGAAAACCTTGGAAAAGTCATCCATTTCAACCTTTTCAAAACCATTCAAAAAATAGGACCTTTCAACCTTGTCGAAAGCTACCTTTCGACCACTTCGAAAGCTACCTTTTGACCCCTTCGAAAGCTTGGCTTTCGACCCCTTCAAAACCATTTAGAAAATAGTACCTTTCGAAAGCATTAAAACTTTAAAACATAAACCTTTCGAAAGCTCTTTGGGCTCAATTTTAAAACATGTGGAAAATCCTCTTTTAAAACCTTTCGACCTCTTCGGAAGCTTAACCTTTGACCCCTTCGAAAGCTCCCCTTCGAAAGCTTTGCTTTCGACCCCTTCGAAAGCTTAAAAATCTTTCTTTTAAAATAATAGGCTCCAGCCTTTTGAATACTTTAAAACACCTCTTTTGAAACCTTGGGTTATACTTTGATTAGAATTAAAAGGGTACAACATCTAAGTCTAAAGCTTCCTTTTGAAAGCATGGGAGAAGCGGTTGGGTTTTTTTAAAAGACAAGTATACCTATTGACATTGTCGAAAGCATGACTTCGAAAGCTTGAATGGCGACAACTAGTGGATTTTGACCCCTTCGAAAGCTTGTTTACCTTTCGACCTTCTCGAAAGCTTTAAACCTTTGTTTTAAATATTTGACCCGGTCGAAAGCAACCAAGTCGAAGCTCTTTTTCGAAAGCAAAGCAGGTGTTACTTCTGGCTTATAAAACAAACATACTCCAACCTCTTCGACAAATAAGGTTTCAACCAAGTACCCTTCGACCTTGTCCAATATATTACGTACCAAGTAACTTGATACCATATGCATTGGTTTCGACCATGTCGAAAGCATGCTTTCGAGCTTGTCAAAAGGTCTGGGTCGAAAGCTTTTATGCCGCAAATGGCTGAAACATGCTAAAAGTATGATTTTCTTGTTTTTAACTCAAAATAGATAACTTTTCCACTAACTTGCCTTTGTTTGTCAAATTCTTATTGGTTAATAAATATTTTTCAGAAAAGTGCTGCCAATAATTTTAGAAATAAACAATGATTTTATTTTATAAAATCCGTTCTCCTTAATTAAATATGTAAAACATTTAAGTCCCATACCTTAAATAATTTTATATATTCATCAATACACTTAGAAAAATCTGGAAAAATTCCAGAAAATTTATTTTAATATGCTTTGCAACGTATAAAAATTTGAAACCCAAATAATTATTATTTTAACAATAATTAATTTATAACCCAATAAATCATTTTCTTCACTAAAAAATTAATATAAATTCCACATTAATTTAGAAAATTATGAAAATTGAAATCCATCTCTAAAATATTATTTCTGACCTACATTTAAATTTTCAAGGAATTTGGATATTATTTAATAGGGTTTTCATATCAAACATATCATAAAAACTAACATGAACATGTATAATTCACCAACAAGCATATTTATAAATTTAATCATCCAAAACATGACATAAACTTGCAAAATCATTTCGAATATAACTTAAAACCAAAAACCATAAGAAAATGGGATGTAGTAATCATTCACTTTAGCTTTGAGATTAAAAGATGTGAGATTTGATGTTGAATAAGTTGATTAACTTCTGTCTCTTGAATCCTAGCTTTATCTTCTCTTGAGAATGGAAATGGTGGCCGGCCTTGATAAATTTTATTTTGATAAAATGAAATGAACATGAGTTTCATTTCCTAAGGGCTTAGGGTATAAGTCTCTCCTATTTCCCATTTTCCCCCGAAGGAGATCCATAATTGTCTTTAAGAAGCTTGTTTGTTTTATTCAGATTTGCAAAAGTCTATGGAAAATTATCAACAATGGTTAGGAAGTCCAGATCTACTTCTCAGAATGCAGAAGGAACGAGAATTCTAGCATGGAGCAAGGAGACCCGAGCAATCAACCAGTGGATGTGACTGCTACCAATCCAGTTGATGTCCAAAACCTAGCTGATTCCATTACAAGAGCTAAATTTCAAAACCCGATGAGAGATCTAGCGGATAGCCACCGACATTTGAATAGCAGATTCAAGCCAATATCGACCTAATGAACTAACTCAGTCAATAACAGCATGGGAAAGCTAGGAGGGACCATACCTCTTACTCTGCCTCAGAGAGTGCTAGTTTATTAGACGATTATCACAGACGCAGCCATTGCAGAATTGATGGATATCGCGCAGAAGCGTTGGTGCATCAGTAACCAAACCTACCAGTCTGCCAAGACCGATCAGTGTCGATCCCTCCATAGGGATCGGTGATGATCCCTTCCTCTAGAGGACGGAGCCTACCTTTCCATGCTGGAGCCCATGTTGGAGCTGCTACGACTGATTTGGATGCTAAAGTTCAGATGGATGCAGGCCAGTTGCTTCCCCGGAATGACGATGAAGTAAATGTACACGATATACATCGAGAGGATGTTTGAGCCAAGAAGGCATGGAACGGCCCATAGACATCGACTGGACCATTCATGTGAGGTGGATCAAAATCACTGCTTGGCTCCAACTATCTAAACGCCGGACTTATCAGCTATGGTTAGACAACGAGTGAGGGAGAGCCAAGTCTAACCGATGATTACTGGATGATCTCGAGAAGCCATAACCCATTCACTGATAATATCTTATGTCGAGTATCCAAGGAGGTTCAGTATGCCATCGATGCCTGCCTCGAGGGAAAAATCGACCCCAGGCAGCACAACATGAGATATGAATTGCTGATGGATTTTGCATGAGCTGATGATGCAACAAAGTGTAGATGTTTTCCAACCACTCTCTCTAGAATAGTAATGATGTGGTTTATGAGATTACCCCTATGATCAATCTCTAGATTTGACGATTTAGCAACGAAGTTTGCGGAGCAGTTCCGTATGCACGCAACTCACCCCAAAGATGTAATGTCCCTATCCAGCGTGATCCAGGCTCCAGAAGAATCGCAGAAAGATTATTTAGAGAGATTCCATACAACCGCCATGGAAGTTAGTAATACGAATGAACATTCCATATTGATGGTGGGAACAAGAGGGATTGACCCGGATTCTGATTTTGGTGATTGGTTAGCTGGCAAGCCACCCACAACGTTGGAGCGTTTCTATGCAAAAGCAGCTCAGTATTTGAGGAAAGAGGAAGCCAGATGCTTTAGAAAGAAGAATGTTGTGAGGCCAAGTGGAGAGGGAGTGTAGAATAACATCATAGTGAAGCAGTCAGATGATAGCTCTAGAAATGTTCAAGTGAATGTCTAAAATAAACCGAATCAGGAAAAGAAAGGCGGAGAAAGGAAACGTGAACGAAAAAGGGATTTGAAAAAAGGAAAGCCTAGGATTCCAATGTACGATATCTACAAAAAACTGAATACATCTCTAAAGAACGTCTATTTGTCTACCCGCAATACCATGCAGTACAGGAAGCCACTTTTGAAAGAATCGACGGAGAGTAGAAACAAATTGGAAAATATTGCCAGTTCCCTGAATGTTACGGTCACAACATGAATGAGTGTAAGCATCTCCAGGATATTATCGAGAAACTGATTCAGGAAAGAAAGTTACAACAGTTTGTTAAAGCCCTGCAGAATGGCGGGCAGGGGACATCCGATCCCAACCGAGGATAAGTTCCGTACATGGCCGAGGAGTCTACGTGGACTGGTGGAAGATTAGTGATCAGTACAACAGTTAGAGGTCGCATCCAGCTGATAAGAGTTGGCATGAGACGGAATGCTATGCTAGCGTTATCAAGCATGTGAATTTTGAATGTTGTTCGAGTACAGAGGAAGGAGCTCCGGCAAAACAGCAGCATACAATGGCCGACAACATTAAATTCAGAAACAGAGATGCAGATAAGGTGGAGGCACCAATGATCGACCCAATGGTCATTCGGGCCATGATCGGCTCCGCCTTAGTGAGAAGGATTTTTGTTGACTGTGGAAGTTCAGTAAATATAATTTTCAAAAAGGTTTATGATCAGATGAGGATGGAAACCAAGGACTTGAAACCGTCTAAAGCCAGTATTCATGGCTTTAGCGGTGTTGCGACCAAAGCTGTCGAATATGTTGAATTAGCCATGGAGTTGGGAGAAGGTGACCGCAGGAGGGTGCGGATGTTGCCATTTGTTGTCTTGGATGTTGACTCTCAATAAAATGCTTTTCTGGGCCGACCAGCTCTAGCTGAGTTCTAGGCAACTATTGCCCCGTGGTATTTGATTTTGAAGTTCCCGACTGATAATGGTGTTAGAGTGGTACATGGTGATCAGGCGACCGGACATGCCTGTTATATACCTGTGTTGAGGGATGCTCAACAGAAGGAGAAAGGCAAGAGTGTGGACAAGTCTCTCCGCATCCATGCCACTAAAGATTGACAACTAGCGCCTGAGCCTTGGCTCGGGCGCCAAAGCCGGTTGTATAAAGACATAGATCCAAGGGATGATGAGGAGGAACCCAAAGAGACCAAGGCTGCACTGGCTGAGCTGACGATTGACATCACGGTAAGTCACAACGACCGGTAACGGGTCTTAAAGATCTGATCACAGCTCAGCCCCCTGATGATGAAAGAACTTACAGGTTTTGTCCGAGCGAATCTTGATGCGTTCGCTTGGACTCATTCTGACATGTATGGGATCTCGCCTGCTATTACGAGCTATGTATTGAAAGAACCTCTTTCCGTACTTTGAAATTATCTCATTCAAATTCAATGTTTAAACCTTTCGAAAATCATCTCTAAAACCTTTCGAATTCATTCAAAGCAAACCATTCGGAAGTTGTAAACTTTAGACATCCTTCTTTAAAATCACTTTAAGTCATTGCCTTAGAAAAACCTTTGGAAAACCTTCCTTCGAAAACCTTTCGAAAATATTCAATAAACCTTTCGAAATAAAACCCTTCGGATTCATAAAACCTTTTAAAACAGAAACCTTTCGAAGGTATACTGGGTTCAACTTAAAACAATATGGAAACCTTCTTTTAAAACCTTTTGTCTTTATATAAACCACCTTTCAAAAATATCTAAATAACCTTTCGAAAGCCTTTGGTTATATTTCATAAAACAAGGGTAACCACCTAAGTCGAAAGCTTCCTTCCGAAAGAATTGGAGAAATGATTAGTTTTAAAAACAGGTAAACCTTTCGACTAGGTCGGAAGGTTCAAAGTAAAACCTGTATAAAATAGTGGAAACCCTTCGGCTGTGCCGGAAGGTTTCAAAGTAATGGCGGTAGCAGCTACAACCTATCGACTACATTGGAAGGTTTTAAAGTCTTTCTTTAAATAACTTGACCTGGTCGGAAGTGACCAAGTCGAAAGCTCGAGTTCGAAAGCAAAGCAGGCGAAAGCTTTTCACTTATAAAACAATTATATTCCAACCCTTTTTGGCCATCAACTTTTTGGCTTAGAACCTTTTGGCTTTATTCAATTCATTACGTACCAATTACTTAATACCTTATGCATTGAACTTTGACCTTATTGAAAGCTAACCTTTCGACTAAGATGAAAGGTTTGGGGTGGAAGGTATTTAGCTGTATGGATTGGAACATGGAAAAAGTGTGATTTTTGTCTTTAAACTTAAAAAGGAAACTTTTCAACTAACCTGCCTTTGTTTGTCAAATTCTCTTTGGTCAATAAAATACTTTTTAGAATTTTGCTGCCGCAATTACCAGAATTTATAAAACATTTTATTTTGCAAAATGCCCCTTCTCCTTTATGAATATATAAAACATTTAAGTCCCATACCTTAAATAATTTTATATATCCCTCAAATGACTTAGGAAAATTCTGGAAAAATTCCAGAAAATATATTTTAATATATTACCTAACATATTAAAATCTCAAACCCAAACAATTATTATTTCAGCCAAAAATAATTTAAAACCCAATAAACAATTTTCTTCATTCAAAATTCATATAAAATCCATAATAAATCGAAAAATTATGAAAATCAAAACCCACCTTTAAAATATTATTCCAGACCTATATTTAAAATTTCAAAGTATTCATTTGTCATTAAATAGGGTTCTCATGCTAAACATTATCATAATACACGAATAAACATTTATAATTTCATCAACAATAAACATATATATCTTAAAACATCAAACATGGCATTATTATAGCAAAAACATTTTGGTTCCAACCATAAAACCGAGAACTAAAATATTAGGGATGTAGTAATTATTCACCTTGGCTTTAGAGATTATAGATGAGATTTTTGAGTGTTGATTTAGTTGATTTCTTCTTTCCTCTTGAATCTTAGCTTACTTCTACTTTTGAGATTGAAAATGGTGGCCGGCCTTAGCTATTTTCGTTTTTAATAGAATGAGAATAATGAATGTGAGTTACCCATGTCATAAGGGTTTAGGGTATAAGGTTTTGCCATTTCCCAAAATACCCTTCTCATTTCCTAACACCTTACTTAGTGTTATTTCATTTTAGGTAACCCCTTTAATATGGCACAGCTACCTCTAACTAATTAAATCTCCATCTATTAATCTTCATATCATTTAATTTATTTTAACTAATTAAATGTCTTAAATAAGGTTATAAAATATATGGGGTGTTACACATACATATACATATACAGATACATATACATACATATATATATATATAATTTCCGTTCTCTTTTGTTAGAACTCTTTAAATCTTCCTCGAATATTTGGACGTATATATTTATTTCTTAAGTTGGAGTTTGAGAAGTTTTGCTTTGGAGAAAGAGAAATGCAGAGTGTCATTAACGGCTTAAGATTTGTATGAAAAAAATGAGAGAGCTAGCCTATTATTTATAGCAGTTTAGATGCGTTGGAACGTTCAAATGAAGAATATTTTAATAATTATATTTAACTTTAATCGTTAACATTCTCTTAAACATTATGTAATTTCATTTAACATTTCCTTTAATGTTAAGCTATTATTAATGTTAACAATATTTATTACGTTAATTTATTTACATTTATAGATTAATAATAACTTATTAACATTTATTATTCATGCTTATGTAAACGTTAAGCTATTATTTAATGTTAACTTTATTAACATTTATTATCTTAATTCATTTTGAATTATTTTCAATCCAAAATCTTTAAATGTTAATAACTTCTTCGTTTGAACTCCGAACGTGAAGCATTCTATACGAAAGTTGCCCGGAAATACGCCATAAACACAATGGTGAAGTTTTAATTCCAAATTCTGAAGTTTGCAAAACATCCATTTTTAACATTATTAATTAATTAACTTTTCTTAATTAATTTCCGTTAATTTTACGGGGTGTTACGGTTTATGTTCGGGTCTCGAAGTGGGAGGTGTTGCAACTTGGTATTAGAGCTTAGGTTAGGGGAAGTTTAAGTAAACAGAGCTAAGTAGAAACTAGGTAGTAGAAAACAAACACCTTGGAGAAGGGTATACGCTATATATAAAGTATTTGCATTTTGATATGGATATGTAGATGGATATATCTATCCTTATACTATTATTCTCCCTCTCTTTACTTCTATTTCTTACAAATATGTGCTTACAAATAAAGCAAGAATGGTTCTTCTAAGTGGAAAATTGACATTAGGAGGTGAAAGTGCAAACGCTAGTAGAGGAACCGCTAGTACGCAAACTAACGAACAAGGAGGGGAGGCATCCCCCGAAAGTTCATGTTCAATCGGGTAATCAAATGTCTGCACCGGCTTTTGGAGGAATAGATAGATTGCTTTCTTCTTCAAATTTATGACACAAATGATGAGGCAACCGTTAGTTGAAGTTATTGAGCCTAGAATGATAGCTAGGGGTGTTGAATTTTCTAAGATGACTTAGGACTATAAGAAATACGGATGAAGAATGTCTATAGGGAAGGAGTCTAATTTAGAAGTACTGAATCTGCCGAAGGTGCGTGAGCACATCTTCAAAAACTTAGGTCATGATAATGCTCAAAAGAGGAGGTTGACTTCCCGTCAGCTTCAGGAGGATGCTTTAGCTTGGTGGGAGGCTATGGTCACTGAAGTTCCAAAAGAAGAGATAATCTTGGAGTAGTTTAAGGGCGATTTTTGGCTTAATTTATACCTGAATCATAGAAAAGTGCTTTGTATAGGGAGTTCCTTGACCTGAAGCAAGGAGAGATGACTTTGCCAGAGTATATCTAGTGCTTTATTACTTTATTAAAGTATGGAAGGGAGCATGTCGATACTCCGCTTAAGTAAAATAAGAATTTATTGAGCGATTAAGGAAATGGCCGAATCACAAGGCGACGGCGCACTTATTGTCTCCTTTTAAAATGGTGGGTGAGATGCCAAGGAGATATGATCACTTATTTCAAAAGCTAAAAAGAGTTGATGTTAGACCCACAGATTGGTAGAAGAAAAGTTTAAACTCATATCAGAAGTGCGGTAAGAATAAGAAGGGAGAAAAGACCATCGGTGGAGGAGCTTAAAAGCCGAATGGTTAGGTATTAACTCTTTCAACTGTGGGCAAATGGGACATTCCTCTAGAAAAAGTACCTAGTTGGAGAATAAGGACAAGATCTAGTGCTTTGTCTATAATAAGCCTTTCCATAAGATGTGGGATTGTCCAGAAGTGAAAAAGGCAAAGCTTTATGCTTTGAACAGACCATCAGCATGACTAATGGTTGAGTGGAGGAGATCTTTTAAAAGAGGTCTTAGAGGAAAATCATCAGTTCAAGTTTATGATTCATCTCGGTAGGACAAAGATGTACCATGACATGAAGCATGTCTTCTTTTGTGAAGGGATGAAGGGAAGTAGGAGAACAGGTGAAGAAGAGTTTCACATGTCAACAAGTGGAAGATGAGCATCATAAGCCTAGTGGTTTACTTCAACCCTTGGAAGTATCGACCTGGAAGTGGGGTTTAGTATCGATGGATTTTGTAGATAGGTTTCCTAGGTCGAGAAAACGAAATAATAGAACTTGGTTAATAGTTGATTCATTAACTAAGAGCACATATTTTATCCCAGTAAAGGCGACAAGAATGGCTTCTAGCTTAGAGAAGCTATATGTTAAGAATGTTGTGAGGCTCTATGGGGTTCCAACCGCTATTGTCTTGGATATAAACCCATTGTTTACCAGTGAGTTCTGAAGATGTTTACAGAGTGCAATGAGTACAGAGTTGAACTTGAGTACGACTTACCACCCACAGATAGATGGTGAAAGGGTGAACCACGTGTTGGAAGATTTGCTAAGGGCATGTGTCTTAAACTTTGGAGGATCATTGGAATTTTGTAGAGTTTGCCTACAATAATATTTACCGGTTGAACATAAGAATGGCACCGTTTGTGGAACTTTATGGCACACTATGTAAGTCACTTATTTGTTGGTTGGACATGGGAGATAGACTCGGTTAGGACCCAACTCGATAAGAGATTCTACTAAGAAAATGTAGTAGATTTTCACCAGAATGATAGTTACACGATCGAGGCAGAAGAGTTATGATGATATCAAAAGAAGGGAATTGGAGTTCCTAGTGAGCGATCATGTGTTAGTGAAGGCTTTACTATTGCGAAGTGTTATGGGCTTTGGAAAGAAAATGCAATTGGCTCAAAGATTTGTAAATCTGTTACTAGTGATTGAGAGGATCGGTAAATTTGCATATAGGTTTGATTTACCAAGTAGTTTGGAGGGTTTTTCATATATCACATTTAAGGAAACATGTGCACGACCCTAGTATGATAGTAGGGCCGAGGGTGATAAAGGACTTATCTGTAGAACTAGATTTGACTTATGTTAGACGATCGAATGGAGTAGTAGGTCGAGATGTGAAGGAATTTAGGGACAAAGTCATTAGACTTTTTCATGTCTCATATAGTGACGACAAGGATGATTGTACTTGGAGCTAAAGGAGAAGTTTAGGAATATCTATCCCAAATTGTTTGAGGAATTCATATAATGTGCTTTGTTTGTACGTACTAGCAGCGACACTAGTGTACTTATCTTATGATGTATGTTTGTATTTTCACTAATGCATTTTGATTAATGAATGATGATTTACATTAGCTAGGCACTAGTGTAACTTTTGTACTTATGTGTACTTATGTGATGATGACTTTGCACTTCAGGGTATTAGTATAAATTTTATTCTTCTTTATCCAAATTTCAAGGAAAAAATTCCTACAAGGAGGGAAGACTGTAACATATCATATTTTGGAATGTTGTAATATAGGAAATTAAATTAAATCCAACTAATATTAAGAAATTAAAATAATTTAATTACAAAAATCATTTAAGGGAGATTTGATTAATTAAGTATGAGACACTTTAAAAGTTTATTAAATATACCAAGGAAAATAAGAGTAATTAAAGTCGACCTTGTAAAAAAGAATAAAAGAAATTAAATGGAAAAGGATTTGTATAAGTATAATAAATTTAAAATTTAAACGTTGAATGAAGAAAATCTTATATTAAGGGAAATTGTTAATGGGATCGAATAGAAGGGATTTTATCCCAAATCAACACCATTAACACATAAATCCCTCTCACTCTCCTCTACATACGTTTTTATTTATAAAACAAAAACAATTGCCTCATAACAAGGCCGACCAACATTTATAAAGAAAAGAAGAGGAGATCAAACCAAAGACAATGCTTTCTAATTCTAAAGGAAAAGAGAAGAGTTAATCAATATTTAGCAATGTTTTTCAAAACAAGATGAGTAAAATTTTCTCTAATGCCCTTCCAAACCCATTTAGGTTTGGATTTGACTTGGTTTGGTGATTTTGATGATAAACATGTTTGAATGATTGGATGTGGTTTTGAATGTATTTTATTATTTAGGTGAAAAAAAGTATATATGTTTTACGGGAAAACATGGTCTAATCACACAGACACACACACACACACACACATATATATGCTATGAAAATTTATTATGGTGTTTTTAATGATGAAATAAAGATGAGTTTTTAGTTTCATAATTTTTGGATGTGAAAATAATTAATTACGAACTTTCTAAGAGGAAAATGGTCAATTTCGAGTGTAAACAAACATTCAAAAATATGAAAAATTATTATTTTGCCTTCGAATTTTTCTAAAAGAAGAAGAAATTAGTTTTTTGTGAAATTTTAAAAATTTTCCCACTAATTTTTGAATTAATATGAATTAGTTGGCGAAGGAAAATATGCCTTAATTGATAATTTAATAAAGGAAATGATTAATAATAGGGCTTAATTTTCGGTCATAATCAGAAATTACTGTTACAAAACAATAGAAACCAGAGAATAAATGACATGTGTTCAAGTTTGGTAAAAAGATACTACTTTACTAAGGCAATATATCATTTTTCACCAAATTATTGATCTGCCACTTTGACATGCGATAGCCTAATTCTGGCTTGCGATAGCCCTAAAACTTTTACATGCCATAGGTTATAAAACCTTGCAGTAGATAACATATGAATTATGACACTTGATAACATATAAATTATGACACTCTATGCTTTAAGAGTTAAGCATGTTATAGCTTTAAAGGTTGGGCACTCGATAGCTTTTAACTAGGCACTCGATAAACTTAAAATGTGTGGCACTTGATAGCTTTAAATTTACATACATGATAGCTTTCATGTGATAGGCTAGGTTGTGGTGACTTAGCCATGCGATAGTGGTGGGCTACAATAGCTATTGGTTGCGAAAGTTATGGGTTGCGGTAGCCTTGGGTTGTGATGGCAATGGGATACAAGGGCATTGTAATTGAGACATGCGATAGTAATTTAATATTGACACACTATGGCTATTGAGCAATGCTTGCGATGGATAGTAAAGAAGAATTCTTTAAATAAAATAAGAAAGTTTTTAGTGACATTTTAGAAGCCAATTTCCAAGACGTTGGTTTGAATTTCAAAGGGAATAAATTATAATGAAAAAGTTATAATTTAAAATTGTAAGTCATTTGAACTTTGAAATGGAGTAAGTTGAAGGAAGCTAAGAAATGATAGTTGTATCAATTAAATTAAAGGTAAAAATGTTTATCAAAAGGATGTGTAGGGAATATGGTAGACAAATGAAAGAAATAGGTTGAACCAAGATCGTGAAAATATACCGATTCATGGAGTAATTCGATAGCAGGGTGCCAAGACCAATGATGTCAAAAATTCAATGGTATATGGCAGGGTGCCAAGACTTGGGAAGTCTATAAGGTTCAATTTAGTAAAACTAAATTTTAAAGTAGTTTATAGTATGGTGCCAAACATCAGAAAGGATGTATATAATGAGTAAATCAACAACGTGAAACGAAAGTATTTTGAGACTAAGAAGGGGTATTGACGCTTACTATGGACACTTACTAGAATATATTTAGAGTGCTTACATTCAGCCTCTTAGAAGAGTCAGGGTGGCTCTAGTTAAGATGGCTCCCATGGTGGAATGAATGGCTATTTCATTAGATGAGGTTGTTTGAGAAAAGAATAACTTAGTGATAGATTGGCCGAGGTAGATAATCACTAAAATAAGTCAGGACAACTTTAAGATCGACACTTAAATAAGAGATTATGTGATGGTTGTGAATGTGTTTGGCGATTTTATAACGTGGTTCATAGCAACTTAATGATAAGTATAGGGTATACTTAAATTGGAATGGATGAATATATATATGACATGTTTCATAATTTAATGTTAGGTATTGGGTATACTTATGACTGAAATGATGCTATATGAATGCTCATACTGTGATGACTATTTACATGATATGACATAATTCCTTTGATGTATAAGTGAGGGGAAAATAGGTTCCATGTTTTAATGACGTGGTCTAACTATATGCATGTTTAAAGTAAAGTTTTACTCATACTAGACTTTATGTCTGCCCCGTGTTTTTATTATCCCATAAACTCTCGGATAATCAGTCGACTAGGCTAAGTTTAAGGAACATAGGCATATCATTTTAGAAAAGACAAATAAAGTCTCCGAAGGTAAAGTAAGAGGCTTATTTTGCTAATAAAGGTTATTTTAAAACTGTCGCCGTGTAAAACCAGGAACTATAATTGGTTAAGTGTTCACATTGGCATCTTCATATGTTGGGCCAAACACTATATTTATATTTTATTATATTTACCCCTACATGGGAATGAGATGGTCAATGATTATGTAATGACTAATGAAAAAATATCAATATAGTGAAATTATTTGACTGCTACGTTTACTTAATGTTGCGAAAAAAGAAAACATTAACATCACTTTTAATTAACTAGTTATTTTCTTTTCAAGTTAATTACTATAAAATATCCGTTACCTAATAATACAGCAATTAACAATAAACAATCAAATCGGAAAACATAATGTATCAAAAAACCGTAATAACCAAACAACCATTAAAGGAACATAGCATATATCAACAAATGTGTTTTTTCATCGATGGATATTTATTTAATATTTTTAAAATATAAACAATTACGACTAGTTAATTTTACCAATGCGTGATTACAAGCATCTCTAGAAGCTAGCAAACCACATCATGTTTCATTTGGAATTTCAATATGAATCTAAGGGAACAAGCCACACATGTAGAAGAGCTCGTATGCAAAAGATATTATTATTAGTAGTTATAGGGTTTAATGTGTAACCAATAAAACTTAGGTCTAAATTGAAAATTGTTACTTACTTTATCGTCATCGAACCCATTAATCATCATTAGTTTTACTGGCAATTGCGATCCCTAGAGGCCTTGATAGCCCCTTTTATCACCATCACCTCAAACCACTCGTGTCCTCTGCTCGCTAGTACCGCCGTCATCACCCTCGAACCATATTGTTCACCACTACCATCGGAACCCTGGAGCTTTGAAACCCTAATTCGTGAATTTTGATCAACTCTGACCATTGTTGGCCACAATCTAACCATCATTAAGCTCCTCTCGTCAAACTCTACAACCCTATGTGCTTAATTTCTTCAATTGACACAAAAATTCAAAAAATCCAAATGCTAAACCCTAGCCCGCTGTACCCGCCTTTGACCTCGACTTTTGGCCGCCTTGAGCTTCAACTCCAAAAATGAACACTTTCCATCTATTTTTCTCATCGTGAAGATTGAAATGATATATAGTTTGGTGGTATTTGGAAAATTTTGAATTTAAAATAATTTTAGAGTACAGTTAATTATTTGCCATTTACAAGTGAGTAAGAAGGGATTTCAAAATTAAGGAAGAAAAATGAAGATAAAGCTAATAGCAAGGGTTCCAAAGCTTTATTTAAATAGTCGTTTAGCCAGGTTATGAGTCGTGTACCTAGTTTGGCCTAAAACAGTAACATGGATCATTTATAACTTGTAAAATCATTATCTCCCAAACCATGAGTCCAAATTTAACAGATTTATAGTCGAAAACGATCAGCTCTAAAAGACATACGTAGTGGTTTTAAATACACTCAAATTACCCTTTAAATTAAAAATCCATTTTAATTAATTTAATACTAATAGTGTAAAATTTATGATTCGTTACATTCTTTCCCCACAAAAGAATTATGCCCCCGCAATTCCCCAAGAATAACCCTTAACCAAATCAATAAAGCATTATCACATGTTTAATCACAAAACATGGCGAAGTATACTGATCACAAACTAACTACTTATAAAGCAGCACACGACAACCACACAATACAATCAATTATGACATATTTAAGTGAATGCAATTTTCTACACACATGTGGTAGTAATACATACATTTCCTCAACCATGCAATTTAGCATGTAAAAATGACACTACAGTAGCAGCAAGGTACAACCCACCCATATAGACAGCCTGCAGGGAGGATGACACTACTGGCAAAGTCCGTTTGGCGAAAACGCCACAGACATGAAGCATGGTAGGCCCGCGCCGGGGGAGCATAAGGTGGCGAGCTCTAGTGAGGCGAGCGATTAAATCCCCGCAAAATCCCAGCTATAACGCATAGCGCACTTTAAGCACTGCACTTTTTGAATTTAGCACTATTAAATAGTAGATCCACTTTAAGCCTTGCTATTTTCCGCTACACCCACTAAATCAAAGTTTTTTAGCACCCGCTTTAGCGATATTAACATAAAAAGGTTGATTTGACTAGTTCTCTTTTAAATCAAGTCAACAAAGTTAGGGTAAAGACCTAATCTCAGGGCTTAAACGGTCAATATTATTAGGAATCTATTATGGTCACCAAATCTGAATTGCATAAATCATGATATTTTTCCATTTTATTCTATAAGAATAAATAATATTTCCTTTTCCTAAACAAATGACATGAGAATGAGAATAAATTAACTTTAAACATTGGGTTTTATATCTAATGATGCATTTTGCACCTCCGCTATTTTTCGCTATATCCCTGGTAAATTTTTTTACACCTTCATCACTATAGAGCCGCTAAGCACTTTAACTACACATGACTCCATCGATAAGAAATGAAACAATCTCAATCATAGATCAACTCCTTCACAAGTCATAACAAGCATCTCAATAATCCAACCATGATCGGTCATACCAAAGTTCACACCAAAAACTCGAGTTGGTTCAAACATGCATGCACAAAATATATATAGATAATAGTCTGTATAGCTCATCAAATAAAACACGCATGTTAAATCCTATCTTTTTTCAATTTTGTTGAAACAACTATATATCTCTATGCAATTGCACAAGTTGATTATTACAGGAAATTTCAACAATGAATACTAAGGAAAATGACTACAACCAATGAGATCAATCAATGAAGATCAACTATCGAAAGAGTGGTTGTGTATTGTAAGTCTAGAAAAACTTGTACAATAACCTTTGATGACATACACATGACAATTTAAATAAATTTTAAAACAAGCTATTAAACTTAGAAATTTTCAAAATGATAATTTTTCAAAATAATTAGGTGTAATGATCCTAATTTTGATTGACATTATTTAGGACATTTAATTAGATAAATTAAATGAATGATGTAGATGGTTAAGGGAATGAGATTTGTATAACTATAAGGTAATCGTGCCTTTATTAATGTTTAAACAAAACAGAATTGAAATGAAATAAGTAAGAGGAATAAGATAAGGGCAAAATAGGAATAGACTATGTTCTTATACCCTAAACCCCTCTTACCTTCATTTCTTATTCATTTTAAACCTTTGCAAAAAAAACTAAATACATTTAAAAGCTTGGTCAGCCACCATTAAAGGAAATCAAAAGGAAGATAAGCAAGGATTCAAGTAGGAAACTTAATCAAATCAATTCAAGAGCAAATCTCAACCTCTTTAACAACAAGCTAAGGTGAATAATAGATTACATCTCATTTTTATTGTTTTTGGTTTCTAGATGAGATCCGAATTTATTTTGCAAGTAAAATGCCATGATTTGATTGTTTAAATGGATATATAAGCTTGCTGATGATTTATGTTGCTTCATATAGATTTTATGATAAGTTTTGATTTGAAAAACCTATTAAATGACATCCTAATGAGTTGTGCTTTTGATATAAGGTTAAAAAAATTATTATAGAGATGGGTTTCAAGTTTCCTAATTTTCTAAGTTAATGTGGATTTAATATGAATTTTTTAGGAAAGAAAATGGTTAAATTGGGTATAAATTATTTTTGGCAAATATATGATAGCCTTGGGTCTGAAATTCAAATATGTTAGAAAACATATTAAAAATGATTTATGGGAATTTTTGGATAATTTTCCTAAGCATTTTATTATGGATATAAAATTATTTAAGTTATGGGACTTAAATGTTTTACATGCTTCTAAAAGGAGAAGGGGCTAATTTGCTAAATGTTTTTAATTGTTAATTACTTAATTCGGCAGTACTTTTAGAAAAAGATTTTGAAAAAAAATTGGTAACCAATTATCTGTTGACAAATAAGGCAAGTTAGTTGGAAAGATATTACTTTAAAAGGCTAATATAAGTTTTGCAAAGAATTACTGCTTCGCCACTTACAACAGCTACCATTTGACCCCATACTTTCGCCCCAACCAAGTCGAAACCAATACACGTGGTATCAATGCCTTTGAACGTAGTGGACTGGAGTTAGGCGGAAGGTATAGAGTCGAAACATGCTTTCGAAGGGGTAGAAGCTACAATTTTTGACTACGAATCACTTATGTTTATAAAGGAGGCTTTTGAAGGAGTTAAATTAGCTTCGACTGAGTCAAATGTGCCTTTGTTTTATCAAAAGGGATTTCGAAAGGGGTTGTCACCTTTTTATTTTAAAAATGAAGCTTTCGAAGGGGTTCGAAACCCATGCTGCCGCATTCAACCTTTCGAATCAACGCTTTTGAAAGGGTACTTTTGCCTTTAAACTTTCAAGCCACTTTTCCATGCTTTCGAAAGGCTTGGCTTCGAAAACATCCACTTTCTTTTACTTAGGAATAATGCTTTCGAAAGCAATGCTTTCGCCCGAGTTCTTTTATGACCCTATGTTATATTAAAAGATAAACTCAAAAGTTTTGGAAGGAATGGTTTTAAATGGCCCACAAACTTTTACTTGGACCCAATTCTTTCAAAAGGTTTGTTTTAAGTAAGGAATTTTAATACTTTCGAAAAGTATATAATGTAGGTTTCGAAGGGGAGGTACCCCAATGTTTTCGAAAGGTTTACTTAAGTCTTTAAATGGAAGGTTTTCAATGCTTTCGAAAGGCAAGTTAAAAGTATTTTTAAAAGAGGATGTCTAAGGTTTTATAAAGCTTTCAAATGGATACTTCCAATGATTTCGAAATGTCTATTTTTAAAGATTTCGAAAGGTATGTTGTGGCCTTTCGGCCTAGTGTTTCAAGGTAAAGTAGTTAACCTATTTTGAAAGGTGTAACAACCCGCAAATTTTGAAAATATTTTAAATGAAAACTCATTTGAAATTTTGAATATAATTATTTTAAAATTTGATAAATTTGGAAATTAATGTAATATTCTGGGATTTGATGTGAAATGTTCTTCCAAATTTAATAAAATAAAGATTTTTCTTAAAATGCAAATTTTGGTCAACTTTGGTCAAAGTTTGACTTTCTGTGAAAATTTTAAAATTTGAATTTTGAACTTTTAATTTTTTTTATGAAGATGGATTTAATTCTAACATTTTCTTTGTTTTTCGTTTTGTAAAATTTTGATTTCTACTTCTCAAAACTTACAACTTTTGGCGTATTACACGTAGTTATTTCCCTTAACATTCATCTTATTTACATTGTGAATTTGGGCTTGTACTAATGGGCTAGGAATCCCTTTAGTAGATGAGAAGCCACATGATTGAGTAGCCTATATAATATCCTAGGGTTTTGCTAGACCCTCATTTTTCATTTGTGCCTCCGCAGAAATTGATGTAAGTTTTCTTCATCTTCCTCACCTTCTTCTTCTTCTCTAAAATTTTGTTTTTTTCTCTACGATTTTCGTCCTCCTCTCCTCAACAAATTTTGGCCATGCTTGTCTCTACACCCATCTCCTCTTCTCCTTCCTTTTTCCCTTTCCTCTTCCCCAATTTTGACCTCCACCTCCTCTTCCTCCAACCAAAAAAAACCCTATAGCCGAACCCCTTCCTTTTCCCCCCTTTCCTTCTTCATTTATTTTGGCCATCACCACCATCCTCCTCTCCAATTGCCAAACCTTAACCCTAGCCTTGCCATAACCTATAGCCGAACCCAAAACCTTGCCAAACCCTAGCCTTGCCTTGACCATGTAGGCCGAACCCTAAACCCAAACCTTGCCTTCCTCTAGCCTTGTAGCCACAAACCCTTGCCTATAGACCAAACTCTAACCCAAATCTAGTTTTGGCCGAACCAAAACCCTCTATGGCGGAGCCCAAAACATCATGGCCGAACCATTTGACCCCTCTAGGCCGAGCCTATTAGCCTTTAGGCTAACCCTTCTCATGTATTTTGCAAATATACAATTTTCTACTTTTATTTTCTATGTGAATAATTTTTTTACGCATGGAATTTATTTTATTTTTCAAAGCATCGGATTTGGATTCTCCTCTCACTCAAGCTTGTCCGTAATTTGTCATGCTTGTTGTAGTCGTTGTGTTGCGTTTTGAATACTTCTCTAACCAAAGAAAGGTGAGTAATCACTCTTGACAACGTACTTATATTTTGGTGAATTGATGACAATGGAATTGTATGGATTTGTATATGCAAGTTAAGAAATTTCAATATTGAATATTATTATGTTATTTCATATCATATTTTAGCTGTTATGATTATATGCCATGATATATTGAATATTGTTATGTTTATTTAATATTCTGTAATCATACTGCAAGTACCTTCACTATGGGTTAAATGATACATACCCGAATGATTTTTAGATTAAGAAAAATTGTTATGGGCTGAAATGATAGGCCTGAGCAATTTTATTTGACTTGGGATTGTGGGTTTGAAATGATATAAAATCCGAAAATTAATAAATTGCAGATTGAAATGATATATGTCCGTATTTACTTGACCCTAGGGTAGAGAATTTTATACAGACTTTGTGGTTGATTTAAAATGATTTTCTAAAAATTATTAAGTATTTTGGATTTCTATATATGAATCTCAACTAAAATTTAATGTAATAATTTCTATGAATTTGTTTACATGAGTTAAAATTTTTATAAGAAATAAATAGTTGGAAATGTAAATTTTGGAATCTAATTTACAGAATGAAGGTTAATTGAAATTTAATAATCCAATTTGACATAAAAATGGTATTTTATTCTAACCTATAAATTGTAAGTTTTAATTCATGTAATAGTGATTAAAATGATAAACGGGTTTCGAGAAGAAAGAAAAATGTAAGTTAAAATGTACATTTGACATGTAAGTTTCTAACTAATGTAAATGGTATAAATTGGGTAATAAAAATTATAAATGTTATTTATTGAAAAGAAAATAAAGTGTAAGTTAATAACTTACTTTTTACTTAGCATAAGGATTTCAGCTTTAAAATTTAACATTATAGTAACCAAGTTATTTAACTAAAGGTGTGGTTTCTTTAATGACCAAATAGCTAAAATTAGAGTAATATAATAAGAATGATATAATGACTATGATAAAAACTGTAAATATACGTACTATTTGATTATATAAACAATTGTAGTAGGAAGTAATACAGTAACAATTCAAAACTGATGCGATTTCTTACGGTAACAATTCAAAACTGCTGCGGTTTCGAACTGTAACAATTCTGCACTATTGCGGATTCTTAAAGTAACAATTCTGCACCGTTGCGAATTCTTATAGTAACAATTTTGCACCGCTGCGAATTCTTACTATAGCATTTCTATACTGCTGCGTTTTCTTAAAAGTGACATTTGCAGAATGCTACAAAATATTCTAAAGGGTTATAGTTTCGAATGTTATGGTTCTAAAGGGTACATTTTTAAAGTGCTATGATCTCTAAATTTTTACGTTTCAAAGGGGTTATAATTAAATGAATTTGGAAGTGTACGACTTTGGAAAAATGAATAATATTTTAAAGAATAATGACATGGAATTTATATGGTTTTGAAATGAATATGTTTGATATGAAATATAAACCATTTGAAATTGAACTAACCACGGGTTATAATAACGTTTGGTTGTTAAAGAGACCGGGATCGAGTATGGGCATACTCTCTGTCGATACCGAAAACCACTTTAACAACTGTGTACGTGGTGGAGATTCCAGAATGAAGTAGGATGGTGGCGACGATCCTAAAGGTATATTTACGTAGACCTAACTCCCGTGAGTTAGCATAAGGTGGCTAAAACAGGAGCAATCGACGGGCCAAGTGAGGTAGCTCCTCCGATCGGTCACACTTCATCGTTAGCCATTCTATTACTTTGTGATTGATTTGGTGCGCACCTTTGATTCGGGAGCGTGGATCGAGTTAGGCGGTAGTTGCGGCTATGCGTTACCAATAGTCCGGAAGTGTAATTGGTATATCTACCCTGGCATTGCCTAGTTGTGCCGTGTCACCTACCCTAGCGCGCCTTCTACGAGTTTCTTTTATGTCGTACCTATGGGGTATCCTCTGGCGGCCCCAGTTTACAGGGAGTTCCGGTAATGTATAGACTATTAGCATTATAAAAATGTGTTAATGGGGAAAATGTAACGCCTTAACGCTATTTTAATAATTTACTTTACTTTAGACATTATTATAATAGCGTATATTAATACATAGTAGATAGTTTAACGGATCCTTAAACGATGGGCGATCCCAAGCATCCTTTAAGTTACTGATGCATTTCTTTTACAGTTCACTTGAGTTGATTTACATTTTATAAGTATGTATGTCCTGACTCGAGTGTTTTGTGTTTTGCTTTATGCTCGGGTCAGCCTGAGTTTCACAGCTTTGGTTTCATCCTTTTTTGAGCTAGAGATCCGCCGGAGATTTAGCTGTCTACCTGATATTTCCATTCCAGTTATTTCCACTCAGCTTTTTCTTTTGTAGTAGAGAACTTGTGTATCTAAACTTTCAATTGTATTTGTTTTCAGACTTGGGTATTATGTATTAGTTTGAGACTATGTATCTAGGAGCTTCATGAACTCCTATGTTTATTTTATTCCACTGCGAGCTATTCTGATATTCTGTGTCTTTGATTCTATGATTGATTTTATTTGCCCCAAATTTTATTAACAATCTGTTGTTTTGAATTATTCAAGTCTGACATGTATTGTTTTATTGTCGATTTAAATGGTCCAAAATGGCGGGATGTTACAGTTGGTATCAGAGCTTTGGTTTTAGGCAAATCTTAGCCTACGGGGCAAAAACTCATTAGAGATAGGGTAGAAATACCCTAGAATGAGTAAAATCAATCTTAGAATCATTCTTTGCGAGAGAACGTATTTTGAAGTATAAAATGGTTTTCAAATGATTTTATAGGATTATTTTGGATATAAATTTTTTCCTGTTTTAAAATCTAATTTTCCTTAGAATTTCCTTTCTTTTCGAATCCACCTTGTTTAATAGAATTATTTGATTAGGATTTCCATTCTAGTTGAATCTTGTCTTTTGTATTTCTCCTCTATCTTGGTCCTAAAGAAAAAAATTCATTCTTGAATTTCCAGGATGAATCGTAGGAATGCCGGAGGTCAGGGTCGTGGTGTTGCCCCAGTTCTAGCACCAGTTGCACTCATTAGGTTTACCATTCTCTATAAGGAGTTCACTCAGCTAGGTGGTACTAAGTTTACGGGATCAGAGACCATCATTGAGGCTCAGTAGTGGCTGAGGAGTTTGGAAAGGATTTTTGCTGGTTTGGAGATCACCGATGCTTAGAAGCGTCAGTTAGCAGCTTGGCAGTTACAGGAGGCAGCCCTGGATTGGTTGGAGTCAGTTACATCCAACACTATTGAGACAGATATTTCTTGGGAACAATTTCGGGAGGCTTTTGTGGCGAAGTGGATGCCAGAAGCTGGGAAGTCTCAGCAATACAGGGAGTTTATGGATCTTAAGCAAGGGGATATGTCATTTTCAGAGTATGAGTGGAAGTTCAACGAACTTTCCAAGTTTGGTCCTAGCTTGATTGATACCCCTCTTAAGAAGAACGAGAAGTTTATAGCTGGAGCTCGCCCAGAGTTTTATGATCGTCTGATTTCTCATGTACACAGCCCTTTTACTGGATTGATGGATATGGCCATTAGATATGAGATCCCCACTTCTAAGGAATCATCTGTTGCTCGTGCACCTTCATCTCAGCCCTCTTCTGGCAACTCTAAGAAGAGGAAGTCTAATTTCCATCGACAGAAGTAGAATTGGCTAAAGAATCCAGGTTTAGGATCTTCTTCTTCCTGGAGGCAGCCTATTGATCTTTCTTCCATCACTTGCTTCAAGTGCGATCAGAAGGGTCACTATGCCAACAGTTGTCCAGTACCTGTCGGTGCCGCCATTCCTATACCTCAGAATACCAAGAACAACCTCTGCCATGTCTGTTTGCAACCTGGCCATTTCAAGAATGATTGTCCCTTATATCAGAAGGGCAAGACATCTGGAGTCTTTGCCATGACTTCTTCCACTCGTGCTCCGCCTACTCCACCTGCTCCTAGTGATACCCAAGGTACCCTCCAGGGCACTTTTACTTTGTTTGATTTTCTGGTTCGTGTTCTATTTGACATTGGACCTTCGCATAGTTCATTTCTGTGGACCTTTGTGATAAGTTTGAGCATATCCTTTCACCTAAGTTTGCAACCGAACCTTTGTGTGTTATTAATCCTATTAGTGGTCCCGCAAACCTTAGTAGGATTTGTAACAATGTGAAACTCTTCCATTCTGGCTACCATTTTTCTGGTGATTTCTATGTTCTTGGTTTCGATGCTTTTGAGATTGGCTGAAGAATCATGAAGCTGTTATTTCTGGTAAAGCCCGAACCATTTCTCTTGTTGTTTATAAGGGTGATCCTTTGGTGATTCAGTGTCGTATGCCTCAGGAGTATGCAGGCAGTTTTATCTATTCTCTTGATTCTTCCCCTAGTGATCTTGATTATACTCCTATGGTCAAACTATACCCCGATGTATTTGGTGAATTCACTTCTTTACCTCCTAAACGGGAAATCGAATTTCGTATTGATCTTATTCCTGGAGCTCGACCTATAGTTCGTCCTCCCAGAAGAATGGCACCCCATGAGAAGGCTGAGTTGAGGAAGCAAATTGAAAACTTGTTCTCCAAAGGTTTGATCAGACTCAGTCATTCTGAATGGGGAGCAGCAGTGGTTTTTGTCACTAAGTCTGATGGTTCTTTGAGGATGTGTGTTGATTATAGGGAGCTGAACAAGCTCACTATGAAAAACAGATATCCAATGCCTCGTATTAATGATATGTTCGATCAGCTTTATGGAGCTACTGTATTTTCTCAGCTTGATCTTGCCATCGGTTTCCACCAGCTCAGAATTGCTGAGGAAAGTATTCCCAAAACTGCTTTCCATTCTTAGGATGGTTTCTTTGAATGGTTAATTATGCATTTTGGTTTAACTAAAGCCCCAGCTTTCTTTGTCGACCTTATGAACCGGGTTTTCCGTGATGTTCTTAATAAGTTTGTTCTAGTCTTCGTCGATGATATTCTTGTTTTCCCCAAGTCTAAGGTGGAACATGAAACCATTTGAATTTTGTTATGAAGACCCTTAGGAGTCATCAGTTGAAAGCCAAATTCTCGAAATGCCATTTCTAGAAAGATGAAGTCCGATTTCTTGGACATATTGTTTCTGGTGACAGAGTTTCTGTTAATCCAGTTAAGATCACTGCGATCAATAATTGGGAAAATCCTAGGACTCCATTAGATATCCGTAGTTTTCTAGGATTTGCCGGTTATTATCGGAGATTCATTGAGAATTTTGCTCGGATTGCTGCACCTCTCACCGCTCTAACTCGTAAGAATGCTAAGTTTAGATGGAATGATAAGTGTGAAGTTGCATTCAATGAGTTGAAGCGCAAGCTTACTTCCGCGCCAGTTCTTACCGTTCCAAATGGAGATGAGGGATTAACGGTATATACCGATGCCAGTCGTGAAGGTTTGGGAGCCGTTCTGATGTAGGATGGGAAGGTTATCGCTTATGCCAGTCGTCAGTTGAAGACTCATGAAGCCAATTATGCAGCCCATGATTTGGAATTGCTTGCCGTAGTTTTTGCTTTGAAGCTTTGGAGACATCATCTATTGGGAACTAAGTTTGAGCTCTTTACGGATCATAAGTCTTTGAAATATATTTTCACCCAGAAGGACTTGAATTTGTGGCAGGTTAGGTGGCTTGAGTTTCTAGCTTCTTATGACCTCGACATCAACTATACCCCCGGGAAAGATAATGTTATAGCCGATGCTTTGAGTAGGAAGAAGGCGATGTTATGTCAGCTTGTTGTTTCTTCTCCTCTTATGGATCGTATTGTTGCTAAGCAGGACGAGGACAGGATAATTAGGCTTATTAGGGAAAATGTTCATAGCAGGGTTGGTGGTAGTAACCAAGATGGTAGTGGAGCTCAGATCGATGATAAAGGGATTTTAAGGATTAATAATCGGATTTGCGTCCCGAATGTCGATGGATTGAGGAAAGAGTTACCTTGGGAAAATCATCGGTCTGGACTTTCTATTCATCCAGATGTGACGAAGATGTACCATGATATGAAGAAGCTGTATTGGTGGAGGGATATGAGGCGTGATATCTCTCTTTTTATTAGTAGATGTGCAACTTGTCAGCAGGTTAAGGCTGATCATCAAAAGACCGCCAGATTATTGCAACCACTTGAGGTTCCCAATTGGAAATTGGAACAAGTTTCTATGGATTTTATTGATGGATTACCGAGGACTAGGAGAGGTAATGAGAGTATTTGGGTAATTGTGGATAGATTGACCAAGTCAGCTCATTTCATTCCGGTTAGGTCCAACCGTTCTGCTTCGAGTTTAGCTGAGATTTATATGAGAGAGATTGTTCGTCTTCATGGTGTTCCAATCAGTATTGTTTGTGATAGAGATCCCACCTTTACCAGTCGGTTTTGGAAAGCTTTTTAGGAATATTTAGGTACTCGTCTGAATCTGAGCACTGCTTACCATCCGCAGATCGACGGTCAAACGGAAAGAGTAAATCAGATTCTGGAAGATCTTCTTCGTACCTGTGTCCTTGATTATGGAGGATCTTGGGAAGATCATCTCCATCTCGTTGAATTCACCTACACCAATAGTTATCAGGTAAAAATCTCAAATATCTGTTTAAGGTTGTCTTAAACATTTGTCTATCTTATCCCATTTTTGAATTCAGGCTAGCATCGAAATGGCTCCATTTGCTGCTCTTTATGGACGCCCTTGCAAATCTCTGTCATGCTGGATTGAATCCGGTAACTGTTTGGTTCTTGGTCCTGATATGATTCTAGAAGAATTTGAGAAGGTTGAGGAGATTAGGAGAAAGATGAGGATTGCTCAGGATAGACAGAAGAAGTATGATGACAGGCGTAGGAGGAATTTAGAATTTTCTGTTGGTGCTCAGGTTTTCCTTAAGGTCTCTCCATTAAGAAATGTGATTTGTTTTGGTCGGAGAGGGAAGCTTGCTCCTAGGTTTATTGGTCCTTTTCGCATCTTAGAGATATTTGGTTCCTTAGCTTACCGTTTGGATTTGCCTGAGAAGCTTTCTAGAGTGCGTAATCTGTTCCATTTTTCACATCTTCGTCGGTATCTTCATGATCCATCTTTGATTATCCAACCTTATGCTCTCGAGAGTTTGGATGTCGAGCCAAACCTTACTATCGAGAGGAAGCCACTTCGTATTATCGATAGAGGTACGAAGCAACTTCGAAGAAAATCTGTCAACCTAGTCAAAGTGCAATGGAGCACTGATGATCGGGATTGTACTTGGGAAACGGAAGAGAGCATTCGTGCTTCGAATTCGGAATTTTTTTTCCAGGTATCATTCGTTATCCTACCTTATCCTTCTTTATTTTTCTGGGTCTCATTCCTTTTCGAGGATGAAAAGCTTTGAGTGGGGGAGAGTGTAACAACCCGCAAATTTTGAAAATATTTTAAATGAAAATTCATTTGAAATTTTGAATATAATTATTTTAAAATTTGATAAATTTGGAAATTAATGTAATATTTTGGGATTTGATGTGAAATGTTCTTCCAAATTGAATAAAATAAAGATTTTTCTTAAAATGCAAATTTTGGTCAACTTTGGTCAAAGTTTGACATTCTATGAAAATTTTAAAATTTGAATTTTGAACTTTTACTTTTTTTTATGAAGATGGATTTAATTCTAACATTTTCTTTGTTTTTCATTTTGTAAAATTTTGATTTCTACTTCTAAAACTTACAACCTTTGGCGTATTACACGTAGTTATTTCCCTTAACATTCATCTTATTAACATTGTGACTTTGGGTTTGTACTAATGGGCTAGGAATCCCTTTAGTAGATGAGAAGCCACATGATTGAGTAGCCTATATAATATCCTAGGGTTTTCCTAGACCCTCATTTTTCATTTGTGCCTCCGCAGAAATTGATGTAAGTTTTCTTCTTCTTCCTCACCTTCTTCTTCTTCTCTAAAATTTTGTTTTTTCTCTACAATTTTCCTCCTCCTCTCCTCAACAAATTTCGGCCATGCTTGTCTCTACACCCATCTCCTCTTCTCCTTCCTTTTTCCCTTTCATCTTCACCAATTTTTGCCTCCACCTCCTCTTCCTCCAACCAAAAAAAACCCTATAGCCGAACCCCTTCCTTTTTCCCCCTTTCCTTCTTCATTTATTTCGGCCATCACCACCTCCTCTCCAATTGCCAAACCCTAACCCTAGCCTTGCCATACCCTATAGCCAAACCCAAAACCTTGCCAAACCCTAACCCTAGCCTTGCCTTGACCATGTAGGCCGAACCCTAAACCCAAACCTTGCCTTCCTCTAGACTTGTAGCCACAAACCCTAGCCTATAGACCAAACCCTAACCCAAATCTAGTTTGGGCCGAACCAAAACCCCCTATGGCCGAGCCCAAACCATCATGGCCGAACCATTTGACCCCTCTAGGCCGAGCCTATTAGCCTATTAGCCTTTAGGCTAACCCTTCTCATGTATTTTGCAAATATACAATTTTCTACTTTTATTTTCTATGTGAATTATTTGTTTATGCATGGAATTTATTTTATTTTTCAAAGCGTCGGATTTGGATTCTTCTCTCACTCAAGCTTGTCCGTAATTTGTCATGCTTGTTGTAGTCATTGTGTTGCATTTTGAATCACTTCTCTAACCAAAGAAAGGTGAGTAATCACTCTTGACAACATACTTATATTTTGGTGAATTGATTACAATGGAATTGTATGGATTTGTATATGCAAGTTAAAAAATTTCAATATTGAATATTATTATGTTATTTCATATCATATTTTACCTGTTATGATTATATGCCATGATATATTGAATATTATTATGTTATTTCATATCTTATTTTACCTGTTATGATCATATGCCATGATATATTGAATATTGTTATGTTTATTTAATATTCTGTAATCATACTGCAAGTTCCTTCACTATGGGTTGAAATGATACATACCCAAATGATTTTTAGATTAAGTAAAATTGTTATGGGCTGAAATGATAGGCCTGAGCAATTTTATTTGGCTTGGGATTGTGGGTTTGAAATGATATAAAACCCGGAAAATTAATAAATTACGGATTGAAATGATATATGTCCGTATTTACTTGACCCTAGGGTAGAGAATTTTATACAGACTCGGTTGATTTAAAATGGTTTTCCAAAAATTATTAAGTATTTTGGATTTCTATATATGAATCTCAACTAAAATTTAATGTAATAATTTCTGTGAATTTGTTTACATGAGTTAAATTTTTTATAAGAAATAAATAGTTGGAAATGTAAATTTTGGAATCTAATTACAGAATGAAGGTTAATTGAAATTTAATAATCCGATTTGACGTAAAAATGGTATTTATTCTAACCTATAAATTGTAAGTTTTAATTCATGCAATAGTGATTAAAATTATAAATGGGTTTCGAGAAGAAAGAAAAATGTAAGTTAAAATGTACAATTGACATGTAAGTTTCTAACTAATGTAAATGGTATAACTTGGGTAATAAAAATGATAAATGTTATTTACTGAAAAGAAAATAAAGTGTAAGTTAATAACGTACTTTTAACTTAGCATAAGGATTTCAGCTTTAAAATTTAACATTATAGTAACCAAGTTATTTAACTAAAGGTGTGGTTTCTTTAATGACCAAATAGCTAAAATTAGAGTAATATAATAAGAATGATATAATGACTATGATAAAAACTGTAAATATACGTACTATTTGATTATATAAACTATTGTAGTAGGAAGTACTACAGTAACAATTCAAAACTGCTGCGATTTCTTACGGTAACAATTCAAAACTGCGGCGATTTCTTACTGTAACAATTCTGCACTGCTGCGGTTTCTTACAGTAACAATTTTGCACCGCTGCGAATTCTTACAGTAGCATTTCTGTATTGCTGCGTTTTCTTAAAAGTGACATTTCCAGAATTCTACAAATTTTCTAAACGGTTATAGTTCCGAATGTTATGGTTCTAAAGGGTACATTTTTAAAGTGCTATGATCTCTAAATTTTTACATTTCAAAGGGGTTATAATTAAATGAATTTGGAAGTGTACGACTTTGGAAAAATGAATAATATTTTAAAGAATAATGATATGGAATTTATATGGTTTTGAAATGAATATGTTTGATATGAAATATAAACCATTTGAAATTGAAATAACCACGGGTTATAATAACGTTTGGTTATTAAGGAGACCGGGATCGGATATGGGCATACTCTCGATACCGAAAACCACTTTAACAACTGTGTATGTGGTGGAGATTCCAAAATGAAGTAGGATGGTGGCGATGATCCTAAAGGTATATTTACGTGGACCTAACTCCCGTGAGTTAGCATAAGGTGGCTAAAACAGGAGCAATCGATGGGCCAAGTAAGGTAGCTCCTCCGATCGGACACACTTCATTGTTAGCATTCTATTACTTTATGCTTGATTTGGTGTGCACCTTTGATTCGGGAGTGTGGATCGAGTTGGGCGGTAGTTGCGACTATGCGTTACCAACAGTCCGGAAGTGTAATTAGTATATCTACCCTGACATTGCCTAGTTGTGCCGTGTCACCTACCCTAGCGTGCCTTCTACGAGTTTGTTTTATGTCGTACCTATGGGGTATCCTCTGGCGGCCCCAGTTTACGGGGAGTTACGGTACTGTATAGACTATTGGCATTATAAAAATGTGTTAAGGGGGAAAATGTAACGCCTTAATGCTATTTTAATAATTTACTTTACTTTAGACATTATTATAATAGCGTATGTTAATACATAGTAGATAGTTTAACGGATCCTTAAAGGATGGGCGGTCCCAAGCATCCTTTAAGTTACTGATGCATTTCTTTTACAGATCACTTGAGTTGATTTACATTTTATAAGTATGTATGTCCTGACCTGTGCAGTTAATGCCCCGCTATTACCCCGCTATAACCCTGCTATATCTCATAGCGGGTTTCTGCCGCTATGATTTTTCCATATAGCCCCACAATATAGCCTTTCCGCTTTAATCCCCGCTATTTCCGCTATATCCGCTATATCCCGTTATTTCCGCTATATTCCGCTATTCCCGCTATATCTTCTTCAATAACTTGAATTGAAAAATTCAATTTATACATTATAAAAATTATGAAACTAATTTATTTGATTTAATTTTTAATATATTTTCAGAAATGAAAATACTCTAATATTCTACTAAATTCAATTATGTTATATAATAATTTTACGTTTATTTAAAGTATATTCGCACATGTTTTTATTTAAAAATAATTTATGTATTAGTTATAATTCAATTGAATGATAATTTTTCATTTAATTACCATTTATATATTCGTAAAAACATTAAGTACGAGTTTTATATGCTATTTTCAAGCCATCCGCTATATCCCGCTATATCCTCGCTATATCCCCACTATGACTTTTTGCACCTCCACCGCTTTGAATCTGCTGAGCGCTTTAACTATATAGGTCCTGACTCGAGTATTTTGTGTTTTGCTTTACGCTCGGGTCAGCCTGAGTTTCACAGCTTTGGTTTCATCCTTTTTTGTAGCTAGAGATCTACTGGAGATTTAGCTGTCTACCTGATATTTCCAATCTAGTTATTTCCACTTAGCTTTTGCTTTTGTAGTTGAGAACTTATGTATCTAAACTTTCCGTTGTATTTGTTTTCAGACTTGGATATTATGTATTAGTTTGAGTTTATGTATCTAGGAGCTTCATGAACTCCTTCATGAACTCCTATGTTTGAGACTTGGGTATTATGTAACATATTCTCCTCATCATGTAGGTTTAAAGAATAAAATTATGCCACCGAATTTGGAAATCAAAATCATTAAGAACAATAGAAATCTGCTTAACAGATTGAGATTGTCGAAGATGGATAGTTCGCCCGGGATATAGGATATGGGCTTCATATGGTTAAGCCAATCCTTTCCCAAAAATCAATTCCGAAGCCTAAGTAGCAATCAAATCGGAAAGCATAATCACATAAGTAAACTGAGTGTTGCGGATCCACCAATCGGATTCGCAATTCTCAATGAAGTCATCAAGTCTATAATATTTAAAGAGAAAGAATCAACAAGTTCTTTTGATATAAAATAAAGAGATGAACCCAAATCAAAAGGAACTCGAATAAGATAATCACAAAACAAATATCATAAAGAATAGAATGAGAAATACCTTGACCAAGAGGAGTATCACTAGGGGCTTGCACAACATTCAGCTCTCCCTCTCTCCTACTTTGAAGTTTGGGACATGAAAATAAAAGATGACCCAAACCTTTGCAATAGCGACAAAAAAAATGTTTCGGACACTTATTAACATAGTGGTCCGTAGAACCACAATTGTAGCATCGTCCACGACTAGTGGTAGGAGTCTTTGCTACCGAAATTGCCTGCTTCCCTTTCTTGTTGGGATTAGGACTTTTGAACTTATTATGCCTCTTCTTGTTGATGTTGAAGTTTTGTTTGGCATCCACAACTTCAACACCACTTTCTTTATCGGCCTCTTCAAGTCGAAGAGTGATATCTACAAACTGGTCGAAAGGCACTTCTAATTTCAGAGGTAAAACTTTTTTGAGGTTTTTACTCAAAGCACAGATAAACCTTTGATTCTTTACAAGATCCAGAAGTTGTTGGGCAGACATGAATACGCCATCCAGAGAAGGTCTACTGGATTGACCAGCGCTAGGACTGCCAGATCTAACCATTTCCCTTCTTTAAGAAAAAAAGAAAGAAGAGTAAAAAGGTTATTCTCAGAATGAATTCAAATAAACTAGATTGATAAACAAGGCATCATAAAAGAAAATAGGATAGAACGGGTCCAAAGACTCAGATTAAATCCTAAGGCACGACTCCTAAGAAAGACTTAGGACAATGATCCTTCCTAGATTATTCTACATTGTTCCGAAGTTTGGCTCCGATACCAAGCTGTGAGGCCCCACCTATATACTCACACTAGCCAAGGACACTACGGGGTAATGCCATCGACTAGCATGAAGAATAAGGCTGTTGAGGAGCGACCATCTATGTAATTGCTTTGTGCGAGTACCGATATGTCAGATAATATAATATACAATTCGTTTCAAGAGGAAATCCGACATATCAAATACAAACTCAAAGCTACCATACAGTGGCTATGTGGACTTCGGAAACAAATATAGAAATAAACATAACACAAATTAGTTATAGATATTCATATCACAAAGGCGGAAACAGATATGAATATATCACATAGAAGTGTACATCACAGTAGTGGTCATACAAGGTCCACTACATCACAAAATAATAGATACAAGTGCTAGAAAAAAGAATAAGTATACATCAAGGAGTCTCTATCTCAAATGTATACTAACAAAAAACTACTATGCTAAAGTAGTTAGCCAAAAGTCAGGTGACGGACCCTGATAAGAAGTCAAGCAGGAGCACCTGAAATACCTCGGTCTGACCCGAGTATTATTTAAGAAGAAAATAATAAACGGATCAGTCTAGCTACAAATATCATATAAAGTGAGATAGGATAAGAGGTATGACAAAAACGTATGATAACAAAAATGCCATACTGTAACAAGTATACAAAAGGTAACAACAAAAATCATACAATATATCAAATATTCTCAAACACTAAAAAGAATGTCTTATTCTTTAAATTATTCACCAAAACACAAATATTGACAAAACGTATCAATGCCAATCGCAAAAAAATCGGTGAAACACAAATTCTAGAAATCATCAACTAGAAATCCAGAAATCACTAAAAGGGGAAGGCCTATCACAAACGGGAGCACGAAAACTCCCCAACACGTGTGTCACAAACGGAACGCTATTCCATGGTCGCTAACCATCAAGTTTGAGCTGAGACTCCACAAACGGCCCGAAGACCATGGGTCGCTACCCCACCAATTTGAGTCGAAGCTCCACAAATGACACGAAGACCATGGGTCGCTACCCCACCAAATTGAACCGAAGTTCCACAAATGGGGTTTTTAGTCCCCACACAAACGAAGAGACATCGCACATCGCTAGTCTAAATCAAAAATGATCATCATTGATCGACAAGTGTAAATTACACTAAGCTAGTAAATATAAGAGTTTAGCTTCATGTCCCTTAACCACTAGCTTAACTTAAATATTTATGAACAAATTGTAGACTTCCACTCGAGAATAAGTGTAAATTATACTAATCTAGTAAATATAAGAGTTTAGCTTCATGTTTGATAACCACTAGCTTAACTTAAATATTTACGAATAGATTGTAGATTTCCACTCGAAAATTGTCACGAGAGTTCAATCGAACAAGTCCAAGAATTAACCGACGAAGTAAACGCAAGCGTTTCATACCACTTGTTTTGCTAAGCCGTTTAATTAGATTTCTCATATGAATGAGGTAAAGATTTGTATATACTAATAGATTGGAAAATGGTTTTATAAATGAGATTTGTATTAAAAATAGAGTTGGAATTATCTTTGTGAAAGAGTTTGAATATTTACTACTAGCATAGAAACCTTTGTATTTTAAAGTGACAAATCACAAAAATGATTGTAAAAACAATCAATCACCAAGGATTCACATTCGAAGACGTGAATCAAAACCATAGAAATCGATATCAAATCCATCAAACGGTTATTCCCAAAAATCCAAAGAAAGGAGTCATCAAAGTCGATAATAAGTGATAACAACTAACCGGATCGAAAAGAATCGATTAAAAATCGAAAACCCGCACAAAACTGCCTAAAATAGGCAAAAAGAAAATTTCACAGATTCAGCCGACTGCACTGTAGGGTTAGTCGACTGAAACATGCCTAGAAACTCTCGGGTTTCAGGTTCAGTCGACTAACTCTGCAGTTCAGTCGACTGATACAGGGACAGAAACATTTCTGTCCCCAGTTCAGTCGACTGAACTGCATGGTCAGTCTACTCACACAGGGCCAGAGAGTTTTCTGGTCCCAGATTCAGTCGACTGACTCTGCAGTTCAATCGACTGAATTGTGGTTTCCAGTATTCTCAGCCTAGCCCCCAAAAGGGGCAAAAATCCAAATGGGAGCGATCGGACGAGTATCGGAGACTAGGGATTTATGCCAAGCGACAACCCAGCCTTATAGGCTCTGCGATACACCCCAACAATGTGTTCAAACATCAAAGATAGGATTTTTAAAGATTTGACTTCAAAACACCAAAATTTGGAATATTCATCAAACAAATTCAATTCAAAGGCAAATGGACACGGAATAGATGTTAGGAATTACTACCAAACAACTATCAAAGATATAGACATAGATGGGAGTTCAAAAACTCACCTTTAAAACTCAAAGACACGAATGAGAAGCTTTAAAACAAAGGAAAGGCCAATTCCTCTTCAACTTCAACTCAAGAAGCTCCAATCTAAGCTAATAAGCAAATATTTCCTAAGTTAGGGTTTAGGAATTTCTGAAATTGAAGAGAGATAGAGATGGAGAAGATGAAGAGGATGCTTACCTAAGCTTCTCCTTGATTTTGGACTTGAATTTGAGTTTCCTAATCAAAGCTAGGGTTTAGGAATTTCTATTTCCCATTCCTTTCCCCATTTTTCTTAAAAGCTTGAGTGTTAGGAAATAGAATGAGTGAATGGATGAAGAGGAGTGGAGTTGGGTTATTTGTTAGGTTGGTGGGTTGGTTGTTAGGTTATTGGGCTGAAACCCAAACCCAAAGCCCTAAATGAAAATATCAAAATTTCACTCAACTCCAAACATATCGATGTTTATACTTAAAAAGGTCGCAAACACCATTTTGGACTCAATGGAAGTGGTCTCGAGTCCTAATTCGACTGTTTGCAAAAAGTAACATTTCGGACTTTAATCCGATTAACGATGTTATATTTAAATAAAACATTTAAATATACAATCGTAAAATATGCGGGTTGTTACAGCCCGAGTCAGCCAATGGTTAGTAGTTAGCAAACAAAACTATATTGTTCGGACAGATAGTCCATTGATTGCCTGGTTTATATGCATATATGATATTGCTATTATTGCTTTCATCAATTTGATTGCGGGATTCTAATTTGCAAAAAGATATGTTTTAAAAGTGGGGTAAACCCGTTCCGCTAAGCGGCGTCGTCTCACCTAATATCAGTAAACCGAGATGTAATAATATTATTCACACCAGGCTTTATGTCTGACTCGAAGTTTATATTTTCCACTTATACTCTCGGGTGCTCAAAATTAATTTGAGTAGATTGAGAGCTAGGGTTTTACAGGTTTAGTAGGCGGACGAATAAGCTTCCGAAGATGTGCAGGAGGAAAAGTGAAACACCTCACACCCCTATTGAATATGCAAGTATATGATTTTTGTTTGATGATAATAAACATATATATATATATATATTCATTTAAGTGTATTTGTTATTGTACTATTTTATTTTTCACATAATTAAATAAATATTTGTTGAATAACACAAAATTTAAATTCAAACAAATATTTTATTACAATTTTGAATAGTACAAAATTTGAAGCTCTCACTATATATATACAAAATTTCAATTACAATACAATTTCAAATCACAACACAATTTTTCACTATACAATTGTCATTTACATTTGCACCTCACTACATATCACTCGTTCACTCATATTTGTTCTTCAACTATATTCCAATTTATATCCAGCATTTGAATTATCTGCAAAATAAACACTGATGCAGTAAAATTGAAAAAGAAATATTTTTGCAGTGTGAAATAAAATGTGTTTTTTTGAAAATATTATTTGCCTCAGTTATTTGGGTTGTTCGTCATCATTTTCATTTTGAATTCATCTTACACGAACAACCTGTGACATGCATAGTGTATCACTGTACATGCCACGAGGCCATGTACACCGATATACACTTGATAAAATTGTAGGGACAGGTGAGCACAAGGTCAAACCCGAGCCGAGGCTGGATTCAACTCAGGTGCACGCAATACAACATACAACATCTCAAATATACGTATGAGAGCAAACAAGTATGGCTCAAACAATACAAAACTGAGGTGAACACAGACCGGTTCAATATGCACGCAATCAAGCTACAGCAAGGCTACAACTTCAAGATACTACAAGCTTAGACAACAATGAAGCATGAAACAAATCCAGGCATCAAGTACACATGACTCCAGGCATGGAAGAAAAAGCTTCAGAATGCAATGATCAAAGGCAAGAACAACAAAACAAAATAAACAAGAGGTAGACAAGACCACAATGTACCAGATAATTGAAACATGGAGATGACATTGATGTGCACATGAGGACATGAAATAGTTGAAACATTCACCAGAATAACACACATATATACAAGTGATTCGAGAATCATAGTGCAGACAACCAGATTTCAAGAGGTTACAACAGAGCATGCAAGTGTAGTACACATGAAGAACTGCTCCAAACAGAATGTACACAAAGGCACAATAATTATACACATATATATGTATGTATATATATATTTGTATGTGCACAGTTATCATCAAAATGAAATGAAGCAGTGGAATAGTACTGGTGCACATGCATACATACAGTTCAAGCCTCAACATTTACAAATTTGTATGCAGTGTCATATACACATGTATACATATATACATATGTATGTATACATGTATATAGTTCAGAAAGCATCACACCAAATGTACAAGAATGCAAATCCAAAAACAACAACTAGCACATATATACACAGTGCATACATAAGCTACAAAGACCATAACAATGCATATTGAGCATGCAAATACAAGGCAGTTTTTCAAATCAATGTACATCAAGTCAGAGAAGGCTACACAAAGACCACATAAACATATATACATATATGCACATATATATGTATACACATATATGAGTTCAAAAGCAACAACATATGTTCAACGAAGTGGATCAACACCTCAAGTACAAAGTAGTGCAAGTTAATGCAATAGAACAGTAGACTGGTCAGAGCAACCCAACCTGTCAACAAGCTCCAAGCAGACTACATGATGAACACAAATGCAAGACCAAGTATAATGCAACCTAGACTTCAAACATATAATCCAAAGTGAGCTAACATAATGCAAACATGTCCAAATCACTTCAAGTCTAACAAGGCAACTCAACACAAAGTGAACCACAAACCAGATCACATGATGACAGAAGCTCAAAGACATAATGGTACAGGATAGAAGGACAATGCACAACACTAGACATTCAGGCATTCAGTCACATGGTTTAGGGATCAACATGAGCATGCAGCAGAGTCTCGACCAAAAAAAAATGTACACACATGTAGACATATAAATATGCAGTATGGAATGAAGACAGTGAAAACAAGTCAGAGTTTATCAAGTCAAGTTTTATCTCAAGTCCTGAAAATCATAGATTCAAAAAGGGGATTTTAGATGAACACGGCATCAAAGAGTTCGAACAAGTCCAGGTAATATCGCAAGTACAATGAACAAGTCAGTGCCGAAATCAGAGATGTCAACAGAGAAAAGAACAGAACCAAATCCAAAGCAAATGCAAGCCGTGGTGACCAAGCTAGCATAACAGGAAAATATATGAACTGAAAAAGTCAGAAAACATCACCAACATTTGATTACAAATCAACGGCCGAGCAAAATTAGCAGATGAATTCAAACGAAATATCCGAACAATAATTTAGGGTTCTATTCCCTGTTTAAACTATTAACATCATTGGCAATCAAAGTATTTGAGTTTAAGCAAAAACAGAGAGCAATAAATCATTAAACTCGAATCAAAGTCGAGACTAACCAATAATCAATAAAAGGCATTCACGTACCAATTCACGCATCTTTCGATCTCGACTAATGGGAGCAGCCGAGTGTAGTCGAAGCAAGACGATCGATCAACAAAGCAATCAACGCAAGAATATCAACTCAATCAATCAACAACCAATCAGCGGTTCTAATTTCACAAAGCTCTAAAATTTTGAAAGAGCAACGAACGAGCAAAGAGGCGGACATTTTTCATAAAGGATACGGGCCGAAGACATAAACAAGAAAGAAAGGGATTCTTTTTTTATTTTTAAATTGGGCCGGTCCTTATTAATATTTTGAGCTTCAACTTTATATAGGGTTTTGTATTTTAAATTTGTTTTTGTTTTGTAATTTCTTTATAACTTGTGTAATTGTCTAGTCGTGTGACTAGGGAACGAACTACGGTGGTGTAGTTCGAGAATTCGCAACTCAATGGCTGAGTTGTGGTAGAGTTTTGAGCATAGTTAGTCGATAGCAGGTGTCGCAAGTTTACGTGTGTAAGCGTCTGACTACTTAATTTCTAGTAGAAATTTTGGAGGCAACACGTAGGCAGGGTTTTGCCGAAGCTGGGTAAATCTGTGTTGTTATATTTCTGATTTATTATTCTGCTATTATCTGTGCTGCAATTATTTTATATATGTCTGCATTAATTTTTATTATTGTTAGTATCACCTTATTCACCCCTCCTCTAGGGTGAAATCGATCCTACAACCCCTTAGTATACCCAAAAAGGGCGCACTAAAGAATATGGTGCGTTATAGGTATAGCTAAAAACTTACAGAGACAAAGATTCACAAGACAAAATAAATAAAACACCGAAAACATTTAAATAGTAATCTCATTATTCAAAATCAAACTTCATAAAATAGAGTCATAAAGCCAAATACATAAGATGCCTCAAAATACCAAATACATGTCATATGAAAGGAAAATACCATCTCAGTCACATTATCTGAGTACATAAATAAAACCATCCCTCTCATCAGTTCCAGTACATCCAAACTCAAATAAACAGAAAAATGGAAAAGAAGAAGAAGAATACATGAAGAATCTCCAAGAATATCTCTACCAGAAAGCTGAAATCTACTGTCCCTGCCTCTGCTGGACTATGGGGGGGAAAGTGGAAAATGGAGGAGTGGGTTAGACTAAAAGTCTGGTGAGTGAAAGTAACTACTAGTATTTTTAAGAAAGATAAAGATAATAGACATAGAACCAGTTCTAGTATAAAAGGAAATAAAAGAAAAGATAAAGCTGGAATAAAATACTACTTGCTTTGATTATTTCGATTGTTTGCACTTGTCTTAGATAACTGCTTTGATTAGGCTGAATTCTTAATCCTACTTTAATTAGGCTAAAGTCTTAATTCTACTCTTTGATCGACCAACTATCTCTGTTGTGCCTACTGCGGGCTAGTTCCATCCTGTGGGTCCCACAGTAAAAGACACATACTAAGCGCTTGGAACTCAATAGCGACTTATCTCCCTGCACTGAGGCCTCATGCTCGACCACCATTAGGCTCGTGTTATTTGTTGCTCCCTCGTTGGACCTCTTAAATTACCCTAAATAGCATAAGCGTGCCCAGCCTCAGCACCGTGTGTTGTGAGACCACCAGTTCCTGACTGAAGGGAATGCTGCCGATACAGGTCCTAATAAACAAAATCTAGTTGCGCCCCTTGCCCAAATCCCCTAATTTGAGCTTCTAATTATTAACCACTTATCTACCCTAAACAGCATAAGGGGAATGCTGCCAGTACGGGTCCTACTTCTTAATTACTGACCACTTATCTATCCTAAACAGCATAAGGGGAATGCTGCCGGTACGGGTCCTATTTCTTAATTACTGACCACTTATCTACCCTAAACAGCATAAGGGGAATGCTGCCGGTACGGGTCCTACATCTTAATTACTGACCACTTATCTACCCTAAACAGCATAAGGGGAATGCTGCCGGTACGGGTCCTACTTCTATCTTTGCTTATTAACTTAGTATAAGTCTTTTTAAATAAGCTTCTTTTGTTATATATGCTATATTTTCCTATTAACTTATTCTAAGTCTTAAAATAAACCTTTTTCTGTTTGCCTCTAATTATAACCTGTGTGTTATAGCTTTACTTATTAACTTAACCCAAGGTCTAAGTATAAAAATAAGCTTCTTCAGCTATTTCTTCTATTTTCTCTTTTTAGTTATGCTTGCAAATATCTTGAATTTGCCTATTTCAGTCTAAGTCCAATTTATTACAGTTCTTCTCATTTTACATCCCATTTTCCATAAATTCAGTGTTCTTATATTTTAGTCCATATTAGCGAATTATTCTCTTCTAATTATTCCATTCGCGTAAAAAGGAAATTAAAAAGAACTAACATCTACAGAATAAATCCCAACGTAGGATAGATGTAAATAAAATATAAATAACAGCAAATAACTGTAAATAGTTGGGAAAACTATAATTAACAGTAAATAATTGCAAATAACTGAAAAAGAATAGTTAAAAGAAAATAGATTGGAAAGCAAGTCCAAAATTTACATAAAAATAAACTGTAAATAAACTTGCTTAAAGGTTATCCCAAGATTGTAGAAAAACTACAACTATTGGAAACCCTATTATTTTAAATTACTTAAAAATCTAAAATAATTACTTAAACACTCACATGCGGTCCTTAGCTCTTTCCTTTGGCCTTCCCGGATCCACTTCTAGGGTATAAAATATTTTAATTAAAAAGATCTTCTCCTTGAAAAAATATTCCTTTTAGGGTCCAGCCTCAGGCAATGAACCCAAATGGAGAAAATCTGAATGAGAAAAATAGCTAGGCCTAAGGTCTCATGTATAGTGTCACTTGTGGATATTAGACCGTTGGATTTGAAAAGTAAATTTGGTGCAACCACGTCATACACTCCTTAAGAACCGTCGGATGGAAGCACTGACACACAAGATGGAATAAAAACAACAAAACATGTCACTGCTCGAAACTTGACGATTACACATCCAAACCCTTATGCGGGTCGACCTTAGTGTCGACCAACACAAGCTAGGGTCAACCTATTGGTCGACCTAGCTATAGTTAGGGTCGACCTTGCCCTTTAATTTTTTTTCTTCTTTGTTTTCTTGTTTAATTCGTATCTTCTTCGTTCTAGCTCGGATTCTGACAAACTATATATGGAAATTGACCAGAAAATCATCATGGACACAATGGTGCAACTCCCGTGGCTCAATTCTGATAATTTCACAAAGTTATTTTATTATTTAATTAATTCGTTAATTAATTACCATAGCTTAAATTTCGGGTTGTTACACAAAGTTATCTACATAGGAGTAATTATTTTTATTTTCGCTATGATGTATTTAAGACAGACATGTTTATTGAGTACTCTGATCATCCAAGGAGGCATCTTCATATGTCGCTCTTGGCGTAATTTGTAATAACTATATTTGATCAAAATCTGGGAATCATTTGGGATTGTGTAATGGAATATGAAACATGGATTTAAAAATGTAATTGGTAAATTTTTTTCTTGAATCTATGATTTTGTTTCATATTCATGTGCTTCTGATATTATGGATACCATTATTATTACTGTATTTTGTCACCAGAAATCAATACTATAGATGGCTGCAGCATCTATAGCGCTTAGCTTCGGGCCTCAAGATAGGGGATGTTACAACTTGGTATCAGAGCATAGGTTTATGGAAAACTTAAAAGAAATTTTAAACTTGAAATGGTTTTGAAAACATAATCCTAAGGAATTACAGAAAAGATTGGGGCATGGGATAACGCTATAATAACATGCTTATATTTGCTATATATAAGTATACGCTTTATCTCTATCCTTCCATCTCTCTTAGGCTATTCTTCTGTATCTTACAAAGTCTCGAATGTAGATTTTATGGACGTAAGATATGGATGATAGTGGTGGAAGAATTAACATTGGTGGAGGAAGCACCACAACTAATCGGAATGCCAGACCAAACACTAGAAGGAATCCAGATCAAGCACAAGCTACTAATGTGGGTGTTGGAATGTCGTAACTTGATATGGGAGCTATGTATCAGTTCTTCATTAACATGATGCAGACTGGAGTTGCTGCGGGTTTAGTTGCTGGAAATGCTAAAGGAGGAAATCAGGGAGCCCTAGTGGTCAATAATTATGATGTGTTGAGCAGAGATTATGCCAGGTTGAGAGGAAAACCGTTTATCAGGACTGAGGACGCAATTGAACTGGAGAACCGGTTACTTCTTTGCGAGAGGATTTTTGTTGATTTGGGGCTCAATGATGAGCAGAAAAGGAGGCTTGCTTCTAGGCAATTACAAGGAGCAGCACTATACTGGTGGAATAGTGTTACGGTTGGAGTCAATGAAGAGACCGTGACTTGGGCTGAGTTCATAAGGAGGTTTGAAGAAAAATTTATGTCGTAGATTGCTAAGTCAACTTTGCTCAGGAAGTTTGTTGAGTTGGAGCAGGGAGATATGACAGTGCTTGAGTATGCAACCAGATTTGAGGAGATATCAAGCTACGGATATGCTATGGTTGATACAGTTATTAAAAGGAATGAGAATTTCATTCGCATGTTGAAGCCTGAGCTTGCCAAGGCCACATTATCGCATATTAGAGATCTGTGCGATGTAGTTGTTGAGATGGCTTTAAGGTAAGAAGAGATGTTTGCTTTTCTTGAGGGTAACAAAGTAGGGGGAACTCAAGGAGGGCAGAACCAGAAGAGGAAGTTTTTCCATAAGAAGGGAGCTTAGAAGAGTGGAGCTGCCAAAAAGGGGAAGACAGAAGTTATCTGTTATAAGTGTGATAAGAAGGGACACTATGCTCATGAGTGCCGGACATGCAAAGGGAAGAAAGCCGCTGACAAGAAAGGAGTGAGATGTTTCAACTGCGATCAAATTGGACATTATAAGAACCATGCAAGGAGCCATCCAAGGATGGAAAAGGAAAGATGTTTGCATTGGAACCAGCTACCATGAGACCAACAGTAGAGGAGAAGGGAAAAGCTGTGTTAGGAGGTACGCTTTTGATTCATGGTGTATCAGTTAGAGTTCTATTTGAATTTGGTGCATCGCATTCTTTTATATCTCATTGTTTGGTAGATAAGCTTAACCTAAAACCCTCATACCTAGTTACTTCCTTAAGGGTTGCGAATCCGATAGGAGGATATGCGACACTTGGGACAAAGTGTGACCAGTTAGAGTTTGAATTGTTAGGTTATGTATTTGCTTACAGTTTGGATGTGTTTGTTTTCGTAGGGTTCAAAATTATTTTGGGTATGGATTGGTTAAGTAAATATGATGCTAGGATATTTTGTCATGATAGGAAAATATCACTTAGACAACGTGATTGTAGTGATCGGATTATATACTCCATAGAAAACCATAGTTTTGAGGTTGATTCTTTGTTGGGTGTTGTGGAGGCAGAAGACGAGTTGAATCAAGTTTTTGTTGTTAGAGAATTCATAGATGTCTTTGACCCCGTAGTAGGACTGCCACCGAAACAAGCTGTTGAGTTTTAGATAGATTTTGTACCAGGAGCAGAACCGGTGAGTAGACCGCCAAGCAGTATGATACCTACCAAGATGAGGGAGCTAAAGGTGCAGTTGGTGGATTTGGAAGCAAGAATTTTATCAGACCAAGCAGTTTGCCTTGGGGAGAAGTCGCGGTGTTTGCAAAGAAACCGAACGGGTCGTTAAGGTTATGTATCGATTATCGTAAGTTGAATGAGAAGACGACAAAGAATCGATATCTGTTACCTAGAATTGACGATTTGTTCGACCAGTTGAGTGCAGCCGAAGTATTCTCCCAGTTGGATTTGGCAACAGGGTTCCATCAGCTTAGAGTGGCCGAGGATAGTATTCCTTTGACAGCGTTTAGAACCAGATATAGATCGTATGAATGGTTGGTAATGCCATTCGGACTAACTAATGCGCCAACATTCTTTGTAGATTTGATGAACCGAGTTTTCTAGGAGCACTAAATGGGTTAGTGTTGGTATTCATAGATGACATTCTGATATACTCTAAAGATGAAAGAGAGCATGAAGTTCATTTTAGAGTAGTGCTTGAGATGTTGAGGCGGCATCAGCTAAAAGCGAAATTTTTGAAGTGTCATTTCTGGAAGAAGGAAGTGAAGTTTCTTGGTCATGTAGTCTTAGAGAAAGGGTTGCCAGTAGATCCGGCTAAGATCGAGGTGGTGAATAATTAGAAGAGACCCGAGATAGTGACTGAGATATAGAGTTTTCTTCTGGTTATTATCGGAGATTCATTAAGGATTTTTCGCGGATAGCGGCACCGATGACTAAGCAAACGCCAAAGGATGTGAAGTTCATTTGGACCGATAAATGTGAGGAAGCATTCCTGAGATTGAAACACTTATTGACTAATGCACCTATGTTAGTTGTTCCAGAAGGGAATCAGGACTTAGTAGTGAATACGGATGCATATGGAACAGGATTAGGAGCCATGTTAATGCAAAGGGATAAAGTGATTGCCTATGCTTCTCGACAAATCAGACCGCATGAGGTTAGATATCCAACTCACGATTTGGAATTAGCTGCGGTAATTTTTGCATTGAAGGTGTGGAGATATTACCTTTTGGAAGAAAGATTCGAGTTGTATACAGGTCATAAGTCATTGAAGTATCTAATCTCTCAGAAGGAGTTGAATATGAGGCAACAAAGGTGGTTAGAGGTTTTAGCCCCTTATGACTTTGGTATTGAGTACACACTAGGAAAAGGCAATAAAGATGCAGATGCACTTAGCAGGAAACATCAGAATGCGGTATTGGTAATGATAGCTGAGTGGAAAGATTTAGAAGCATTGAATACATGGAAAATACAGTGGAGATCTGATGCTAGATCTAGTAAGGAAACTGCTATGTTGTCATGTTTAGAAGTTCGACCAGTGATGATCGAAAGGATTACTTCTAAGCAAGGGGAGGATCCATTATTAGCTGAATGGATCGAAAATTTAAGGAATCAGATGGAGAGCAACGATTTGAAAGATTTTAGTCTTTACCAAAAAATGGATTGTTAAGGAAGAAAGGGAGACTGTGTGTTCCGAATGTTGGAAACATTAGGAAGGAAGTTCTTGAAGAATGCCATCGTTCAAAGTTCACTATTCATTCGGGAGGAGCTAAGATGTATCAGGATATGAAAAGAAGTTTCTTCTGGGAAGGTATGAAGAGAGATGTAGGCTTATGGGTGAAGTAGTGTTTGAACTGTCAATAGGTAAAAGCTGAACATTAGAAACAAAGTGGGTTGTGTTATCCAGCCTTTTGGAAAGGCCGTGACACCAAGGACTTGACTGGCCACCAAGGACAATCTGTCCCGAAGATCGGTTATACACAGGTTCACTATGGATACTGGTAAATTTTGTCCGAGTCCGGATCACGCTACAATCGATATGGTATGACAAGAAGAGCCATGAAAGCCCAGATTCTAAATTGCAAGTCAATCGGAGTTATAATGCTCAAGATATGGATCTATCAAGTTTCACTTAGAAAACATCTACAATTCGTGTCCAACACTGGTTTGTATCCATGGAAAGGAGCAGGTTCATTCGTGTCCATCCACCTCGTAGCCATGGCCAAGTAACGCTCTCATTCGTATCCATGGGAAGAGTTGCCTCGTTCATATCCGCCTCGCTCTTGTACTTCATATCCATCAGTCGTCCCTCACTTCGTATCCATCGCGCCACCCATGTTTCGTATCCATACCTAAAAATATGCCGTATCGCTCCCACCTAATGCCCAAGGCGTATCGATCATTTCTGGAACAATTCGTATCGATCAATGAGGTATCGATACAAATCCACCCACCAACTACATAAAGCAACGTTCAAGACATTGATACGAAGGCAGAGGTCTGGAACAATACGAATGGGATTGTATCGTATCGATATCAAAGATGTAGACGAACATCAATATGAAAAACACTCCCTCCGTAATCGATACGAAGTAGAACCCTACAGATGAATACGAACGAGCATGAACGTATCGGCACGAATAGAGCCTACAAAGAAGACTCGGCCACTCGGCATGAAAAGTGGATCGATCCTGGGAGATAGCACAACGTCATTGACCACCATGTGCCAAAGAGTGATATGAACCAGATCGACACGAAAGGAAGTGATACGAATTAGACAATACAGTGAAATCCAAACTTGCATTGATCATAACTCAAAATTTACAAGTCCAAATGCCACCAAATTTTCACAGGAGCTTGCCTACAGCCTCAAGAATGTACCTGATCAATTTCAGCCTAAAAGGACCAATTATTGATCGATACGAACTCAATTCGTATCGCTCCAAGATCGAGTTGAAATCACCTCTCGTGGGCGCACCCCGTGAGAGAAGAAGTTCTCCGAGATCTGGGCGAGATATTTCCTGCCTACGCCTATAAATAGTGACCCTGGACCTACAGAAAAAGGACCTTTTGGCCTCTCTACGTCGATACTCTGTCGAAATTGCTGCTGTACTTCGATTGTACTATTGTAATCCACTTGTAACCAGCGAGTTATAATCAATAAACATCAATCATTTCATAGTGGACGTAGGCCATACACCAAACCACTCTAAATTTGTGTGTTTTTGTACTTTTTCTTATCTGATAATTGGTGTGTTTGTTAGATCTACCTCATTTTACATTTACTTTCTTCATTTTATCTCTTTAAACACATCCGAAGAGTGTTGTGTCCAATTTTGCTACAAACACTTTGGTGCTTTCACTGAGAAAACCCAGCTTTTCTCCTGCTCATTGGATCTACTGCTGATATCGGATTACAAGAATCTAAGGAGAAGATCCAGGTCTCAAGCATAGAAGTTCTCCCATCCTATTTAGATTTGCACCATGTCTTGGAGGGAACTTCGCTATTCACCATGGTCGCTACTAGGACTACCTCAACCGCTACAGATCCAGAAGGACGGGATAGGCAGAACCCCGCACAACTTCCCTCTGTAGACTAGAACGATGCTAGACCTTCGGATCCATAAGGCCCTGTCACTAGGGAGGAGTTCCAGCTACTGATGCAAGAACAGACCAGTGACTCAGAGCTCCCATCTTTGACACCTATACTCCTTTAAATACATCCCTGGAAAATGTGTACTTGCAAACTTGTAATACTATCCAATATAAGAAACCTGCTCCGAAGCAATCGTCGGAGAAACAGATTCAAACTGGGAAGTTTTGTGGATTTCACGATAGTTATGGCCACAACACGAATGAGTGTCGTCATCTACAGGATATTATCGAGAAGTTGATCTGAGAAAGAAAGTTGGAGCAGTTCGTTCAGGCGCCGCAAGCTTGAGGTGACGTCCCATCAAATCAAAATCAAATACCAAATCAGGTTAGACCGGAGGAACCTGCACGTGCTGGCGGGAGGTTAGTGATTAACACTGTTAGCGGATCAGAGCTGTAGGGAAATGGAATCATATGCCAGTTCTATTAGGCATACGAGCTTCGAATGTTGCAGTAACTTAGAAGACGGGGCTTCGGCCAAACAGCAAAAGATGATGACAGACGACATCGTTTTCCAAGATAGGGATGCCGATAGAGTCAAAGCCCCTACCATTGATCCACTAGTCATTTCAGCTTAGATAGGTCCTGCTTGGATAAAGAGGATCTTAGTGGACAATGGAAGTTCAGTGAACATACTCTTTAAGCGAGCCTATGATTAAATGAAGATGGAAGAGAAAGATTTGAAGCCTTGTCAGTCTCGTATTCATGGCTTCAATGGAAGTCCGACTATACCCACTGGGATGGTGGAGCTACCAGTGGAGTTGGGAATTGGGGAATGCCGGAGAGTCCGGATATTGTAGTTTATCGTACTGGATATTGACTCACCGTACAATGCTTTCTTGGGTCGACCGGCTCTAGCTGAGTTCAAGGCTGCTATCGCCCCTTGGTGTCTGACTTTGAAATTCCCTAACGACAATGGAGTCGGAGTTGTTCAGGGAGACCAGGCTGCTGGACGGGCCTGTTATGTTGCTGAGCTGTAGGAGGCACAGCGAAAAGAGAAAGGAAAGGGTGTAGAGGAATCTCTCAGCGTCCGCTTTGCAGATAATTGATAGTTAACACCTGGGCCTAGGCCCGGGTACCACAACCAATTCCTAAGAATCTTGACCCAAGAGATATTGAAAGCGAGGACGAAGTCAAAGACGGTCAGGCTTCTCCGGCATAGCTGACGATTGATGTTCCGATCGATAATGATGACAATTCTAGAATGATAAAGATTGGATCTTAGCTAAGCCAACAGATGAAGAAGGAATTTGTTGAATTTCTCCGAGCAAACCTCGACGTGTTTGCCTGGACGCACTCTGACATTATGAGATCTCGTCGGACATCGCGAGCCACACCATGAATATTGACCCGCGGCATGTCCCGATCAAGCAAAAAAGGTGTGGTATGGATCTAGAGAGATCTGTCGCCCTAAAGGAAGAGGTAGATAAACTCAAGTTGAATGGGTTTATCCGAGATGTGCTATATCCAAAATGGGTGTCCAACCCTGTACTTGTCAGGAAACCTAACGGGAAATGGATAACATGCGTTGACTACTCAGACTTGAATAAAGCTTGCCTCAAAGACAGTTTTCCACTTCCCCGGATTGATCAACTTGTAGACTCAACAGCCGAACACGAGCTCTTATCCTTCATGGATGCATATTCCGGCTACAATTAGATTCCCATGCACCTGCCCGATCAGGAGCATACCAGCTTCTTCACCGATCTTGGACTTTACTACTACAAAGTCATGCCATTTGGACTCAAAAATGCTGGAGGAACTTACCAACGGCTAGTTAATCGAATGTTTGCTAACCAGATCAAAAATACTATGGAGGTATATGTGGACGACATTCTTGTAAAGTCACGATTCTCCACCAGTCATATCAGAGACCTAGAAACGATGTTTAACATCCTTCGAGTGTATAGAATGAAGCTAAACCCATTAAAGTGTCACTTTGGGGTCACGTCTAGAAAGTTCCTTAGGTTCATCGTTAATGGTTGGGGAATCGAAGCCAATCCCAAGAAGATCTGGGAAAATAGGAATCTTGAGACTCCGATGACCATAAAGAAAGTTCAGAGCCTCAACGGGAAGGTAGCAACGTTGAGCAGGTTCATCTCAAAGTCCACCGACAAATGCATCCCCTTCTTCGACCTAATCAGGAAATGCAAACGGAACTTTGAATGGACTGCAGAATGTGAAGGTGCATTCCGAGCACTGAATCAACACCTATCCACACCACCTATCCTGTCAAAGCCTATTTATCACGAGATTGTGTACATCTACTTGGCAGTGTTAGAAAACGCAATCAGTGCTGCTTTGATTCGGGAGGAGGATCAGATACAACGACCAGTCTATTACATCAGCAAATGACTGACCGGAGTAGAGAGAAATTATTCGAAGTTGGAGAAGTTAGCTTACTGTCTTGTCATTGCCTCGAGGAAGCTTTGCACGTATTTCCAGGCTCATCCTATCACTATCTACATCGACCAGCCATTACGACAGGTCCTTACGTGGCCTGAGACGCCTGCTAGGTTACTCAAGTGGAATATCGAGCTGAGTCAGTTCGACTCACTTACACACCGAGGCGAGCTATTCAAGGACAAGTCCTAGCGGATTTCATCGCTGAATTCACTATCCCAAAGGACTTGCCCAAAGCTAATGAATCTCCTAAATATGTCTGGAAGCTGCATACTGATGGCGCGTCAAATGACCGCTGCTCAGGCGCTGGAATTGTGCTCGAAACTCCTAAAGGCCGATCTATATGCTATGCTTTGACGTTTGATATCCGTGCGACCAACAATGAGGCCGAATACGAAGCTTTACTTGCCGGACTCAGACTTATCAGAGATTTGAAAATTATTGCCGTGGAGATTTACTACGATTCAAAATTGGTCGTATGCTAAGTTCAGGGAGACTCCCAGGCCAGAGACTGGAGATTGGCTGCTTATCTTGCTCGGGTCTAGGAAATATTGAATCATTTCGATTATTATGCCAACTATTGCATACCCTGAGAACACAATCAAAAGGCCGATTCCTTGGCAAAGTTAGCCAGCACCAGTGAGGCACATCAAATGAGACTCATTCTCGTTGAGACACTATCTTCCCCGAGCATTGATCAAATGGAGACCGACTGGGTACATGAAGTCATACCCAACAAGGAATCATGGATGACTCCGTTCAGGAACTATCTCAAGCATGGGAGCCTGCCAGAGCACAAGAGTGAGAAAAGACAAGTTCTTCGGAAGGCTTCGCGATTTACTATTTAGAATGGAGTCATGTATAAAAGAGGATACTCTATTCCTTTACTCCAGTGTATCGCCCACGACGAAATCAAGCAAGTATTACTTGATGTGCACGAAGGAGAATGTGGCGATCACACCAGGGGGCAAGCTCTTGCTAAGAAATTACTTCGATACGGTTATTATTGGCCGACTGTAAATCGCGACGCATCAAATTATGCTAGGAAATGTGACAGATGTCAGAAGCATGCTCAGATTCCAAGAGCCCCGCCTCCAGAAATAACTCAAATGGTTAGTCCATGACCGTTCGTAATATGGGGCATTGATATTATTGGGTCTCTACCTCTAGCTAAAGGTGGTGTGAAGTACGCCATCATTACAGTTGATTACTTTACCAAATGGGCGAAAGCCGAGCCCCTTGTTACTATCACGACGAAGAAAGTGATCAACTTCGTGGTACGCAACATTATCTATCGATTTGGTCTCCCACATACCATCATCTCTGACAACAGAGCCCAATTCGATAGTGTCGAGTTCAAGAATTTCTGTCAGCGATTCCATATCCAAAAAAAGTTCTCTACAGTTGCACACCCTCAAGCGTATGGATAGGTCGAAGCTGTTAACAAAGTTATAAAGTCCATTATGAAGAAACGATGGGAAAAATCCAGGGAAAAAATGGGTCGATGAACTTCCTATGGCCCTATGGGCATATCGAACAACCCACAAGTCCGCGACCGGCCACCCTCCATTTTCACTTTCCTACGGCTCAGAAGCCATTATTCCAGTCGAATTGGAAGTACCTTCTCATCGTGTGACTTACTATGATCCGAAAACAAATGCTATATTGCTTGCCGAATCTCTGGACTTATTAGATGAGAAGCGTGAAGAGGCTAATTTGAGGGCAGCCGCGCACCAAAGTCTAGTCGCCCGATTGTACAATGCTAAGGTCCGACCCCGCACCATTGAACTTGGCGATCTCGTGCTCAAGAGGATTTACCCGGTCCCTTCGCATATGAAACCAACATGGGAGGGACAGTATGTTATTGAACGAAGACTCGAAGACGACATATTTAAATTATCGTCCGTTGATGGTCTCACTTTTCCGAGAGCCTGGAAAAACGAGAGTCTTCGTCGCTACTACACATAACAGGCTTTGTTTGTTAATTCAGTCTGCTTTTCATTTGAAATTTGTTTATGCATTTCGAAATTTGAATTTGTAATAAGGCAATTGACTTTGCCATACTTTTTTATTTCAACAATAAAATGCAGTCTCTTCGAGCCAGAGCAGTGATTCTTAAAATGCGTCATACGACCATCACAATGCACGGAGAGCTAAGTTCCATCCTACGGTGGGACTTATTCAAATAGGGAGTGACTGTGATACGACTAGTCACTTCCTAAGTGAAACCCGAGCTCGGGGGCAAGCTATCACACTGAAGCCAAAAAGGATTAATACACGACAATCCTCTAACTAACTTCGGCTCCCAGAGTGCGACTTGGAGTATAAACTTACAAATGTGGGCTCGAAGAGGGTGGATCCGTCCACCTAACGACTTCGATCGTGTTTAATCCAAGCCCGAGGAGGATGGATCCATCCATCTAATAACCTCGCTTGTTACTTTAGGGTGGATTTGACCCGACCGTCCACGATCCTGATGAATCTATCGTTCCTAGAGCGCGAACGAAATCCTAAGACTCAAAACAGATGTGATCGACCGTTTGTCAACTAACTCTAAGTCCCCAGAGCGTGGATTGGAGTATAAACTTCAACCGGGTATGACTGACCACCCACAACTAACTCTAAGTCCCCAAAGCGCGGACTAAAATATAAACTTCAATTGGGTGTGACTGACCTTCCACAAATCCGCCTAAGTCCCCAGAGTGTGGACATGGACCTGATCATTAAAACGGGTGCGACTGACCACCCAAAAAACAACTGAAGTCCCTGGAGTGTGGGCGTAACTTTAAACATTAAGCAAGCATGATAGACCGTCTGCATGCGAGTTCAGTCCCCAGACTATGGATGCGATTGTCAATAAGTGAGCAAGTGTAACCTGACCACTCGACTCATCTCTCTACCACTTAGTTCCGACTGAGTGAAGCTAAAAAATGTCAAAAGTGAAAAGCAACCACCGTCCGACCACTTCGACTCATCCCCAAGACTAAGGGCATGACTCCAGCACCCACTACTAATTGAGACAATACAATGTTAAGGATCGACTTGACGTTTGGTTATGATCCGAAGCCATGACTCTGAAATTTAACAACCGGGCATAAGTCCGATCCAGAGGCTAATGCTTCGCAAGTTTGTCGACAGAAAAATCGAGTGATGCAACACTTAAACAAATAAACGCGGAGTTGTGCAAAGAACAAAAAGAAATTCTATTTCATTTATCCTCTAAAAGCAAAATAGATACAAGGAGTCTATGCCAAAAAATCTTACTAGTAGGGGCCGAACCCGCATCTATACACGGTCTACAAGAATGAAAAGAAAGTTCCTAACTATCTACCAAAAAAGGGATGCCAAGATTCATTCCTACTCCTGGGGCTTCTTCTTCTTATGCTTCTTCTCCTTTGGAGTCGACCCACTGGAGCTGCCACTATGATGCCGCTTTGAGCTTTTGCCTTTACCAGGCTTGTCCCCGACCGAGGGAAGTATCGTGGTCTCCTCCTTCAAACTCACCAGAATCGGGATGCTTTCAGAGTGTGTGGTCGAAGGGACGGGGGCACTTTCCATGTGAGAAGATAAGGGAGGAACCCCAGTAACGATAATCGTGCCACCCGAAGAGATCATGAGTAAAGGGGCCGAGCCAGGTCCTGCCATTCCATCTCCTATGGTGCTGCCCAATATTGCGCTCGCCATCTCAGCGTTAATTTCCACCATTATTGCATCGTTATAAGCTGCTTGAGTATCGGGCGGAATGCTAGCAGTCGGAGCCGAAGAGCTGGCCGCGAACGGACTTCCACTCATAACAAATGGCAAGTCAGAAAGTTGATCGCTGTAGGTGCCTAGGAGCTCATCCATCGTTTGCTCGTTAAAAGTGATAGCGCTTGCATCAACTTCCCCGGTCATAGCAGTAGTGGTGGTCATCGTAGCCTCCGTTATGATAGCCTCCTGCTCTTGATTTTGTTCCCGGGTTGTAGGGGGCATGGTCGGTGCTGCTTCTATAACTGAATAGAGATAAGATAAAATATTAGAAATTTCCTTTGATAGTACTCCAGACTTTGAATGAGTTCGAGAAGTGTTCGGAATACCTTCCTTAGGTTGGCTCACGGTGGGGGCCGGAGTTCCTCCTGACACGTGCTCATGGGCTGGAGATAGCTGTGGCTGATCTGGATCATAGGATGGCACAGGTAAAGGATCCACCGCATGAGCCGATTCAGGCTGGGTTGACACAGGGATCTCAGAGCTTGTATCATGATGCTCAACACCAGAGCCCTCTCCAACCTTCGAGTGCTGAGTAGCGAACTTCTCTTTCTCAAATGCGACAGCTGTGTCATGGAGAATTCTCCTCTCTTCCTCGTTCAACACTCCGTTTTCCAGATCAAATTCATCGAGGGATTCAGTATGATGCTCTGCCTTCTCATCGACCAAGAAACGGCGACAGGCACTATGTAAGTGATTTAGATAGTCACTGAGCTAGCTCAAGTCTCAGTATCTCAAAACGTTGACATTGTAGGTAATTAAAAGATCTTCAATGTCACTCTTAAGTCTGGCCTCTACTGCCCTGGCCTCAACCTCAACCCTAGCCTCGACCTCCTGAACTTTCAACTTCGCCGCATCCCGCTTGTTCCGAGCCTTCACAGATTGGTCGCACGCATCCTGAGCGATCTTGTTAGCTTACACTTTTTCCTTATTGACTTCGTCGTATTTGGCTTTAAGCTTCGCCAGCTTTTGGAGTGCTTTATATTTTTCAGCAGTAACTATGGCATTCCTATGGCCCATATCATCTACAAACTTTAATTGCTCCTGCCTCATCTACTCCAGCTCCTTATTGGCCTCGTCAACCTTTTTCAGGGCCTTCGTTTTAGAATTCCTTAAAGTATCATTCTCTCCAGTGAGCACTGTGATGATCCGATCCTTCTAGATGATGGTTTCTTGAAGCTCTTCAATTTTCTTTGCCCGCTTAAACGCCACAGCTGAAACTTTCTCGGCAGTTTTCTTCCACTCTCGGTATTGGCCAAAAGCATGATAGACATGACCATGAATGATTTTTTCTGTTCCATCTGGAAGCACCGTCAAATTTGGAGGAAAATGGAAGCCGTCGAAGCATATGTTCAGAAAGTCTCTCTTCAATTGAGCTATCCGAGCGGCTCCCTCACCTGTCAACTCTGTAAACGCCGAAGTAGCTACAATAGAGGTTTCTGCCCCGGTCATACGGCGATGTTTGCCAGGTCTTGGAATTACAGGAGGCGCCGGTTGGCGCGAAGTCGCAACGGTTTGTGTCCTCGAACTAGGAGGTGGCAACGAAATCCTGGGTGGAGGGGAGCATGATCGGGAACGACGTATATCTCACCTCTCCTTTTCTCTTTCTCATTCCCTCTCCCTTTCCCTGGCTCTATATCTATCGTAATAATCCCTCTCTTGACTAGAGTGGTGGCATTCATAGTCAGAGTCACGCATACGTGATTCCGTGTAAGAACTGGAAGATTCGCATGTTGTGCGGAGACTACCGAGCATAGACGGTTTCTTCGACATCAGATCTGCAAAATTAAAAGAAAGGCAAAGTTAGTTGTCTTCGGAGATTGGACAACTCGTGAACATTGAGTATGTGATGTCGTAAAGTGTATGCATGTATGTGTTAACCCCCCGATCAACCGGTTATATTGGCTATACTCGAAGAAGTTGACTCGCCTAAATCTAAAGCGCTTTGAAGCGCTTCCAATCCGGTATCTTGTTGGAGCGACACATAGTCCGGGATTGGAACATCTGTAAGTCCTTCAAAGGGGTTATCCATGTGTGAGGAGGGATCCTCCGAAATTATAACACCGACAGCTGGCAAAGACACAACCACGGATTTCTGTCTCGTAGATTTGACGAGTTTACGAGTAACCGCCTTGCCTTTCCTTATCCTTTTTGGATGTCGAGGGCTATCTGAAGGCCCGGCTACGGGCTCGTCTTCGGTGGGCGCACCCTCTTTGCCACCCTACTCAGCGATTACAATTCCAGGCACTCTTCGTCTAGCGTGTCTTGCTGGAGCTACCCTGAGAGATCCTTCAAGCCCTATGCTCTGAGCTCCGTCAATCAGCCCAACGGCCCTCAGATTTTCATCCGTAAGCACCACTTCGATCTCTCTAAACTCGCCCGACACCTCCTGAAGGATCCTGACGATTTCCCTAAATTGAGCGCCTTCGGGTCGAGGAATTGAAGTTGTAAAGAGGAAATAACATTGAGCTCTGTATCAATGGATATTAACCAGTTAGTCGTCGGTGGAATTGAAACACTTACGTCTATCTAGCCATCGTCTATCGAATCCCAGAGGGCACCGAACATAGAACCACTCTGTTTTGAAGTAGCTAAGTTTGGTTCAAGTCCCAATCACAATATGACAGTTCCTGGCTCCTTCTAAGAATGTGAAAGAGGGATTATCTCCCCGACTCTTTACATTGAACAAGAATCTGACTTCCTCTGGAGTAAGGGGCCGAAAAATGTGCTTCATGAAGACGATGAATAGGTTGTTCAGTAAAGCATACCCATTCGGATGCAGCTATGACGGGGCAATCCCTAAATAAGATAACACATCCCGGATATACTGATTGAATGGTGGGAGTGTCCCGGCTGTATAGGAAAATCTGTTGAAAGCGGTATACCCTTCTAGAGGAGTATGTGGCATATCGCTCGGCCCTGGTAGCAGGACATCACTCAACGATAGCTCGTGCCTTAAGCAAATCCTTCCTAACATTTCTTCAGAAATATTAGACGGAACCGAGTCTTTAGGATTCCTAATGAAAATCGCTCATGGTAGCTCATCCGGAGCAGGACTTATAACTTCGGCAGCAATAGCCGGCATCTCTATTATTGGAAGGGGTGGGCTCTGAGCCTCTTGTTGTTACGAGCTTCTGGGCTCCATAGCTAATCAACTTAGTAAAAACCATCGTTAGGTGACAATAATCCCGTTTTTTCCCCAGAGTGAAGTGCATGAGTGTGTTGTGCAATGCAATGCTATATGATACTTAAGAAAATTCTACAAGGATTAGCAAAGTATTTAAATGACAAGACTTCGGAATTCAGCCGGAGTGACCGTCATCGCTGACCGTCACAACCGTGACGTCCATACTTCGGAGACCGATCCAAGTTAAAATTCATCAGATTTTGTCAAGTTACACTTCCATCGATGAGCTTTGAAGGGCGGTCAAATGTGCAGTACGTTTAAGTCAGATTATGAAGGCAGAAGCTCATCGGAGTCATATGTTCAAATGTACAACGGGGACTCGAGTTCGTCAAAATTCAACTCAGATCAATCACCAAAACTCCAATTCGTATCGGTCGAAAAATGCAGTTCGTATCCATTAAATGTGCGAGCTCGTGTCGATCGAGAAAAGTGCATTCGTATCAATCCTCTAACAAGCAATTCTTATCGATCAGGTATGCTCGATTTCGTATCAATCAAATGCACCACCTTCGTATCGATCAACAGGTCCGAGCCTTCGTGTCGAGCATTTTGAAGATACGAAACCTAAACATCGATCGATACAAAGATGCTCTACCTGATCGATACGAAACCTAACAACCCAGATCAAGTCGAACAATCCTAATCTAGATCGATACGACTCATCCTCCCTCTTTCACTGATATGAAACAGAGGCTAGACAACCCTTTCACGAGCTCCTTCGTGTCCCTCAATTCCTTTTCTTCTCCAACTCCATCTAAGCCTCGTCCCTTGCACCCTCGACCTCACTCTGGCCATCCACGGCAACTACACTACCAGAGTTGATCGTGGAATCGGAAAAAATGGCTACGAGATTCTAAGTCTCGTTATTTTAACACGAGATTCATTGTGTAATTACCTAATTCGAGCAAATAATTCAAGGATTAACGGGTTGATTAGTTCAAGGATGAAGACAGGCTGTTCTCTCTCAAGCGGCTGAGCGATACGAAGGCGAGAATGAAGACAGAAAGCAAAAAAGTGAAAAAGTTGCTAAGTACCAAGCCTATGTATACTAAGAGAAACGACCATTCATCTCCCGGTTACCCCTACCGGTTTTAAAAAAAAAATCATTAGGGAGATCAATACGAGTTAATTACTTCGTGTCCATGGCTCAATCGAGACGAGTTTGACGTTGCTAATATGAAGGCTCTTTGGTATCCATCCTATATCGAGTCGAAGCAACCATTTGTAACCATCAAACGATTGAGACGAAGCAAATACACATCGAACCTTTCGTATCCCTTGGTTCATCGATACGAAATGCTCTATTCGTGTCTGTAACACCACAGCCGTTCGTATCCATTAGTTCCCATCTATACGAACTACATTAAAACAACAACCAAATTCGTGTCGACCGACATCAATACAAAAACAATTTTTCAACTTTTCACATCGATCCAGGAGAGGGTCGATACGAAGTGAAACTCCAAAACAACCGTCAAGCGTTGTTACAACTCGAATTTCACATCGATTCAGGAGAGGATCGATACGGAATTCAATACAAGAAAACTGAGAACGACTCGTGAACGTATGAACGTTAACGTGAGTCAGGTTAACATGCATTTATGTATGTGATGAATTAACATTCAATTTTTAAAATTCGCAAGAATTAAGCATCCACCTAGCGACAATCACAACGATGAGCAACAGGTCTCTAGCTCTCAACAATCTGTTACAACGGTGCATAGTACAATCATTGGCAGTCATCGATTCAGAATTTATATTACTCAGAAACAATCAAAGGTTACATCTTTTGACGAAGAGACAACAACTATACACCAAATCAGATAGAGCTTCTCAAATAGAAGGTTGTAGCTTTTCAAAGCACATCATGTCCACACAAGACGTACTTTGGGGGGCAAATGTTATCTTGCCTTTTGGCAAGGTCGTGACACCAAGGACTTGACTGGCAACCAAGGACAGTCTGTCCCGAAGGTCGGTTATACACAAGTTCACTATGGATATCGGTAAATTTTGTTCGAGTCCGGATCGAGCTACAATCGATATGGTATGACAAGCAAAGCCATGAAAGCCCACATTCCAAATTGCAAGTCAATCGGAGTTCGTATGCTCAAGATATGGATCTATCAAGTTTCACTTAGAAAACATCTACAATTTGTGTCCAACACTGGTTCATATCCATGGGAAGGAGCAGGTTCATTCATGTCCATCCATATCGTAGCCATAGCAAAGCAACGCTCTCATTCGTATCCATGGGAAGAGTTGCCTCATTCGTATCCACCTCACACTTATACTTTGTATCCATCAGACGTCCCTCACTTCATATCCATCGCGCCACCCATGTTTCGTATCCATACCTAAAAATATGTCGTATTGCTCCCACCTATTGCCCAAGGCATATCAATCATTTCTAGAACAATTCGTATCGATCAGTGAGGTATCGATACGAATCCACCGACCAACTACATAAAGCAACGTTCAAGGTATCGATACGAAAGCAGAGGTCTGAAACGATACGAATGGGATTGTATCGTATCGATACGAAAGATGTAGACGAACATCGATACGAAAAATACTCCCTCCGTAATCGATACGAAGTAAAACCCTACAGATGAATATGAACGAGCATGAACGTATCGATATGAATGGAGCCTACAAAGAAGGAAGACTCGGTCACTCGGCATGAAAAGTGGATTGATCCTGGGAGAAAGCGCCACGTCATTGACCACCACGTGCCAAAGAGTGATACGAACCAAATCGACACGGACGGAAGCGATACGAATTGGACAACAGATTGAAAATCCAAACTTGCATTGATCATAACTCAAAGTCTACAAGTCCAAATGCCACCAAATTTTCATAGTAGCTTGCCTACAACCTCAAGAATGTACCCGATCAATTTCATCCCAAAAGGACCAATTATTGATCGATACGAACTTAATTCGTATCGCTCCAAAATCGAGTCAAAATCACCTGAACTCGATCCCGTGGGCCCATCTACGTGAGAGAAGAAGTTCTCCGAGATCTGGGCGAGATATTTGCTGCCTACGCCTATAAATAGTGACCCTGGACATACAGAAAAAGGACTTTTGGCCTCTCTACGTCGATACTCTACCAAAATTGTTGTTGTACTTCGATTGTACTGTTGTAATCCACTTGTAACCAGCGAGTTATAATCAATAAACATCAATCATTTCATAGTGGACGTAGGCCATATGCCGAACCACTCTAAATTTGTGTGTTTCTGTACGTTTTCTTATCTGTTAATTGGTGTGTTTGTTAGATCTACCTCATTTTACATTTACTTTCTTCATTTTATCTCTTCAAACACATCCGAAGAGCTTTGTGCCCAATTTTGGTACAAACAGGTTGCTTCAGCCTTTAGATGTTCCGGTATGGAAATGGAAATCTATCTTAATGGATTTTATCAATAGGTTGCCAAGGTCAAGTCGAGGAAATGAAGGTATATGGGATATAGTGGATAGATTGACCAAGAGTGCCCATTTTATTCCAGTTAAATCAACCAGGATGGCACCTGTTTTTGCTGAATTATTCATGAAGAATATAATTAGACTGCATGGAATTCCTAGTAGTATAGTAAGTGATAAAGATTCCTTATTCACTAGCGATTTTTGGAGGAGTCTACAAGAGACTTTGTGTACCAAGTTCAAAATGAGTACCGCTTACCATCCGCAGACAGATAGGCAAACGAAAAGAGTTAACAAAGTCTTAGAAGATTTGTTACGAGATTGTGTGCTATATTTTGGGGGATCATGGGAAGACCATCTACATTTGGTCGAGTTTTTGTATAACAACAGTTATCAGGCTAGTATAGGGATGACACCGGTTGAAGCTTTGTATGGAAGGCCATGCAAATCTCCCGTTTGTTGGTCAGAGACCGAGGATAGGTTAGTTCTTGGTCCAGATTTTTTTAGAGAAGTTGCAAAAAAGATTGAGCTCATTTGAGCCAGAATGATGGAAGCTCAGTCTAGGCAGAAGAGCTATGTTGATAGAAGATGGAAAGACTTGGAGTTCTCAGTTGGAGATCATGATTTCGTCAAGGTAACACCAATGAAAGGTGTAATCCGATTTGGAAAATCTTGAAAATTGGTGCCTAGATTTGTTAGACCATTTCCTATTGTAGAAAGGATTGGGGAACTCGCATATAGAGTGGAGTTACTATGTAGCTTGGTAGGAGTCCATAATGTTTTTCATATTTCTCATCTAAGGAAGTGTATTCGAGATCCAGAGACTATAGCACCGACTATGTTAGTTGACTTAGTAGTGGAACCGAATTTGACTATAGTTAGAAAACCAGTTCGTATAGTCACGAGGGATGAGAAGAGGTTGAGGAACAAGACAGTTAGATTAGTTAAAGTTCAGTGGAGTGACGATGAGAGAGACTGTACTTGGGAAACTGAAAGCGGGATTAGAGATACTTATCCTGACCTATTCACAGTATGTTTTACCTTTATGATTGATTGTTATGAGTACCTTATCGTAATTTTGAGGACGAAATTCTTTAAGGAGGGGGTTCTGTAATGACCTTAATTTTGATTGACATTATTTAGGATATTTAATTAGATAAATTAAATGAAATAATGTAGATGGTTAAGGGATTGAGATTTGTATAACTATAAGGTAGTCGTGCCTTTATTAATGTTTGAACAAAAGAGAATTAAAATGAAATAAGTAAGAGGAATAAGATAAGGGAAAAATAGGAATAGACTATCTTCTTATACCCTAAACCCCTCTTACCTTCATTCCTTATTCGTTTTAAACATTTTAAAAACAAAACTAAATACATTTAAAAGCTTGGCCGGCCACCATTAAAGGAAATCAAAAGGAAGATAAGCAAGGATTCAAGTATGAAGCTTAATCAAATCAATTCAAGAGCAAATCTCAACCTCCTTAACAACAAGCTAAGGTGAATAATATATCACATCTCATTTTTATTGTTTTCTATTTCTAGACGAGATCCGAATTTATTTTGCAAGTAAAATGCCATGATTTGATTGTTTAAATGGATATATAGGCTTGTTGATGATTTATGTTGCTTCATATGGATTTTATGATAAGTTTTGATTTGAAAAACCTATTAAATGACATCCTACTAGCTTTCGTTTCTGATATAAGGTTAAAAACATTATTTTAGAGATGGGTTTCAAGTTTCATAATTTTCTAAGTTAATGTGGATTTATTACGAATTTTCTAGAAAAGAAAATAGTTAAATTCGGTTTAAACTATTTTCGGGAAATATATAATAGCCTTGGGTCTGAAATTTAAATATGTTAGAAAACATATTAAAAATGATTTATGGGAATTTTTGGAGAATTTTCCTAGGTATTATATTATGGATATAAAATTATTTTAGGGTATGAGACTTAAATGTTTTATTTGCTATTAAAAGGAAAAAGGGCTAATTTTCTAAATGTTTTTAATTGTTACTTACTTTATTCAGTAGCACTTTTAGAAAAAGATTTTGAAAAAGAAATGGCAACCAATTATATGTTGACAAATAAGGCAAGTTAGTTGGAAATATATTACTTTAAAAGGCTAATAATCAGTTTTGCAAAGAATTACTACTTCGCCACTTACAGCAGCTACCTTTCGACCCCATACTTCCACCCCAACCAAGTCGAAACCAATACATATGGTATCAATGCCTTGGTACATAGTGGATTGGAGTTAGGCAGAAGGTATAGAGTCGAAACATGCTTTCGAAGGGGTAGAAGCTACTATTTTTGACTACGAATCACTTATGTTTATAAAGGAGGCTTTCAAAGGAGTTATATTAGCTTTCGACTTAGTCAAATGTGCCTTTGTTTTATCAAAAGGGCTTTCGGAAAGGGTTGCCGCATTTTTATTTTAAGAATGAAGCTTTTGAAGGGGTTTGAAACCCATGTTGCCGCATTCAACCCTTCGAATCAATGCTTTCGAAAGGGTACGTTTGCCTCTAAACTTTGAAGCCGCTTCTCCATGCTTTTGAAAAGGGTTGGTTTCGAAACCTTCCACTTTCCTTTACTTTGGAATAATGCTTTCGCCCTAGTTCTTTTAAGACCCTTTGTTATATTAAAAGGTAAACTCAAAAGTTTTGGAAGGAATGGTTTTAAATGGTTTCGAAGATATGTTCCACAAACTTTTACTTGGACCCAATGCTTTTGAAAGGTTTGTTTTAAGTAAGGAATTTTAATACTTTCGAAAAGTATATAATGTAGGTTTCGAAGGGGAGGTACCCCAATGTTTTCGAAAGGTTTACTTAAGTCTTTAAATGAAAGGTTTCCAATGCTTTCGAAAGGCTAGTTTAAAGTATTTTGAAAATAGGATGTCTAAGGTTTTATAAAGCTTTCGAAGGGATACTTTCAATGATTTCGAAATGTCTATTTTTAAAGATTTCGAAAGGTATGTTTTGGCCTTTCGGCCTAGTGTTTCAAGGTAAAGTAGTTAACCTATTTTGAAAAGGATACTTTCAATGGATTCGAAAGGGACTGTTTAAAGTTTATAAACAAGGGTTTCGTAGGTTATATCTTGAATTTAAAACCTAACGTTTTCTAAGTTAAAGAAGGGCTTTAACTTGTTCTAAAGGGATCGATAATCCTATTGATTTAGGTTTTCATCAACATTGTTTTTTGTAAAGCATATATCATGGCAAAGATATTTGAGTAAAGCAAAGAGTATATTTTCTTTATTTAAGTATGATTTAAAGGATTAAATCAATTTGAAAGAAATGTTTTCAAGGGAAATTTGATGGGGTAGTTAACCCTCAGTAAACGACTCAGATATTAGAATACCATATGGGACCGGTATAGGGTCGTGCCCTATACATTAGCTAGTAGCCCCTAGCTAATATAAGTCCAAAATTCCAGTGTGTAGGGCTTTGTCACAGGTAAGACTAAAATTATGTTACAAATAGAAGGAATATATAGAGAAAGATAGGTTATTGGTGAGCCCGCAAAACCATTAGGATCAGTTGACCCTAGGAGGAGTAAGTTAAGTACAGACCATCCAAGAGTGTCTCTAACAGGAGTTAGATTATTAATTTTGTCTGGTAGGCCCGAGTCAGCCAATGGTTAGTAGTTAGCCAAACAAAACTATACTGTTCAGAAATATAGTCCATCGATTACCTGATTTATATGCATATATGATATTGCTATTATTGCTTTAATCAGTTTCATAGCAGGATTCTAATTTGCAAAAGATATGTTTTAAAAGGGATATTAGTAGGGGGAAACCCGTTCCGCTAAGCGGAGTGGTCTCATTAAATATCAATAAACTGAGATGTAATAGTATTATTCACACCAGGTTTTATGTCTGACTCGAAGTTTATGTTTTATCCTTAAACTCTCGCATGCTCAAAATTAATTTGAGTAGATTGAGATTTGGGTTTTACAGGTTTAGTAGGTGGACGAATAAGCTTCCAAAGATGTGCAGGAGGCAATGTTAGCTACATAGGAGTAATTAGTTTTATTTCCGCTGTGATGTATTTAAGACTGACGGGTCAATTGAGTATTTTGATCATCCAATGGGGCATCTTCATATGTCGCTCTTGGCGTAATTTGTAATAACTATATTTGATCAAAATCTGGGAATCGTTTGGGATTGTGTAATGGAATATGAATATGGATTTAAAAATGTAATCAGTAAAATTGTTTTTCTTGAATCTGTGATTTTGTTTCATATTCATATGATTTTGATATTATGGATACCATTAACATTACCCTATTTTATCACCAGAACTTAATACTATAGATGACTGCAGCATCTAAAGCGCTTAGCTTCGGTCCTCAAGATAGGGGATGTTACATCAGGAGTCTGACGTCTGACTTTGAAATACAAACGTCTGACTATAGCCAAATTTTAGCTATAAAGTTTCGGGATCAAACCCTTTAAAAAGTTTGACGGTTGGCTTTTATATCCTGACTTCCGAGGAATGAAAAATTAATTTTCCTTATCCATTCAGACATCTAATTTGTTTGATCAGTCATCTAACTAGGTCATCAAACGTTTGATCAAACCAACTAGACATTTGAATCAAGCTCAAAAATAACTAATTCTTATTTGGAAATTGATCGAACATCTAAGGCCTAATACTAGATGTTGGAGTAATTTTTAACATGTTTTTTTAAATATAATATTAGATGTCTGAATCGAGGTTAAAATGAACGTATTCTTTTTTGGAATGTATTCGGACTTCCGAGGCTTTTTTAACTAGACGTCTAAGATGTTTTTAAACTGTTTTTTAATAAAATAGACTAGACGTATGAGTCGCCTAGTCAGACGTTTGAGAAGCAATTAACGATTAAATTTTGAGCGACCAGTTTTAAAAGTGATATGTTGTCTTCATTTAAAATTAAGGGAAGCAACGTTTTTAATGGTCATAACTCTTTAGGAAAACCTTTGTAACATTATAAACAGAGATCAAATCCATGCTTTTGATTTAAACTCTTGCTCTTTGAATTCTAATCCCTAAAGTTCTCTGTAAACTCAAAAGCTTTCAAAAAAAGTTCCTGCTTCCTAAAATCTGCACGTTCAAACTGCTATCATCAAAGGATATTATAGAAAGGGTGTACTATCTTGATAAAAACCTAGTACTAGAGACACAGATTGTCGAAGCATCAATCTCTTATATTGAAGAGTAGAAGTCCTGTTTTAGGAAAAATCAGGCACTGGTGTAAACCTATTCCTCTTAGTCAAGAGAGGGCTTTTGGTTAGTAGAATACCAAAGGGGGGCTTAGGGATTAGACGTTGGATGGAAGGTCCAAACAAATATAAAAACTCTAGTGTGATTTTTTATACTGTTACTTACTTTTGCTTATATTATCTACATATACTAGTTGGAATTATACTGTTAATTAGCCATTATCGATCCATAAGTAATTTGATTTGGCATTAAAGTAGGATTTTTCCAAATTGCAAAGTAATTTTGAAAAAAATAGTACGGAATATATATGTTATATCACGTTTCAAGAAGGGAAATCTATTGCACATTCTTCATTTTTCACTGGATCTAACAATGTTTTCTCGGCTGCATGTATGAGAATTTATATAGAAGAAAGTTGACATGAGATCTGGTAAGCTACTCAAAATTAGTATGTAGCACCTACTACTGAGATGAGTACTTAGACAGAAGCTCAAAAGGCCATTTCCTCCAATAATCCTAAAGCCATGAACATATTATTTTGCGCACTAGACAAAAGTGATTTTCAAGAGTTATGATGTGCAAAATAGCATGTGACATTTGGAATTTGTTAAAGTTACACACAAAGGCACAAGTAAGGTCAAACAAACCAAGATTAATTTATTAAAATAATAATCTCAACCCATTAAAATGAAGCCAAACGAAAGTAGAGTTAACATGTATTCATGTTTCCAAAGTTTAAAACATGATTTAATGGCGTTAGGAGTAGATTTCACTGAATTCGATATAGTTTCCAAAATTTTGAAATCCTTAATTGATGATTTGGAAAGGAAAGTTCTTGCAATAGAAGAAGAAAATGATCTATCCACTCTCAAAGTAGAAGAGTCAATCAATAATTTAATGTCTTATAATGTAAATTTGCAAGCAAGAAAAGAACAACCTCAAGAAAATCATAGTATAGTTTTTCAGGTTGAATATGATGACCTGGAATTAGATGAGAATGATATAGCCTATGTTGTAAAGAACTATCTTAAGATCAAGAAGTATCAATAGTTTGTAAAATAGCAAAAACATGGAAAAAGTAGCAGCAGCAGCAACGACGACAATAACAATAATAGTCATAACAATTCAAACTCTATTATGTGCTTCATATGCAAAATATTTGGCCATGTAAAGAATGATTACTTGAGACTTAAGAAAAATAAGTATGTTAACAAAATAAAGAAAGAAACTTACTAAGTCGGGTTGAATGATTCAGACTCATCAACTTCTAAAAGCGATAACGAGGTCGAACAAGCTAATGTTTGATTTATAGCCACTAATGAGGTACCATCTGACCTCTCTTTCTATAAATTGTTAGAGGTTATTATGAAACTAGAAAGCCAATAGAAGACTGAAAAGAAAACTACTAAAGAATATATTGGTAAAATAAATAGATTAGAACTAGAAGTTGACATGCTTAATGGAAGAAATTCTGAAATTACAAGAGCTTTGTAAAAACTCTAAAAATCTAGATTTTAGTAAATAATTTCAAGTTATTAAAGTGAATATTTAATTTTATCAAATGTAAACAAAGTTTTGAAAAACACTATAAATTCTTTGGAAAATAAAGTAAATATTTTTGAGAATAGTAATGAGACTTTGACAAAAGATAAATATATTTTGGAAGGAAAAATAAACTAATTATCTAATAATATTTCCCAATTTAACCAAGGAAAGAAAATTTGCCTTATCTAATTTTTAATTCTAAATCGACTAAGAATAAAAATGGTTTAGGATATAAGAAACCAAATAAGGAAAAATCCAAAACCAAATATGCTACTTTAGACACTAATTTAGAAAATCTAAAAGTAGCCAACCAAAGAAAGAAAGTAAAAGGGAGACAACAAAAATTTGGATCGCCAAAATAAATAATAATTTGATTAGAAAGAAATGCATTGATAAGTTTTAGTTATGTTCATAAAAATAGAAATTTCATTTTTAAAGGTTCTACCAAACCATTTTGGGTATGGTTACCTTCCACCTGACCTCTAAGACCCTAACGTTGGAAGTGTGTGTCAGTAAAATTTTTATTTTTTGCAAGTTCAAAAAAATCGAAAGGAGAAATGAATTCTCAATAGTAGTTGCTCCAAACATATGTCCAAAAACATAGAGATGTTAACAAACATATCATATATGGACGGTGGAACAGTCTCTTTTGGATACAGCTCCAAAGGCAACGTAATTGGAAAAGGAGACGTATCGACTGTCGGCACATCTAATTCCCCTTTAATTTCCAACATTTTTCTAGTAAAAAATTTAAAATACAATCTTCTAAGTATTAGTAAACTTTGTGATAATGGTTGTAAAATAAGTTTTAAAAAAGATAAATGTAATAGTTTTGATCAAAATGGAAATTTGATTTTCAAAGAAATATGGAATCGATATATTTAGTATTAAATATGAAAATTTGACATAATAATGATTTTTTCTTGTTGCGGACTTAAATTATCCTTGAATTTGGGACAAACAATTTTGTCATGTAAAATTTAAAAATATTCCTAAATTAGCTAAATATCGAATTTTAAGACATTTACCAAAAATGAATTTTAAAGTTAATAATCTATGTGATGCTTATCAATTTGGTAAACCTAAGAAATCACCTTTTAAGTTCAAAAATGAAATTTCCACAAAACAGCATTTAGAACTTTTGTATTAAGATTTATTTGGTCCTATACAAGCAAGTTCAATAAATCATAGTAAATATGTTTTGCAGTAGTAGATGATTTTTCAAGACTTTTGGACCTTATTTCTAAAACATAAAAGAAAAACTTTTGAAAGATTTAATTTTTTTGCAAAACGTATTCAGAACTTAAAATATTTAAAAATTAAGAATATAAGAAATGATCATGGAGGAGAATTTAAAAATGATATTTTTCAAAAAATTTATAATAAAAGGGTATAAGTCATAATTTTTATTTTTCTGGAACACCTCAACGAAAAAGTGTTATAGAAAGGAAAAATGGAACATTACAAGAATGTGCTTGAACTTTGCTAAGCAGTAATAGTCTACTACAATATTTCTGCCCAGAGGTGATAGCTACGTCTTGCTATGTTCTAAATCGAGTTTTATTACGAAATTTAGCTATAAATACCACATATGAACTCTTTATGGAAGAAGCCCAAAAGTTTCTTAATTTGAAGTTTTTGACTCAAAATACTTTATTTTAAACACTAAAGACCCGCTAGGAAAATTTGACCTGAAAGTCGATGAAGGAATCTTCATTAGATGTCCAAAACAAAGTAAAGCTTATCGATTTTTTAATGAGCTAACACAATAGAATAGACTCTTCATGTATCACTTGATGAAAACTTCAATATTAAAAATGATGAAAAATAAAATTTTGAGATAAATAAACCTTTAACTTGATCTTTGTCGAATAAGCAACAAACTAACATAATAAACACTAAAACAAATAATGAACTAAAATCACTTAGAAGAATATTAAAAGATCACCCAATGAATAATGTGATTAGAGATATAAATATTAGGGTAGCTACACAAAGACAATTAAATGATATGAGCCATGTAGCTTTTATATTAAATTTTAAACCAAAAAATTACAAAGAAGTAACTAAGGATAGCTTCTGGATTTTAGCTATGCAAGAAGAGCTTTACCAATATGAAAGAAATAATGTCTGGGAAGTTATACCAAAACTAGAAGTTCAATCTGTTATTGGTACAAAATGGTTCTATAAAAATAAGGTCGATGAGAATGGTGATAACATACGCAGTAATGCTAGACTTGTGGCTCAATGGTAAAAATAAGGTTGATGAGAATGGTGATAACATATGTAGTAAAGCCAGACTTGTGGGTCAGTGGTACAATTAGGAGGAAGGAATTGACTATGAAGAAATCCTTGCTCCTTTAGCACGTCTTGAAGCTATAGCAATACTTTTGGCATTTGCATGTCATCATATTTCAAATGGATGTCAAAAGTGCTTTTTAAAATAGTTATGTTATAGAAATGTCTTTGTTGAAAAACCGTCGCTATTTATAAATGAAAAATTCCCACATCACGTTTTAAACATAAAAACGCTCTTTACAGTTTTAAACAAGCACCACGTGCTTGTATGAAAGATTGAAAAACTACCTTTTAAATTTGGGTTTGAAATTGGTAAAGTTGATACAAATTTATTTATTAAAAAGAAGAAAATGATATTTTAATCTTCTAATTATATGTTGATGGTATAGTTTTTGGTCCACTAGTAAAAAGCTATGTGATAACTTCGCCAATATAATGAAAAAGGAATTTGAAATGTCACATATTGATGAACTTAATACTTTTCTAGGATTACAAATTAAACAATTAAAAGACGGCATTTTTATTTTCTAGAAAAATATTGTGAAGATTTAACAAAATGTTTTGGAATGGAGAACACTAGTAGTAAACCAACTCCAATGAGTACTAGTCTTCATTTGGACAAAGATGAGAATAGTAAGGATGTCGATCAAAAATTATACGGAAGTGTGTTAAGTTCTTGCTCTATTTAACCGGTGGTAGATATGATATTATTATGAGTGTTTGTTTATGTGCTAGATGTCAAGCAAATCCCAAAGAATCATATATACAAGTAGTGAAACAAATTTTGCTTTACTTGATCAATACTAAAAATTATAGACTTTCTATCCCAAAGGCCGTCCTTTTGAATTTGTGTCATATAGTGATGCTGATTTTGGAGGCTGCAAAAAAGATTGGAAAAGTAATAGAGGAACTTGTCACTCCATTGGTCAATCTTTAGTATCATGGTATAGTAAGAGACAAAATTGTGTTTCACTATCCACGTGCAAAGCTGAATATATTTCTGCAATTTTGGTATGTGCTCAAGTAATCTACATGCAACAAACACTTTGTGATTTTGGAGTTAATATAATCAAATCGCTGATTTTCTATGATAATACTATTGCAATATATCTTTCTACATATCCAATAAATCATTCCAAGACAAAACACATTGAACATTATACACCATTTCTTAAGAGACAATGAAGAGCAAGGAACTATAACTTTAAATTTTGCTAATACCAAAAATAAAATTACAGATATTTTGCGAAAACCTCTTAGTGAAAATGTTTTAATAAACTTAAGTCGAAAACTTAGTGTTTACTCACGTAATGAAAAATCTAATTTTAACCACACAGTAAAAGTCATTTATCTAATGGTTTTCATTGAAACTACAATCATATTCGACAAATTAAATAACATGTTTATTTTTAGCTTCTCCATTCTCACATTAAATTTAAACTTAAAAAAATTTATTTTGTCAAAACCTTCTATCTTTCAAATAAAATAGCATCAAGAAACAGTTCCTCCTCATCTATGAAAATAACTACTTTCTCATTTGAAGAAGATACTCGCTGGAAGTAAAAAGAGTAAAAGAACCCATTATTTTCGATGGATATTTAATATGATCTCACAAAAATCTCAATATTCTAAAATACTCTCAACAAAAATTAATAGAGCAATAGGAGATAATCATTTCTTACCAAAGGGAGATACGGTCGGAACAACGTAGACATAGAGGAAAGTAAACTTCATTGACAGAACCATGACTGCTTTCTACGGCACTACACATAATAGAAATAGCATTAGCAGCAAAGGAAGTTTTCCATCGATAAACCAATTGAAACCACTTATTTTGATCTAATAAAGTTTCCTACCTCCAATACGGATCCGACCACACCTACTATACCATAATAGGCATGGGCCGTTCGATCAGTAAAATTATAGTGGTATCTATTTGTAACACCCCATAATTTTATGACAATTAATTAAAAAGAAATTAAATAATAAACAATAATGTCAAAAAATAAGATTTTTGCAAACATCAGAATTTGGCTATGAAACTTGCATAGTTGGGTTTGTGGCAATTTTTTGATTAATTTTCATTTATAAAGTTTTCCGATCAGAGTAAAAATGGAAAAGTTATTAATGTTTTAAGTTTTAGAATCGGAAATAATTACATACATAATTAAGGTAATAAAAATAATTAACTAATGTTATTTACCGTGACCTAAAGTTAACAGACAATTAACATTGCTTAGACGTTATGAAAGTGATAACGGGAAGGAAATTATATCGGCCTTTTAAACAGGTAAGAAAATGAAACAAATCTAAAAACGATAATTAATCACATCAAATAGACATGACCGGTCAACCTAAGGTTACTCATTGTCGACCGATAGTGGTCGACCCTAGCAAAAGTGCGGTTGACCATTGCAGATATAAAATCGATAGTAACACATGGCCTAATGGTCCAGATTAATACAGTTTCATTGAACATTTGGTATTGATCTGAACCCCTATAAATATAGACATAGACCCTCACTTCTAAACTCATATTTTCAAAGCAGCCTCGGAGCTTTGCCATTTTCTCTTCTCCATAAAATTCTAAATTCTTAAAAATAGTTATAGTTTATAAGTTTATACAATTAGAGAATCATAGAAGATGATTGAGAAAGAGAATAGGGTCAAATCAAATCGCCAAAGCCATGGTAAATTGTAAACCCGAATCTAAATTGTACATTAAATACAAATCTCTTTTCTAATTTAGATCTCTGATAAATCTATATACGCTTGTAATGTATATATCCAAATAGGTTGAAAAAGGGAGTCAACTTAGAACAACAGGGACTAGCTTGGGAGATTTGTAAAGCTAAAAAAGCGAGTGGGAAATTATATATTTTTATATAATATTGTATTTATATCATTGTAAATCTATTCATGTATGCCAGAAATGTAAATTGGAGTTTTGGGCTAAATTTGTATACGTGAAATAAAATTATAAACCCTGCCCACATATTCTATTTTTGATAACTTGAATTGTATATTCCTTGAATGTTAATCTTGAAAATTTTATTTATAGTCCTCGAATTTAATGTATAGTTGTAGTAGTTCCCGAAACTTATAATATATGTGATGATTCCAGATTTGTAAATTTAAAATGACTTATGCAGGTAAAAATGTAAATTGAGTTATCACAGTAAATTGTAGGGATTTAAGTAGTATTTTAATTAATTGAATTATATAGCATGTTGCAATGTGAATTTCTATAAATTGTCAAGTTTTAGATTTATAAATAAAAATGTAGTGGTTGAAATAACAAGGAGTACACCTCAAAAGAAAGAGAGGTATAAAATAGGGATATTTACCGTATTTTATACTGTACATTTCAATAACCATAAAAAGGTAATTTCTTGTAATTTCAAACGTAACACAAATTCCCCCTTTGGGTAAGATAAATAAATTACAGCGTTAAACTTTCCATTTAGGACTAATGTAATTCCAATGTATTAAAATACATAAATCCTTAAGGATAAATAAAAGGAATTATAATGTGATAAAAATAGTCTAAGAAAAGAATATATGTAATATAAGTAAAATGGAAGTGAAATAAAAGAAGTGAAAAGATAGACAAGTCATAGTTTAAAATAGAAAGGGTATAGATAGGCTAAAAACAAGGTAGAGAATTAAAGGTTAAAAAGGAATAGGAATAGAAAGTAAAATAGTGGGGGAAAAAGGCAAGTAAATAAGAAATGTATTTAAATCTTTCAAAAAGAAAGCAGTAAATGACCTTGAACTAAATAAGATGTAAACACATAAAGAAGTAGAGAAAAATTGTTAACAGTAAATAGTAGAGGCACAATAATTAAACAAGAATAAAAGAGGATACACACACAGAGCCTCAAGTATGTGTTTATGATGGGTGTTGATTATTAAAGTTAGTAAATAATTTAGTAAATAAGAATGATACGGTCAATAACTAGTTGTGTATACATTATATTGATGTGGGAGACATCCAGCCGTAGGACCCGTGGAGTTGTATACGCTTGCGTATAGATGAAGGAATACCCTCAGTAGAGTCCGCTTCAATGAATTAGGGGGGTATTGCATTGATTGCGTTAGGGAATCTAAATAGGATGACGAGCGGCTCAATGCTATGTCAGTATGTGCTGGTACCAACTTAGGAGTAGGAGTTTTGTAACATCCCGCCTTTTTGTACGTTTTAAGCAGACACACATGCCGACTCAAACCATACAGAAGGGCGGATTGTTATTAGGGTGAATAAGAAAAGGCAGAGAAAGAAAAAAAACAAAACATATTCTCGCCGTGGAATGACAAAATATAATAATCAAATAACAGTTCATGAAGCTGTATACAAAACATTTGATTATACTTATACAATACAAAATCAGAGTTACACATATCGGAGATAAACCAATAATGCAGCAGAACAGTATGAATGCAGTGGAATAAATATAGTAAATAATAGTAGTACAAATCTTCGTCTTCGTGCTCCAGAAATAAGGTCTTCAAATCCTGAAATTCTCAGGCTGACCCGAGCGAATTGAAAAGACAAAACAATCGAGTCAGAACTAAAAGATCTTATGTAAGTCAAATCAACGGTAAATAAATATGAGTGTAAACGACGTCGGAGATGTTTACAGGGTTTGACATCTCCTATCCAGTGTCTAATGTGAGTGCAGTAACTTAAGAGATGTTCGGCATTCACATCTCCTAAGGATCTGTTAAACTATCTACTATGTAGTACAATACGCTATTATAATATGTCTACAGCAAGATAAAATATTAAAATAGCGTTAAGCCGTTACCCATTTCCCCCTTAACACATTTTATAATGTCAATAGTCTATATAGTACCGTAACTCCCCGTAAACTGGGGGCCGCCAGAGGATACACCATAGGTACGACATAAAATAAACTCGTAGAAGGTGCGCTAGGGTAGGTGGCATGGCACAACTAGGCAATGCGAGGGTAGATATACCAATTACACTTCTGGATTGGTGGTAACGCATAGCAGCTACTACCGCCCACCACGGAACACACTCCCAAATAAAAAATCGAGTGTGGCCACCAAAATCAATCGCAAAGTCTGAATATAGTATCGGAGGAATGTGCCCGATCGAAGGAATGACCTCACTTGGCTCGTCAATTGCTCCTGTTTTAGCCACCTTAAGCTAACTCATGGGAGTCAGGTCCACGTACATACCTCATATAGGATCGTCGCCAACCATCCTACTTCATTCTAGAATCTCCACCGCGTACACAATTGTCAAAGTGGTTTTCGGTATTGGCAGAGAGTATGACAATATCCGATCCCGGTCTCTTTAACAACCAATCGCTTATTACACACCGGATGGTTCTTTTACATTTCCAAAATCATTTCATAATTGATATCATATTCAATTCAAATCATATCATTTCAAAATCATTACTTACTTTCAAAATCATATTCACCTTTGAAATCATATCACATTTGAAATCATAGTTCGAAATTATATTTCCTTTCAAAAGTCATATTTCCAAAATAGGCTAAACTCCAATTTCAAAATATCATATTAAACCAAATACGTTATTTAATTCCCAACTTAGGTTATAACATTAACCATATTCACTTTAAAAATCGATAATTTGAATATAAACCCATCCATTTTACTTAGTTTGGAATTTAGAAGAAAATAGTTTAATTAGTTATAAATAGTGAATATAGATTTAAAATAGATTAAATATAATTAAATAGATTAAATAGCTTTAAAATAGATTAATTAGACTTAAAATAAGTTAAAACAGATTAATTACTTTAAATAAATTAAATGTTTTAAAATAGGTTAAAATGATTTAATATAATTAATATAGGTTAAAATAGTTTAATACTTTGAAATCTTAATAATTAGAAATTTTGAAATAATATATTTTTAAAACAGTTTATATTAAAACATGAATTTGGAATTAATATCAAATTAAACTATTCATTTCATTTCAACACATTTGGACCATTTTTAATTTCCAAGTCAACAAACCAAATTTCAAACCTTTCAATTTAACATTTCAATAAACTATTAAATTTCATAGCGTTTCAATCTATGTTCAAATTTCAATTCGGATTACTCCAATTTCAAAATATTTCAAAGTTATTTTCAAACAACTTCAATAACTTAATTTCGATAGAATTTCGTTTATACTTAAAAGTTTAACTTTAACTTCCAATTTAATTTCTTAAAGCAATCCCTTTTAAACCAATTCACATTTCAACACAAAACTTGATTTTCCAATAATACTTCAATTTATATACATCAAATTTTTTTTCAAGATATTATTTGTATTAATTCAAAAATTTAGAAGTTCAAAATCATTAAATTTAACCAATTCGGTGTCCATAAATAATTTCTACCCTAGGGTCAAGTGATACGGATATTTATCATTTCAATCCGCAATTTAAAATTTTACGGTTATATATCATTTCAAACCGCAATCTTGAATTAATAATAAAATCCATAAAATCACTCAAGTCTATCATTTCAACCCATAACGATTTTTCCTTAATCTATTGATCGTTCAGGTATGTATCATTTCAACCCATAGTGAACTGGCAGTTTATAAAGATATAAAATAAAACATCCATTCATCCAATATCAACAATCAACATCCATTACGAACATCATCCAAATCAATCAATAAATATCAATATAGAACTGATAATCAATAATAGGTATTTAACTAGCAATTTATATTCAATAATAAATTAAATAACGAATTAATTTAAATAAATTCAAATTAACCGAGATGATGGTTTAAAATATACCAAACAGTCATAAATAAATTTCTAATCACATCATAAATTTAATTTAACAAACATAAGAAATTTTAGAAGTTGTGAGTGGGTAAAAATACTCACCTTTGAATTTAAATTGATTTGTAATCAATTTTAAACCCAAAATTCAAACAGTCTCAGAATTCGTCCAAACCGGCATCAAAATCTCCGGAATTTAGATACGATCCCCGCGGATCAAACCGCACATGAATCTGGCCTCGTATGTAAAAGTTACGATAGTTAGAACAATTGAATTTCAAATTTAAATTAAATAAAACCAAATTGCATTGCCCACTCACATAAGGCCACGTCACCGTTTCGTTCCAGAAGCACACATCACCTACCCTCTCAGCTCTGATCGAACATTCCACATGACTTTGACCGCCTCGTTCTCTCACCTCCGATCATCAGAGGACCACCGACCACGTCTCTGAGCTCGCCTTCCACCCCTCCACCGTTCAGCACCCATGCGGCCCTCCCAGAGTAGCGCCGCCGCCGCCTAATTAGGGTTTTCGAAACCCAAATTCAAAATTCCGACCGCCTCAGGCCAAGTTAGGCCACACGACCACCACCTCTGTACTCCTAAAGCCAAGCCTAACAAAACCCATCTCCCAATTTCTCCAATCGATGACGAAATCAGAAAACCCTAAATCGGCAACCTAATACCGCGTATGCCAATTTTGACTGCGATTTGGCGATGACTGAAGCACTGTTACGACAAACGAACACCGGCTTTGAGTTACGCTCGTCGTGAGCTTCAATTACTTATATAATTCGATAGTGTTTGAGGGATTTGAATTTTGGATTTTGTTTTGATTTGCAATTGAATTTGGATTTGGTAGTGGATTGTCTACCATTGGAAAGTGAGAGACATATGGAATTGTACGTACAGACAATAATGAGTTGAGGACACTAGGTTATATAATAGGTTATTTATAGGTGGGTCAAAAAATAGAAAGAACATATCAGATTTGATTTGGGTTTGGAACGATAAACGATCCGAAAAGCTCGTTCTGCCTCCAGAACGAAAATGGGTCATCCCATATATCAAAATAGATGTTATTGATGATTTTAAACTCAATGGAATAGGTTTCAAGTCCTAATTCAATCGTATGAAGAAGTTATGATAAAATCAGCTTATTTCAAATTGATTTCAATTATTTCAATTAAACTGATTTCTAGGCGTTTTGAGTCCGTACGATCAAATGACAAGTCCGATCGATACGAAACTTGAAATCCTATAATAATTCACCATTATAGATCCGATGAAACTGGTTTCGTCGAAATCCGAGTCAGTGGCCAAAATGGCTATTTTCACATTAATTAAATAAATTAATGTTAAATTAATTAAATCACTTTTCAATTCAAATTTAATAGTTTACAATTCCTATCATTTTAGATTACTTGGAAATTTGTAATAAATTCAAATAAGTTTACATATCAATTCAGTGTTAATTATTTCAATAATTACAGTGTTAAATTTTCAACTGCCATAAATCCTATTAATTAATAATTTAATTCCAATAAATTGTTTTGATTTAATTTCAGACTTTATATTCAATCAATTATTTACTCAAATAGCATAGTTAATGTTTGTTTTACATTTCATTACATTAATATTCTTCAATTTCCTTCTTTTATTTGGATTAACTACTATATTTCAAATTTGTTGAATTTTTGTCACTTACATACATTAATTAAAATTTAATATCCTAATAAATTTATTTATCTGGGTTTCATTCCTTTTTGTTAAATCAATTGTTATCTTGTGGATAAAATAAATATTTCTATTCATTCCATTACATTCACAATTTACAGTTATTGTCCTAATCTTATTAATGTAACATTAAAGTTCATTTAATTCTAATTGATTTCCCATTTTAAATTTAATAGACCAAATAAACAGGTAACTTATAACAATCGTTACCATAACTTTTAATTACACATATGAATTCATTATTCCCAAACAAATGTTACGATTCTTATAAAATACCGATTTTATTCAATTACCATAAATTTTATATATTATCCATTAATTAATTCAATATTCACATTTGTTTTTCTTATACTCACTTTATAGCCAAGTAAACATTTTAAATTATTTCATTTATTGGGGTTTCATTCAAATTGTTAATAGACAACTTATATTAACATTAATACCTTTAATTCTAATTAATATTTCATTCTTAAACCACCAATTTTATTTCTTTCAATATTATATTACCAAAATCTCATTATATTAACAAATGTAAATCGTCAAAAATTACGGGTCGTTACACTCTCCCCCACTCAAAACTTTTCGTCCCTGAAAAGGAAAAGAAGGGAAAAGAAAGAATTTAGAAATCAATATATCTTATTCAAAATATTAAATTTATAAACTAATACAAAATTAATTAATTTAAATAAAATGTATCAATTTCTAACAATTAAATCCTTTTATACTCAAATTAATCAAGTTTGGAAAACATTTCTCAAAATTTTCTAAGTCCAAAATTCACGAAAAATTTCGGCAGAGTCTCCTTTGTATGAAGAGGCTCAGGAGAAAATAATAATATCAATAATAATAATATATATCAAAAAATTTCAAAATAATATATCCTAACAGTGGTAAAATAATATAATATCGCTATAAAACCGAAATCCGAGAACGTACCAATTTGTCGGGCAAACAACGCTTAATTACGAAACCAAAAGCAGTAGCAATTGCTTCCATAACCTGTATTTCACTTATATAATCTAAAAGAGTTAATAATTATATAAAATGAAATATTTAAAATTGTTTCAACCACTAACAAACAAATAAATATAAACAACAATCACTGGCAACCACATCATACAATCATTCAATGAAATCAATAAAATCAACTATCCATCCATAGCAAACAACCAAATGGTTTGTTCGGGTTAAGAAATTTTAACCGCCTAAAATGACAAATAAACTACTGAGTGCACCATTTACTTAACAGTCTTAGGTGAACCCAATAGATTATTCATACATCTTATACAATTAGAAGTATCCTATCCCAAAAAACCCATAAACCAAAACAAACAATAATTAACAATGTACTTAAGTTATTCTTAGTAAATTTCTTTCACAATATTTACAGTTTTTTTTAATTTTTCTTCTCATTCATACACGGATTATTTCTTTAATTTACATTTATCTCTTACAAAATTTTATTCCCATTCATTCATTCAGTGTTTATTTCATTTATTTTTCCTTTATTACTTACCAAAAATTCATTTTCATTTTATTTATTCATATCATGTCAATTTCTTTTTATTGCATTACATTCATTCATTCATTTATTACTTAATTTCATTTGTTTACATTCATTTGTTTATAGTATTCAGGTTTAATTCAATTACTTAGCATATCAATTCATTAACTTAAGTTTTTAATCATCTGCTTACAATAATTACTTCCCTTCACATTTTATATAGTACATTTCAATTATAACTTAGGTTTATAACAATTATAACATCAAATTCTTATTTATAAAAGTAATTCATTGAACACTTCCCTTACATAAGTTTTACTTGTAAAATTTTCCATTACATATTCTTTTAACATTTCCACTTTTATAATTGGTAAGTTATATATATGTCTTTAAGAATGCAATTGAAAGTTGCACAAGGTTGACTTACTTATTCTAATTAACTTAAGGTTCAATAGTTATCATTTCTTATTTTCATATTCTTTTCGTTTACAAGTTACAAATTTCAAATTCCTTGTATATTTCAGGTATAACTTAGCGTATCATTTCTTATTTTCATTTGGAAGTTTCAATTATTAAATAGTTAAAAAATTTATCCCATTTCAATAATTGAAATCTCTAATTGATAGAAATTTAAGAACTAAATGATGGGTTCCATTTCAAATTATTTAAAATAATATATACATATATATATATATATATTTATATACTCATAACTTTTATATCCAATCATATTTAAACTTCAAAATTTTTATTTGTTTATAAAAATAGATCTGTAGTAAAACTACTACAATGGCCTTCCCACTTTGAAACTCGAAAATGAACATCGATGATGCGTGCACTCATCACCGAAATTATTTTCCAGCGACAGAGAGGGGAGTACATAACCTATTTCTTTCCAAAATTTCATTAAAACAATTCTTTCAAATTATATTGAAATATTTATATCAGAAAATACTTCTAATAATATTATTATTATATCCCAAAATCATTTGAAAGAAATTTTCAAAAAACCCCAGAACTTAAGTTCTAAAATTTCAAAATTTCATTTATTTTATTTTCAAATCTTATTTCCAACCAATATTCATAAATTTCACAACTTAACAACCAACATATTACAACCAAATATATATCACTTATAAAATTTATTATTTTATAAACAGAAAATATAATAGGCAAAATTATTTCATTTACCTATATTTCAAAACAAATATTGTGTCGGTCTGTCCTATTAAGTGTTTAGAAATCCCTACCGATGTCATAGCGTCCTATGCACCAACCATAATTTATAAATACAAAACGGAACAAATTAACACAATTCCAAAACCTTTTTATAATACTAACAAATACGCGCTCTCATATATATACTCTCGGCGATTCATCATAGGGTATTACTACCCTATTAATAAAGAGTTAGACCCACAAAGCTAAGGTTTTTGCTAAACCTAAGCTCTGATACCAACTGTAACATCCTGCCTTTTTGTACGTTTTAAGCAGACACACATGCCGACTCAAACCATACAGAAGGGCGGATTGTTATTGGGGTGAATAAGACAAAGCAGAGAAAGAAAAAAAAACAAAACAGAATATCGCAGCGGAATGAAAAAATATAATAATCAAATAACGGTTCATGAAGCTGTATACAAACATTTGATTATACTTATACAATACAAAATCAGAGTTACACATATCAGAGATAAACAAATAATGTAGTGGAACAGTATGAATGCAGTGGAATAAATATAGTAAATAACAGTAGTACAAATCTTCATCTTCGTCCTCCAGAAATAAGGTCTTCAAATCCTGAAATGCTCAGGCTGACCCGAACAAATTGAAAAGACAAAACGCTCGAGTCAGAACTAAAAGATCTTATGTAAGTCAAATCAACGGTAAATAAATATGAGTGTAAACGGCGTCGGAGATGTTTACGGGGTTTGACATCTCCTATCCAGTGTCTAACGTGAGTGCAGTAATGTAAAGATCCTGAACTCGGCCTTCGAAAATCGGCATCCGTACTTCACTTGTACTCAAAATGCCGTAGATTCAAACGCCGAATCTGGCTCTCCGGAGCTTATAACACCATTAAGTATAACAACACAGCGGAATAAAGAAATCAATGATATCATATACAACTCCAATGAATACAATATCCAGAATGATATACAACAATGATATCAATAATACAAGAATATCAGAGATATGATACAATGCTACAGCGAAAATAACAACAATGGAAGAGATCACTCCAAATGATCTACAAAAGAGAATGACTCCAACAACTCCAACATCAAGCTTGAAACACCAACACGATGCACCAAGATAAGCAGGTGCAGTCATCAACTCCGATGAAGTGAACTAGCTCCAGATAATCTACTAAACCTGACTATCTGAAAAATCCAACTCTAGACTGCCCGTGTGGAAATTATGGGCACCCAGAGTTTAGGAAAGGAACAATAAACTCCAGGTCAGTCGTGGGACTGGTGTGAGTAACAAAAACAGTTTATCTTTAAAACAACAACAAAATAATTTTAAACCTTGAAATCCGCAATGTTTTTTTGGAAAATGAAACTACCATAAGGCCTCCCGCCACACACACAACGCAAACGCAGAATTGGAGGAGATTTCTCCTTATGATAGTCAAAAATGCTTACTACGCAAAATCATTTGATATTATTACTATTAGTGCATAGTGTAGAAAACCATTTCGAAAGTATAATATTAATCTTAGCCAGCATAGACATTTCGAACTATGCCTACTATAGCTACCATCTAAATAATGGTGACCACCATAAGTAAATGGCAGGTTCTACAACTAAAACCGTACAGGGTTCGTATTGGGGATTGGATTTCCAACAAATGGTCAGGCTAAGGAACTTCCTATGCCACGTAGGAACGCCTCTGGAGGGACGCCCCAAGAACCACCTGGCTCTCTGCCAACACAAGGCCGGTTACCCCCTTTCCGGGTAGTAAACCTGACATATGCCACCCCCGGTCCTTTGGGACCTTTATCCGAGGACCCTCGATCACACAGCAACAATCACACAGAGTAAATGAGATTGGAGCAACCACACAGGTAAATATCTGGGCTCCATACCATGATACCACCTTTTTCTAGAAGGAATGGTCATACCCTAGAGGAGCTACCCCTGAAACCTTGCCGCATCTTTCCTGTTTCGACCATTTCCGGTTTGTGAGGCTCGATGAGGTCTCGTCCACAAAGCTACGCTTTACACGAAAGCCATGCTTTGATCAACAAATGATCAGCAACACACAACAACACTCAGCATGCCACACTACCACATTAGGAATATATCACTGATAACCTTCAACTACATAACCTCTGAGCTCGTACATCTCAGAGAAGGGTTTTAAGCTAAGAGAATAAATTCTCCGCCACCAACAGAAATGTATTTGAAAGAAATCAGCTTTATATCTCAAAGTGTAGAGTCAGACATACAACCATACAAGTCTATTCTGGGCTCGAACAGAACCGAAGGCACTTCGAAAGAAGCCCTTGCAATCCAGGTATTCACAATCCCGATCGGATTTCCCATCACTGAAGAAATCTCTATACCGGCGCGACTCAGTGTAGAGACAATCGATAGGTTATCCTGTAACAACCCTGTATTTTGTGATTATTTTAATTGTATATTTTAATTATTTTAAATTGAATTTCTTTATTTAAAAACTTTATTTTATTTATTTAAATGGATAATTTTTGTTATTTTAAATATAAATTTTGATTTTGATATGAATTAGAATTCCAAACATGACTAAATAGAATATTTTTCCAGAAAAGTGAATTATGGTCGATATGGTCAAACTTTAAGAATACTGCTTTTCGTTTCGTTGAATTTTATCTTTTATTATGAAAGTAAATAAAACTTTAAGAATACTGCTTTTCGTTTCGTTGAAATCCGATTTATATTGTGAAAGTTATGCCTTTTTAACTATTGAGTGTAATTTGCTGTAATTAATAAAATTGTTTATTTTAAATTATATAAATAATATTTTATTTGGTCAAGTAATGTTCTAATTTACATTTATATGGGTAAAATAACATGTTATGTATATATTTTGGTTTTAAAACATTTTTCAAAGTGTAATTGACATTTTCCAATGTCAGTTGTATTCTGTTTATAATTTCTAATTTCCAGTTTCATTTAATTAAAGAAATTCTTTGTTTATTTTCTATTTTTTAAGACTTTATTTTATCTTCATTTACACTTCATTTTTTTCAGCATTTATTTTATTTTACTTGACTTTTATTGGTTTAGAAGTAAAGTTATATTTTTTTCTAAAACTAGTGATATTCTATTTGCAATTTTTAAGTCCTATTTTGAATTTTTAAACAATTTCTTTAATTCTTTTTCTATTTTCTCTAAATTTAATTATTTATTTCACTTTAGAAATGATAAATTAATTATTTATTTCAAAGTTTTGCTTTAGAATATTTTTAAAATGAAGTAGATATTTTTCCAAAGCCAATGATGATTTAATTGTAATTTTTGAACCCTGTTTTGAATTTTAATCAATTTCTTTAATTCTTTTTCCATTTTCTTTAAAATTTATTATTTATTTTTATTTTATATTACTTTGTTTCAGTTTTTAAAAGTAAATTACTGATTTTATTTTTGTTTTAAATTGAATTAAAGAAAGGAAATATGAAAGGTTTTAAAAGCTTTATTAACTTAAGTCTTTTCATCTCCAATGTCCTTTCACTTGCCATAACCCCTCCTTTATGCTTTTGGCCGTGTAATCTTTTGAGTAGCCGTGTATTTTCATTATTTTTCACGCAAAAAAAGTTCTCATCTCCATTCTATTCACAGCTAGAGCAAAAACATTAGGTAATGGCTACATTTTTTCGTCCTTTCTTCTTATTTCTATGGAATTTTGCCTTGTTTTATCTTGTATTTGGATCGGCCTCTCCCTCATATCCATGGCCACCACTCTCCACACCTCTTCCTTGCCATCACCACCACTTACACTTCCAGCCATGACCATGGCCGAGCCCTCCATGGTGACCAAATCCACTAAAAATGCAACCTATAGCCTAAAAACATAGAATTTGACCACATTGGCTTCATCCACTTCAACCACCTCCCTAACCACCACCTAGGCCGCCTCCACCACCTCTGACCAAACCACCACACACCTTTCCTCCCACTGACCTAACCCATGCTCCTTTGGCCGAGCCAAACAAGCCCATGACCAAGCCCTATGTTGAACCAAAAACCCACTACTTGCCTTAAAACTCTTCACATTCTCATGTATAAACTTCCTCCCTATGTTTCCACTACCTTGGCTGTGCCTTTACATGACCAAACCCGAGCCATTCACTGTTCAAACCAGAGCCAAACAACATCCCTAGGCTGAAAAAAAAATAGAGGAAGCAAGGCAAAAGATTTGGCATTCATATCTCTTTTCATTTAAAAGTTATTTCATTTCAAAATGGTATTGAATTTTAATTTGTTTTGATTTTTGTTTTGGGTTGTAACACAAGAGTTGTAGCATTGGATCTCGCTCTCCACTCAAATCCGTAGTCTTGTCTTTGTGCTCTTGATTCCGTTGTGTCAGTTGTATTACAATCTCCAACATTTAGAGGTGAGTAAATCTCACCTGACATTTATACTTATGCAAATGTGAATTGACAACAATTGTACTATTATGTTATGTTATCCCTGTCTGTGATTATTTTTTATATGATGATCACCCTGTTTATTCACCTGTCATATCATCTGTTACTGTTATATAATGCTATTCTGTTTATTTATATCAGTTTATCACACTGCAAGTTCCCTGTAGAATAGAATCACTATGGGTTGAAATGATACATACCCGAACGGACTTTAGAATAGGGAAAAATCATTATGGGCTGAAATGATAGGCCTGAACGATTTTTATTTATTTCATTTAACTTGGGATTGCGGGTTTGAAATGATAAAACCTGGATTTTCCTTTGTAAATTACGGATTGAAATGATATATTATCCGTATCATTTGACTTAGGTTAGAAAATTTATATACAGACCCGTGGTTAATATATATATTTTCTTGAAATTATAAAATATGTTAAAAATGAAAATATTATGATAATTTGATTTTTATTTTAATTTAAAATGATTTTATAAAGTGTTATTGATTTTTCTATAAATTAAAAATAGTTAAATAAATAAATGTTTAAAAGTTGGAATTTGAAGTATAACTTAACTTGGAAATGTGAAAGTGTTTTAAAATAAAAGTTAGGTTAAGAAAATAAAATGGAATTTAAATAAAATTATGAAATGGTAAACTTAATTAAAATGTTAAGTAAATGAAATGTTATAAATTTTACATTTATTTTATAAGTGAATTATTAAAGATTTGATAATTGTTTGTGAAACTTTCACTTTGTAAAATCATAAATTAAGGGTTATTTAAATGATTGTTTTTAAAGTAAGAAAATATGATTTTTATAAGTCAAAATGGATTTAAATAAATTTTAATTCTTTATGAAATTGTAGTGAAAGTTTGGAATTTAAATTGACAGCATTCCTGAAATGCTATCATTTCTAAAGTTAAAGATATTACAGCATTTTATAAATGCTGTAATTGATATAATTGAACTAAATGGCTAAGATGAACTAAGTGTTGTAGTTGTTGAATTTAACTAAAGTTTTATTTGAAATCTAAACCTATTACAGCATTTAAATGCTGTCTTTTGCTAATTGAATTGTTTTTAAACATAACATTCCGTAGCATTTTCTAAATGCTGCCAAAGTTGAAATTTCACTGTTTTAATAAATTTAAGTGAATAAATGAATTCTGAAAATGGTAAATTTTGAGAATTGAATATTTGACTATTAAATATAATAACTTCATTTTTAAATGATTTAAATGGAATATTTTGATTTGAAATATTTTGATATTTTGAAATGGATTTGAAATGATATTTGATTTCGAAGTATAAAATACCATTTTGGAATTTTAACCACGGGATATAATTAAATTTATGGTTTAACTGATCCTTAGAGGATGGGCGATCCCAAGCATCCTTTAAGTTATTCTGCATTACTACTACAGTTCACTTGAGTTGGTTTACATTATATAAGTATGTATGTCCTGACTCGAGTGTTTTGTGTTTTACTTTACGCTCGGGTCAGCCTGAGTATTTACAGCTTAGCTTTGGATTTCTTTTTTGGAGCTAGGAATCGCTGGAGATTATGCTTGTCTAGTTATCTATTCCCTTTCAGTTTCAGTTGTTCTATTTCAGCTCTGGTATTTATAAACTTCTATGTATTTGAGATTTCTATTGTATATGTTTTTTTTCCAGACTGATATTATGTATTTTGTTTGAGATTTTGTTATAGTAGCTTCATTAACTACTATGGTATTTTAATTTCCGCTGTGAGTTATTCTGATATTCTGTGTTTGTGATTCTGTATTTGATTTTATTTGCTCCAAATTTTATTACAATCTGTTATTTTGAATTATTCAAGTCAGACATGTGTGGATTATTGTCGATTTGAATGGTCCAAAATAGTGGGTCGTTACATTTGGTATCAGAGCTTTGGTTTTAGGCAAACCTTAGCATTCAGAGCAAAAACTCATTAGAGATAGGGTATAAATACCCTAGAATGAGTGAAATCAATCTCAGAATCATTTCTTTGTGAAGAACGTATTTTCGAAGTATAAAATGATTTATAAATGATTTTTAAAGAAATTTCAAAGATTATTTTGATATAAATTTTCTTTCTTTGAAAGTAAAATTTTCTAAACTTCATTCCTTTTGTATCCACCTTGTTAGTAATTTCTTTGATTAGGATCCTCTAAAATTTTGAACTTCTCTCTTGATTAATCTAGATCCATTGTTGATAGGAATCTATTTTGGGTATGGCAAAATCAGTAGTTTGTTAGGTTGCTTTGAGTAAACTCTGTTGTATCTTTTGCTTTGCTGTAGTTGTCCAACTAAAGATATTTATGCTTCTGTTTTCGTATGTTATGAATTTGAGTCTTTCCAAATTTTGAATGGGAATTCTTTTGTATTAATATAGGTTAGGTATCTCTAATCTAGGTTTGGATTCTTATCGATTAGGATTCCTTTGAACTTTGGAATGCTCCCACTTGTTCTGAAATCCATTCTTGTCTTCCCTATTTGTATTCTTTTGATTTTGGGAGCATTGCATAACCCCACTTTGAATGACCTTTATAGGGTGGCGATTCCGCCAATCTTTGAATGATTATAATTGGCATTTATTCATCGGAGATTTCTGTATCCTCGGTTTACGATGCTATTTATCTTCTGATATATTTAGATGCTATCTCTGGCGATCGAATGTTGATTTGCCCCGCATAGATTATATTCCTAAAATCACGGTTGACCCGGTTAAGGTCGTCCGTGACTTATATGAGCTTATCCATCTTCTATTTGTTAATTTAATTGTCTCATCTTCATTTGAGCTTATCTTTGAATCAGAATTCTATTTGATTTAGAGTTCCTCTAAATTTGAACCTCTGTTTGTTTTGAAATCCATCCTTGAATCACTCCTTGGAAATTTTGTTGATTTTATTTTGAAATTGTGTATACATCGAAATTATTATTTTAATAAGGATGACCATATTTATATATAAAAGTGAAATGTTTTCGATAAGGATTATATACCATTTTAAAATTGAGAATTTAAAGTTTTGAATGGATTTGAAATTTTGAAATTTATATAAGAAATGGTAATTTCATATAGAATAATTTATAACTGAAGGTGTTGATTTCTGAATTTGAGTGATTGAACTCCGGCATTTTGGAACTTGTTTAAGATTTTGAAATAAAATAATATGATTTGAAAGTATTTTTCGAATATGAAATGTTTCAAATGATTTTAATGAGTTTCAAATCATTTCGAAGAAATTTCAAAAGAAGTTTGAGAAAATAGAAGTCCAGAACCCACTTATGTCGCTGGAAAATAATTTCGGTGATGAATGCATGCATCATCGACATTGATTTTCGAGTTTCAGAGTGGGGGAGAGGCCACTTCGGTAGCTTTGCTATGCGATTGATTTGTGAAACCCATTTTTGATTTCAAATTCCGAAGTATGATTTGATATCCGAAAGATATATGTATATATATTTGAAACAATTTGAAATGAGTCGGTGTTCAGTCCTCGAGTTTTGGATTTGATTTGATATAACCCTATTTTTTTTGAATTGATTTACTGATTTGTTGGTGATTTCCAACTCTTGGATTGAACTATGATTTCTTCGACTATTTTGAAGGTTCGAGCACTTCCAAATTAAGGTTAACTTTTCAAAGCTAAGAAATTTTGAAAAGTATAAAGTATATAAGTTTGGTATGTATGTTTAAAGTATGTAGTAATATGATTTAAATAAGTTGAAACTGTTTTGTTAAGTAAATGAATAAGGCTATTTTGAATTTTTCTAATATGAAATTTTGATTTGAAATGTTTTGAAAAGAATTTGGTCTTCAAAATATTTTGAATAAAATTTAGTGTAAATGTTGTAACTGAGTAACATCTTTATAAAACTATATATTTAACAAGTTGGAATAGATACATAAGTTGTATGTATGCTGTTTTATTCGCATAATTATTTTGATCCAAGTTTGAGTACACAAGTTCGAGGTGAATTCCACCATTTCGTGTTAGGATTTTTCATTTGATTCTTAATGGCGAATATTTAATATGGATTTTGGGCTTGATTCTAGAATTCTCTATCATAGTATATGGTTATGCAAGGAGACTGATGGTTTTTAGTCGAGAAACCATATCGAAATCCGAATTAGGGAAGTCGAATGGACAATACTAGTTCGAAAGCGAACTTGTGTGATCGAGCGAGCGATCGAATGTGATTTTGCGAAATGATGACATATGTACATCTTATATTCTAATATCATTGATATACTTAACGCTGAAATTGGAAGTTGTTGGGTTGGATATCTTTGTAATTTAATTGGAATTTTTCCTTTATGAAAAACTACTATCAATTTAAAACAATTTTTCTAACTATTTTTCTTTTATTTTCTTAAAAAAACTATTTTATTCTATTTTATATACAAAACTATTTTATATACAAAACTATTTTACAAGTATTTTTATATACAAAACTATTCTAAATTCAAAACCTTTTAGTAAGCAAAGATGTTCAATCTCGTATGGCTCTTCATGCAACGAAATTTATTTAAAAAAAAATTTGATCCTTATATAAGATGGACCTTATGTAAGTATAAGATGATTTTGAAAACCATTGATTTTGGAAATGAATTGGTTGACTTAAATTATATTGATTTAGAAACTTGGATTTTTTCTAAATTATTATTTTGGAAACTTTGGAACTGAAGATATTTGATTTGGAAGAATAATTTGGTGAAAGCGTATATGATTTGGAAAATTGTATGGATATTGAAACGAATTGAATTGAGAACCTTATTTTAAATGCTTGATTTTGGAGTTATCGAACTTATATAAAATTGGGTTGTATAAGTATGATGTTGATTTGAAAACTATGGATTTGAAAAGGTACTCAATTTGAAAAGTGAAATCTTATATACTTGAAGTCTATATAAGTGTGATTTGATATACTATTGATTTTGGAAAGTATTTGATTTGAAAATGAAATCTTATATATAATGGACTTTATATAAGTATGATATTTGAAAGTGATTTGAAAAGGTACTATATGATACATATTTTCGAAGTAAAGATATGGAAAGTGCCTTCTGCTTGATATCCACTTTGTGGCCACATTGTGGATTCATTCTATCGATATTTCTCTAATTTTTGGTTTTCTGGATATGATACTCGAGTGTCCATCGAATTCCATGGCGTTACCCATGGTCTTACGAGCGTGACTGCATAGCGTAATTCACTTGGTTGGATGGCCCAGGGGTACGGATGTTTCCTGGGGGATTCAAGCGTAACCATTGTGTATCCTGTGATCTATGTAGGTCGTATTAGTAGCGAAATCCGCAAGGCTGAGAAAGCTTACGGATACGGATGTTTCCTGGGGGATCCAGGCATAACCTTTGTGTATCTGCGGTCTACTAGTCATCATAGCGTAATTCGCAGTGCTGAGAAAGCTTACGGATACGGATGTTTCCTGGGGGATCCAGGCGTAACCTTTGTGTATCTGCGATCCATGGTTAGACAAAGGTTTTGTTTGTTTTTGTTTGGATTGTACTTTCCATATCTGTTTTTAAAAAGTTTTCCAGTATTTTCACTGGGTGTTGAAACAAGTCTACTAAGTACCTGGAGAATTCTAGCTTTGCGCCTGATCAACGCACTGCCAGAGTCTGCAGGAACGAGGATAAACTTGTTAAGACATCGAGTTATAAAAGTATTTTGATAAAATATTATATAAAGGATACTTTGATCAGTTATTTCCTTTCTAAAGGATTTTAAAGTGTTTTAAATATTTTTTTACCTCTTTAACCAACAATTTTAATTAATGGCTCATCCTTGTCTTTCGTCCTATTTTCCCTTCTAGCTATTCATATTCTCCACCTTGTTAAACTTACCTATAACAACAGTTATCAGGTATAATTTTAATCTTCTTATCATCTTGTATTAATCCTATTCCATTCTATCTTTTTCTGTATTTTTCGTACCTCATTCCTTTTCGAGGACGAAAAGATTTGAGTGGAGGAGAGTGTAACAACCCTGTATTTTGTGATTATTTTAATTGTATATTTTAATTATTTTAAATTGAATTTCTTGATTTAAAAACTTTATTTTATTTATTTAAATGGATAATTTTTTGTTATTTTAAATATAAATTTTGATTTTGATATGAATTAGAATTCCAAACATGACTAAATAGAATATTTTTCCAGAAAAGTGAATTTTGGTCGATATGGTCAAACTCTGAGTTTTAAATTTAAAATTTTAAAATGTTGAAATTTTGAATTTTACCTTTTATTATGAAAGTAAATAAAACTTTAAGAATACTATTTTTCGTTTCGTTGAAATCCGATTTATATTGTGAAAGTTATGCCTTTTTAACTATCGAGTGTAATTTGCTGTATTTAACAAAATTGTTTATTTTAAATCATATAAATAATATTTTATTTGGTCATGTAATTTTCTAATTTACATTTATATGGGTAAAATAACATATTATGTATATATTTTGGTTTTAAAACATTTTTCAAAGTGTAATTGACATTTTCCAATGTCAGTTGTATTCTGTTTATAATTTCTAATTTCCAGTTTCATTTAATTAAAGAAATTCTTTGTTTATTTTCTATTTTTTTAAGACTTTATTTTATCTTCAATTACACTTCATTTTGTTCAGCATTTATTTTATTTTACTTGACTTTTATTGGTTTAGAAGTAAAGTTATAATTTTTTCTAAAACTAGTGATATTCTATTTGCAATTTTTAAGTCCTATTTTGAATTTTTAAACAATTTCTTTAATTCTTTTTCTATTTTCTCTAAATTTAATTATTTATTTCACTTTAGAAATGATAAATGAATTATTTATTTCAAATTTTTGCTTTAGAATATTTTTAAAATGAAGTAGATATTTTTCCAAAGCCAATGATGATTTAATTGTAATTTTTGAACCCTGTTTTGAATTTTAATCAATTTCTTTAATTCTTTTTCCATTTTCTTTAAAATTTATTATTTATTTTTATTTTATATTACTTTGTTTCAGTTTTTAAAAGTAAATTACTGATTTTATTTTTGTTTTAAATTGAATTAAAAAAAGGAAATATGAAAGGTTTTAAAAGCTTTATTAACTTAAGTCTTTTCATCTTCAATGTCCTTTCACTTGCCATAACCCCTCCTTTATGCTTTTGGCCGTGTAATCTTTTGAGTAGCCGTGTATTTTCATTATTTTTCATGCAAAAAAAGTTCTCATCTCCATTCTATTCACAGCTAGAGCAAAAACATTAGGTAATGGCTACATTTTTTCGTCCTTTCTTCTTATTTTCTATGGAATTTTGCCTTGTTTTCTCTTGTATTTGGATCGGCCTCTCCCTCATATCCACTGCCACCACTCTCCACACCTCTTCCCTGCCATCACCACCACTTACACTTCCAGCCATGACCATGGCCGAGCCCTCCATGGTGACCAAATCCACTAAAAATGCAACCTATAGCCTAAAAACATGGAATTTGACCACTTTGGCTTCATCCACTTCAACCACCACCCTAACCACCACCTAGGCCGCCTCTGTAACGTCCCAGATTTTCGCGTTCGAAAATTGACATCCATACTTTACATCGTACTCGAATGTCGTAGATTCGAGCGTTCAAATCCGAGTCGCCGGAGCTTATAACACAGTTAAGTAAATATCACAGCGGAATTAAAAGAATATAGATATACAACATCTGATACAATATCCAGATACAATGATGATACAATGAATATCTATATACATCAGAGATATGATACAATAAATAGCAGCGGAAAAGAAAACGATAACATCAGCAGCGGATAATCTTCATCTCCAAAGCACGATCCAGAAATAGCTCTAACTCCCAATAACGAGGCACGAAGATAAGCAAGTGCAGTCTGATCCAAAGACTGAACCAACTCCAGAAAATCTACTAAACCTGAATATCTGAAAACCCCAACTCTAGACTGCTCGTGTAGGAAATTATGAGCACCCATAGTTTAGGAAAGGAACAATAAACTCCGGATCAGTCATGGGACTGGTGTGAGCAACAAAAACAGTTTATCTTTAAAACAAATAGCAAGAGAATTTAAAGTCAATTCGAAATGCTTTTGGAAAATGAAACTACCATAAGACCTCCCGCCACACACACAATGCAAACGCAGAATTGGAAGAGATTTCTTCTTATGATAGTCAAAGATGTTTACTACGCAAAATCAAATCATTTGATATTATTACTAGTGCATAGTGCAGAAAACAATTTCGAAAGTAGAATATAAATCTTAGCCAACATACAACCATTATTGTATGTCTACTATAGCTACTATGTTCAATAGCAGGTTACCGCCACATTCCATAGCAGGTAATACAACTAAAACCGTACAAGGCTCGTATTGTTTTGTTTGAATTTCCAACAAATGGTCAGGCTAAGGAACTTCCTATTCCACGAAAGAAACGCCTCTGGCGGGACGTTCCGAGAACCAACTGTTCTCTGCCAAACAAGGCCGGCAACCCCTTTTCCCAAGGGATAAAAGAAACCTCAGATATGCCACCCCCGGTCCTTTGGGACCTTTAACCGAGGTACCTCTAATCCAACATCACACGTCATAAATAAAGTGTGTCCACATGAGTAAGTATCTGGGCTCCATACCATGATACTACCCTTTTCCAGAAGGAATGGTCATACCCTAGGGGAGCTACCCCTGAAACCTTGCCGCAACATTCCTGTTTCGACCATTACCGGGTTGTGAGGCTCGACGAAGTCTCGTCCACAAAGCTACGCTTTTTCAAAAAGCCACGCTTTGGGTCAACAGATGATCAACCTATGATCACAAAGATAAATGATCAAACAAATGATCATATCACAAATGATCAAACACTGATCATCACACAGCAACACTCAGCATGCCACATTACCAAATTGGGATATATCGCTGATAAATTTCAACTACATAACCTCTGAGCTCGTACGTCTCAGAGAAGGGTGTTAAGCTAAGAGAATAAATTCTCCGCCACCAACAGATATGTATTTGAAAGAAATCGGCTTTATATCTCAAAGTGTAATGTCAGACATGTATCCATACAAGTCTGTTTCGGGTTCGAACAGAACCGAAGGCACTTCTCACGAAGCCCTTGCAATTCCGGATAACTTTCAATTACGTCTGGACTTCCCGTCACAAAAAGAGTGATATAAATCTCTATACCGGCGCGACTCAGTGCAGAGACATTCGACAGGTTGTCCTTTCATTTTCGAAAAATATCCGGTCTTCAACACCGGTCTTCAAATGCTATCCATATACGACATATCACTATTCGGAATGAGTTATACGACCCAAAGGTCCTTTCCCGGCTAACCCGAATAGTGAGCGAAATATTTAAAAACATATGGATATTGAGATTTCAATTAAGTCACAACTTAAACCCAAACTTTCTTTACAAATGGTTTATCAAATTACCATTTTAATCTTTTTAAACAAAAAGATTCAATTCCCAAAGTTCACTTAATTTCACAGATTCATTTACAGATTTTCCAAATCGATTTTCATTTCAATTGAATTAATTCGTTAAATCAAAGATTTAACTCATAGCTTTCAAAACAATTTCATTTCGAATGGGTTAAACAAAACATCAATTTAAATCTGTTAAAAATAAACAGATTTAATTCATAGCTTTCGAAAAGAATTCATTCATAATTTGGAAAATCATTTTTTTCAATTTAATCTTGAAATTCCTTTACCTAAATTGGAATTTCTTTTCTTATCTAAAAGCTTTTATCATTCGAAAACAACAGTTTTCAATTTGGAAATCTGATTCATTCATACGAGTTGAAATCCTTGGTTTAATTCATACAAACACATTTATGTCATCTTTTATCCCTAGTTTCCAAATCATAGATTTAATTTCAAACTTGAATTCAAATTTAAATCAAATTATTTAAATTTCAAAAACTCGGTTAAGTTATTCAAAATAACTTTTATATTTGAAATTCCATTTCAAAAGCTTTTTATTTTAAACCCAAATTTCCGATTTCAAAATCAATTGAAATTAAAATTTCAATTTCAAAAACATCAAATTTAAATCATCTGTGACTTAACCGATTTCCACGTGAAATCCATATTTGTGTGTGTAACAGTGTAGTCCAGGGGTTTTACACACAATAGTGCAACATCAATCATCACAGATATATCGATAAGCGGTATAATCGATAACGCTTATCTTCACTCACAGATTCATAGATAAAATAAATTTATCGGTCACAAAGATTCACTATTACACTTCGATGTGGGTTTCGGATAACCAACTGGAATCCGACTCCCTGTCGCATCGAAGTTCAAGTGCCGTTTTACGGGCCATGGGGTTTCATATTCACATAGTAATATATCACAGAAATAGAAATTTCAGATCACAACATAAATCAGGATGTATCACAAAGCATCATATATCAGGGATATCAACAATCAAATCAATAGAATCCAAATATTCATAAGTAAGATCAATCAATATCTAATTTATTCGAATTAGATTAATTACTTATGAATGACTAATCCTGGTTAATTAACATCGATAAATTACAGATCATTTTGATTAATTATTCTTTAATCATTTATTAATTAACCCTCAAAAATTAATTAACCTTTAAATCATAATTCATCAACCTTTAATTATTTAAAGAATTAATTCTTTAATTATTTAATTCACTATTTAATTTATTATCTTCAATTAATAAATTAACCCTTAATTATTTTCATGAAGTAATTACCTTTAAATAATTAATTATCTTTATAAATTAATCCACTTTTAATTACATTTAAGTAATCATACCCTAATTACTTGATTAATCAACTTTAATCATTAATTTATAACTTCATCACATAAATCAATTATCCTTACATGTAATTACACAAAGAAATCATCCTTAATTACATTGAGCAATTAATTAATTCACCTTACATATAACTTCTTAAAACTAACAATTTAAACCATATTTTTAATCCTTAAAATCAAATCTCTAAAATTCGTTTAAAAACTTGTTTTAGAATTTACTTAGAGACTTGGTATCATATATATATATTTTTTCTATCGAAATAGATATTTATTTTAACTAAACTTTAAAATTTGATTTAAACTTGAAATATTCTCTTATTCTTATTGAAAACTTTTAAAGCCTGGGTAAAATTTCTTTAACCTTTATAAACTGTTTTACTTTACCTTTTACAAACCTCTTTGTTAGCAATTACCAACCCGAATACAACTGAACAAAACCCGAGCCAAGCACATGATTTACCCGAGATCAACTTCGGGTTCGACCCGAGGGAAACTGCTTCTTCCCAAACTCTACCCCATTTTACAGATGCACAGCTTTCTCATGTGCACGCGTGCACCTACCCCGACGAACCACGGCGCTCCGACCAACATCGATGGTTCCCACACATCACCGGTGATCCTCGAAACCCATCTCGACCATCATCTCTCTCGATTCAACCGAGAATCGAAATCGATCTACAACCCACACAACCTGAACCCAATGCCATCGGAAAACTGACCCCCCACCGACGATTCCGACCTCACATCACCACGCCACCTTCATCGAAGCCTCGCCACGTCTCCCAGCATCTACAGGACGATTCGCGATCGATTCCGATTGCTCCTAATCATCGTGAGACCCAAACCAATGTCGACGACAAAAACAGTCCTTTAAACCCTATCTTGATCATTACAGGCCATCACGACCTTTGATAATTTACGATAGCAATTTTCCCATGATCCTCGTCTCCTCCTCCACCTTCAAGCCCAACCACTACGACCAATTCGCCGTCGATCGATGAAATTTGACCAATTCGTCCAAAATTAACAACTCGAGAATGCACCCAGATTTCCAAACTAGAAATCATGATTTTAGTTTTAAAAATCTAGTTTTTAATTAAGAAATCATTTCGTAATCCTGAATCAATAATTTAAAAAGTTCGAATTTTTTTGACTTAGATTAAATTTGCTCTATGTTCTTGATTTTCAGAAACAATTCCAATTTATTTTAACTTAAATTGGTTTTTTAAAACTTAGTTTATAATCAAACAATCATCTTTTGTTTATATTCCAAGTTTTAATTGTTATTAATCAAGAGATATGATTCTAGTTTGCACCTTGGGTTCTGGAAAACAAGAAAGAAACAAAAAACAGAGATAGCTCATAGTTGAACAGGCTTGCATACATTCAGGCATTACATATATATACAGATAGTTATTTCTATATTCACACATGCACTTTTCCAGATATAAATAAGCAACAAATCCTAATACTTAAGAAAAAAATATGATGTTACTCACTTGGATGGAAGATCAGAGAACAATTGTTGCTTTTAAAACTGCAAATGATTTTCTTTAATCCTCTTGAATCTCTGAGTTTAGTTGAGTTATTTGTTGTTTAAGTTGTAGATGATTTTTATCTCAGTTAAAATGGTTTGAACGAATTGTAGCAGAGGAAGTTGATGTATAGGAGAAGGCTGGTATAAATAAAAGAAAAGAGGTGTACAGGGTACTTTATATTGTTTGTACAATAGGGTAACACATTATTTTGGCTTGTACAAATATATCAGAGATTCTTTCTTCAATTGGAGGCTGAAGTGATAACATTTCATGCGTGCATTAATTGGCTTGTACCATTTTTATTTTTATTTGACTATGCAGATCTTTGTTTAATTATCTTCTTTTGCCTATTACTTACTTCACCTACAAGATTCTTATTATTTTGCTCATGCCTGGCAGCTTTCATTTGTTTTTATGTACTTCTTTTACTTGAAAGCTAAATATATGTAGATAAAGTTGTCTTATTTCTTTTAAACTTTGTTCTTGCTTATATTCATTTATACAAAGATATTTACTATCTTGTTTATACTTACCCATTTGCTGTTTCCTTTTGTAAAAGCTCATACATATATATGTTTTCTTGTTTATTTTTACATTGTGTCTTGCCTGCATTGTTTCATGCTTATACTTTTTTTTTCTTTTGCAGGCTATATTTTATTTCTTCATTTGGCAAGTGTACATTTTTTTTTCTTTTGCTTATTTTTATCACTTTATAATATAAGTGAGATTCTATTTTATTAAAATTTTATTCAATGTATTTACTTTATACTTTTAAACTATTTAGATTTAGATTTAAACTCGAATTCAATATACATATATATTAACTTCAAATTTTCTCATATATCACGTATACATATATATTCACATATATGTACACTATTTACAATATTATTAAATTTAAATGATTTATACAAAATATACTTGAATTCGGGGAAACTCGCATCTCTTCAATCCATTTATCGTTTTATTTCACAAATATTAATTCAAAAATTAATAAATTATCATTTTAAATATTTATAAAATTCGGGGTCGTTACAGACTTCCCCCCTTAAAAGAATTTCGTCCTCGAAATTCGCAGGCACGAAAACAACAAAGATAGATAGATTCGATCTCCTATAACTCCTCCAACACAAGATACGGATTCCGAATTCAAGTCGGAATATCTCAAAATACATACCAATTTGTCCCTCTTCGGACTTTGGTATTCTCAAGAAATTACAATAGAATTTCAAATTCGGTTTTAAACGATATCGTTTTAATTGATTCAATTCAAATTTAGCTCTGTATTCTATTAATCAATTTAACTCAATTCAAAATTTCCAATTTTAAAATTCATTGAGGTTTAAATCAAAAACTGATAAGAAATTGATGAAGATACGAAGTAATTTCTTCTACGACGATTTGTAGGGCCACCATTACACTGAAACTTCTACTTGTAGCTGGTACGAAGCAATCAAAAGAATTTTGGAAAGACGAATCAAAGAAAATTGATAGAGAAAGATTGTTTCCATTGTTGCAGGGTATTGACTATTTATAGTCGTATTCTCTTGTCCCCTATCTCGTCCTCTTCTTGCACTCATACTCACTATCTGTGGATAGCAAGAGAATTTACTGAGACGTTCAGATGGATATCTGAGAATACTCATTCTAGAGTTTACTTCACTCTATCTCTAATGAGCTACTTAACGTGTTATACTCCTGAGCTAAAGTTCAACCTTAGCTCTGATACCAAATGTAACGTCCCAGATTTTCGCGTTCGAAAATTGACATCCATACTTTACATCGTACTCGAATGTCGTAGATTCGAGCGTTCAAATCCGAGTCGCCGGAGCTTATAACACAGTTAAGTAAATATCACAGCGGAATTAAAAGAATATAGATATACAACATCTGATACAATATCCAGATACAATGATGATACAATGAATATCTATATACATCAGAGATATGATACAATAAATAGCAGCGGAAAAGAAAACGATAACATCAGCAGCGGATAATCTTCATCTCCAAAGCACGATCCAGAAATAGCTCGAACTCCCAATAACGAGGCACGAAGATAAGCAAGTGCAGTCTGATCCAAAGACTGAACCAACTCCAGAAAATCTACTAAACCTGAATATCTGAAAACCCCAACTCTAGACTGCTCGTGTAGGAAATTATGAGCACCCAGAGTTTAGGAAAGGAACAATAAACTCCGGATCAGTCATGGGACTGGTGTGAGCAACAAAAATAGTTTATCTTTAAAACAAATAGCAAGAGAATTTAAAGTCAATTCGAAATGCTTTTGGAAAATGAAACTACCATAAGACCTCCCGCCACACACACAATGCAAACGCAGAATTGGAGGAGATTTCTTCTTATGATAGTCAAAGATGTTTACTACGCAAAATCAAATCATTTGATATTATTACTAGTGCATAGTGCAGAAAACAATTTCGAAAGTAGAATATAAATCTTAGCCAACATACAACCATTATTGTATGTCTACTATAGCTACTATGTTCAATAGCAGGTTACCGCCACATTCCATAGCAGGTAATACAACTAAAACCGTACAAGGCTCGTATTGTTTTGTTTGAATTTCCAACAAATGGTCAGGCTAAGGAACTTCCTATTCCACGAAAGAAACGCCTCTGGCGGGACGTTCCGAGAACCAACTGTTCTCTGCCAAACAAGGCTGGCAACCCCTTTTCCCAAGGGATAAAAGAAACCTCAGATATGCCACCCCCGGTCCTTTGGGACCTTTAACCGAGGTACCTCTAATCCAACATCACACGTCATAAATAAAGTGTGTCCACATGAGTAAGTATCTGGGCTCCATACCATGATACTACCCTTTTCCAGAAGGAATGGTCATACCCTAGGGGAGCTACCCCTGAAACCTTGCCGCAACATTCCTGTTTCGACCATTACCGGGTTGTGAGGCTCGACGAAGTCTCGTCTACAAAGCTACGCTTTTTCAAAAAGCCACGCTTTGGGTCAACAGATGATCAACCTATGATCACAAAGATAAATGATCAAACAAATGATCATATCACAAATGATCAAACACTGATCATCACACAGCAACACTCAGCATGCCACATTACCAAATTGGGATATATCGCTGATAAATTTCAACTACATAACCTCTGAGCTCGTACGTCTCAGAGAAGGGTGTTAAGCTAAGAGAATAAATTCTCCGCCACCAACAGATATGTATTTGAAAGAAATCGGCTTTATATCTCAAAGTGTAATGTCAGACATGTATCCATACAAGTCTGTTCCGGGTTCGAACAGAACCGAAGGCACTTCTCACGAAGCCCTTGCAATTCCGGATAACTTTCAATTACGTCCGGACTTCCCGTCACAAAAAGAGTGATATAAATCTCTATACCGGCGCGACTCAGTGCAGAGACATTCGACAGGTTGTCCTTTCATTTTCGAAAAATATCCGGTCTTCAACACCGGTCTTCAAATGCTATCCATATACGACATATCACTATTCGGAATGAGTTATACGACCCAAAGGTCCTTTCCCGGCTAACCCGAATAGTGAGCGAAATATTTAAAAACATATGGATATTGAGATTTCAATTAAGTCACAACTTAAACCCAAACTTTCTTTACAAATGGTTTATCAAATTACCATTTTAATCTTTTTAAACAAAAAGATTCAATTCCCAAAGTTCACTTAATTTCACAGATTCATTTACAGATTTTCCAAATCGATTTTCATTTCAATTGAATTAATTCGTTAAATCAAAGATTTAACTCATAGCTTTCAAAACAATTTCATTTCGAATGGGTTAAACAAAACATCAATTTAAATCTGTTAAAAATAAACAGATTTAATTCATAGCTTTCGAAAAGAATTCATTCATAATTTGGAAAATCATTTTTTTCAATTTAATCTTGAAATTCCTTTACCTAAATTGGAATTTCTTTTCTTATCTAAAAGCTTTTATCATTCGAAAACAACAGTTTTCAATTTGGAAATCTGATTCATTCATACGAGTTGAAATCCTTGGTTTAATTCATACAAACACATTTATGTCATCTTTTATCCCTAGTTTCCAAATCATAGATTTAATTTCAAACTTGAATTCAAATTTAAATCAAATTATTTAAATTTCAAAAACTCGGTTAAGTTATTCAAAATAACTTTTATATTTGAAATTCCATTTCAAAAGCTTTTTATTTTAAACCCAAATTTCCGATTTCAAAATCAATTGAAATTAAAATTTCAATTTCAAAAACATCAAATTTAAATCATCTGTGACTTAACCGATTTCCACGTGAAATCCATATTTGTGTGTGTAACAGTGTAGTCCAGGGGTTTTACACATAATAGTGCAACATCAATCATCACAGATATATCGATAAGCGGTATAATCGATAACGCTTATCTTCACTCACAGATTCATAGATAAAATAAATTTATCGGTCACAAAGATTCACTATTACACTTCGATGTGGGTTTCGGATAACCAACTGGAATCCGACTCCCTGTCGCATCGAAGTTCAAGTGCCGTTTTACGGGCCATGGGGTTTCATATTCACATAGTAATATATCACAAAAATAGAAATTTCAGATCACAACATAAATCAGGATGTATCACAAAGCATCATATATCAGGGATATCAACAATCAAATCAATAGAATCCAAATATTCATAAGTAAGATCAATCAATATCTAATTTATTCGAATTAGATTAATTACTTATGAATGACTAATCCTGGTTAATTAACATCGATAAATTACAGATCATTTTGATTAATTATTCTTTAATCATTTATTAATTAACCCTCAAAAATTAATTAACCTTTAAATCATAATTCATCAACCTTTAATTATTTAAAGAATTAATTCTTTAATTATTTAATTCACTATTTAATTTATTATCTTCAATTAATAAATTAACCCTTAATTATTTTCATGAAGTAATTACCTTTAAATAATTAATTATCTTTATAAATTAATCCACTTTTAATTACATTTAAGTAATCATACCCTAATTACTTGATTAATCAACTTTAATCATTAATTTATAACTTCATCACATAAATCAATTATCCTTACATGTAATTACACAAAGAAATCATCCTTAATTACATTGAGCAATTAATTAATTCACCTTACATATAACTTCTTAAAACTAACAATTTAAACCATATTTTTAATCCTTAAAATCAAATCTCTAAAATTCGTTTAAAAACTTGTTTTAGAATTTACTTAGAGACTTGGTATCATATATATATATATATTTTCTATCGAAACAGATATTTATTTTAACTAAACTTTAAAATTTGATTTAAACTTGAAATATTCTCTTATTCTTATTGAAAACTTTTAAAGCCTGGGTAAAATTTCTTTAACCTTTATAAACTGTTTTACTTTACCTTTTACAAACCTCTTTGTTAGCAATTACCAACCCGAATACAACTGAACAAAACCCGAGCCAAGCACATGATTTACCCGAGATCAACTTCGGGTTCGACCCGAGGGAAACTGCTTCTTCCCAAACTCTACCCCATTTTACAGATGCATAGCTTTCTCATGTGCACGCGTGCACCTACCCCGATGAACCACGGCGCTCCGACCAACATCGATGGTTCCCACACATCACCGGTGATCCTCGAAACCCATCTCGACCATCATCTCTCTCGATTCAACCGAGAATCGAAATCGAGCTACAACCCACACAACCTGAACCCAATGCCATCGGAAAACTGACCCCCCACCGACGATTCCGACCTCACATCACCACGCCACCTTCATCGAAGCCTCGCCACGTCTCCCAGCATCTACAGGACGATTCGCGATCGATTCCGATTGCTCCTAATCATCGTGAGACCCAAACCAATGTCGACGACAAAAACAGTCCTTTAAACCCTATCTTGATCATTACAGGCCATCACGATCTTTGATAATTTACAATAGCAATTTTCCCATGATCCTCGTCTCCTCCTCCACCTTCAAGCCCAACCACTACGACCAATTCGCCGTCGATCGATGAAATTTGACCAATTCGTCCAAAATTAACAACTCGAGAATGCACCCAGATTTCCAAACTAGAAATCATGATTTTAGTTTTAAAAATCTAGTTTTTAATTAAGAAATCATTTCGTAATCCTGAATCAATAATTTAAAAAGTTCAAAATTTTTTGACTTAGATTAAATTTGCTCTATGTTCTTGATTTTCAGAAACAATTCCAATTTATTTTAACTTAAATTGGTTTTTTAAAACTTAGTTTATAATCAAACAATCATCTTTTGTTTATATTCCAAGTTTTAATTGTTATTAATCAAGAGATATGATTCTAGTTTGCACCTTGGGTTCTGGAAAACAAGAAAGAAACAAAAAACAGAGATAGCTCATAGTTGAACAGGCTTGCATACATTCAGGCATTACATATATATACAGATAGTTATTTCTATATTCACACATGCACTTTTCCAGATATAAATAAGCAACAAATCCTAATACTTAAGAAAAAAATATGATGTTACTCACTTGGATGGAAGATCAGAGAACAATTGTTGCTTTTAAAACTGCAAATGATTTTCTTTAATCCTCTTGAATCTCTGAGTTTAGTTGAGTTATTTGTTGTTTAAGTTGTAGATGATTTTTATCTCAGTTAAAATGGTTTGAACGAATTGTAGCAGAGGAAGTTGATGTATAGGAGAAGGCTGGTATAAATAAAAGAAAAGAGGTGTACAGGGTACTTTATATTGTTTGTACAATAGGGTAACACATTATTTTGGCTTGTACAAATATATCAGAGATTCTTTCTTCAATTGGAGGCTGAAGTGATAACATTTCATGCGTGCATTAATTGGCTTGTACCATTTTTATTTTTATTTGACTATGCAGATCTTTGTTTAATTATCTTCTTTTGCCTATTACTTACTTCACCTACAAGATTCTTATTATTTTGCTCATGCCTGGCAGCTTTCATTTGTTTTTATGTACTTCTTTTACTTGAAAGCTAAATATATGTAGATAAAGTTGTCTTATTTCTTTTAAACTTTGTTCTTGCTTATATTCATTTATACAAAGGTATTTACTGTCTTGTTTATACTTACCCATTTGCTGTTTCCTTTTGTAAAAGCTCATACATATATATGTTTTCTTGTTTATTTTTACATTGTGTCTTGCCTGCATTGTTTCATGCTTATACTTTTTTTTTCTTTTGCAGGCTATATTTTATTTCTTCATTTGGCAAGTGTACATTTTTTTTTCTTTTGCTTATTTTTATCACTTTATAATATAAGTGAGATTCTATTTTATTAAAATTTTATTCAATGTATTTACTTTATACTTTTAAACTATTTAGATTTAGATTTAAACTCGAATTCAATATACATATATATTAACTTCAAATTTTCTCATATATCACGTATACATATATATTCACATATATGTACACTATTTACAATATTATTAAATTTAAATGATTTATACAAAATATACTTGAATTCGGGGAAACTCGCATCTCTTCAATCCATTTATCGTTTTATTTCACAAATATTAATTCAAAAATTAATAAATTATCATTTTAAATATTTATAAAATTCGGGGTCGTTACAGCCTCCACCACCTCTGACCAGACCACCACACACCTTTCCTCCCACTGACCTAACCCATGCTCCTTTGGCCGAGCCAAACAAGCCCATGACCAAGCCCTATGTTGAACCAAAAACCCACTACTTGCCTTAAAACTCTTCACATTCTCATGTATAAACTTCCTCCCTATGTTTCCACTACCTTGGCCGTGCCTTTACATGACCAAACCTGAGCCATTCCCTGTTCAAACCAGAGCCAAACAACATCCCTAGGCTGAAAAAAAAATAGAGGAAGCAAGGCAAAAGATTTGGCATTCATATCTCTTTTCATTTAAAAGTTATTTCAATTCAAAATGGTATTGAATTTTAATTTGTTTTGATTTTTGTTTTGGGTTGTAACACAAGAGTTGTAGCATTGGATCTCGCTCTCCACTCAAATCCGTTGTCTTGTCTTTGTGCTCTTGATTCCGTTGTGTCAGTTGTATTACAATCTCCAACATTTAGAGGTGAGTAAATCTCACCTGACATTTATACTTATGCAAATGTGAATTGACAATAATTGTACTATTATGTTATGTTATCCCTGTCTGTGATTATTATTTATATGATGATCACCCTGTTTATTCACCTGTCATATCATCGGTTACTGTTATATAATGCTATTCTGTTTATTTATATCAGTTTATCACACTGCAAGTTCCATGTAGAATAGAATCACTATGGGTTGAAATGATACATACCCGAACGGACTTTAGAATAGGGAAAAATCGTTATGGGCTGAAATGATAGGCCTGAACGATTTTTATTTATTTCATTTAACTTGGGATTGCGGGTTTGAAATGATAAAACCTGGATTTTCCTTTGTAAATTACGGATTGAAATGATATATTATCCGTATCATTTGACTTAGGTTAGAAAATTTATATACAGACCCATGGTTAATATATATATTTTCTTGAAATTATAAAATATGTTAAAAATGAAAATATTATGATAATTTGATTTTTACTTTAATTTAAAATGATTTTATAAAGTGTTATTGATTTTTCTATAAATTAAAAATAGTTAAATAAATAAATGTTTAAAAGTTGGAATTTGAAGTATAACTTAACTTGGAAATGTGAAAGTGTTTTAAAATAAAAGTTAAGTTAAGAAAATAAAATGGAATTTAAATAAAATTATGAAATGGTAAACTTAATTAAAATGTTAAGTAAATGAAATGTTATAAATTTTACATTTATTTTATAAGTGAATTATTAAAGATTTGATAATTGTTTGTGAAACTTTCACTTTGTAAAATCATAAATTATGGGTTATTTAAATGATTGTTTTTAAAGTAAGAAATTATGATTTTTATAAGTTAAAATGGATTTAAATAAATTTTAATTCTTTATGAAATTGTAGTGAAAGTTTGGAATTTAAATTGACAGCATTCCTGAAATGCTATCATTTCTAAAGTTAAAGATATTACAGCATTTTGTAAATGCTGTAATTGATATAAATGAACTAAATGGCTAAGATGAACTAAGTGTTGTAGTTGCTGAATTTAACTAAAGTTTTATTTGAAATCTAAACCTATTACAGCATTTAAATGCTGTCTTTTGCTAATTGAATTGTTTTTAAACATAACTTTCCGTAGCATTTTCTAAATGCTGCAAAAGTTGAAATTTCACTGTTTTAATAAATTTAAGTGAATAAATGAATTCTGAAAATGGTAAAATTTTGAGAATTGAATATTTGACTATTAAATATAATAACTTCATTTTTAAATGATTTAAATGGAATATTTTGATTTGAAATATTTTGATATTTTGAAATGGATTTGAAATGATATTTGATTTCGAAGTATAAAATACCATTTTGGAATTTTAACCACGGGATGTAATTAAATTTATGGTTTAACTGATCCTTAGAGGATGGGCGATCCCAAGCATCCTTTAAGTTATTCTGCATTACTACTACAGTTCACTTGAGTTGGTTTACATTATATAAGTATGTATGTCCTGATTCGAGTGTTTTGTGTTTTACTTTACGCTCGGGTCAGCCTGAGTATTTACAGCTTAGCTTTGGATTTCTTTTCTGGAGCTAGGAATCGCTGGAGATTCTGCTTGTCTATATATATATATACCTTTGTTCCCTTTTTCTTTTTACTTTGTCTTTGTAATACTACTTCATAATATAAACAATCTCTATTTATAACTCAAATATTTATTTTAATTCTATTTTTAGTTTAAATATTTATTATTAATTTTTACTTTAATAATTATTGTTTTATATTTCTCTATATACACATATATTCACACATATATGTACAATATTTAACTTTAAATGATTTAACACATTTTTATTTGATTTCGGGGAAACTCTCTTCAATTTACCATTAATTTCACAATCTTTTTATTCAAAAATTCAATTAATTATCAATTTAAATTTATATAAATTCCGGGGTCGTTATAACCTTCCCCCCTTAAAAAATTTCGTCCTCGAAATTTGCCAAGGAGACACAAAGATAGATGAAGAATGTTTCATCAAATCAAACTGAATATTTATTCTGCATTTGGCTCACCAAATCAGAATATCAATCATAGATATAAGAACGAATCTTTTTAATTTTTCACAAGATACTCGGGTTATCCAGATCTACGAAATATGCAGTGGCATTGGTTAGTTCAAAGGGAGAACTAACCATTCGTAGTACATATCCGGACCCAAAGAATAGATAGATATATGGATACTATTCCAAAGCTTTCAGTTTAGAAACTAAAGTGTACCTATCAACCATAGCAACCAAAGCAAACAAAACAACCAATACATCCAAACAAACAATTTTGGTCCATTCGGAGTTTATGTCCCATATTAATATATCGAATCTCCTTCCTGGAACTACCAGGAACTATCAAAGAATTGAAAAGAGATGTTGAACAAAAGAGATTGATAGAGAAAAGATTACTTCCTTGTTGTTACAGAGTATTGACCATTTATAGTCGTATTCCCTTGTCCCCTATCTCATCCTCTTCTTGCACTCATACTTACTATCAGTGGATAGTAAGAGAATTTACTGAGGTATACAGATGGATATCTTAGAGAAACTCATTCTAGGGTATACTTCACCCTATCTCTAATGAGTTACTTAATGTGTTATACTCTTGAGCTAAAGTCCAACCTTAGCTCTGATACCACTGTAAAGATCCTGAACTCGGCCTTCGAAAATCGGCATCCGTACTTCACTTGTACTCAAAATGCCGCAGATTCAAACGCCAAATCTGGCTCTCCGGAGCTTATAACACCATTAAGTATAACAACACAACGGAATAAAGAAATCAATGATATCATATACAACTCCAATGAATACAATATCCAGAATGATATACAACAATGATATCAATAATACAAGAATATCAGCGATATGATACAATGCTACAGCGGAAATAACAACAATGGAAGAGATCACTCCAAATGATCTACAAAAGAGAATGACTCCAACAACTCCAACATCAAGCTTGAAACACCAACACGATGCACCAAGATAAGCAGGTGCAGTCATCAACTCTGATGAAGTGAACTAGCTCCAGATAATCTACTAAACCTGACTATTTGAAAAATCCAACTCTAGACTGCCCGTGTGGAAAATTATGGGCACCCGGAGTTTAGGAAAGGAACAATAAACTCCAGGTCAGTCGTGGGACTGGTGTGAGTAACAAAAACAGTTTATCTTTAAAACAACAACAAAATAATTTTAAACCTTGAAATCCGCAATGTTTTTTTTTGGAAAATGAAACTACCATAAGGCCTCCCGCCACACACACAATGCAAACGCAGAATTGGAGGAGATTTCTCCTTATGATAGTCAAAAATGCTTACTATGCAAAATCATTTGATATTATTACTATTAGTGCATAGTGTAGAAAACCATTTCGAAAGTATAATATTAATCTTAGCCAGCATAGACATTTCGAACTATGCTTACTATAGCTACCTTCTAAACAGTGGTGACCACCATAAGTAAATGGCAGGTTCTACAACTAAAACCGTACAGGGTTCGTATTGGGGATTGGATTTCCAACAAATGGTCAGGCTAAGGAACTTCCTATGCCACGTAGGAACGCCTCTGGAGGGACGCCCCGAGAACCATCTGTCTCTCTGCTAACACAAGGCCGGTTACCCCCTTCCCGGGTAGTAAACCTGAGATATGCCACCCCCGGTCCTTTGGGACCTTTATCCGAGGGCCCTCGATCACACAGCAACAATCACATAGAGTATATGAGATTGGAGCAACCACACAGGTAAATATCTAGGCTCCATACCATGATACCACCTTTTTCCAGAAGGAATGGTCATACCCTAGGGGAGCTACCCCTGAAACCTTGCCGCTTTTTTCCTGTTTCGACCATTTCCGGTTTGTGAGGCTCGATGGGGTCTCGTCCACAAAACTACGCTTTACACGAAAGCCATGCTTTGATCAACAAATGATCAGCAACACACAGCAACACTCAGCATGCCACACTACCACATTGGGAATATATCACTGATAACCTTCAACTACATAACCTCCGAGCTCGTACGTCTCAGAGAAGGGTGTTAAGCTAAGAGAATAAATTCTCCGCCACCAATAGAAATGTATTTGAAAGAAATCAGCTTTATATCTCAAAGTGTAGAGTCAGAGATACAACCATACAAGTCTGTTCTGGGATCGAACAGAACCGAAGGCACTTCGAAAGAAGCCCTTGCAATCCGGTATTCACAATCCCGATCGGATTTCCCATCACCAAAGAAATCTCTATACCGGTGCGACTCAGTGCAGAGACAATCTATAGGTTATCCTATCGTTCCGCAAATACTCGGTCTTCACCACCGGTCTTTAAATGCTATCCATATACGACATATCATTATTCGAAATGGGTTATATGACACAAAGTCCTCTCCCGGCTAAACCGGATAATGAGCGTAATATTTAAAAACATATGGATATTGGGATTTCAATTAAGTCACGACTTATTATCCAAAACTTTTCTTCAAATGGTTTAAACAAACCACCATTTTAATCTTTTACAAAAAGATTCATCTCACAAAGTTCACCCAGTTTCACAAAGATTCATTCACAGATTTTCCAAATCAATTTCCATTTCAATATGGATTAACTCGTTAAATCTTTTAAACAAGGATTTAACTGATAGCTTTCAAAACAATTCCAAAGATTTATTCATAACTTGGAAAACCATTTTCAATTCAAATTTGAAATTCCTTTAATTCAAATTGGAAAACCATTTTCAATTCAAATTTGAAATTCCTTTAATTCAAATTGGAAATCCATTTCTTATATGAGAGCTTTTATCAGGTGAAAACAATTAGTTTTCCAAATCATTGAATTCAATTTCAAATATTGAATTCAATTTCAAATATTGAATTCAAATCTAAATCAAATTATTAAATATCAAGTTTTATTAAGTTATTTAAAAATAACTTTTACATTTGAAACTCATTTGCAAAGCTCTCAATTCAAATTTCAAAACTATTTGAATTCAAGAATTCAATCTTTAAAATTGTCAAAAATCTGCGACTTAACTGATTTCCACGTGAAATCCATATTTTTGTGTGTATGGTGTAGTCCAGGGGTTTCACATAGTAGTGCAACATCATTCAATCATCACAGATCAGAATACAGAAATATAGTTGATAAGCGATATAAACAATAACGCTTATCTTTTATTCACAGATCACAGGTATATAAATTACAGATAATATATTGCATTCATCCCAGATAAATAACTACAGTACAGATCACACACAAATCAGAATATATTTCACACAGCATCACAGATCAGGGATGTTAAATAATTCAACATTCAATAGTATCCAAACATTCACAAGTAAATTTATTAATCAACTGATTAATTTAAATCGGATGTGTCAATTATTAATCCGGGTTAATTATCATAAGTTAATTTCAAATTATTTGAAATAAATCTTCCTTTCAAAATTTATTAGTTAACCCTTAATTATTAACTAATCAATTTTAATCAATGAACCAATTAATCTTTAATTATTAAATTTATCTTAACTAATCACCATTATTAATTAATCCTTTAATTAATTAACAAATAATTTACTCAAATTTCAAATCATCATTCAATTAATTACATTCAGTAATTATCCATTAATTACTTCTCTAAGTAATTATATTTTCCCAAATTATCAAGTGATTATTCTAGATTAATTGTTAAAATTAATCACATTGATTATTTATTTAAATAATCTTAGTTAATAACCTTTATCAACTATTAAATTCCTTTAATTACTTTTCTAAAGAAATTTGCTTACATTAAATCATTATTGATGATAAATTGATTAGCTATCAAGAATTCATTCTCAATGAATTATCTTCATTATTTAAAGCCAACTCATTTATATTCATAATTTAATTATCACTTATAAAAAATGGTTGAAACCATTCATTTCAAATTTCATTTAAAACTTCACTTCTATTTCAAGATTTACAATGAATTCTTATTTAACTTTAATAAAGTTAAAGATCAATTTACTTTAAATTTCACATATGAAAAGAAGACCTTAACATTTAAACTTATTCAAAGATTTAAATTTTATAAAACTTAATTTCATTTCAATATCTGGAATTCAATTCAAAATATAATTAAGTTCAGGTTTTTAAAACTTTGTTTAAATTCTCTTTTTCAATTCAAAATACAAGTGTAACAACCCGCATTTATACGATAATATATTTAAATATTTTATTTAAATATGACATCGTCTATTCGTATTTAAAATCCTAAATATGAATTTTTATCGTGTTCGAATCCGTTGTTCTAATGGATTCAAATCGTGTTTTAAATATCGCCAAAGTGTTTAATTATCATGGTTTGCTATTTATAAATTCAATGAGCTTAATATTATTGCTTGGCCCATTAACAAATCTATTCCCCTTCACCTTTATTATCTGACAAAGGCCTCTTACCCTCTCCATTCACGTTCATTTTTTCTCACGTTCAAAACAAAGTCGCGTTTCTCTCCTCCCCTTCAGGCGATTCGCGATTTAGAGTTTTTCTGATTTGGGGCTTCGTTCCCTTAGTGCTCGGCTTTGCTCGAGAAGGTGATTTGGACTTTGCCTTCGTCGATTGTTGTAGCTCTGGCTTGACTTCTTCGTTCTACTGGCAATTTGAAGCTTCGGCGATGTGATTTTCTGGCTAATTGAGACTTTGGCTTTGTCGACTTTGTAGCTCCTTTGTGGTGACTCTGGCTTCGGCTTCGCTGTAGCTTATTTGCTTGCGATCTCGACTGTTTGCATCGAAACTAGAACTAGGGCTTAACTTCATTCGTCTCCCCTCGGTTGCTCGGCTTCTTCTATATTCGGCGACAAGGTGAGACTTTCTCACATCTAATTCACTCAAAATATGAGATTTCGTTCGTCTGATTTTGTTAAGCAATTTTGCTCGCCGTTTGATTTCACTTGTATGTTGATTTCTTGGTTGAGATGTTTTCTGACCTTTTTCCATATGCGTATATTTTGCCTTTATATTACGTGATATTCACGTCTTTGATTCTTGATCGTTCGATCTTTTCTTTCATTCCATAAGCTTTCCAAAACTAATGTCGACTGTTTCACTATTTTCTAAATTATACGGCTTTGACAGTTTTGATCATCTTAACTTTGACTGTGATATTTTATTTTAAACTTCACTGTGAATTTAAACACTTCTGACTTGAAACACTTCACTGTCTTGACTTTACCTGACTTCGATGATCTTCTCTTCTCTGGCACATTCCTGATTCATGTTGATACTGTAAAGCAAGTTGTGTTCATGTTGATTGACACTGTGATAGCCTAATCTTTGTTTCATTCTGCCGTACACTATCCTGTTGATCTGATTCTGTTGCATTCACCTGTAATAGTCTTCACTGTTGCACTTTGTTGCCGGTGCACTTGATGTTGTAGCTGTGTTCACTCTTGTAGTATCACCTGTTGCATTGTGTTTTTGTTGTACATTCACCTGCTAGCCAAGCTGCAGTTTCATTCACGTACTTGTAGTTGTACTTCCTCATCACTGTCTTTGTTGCTCCTAACTATTTCACTGAACTTATACATGCTTGCCCCTGTTTTGCTTGATGATTCATGCTTCACTTTCTTCACTACGGCCTGTAATTTTTTTGTAGTAGCACTGTGCATTGGTGAACTTCATTACTTGTGATCTCTGTTGCATATTCATGTAATTGTGCATTTGTTTGCATTGTGTCTGGTTGTGCATTCATGTGTCTGCACCTTGTTGCAGTTTGTATACTTCACTGCAGTATCAACTATTGTGTCTGAATCCTTTTGTTGTTGTCCAGTTTGTACTTGTCTTGTTGAACTTGATTGCTTCTGCTTTGTGGTTGTTGAGCTACTGCTGTTCAATTTTGGTTTGTTTGATGCATGTCTAGTCTGTATACATAAGCTTTGATGTTATATGGATGATCTTCATGTATGCTCATCTGCATTCTTGAACTGTCATTGTTTCACTTATTCAATATGCATTCATTCCCGTAGCCATTCTGGTCTGTGGTACTTGTTGAGTCTTCACTTTGCATTAGCTTCGAGACTTCTTGCTTACAGTCGCACTTGTGAACCCTGATTCATTGAAGTGCATTCCTTGGGTTTCACTGGGCTTTGACATTTCTGAGTCTTTGCCTTTGATATTATTTTGTGGTCTTTACTTTAGTTCACTGTCCTCTGAACTGTTGCCACTGTCTTCTTTGTAGTTGCATTCTACCCTTGTCTTTGCAACTGTTTCCTACGGTAGTTTCATCGCGGTGGTTGCTTCGTATTCGCTTATGTCTGCAGTTGCATGTGTTTTGCAGTTTTTTCCCCCTGTTGGGATTTGTTTTTGAATTCACTTGAGTTGAATCCGGTACTTCGGGGTTTGACCTTGTGATCATTGTGACTTCCACTGAGTTTTTGTGCATCTCTTGCGATAGTGGCGAGGCAGTACACGCGTGCGTGTACTGCAGCCCTATCAGATCTGACAGCTTTAATTTGATGTTTCGATTTGTTGAATTGTTTCGTGGGTTCAATCCCATATTTTGAAGTGGTATCGATTTGGATTTACTGTTTAGTGGATTAACACTGCTTAGTGTTATATCTGCCGTTATCCGGTTCTCTTATCGAGAAGTTGGGTATACGAGATTTCTGTGACTTTCGTCTATTTGATATTTGATTATTATTGCTTCTGTGCATTAATAGCTGAGTTTGAATTAGACTGACCCGGGTATTATTTTCTTTTGAATTTAATACTCGGGTCAGACCGAGTATTTACAGGTTGTAGATTTTTAACTTTGGGTTGCTGCTAGAGCTATGAAGACTTTTTATATCATTTGAAGTGGTCTTCGTCTTGTTGTAGTAGTCAGTGTGTCTGTTTTAAGATGATAATGTATTCATGTATATTAGTCGATAATGTACTTGTATATATAACTTCTTGAGTCGACAATTGTAGTTGTATCATTTGTATTGTGTCAAATGTATTGTAACTGATATCAGTTATTATATATATGAGACTTTTCGTTCCATCTGTATTCCGCATTTATGTTATCTGTGTTATTTTTATATCTATTGTCCTAAACTATTATAGCCACTGTGTAGTAGCTTTGAGTTTGTATCGGTATGTCGAATTTCCTCCTGAAATAGAAATGCATGTTATACTATCTGACATATCGGTGCTCGCACAAAGCAATTACACGGATGGTCGCTCCTCAACAGCCTTATTCTCCGTGCTAGTTGACAGCACTACATCGTAGTGTTCTTGGCTGGCGTGGGTATAGAGGTGGGGCGTCACAGCTTGGTATCAGAGCCTGGGGTTTAGGACAATTATAAAACATAACTTAGATGGAGCATGTGTTACTACTATTTGTCGATGTTTTATCTCTCATCTTTACATATGATTATTTTTGACTGTTAGGTATGAATTCCTAACGCTTATTCTTGTGTTTTCGGCTTTGAATTGATTTAGCCGATGTTGATTTTGTTTTAATTTGGCAAATTAAAGCCATTTTGACTTTTGGACTTTGTTCCACTTTTGTTCTATGCTATGAGTGTCATTGTATACCTGTTACACTGTGATGAAAAAATAGCTGGACCAGTTGCAAATTGAGTAATTTTGATTTCTCATTCACATCTAGTTTGAATCTCAGCGATTTTGAACTTGATATTTTGTGTTTTCCTCATCTTGAATTCCATTCGACTTCGGTCACTTTGTTTTTGAGAAATTGCTAATTTCTTGATTTTTAAGACTCTGATTTTGTTTGCCGTTGGTTTCTTTGATAATGATGATTGAATCATTTTGTACTCGACTGCGGCTATTAATTGTTGACTTCGACATTGACTTGATTCTTACTTTTGTTGAAGTCATTTATGCATTTCTGCTCGTTTTGCTTTGTTTTTCCAGTTGATAATCGATTCTTCTTTTCTAATTAGTTGTTATCACCTTTGTCGATTTTGATAACTTCTATTTCTGGATTTTTGGGTATTCCTACTTTGATGAATTTGGAATCGAATTCTTTGGATTTTATTCACGTCTTCGAATGTGACATTTTAGTGAACTGACTTGGTTTCCTAATTTAATCGATTCTTGATCATTTCCCCGATTTGTTGCTATCATTTATTAGCAACCTTGATAACATTTTCTTCGGGATTTTTGTGAACATACTTTCTGATGGATTCAGTATCGATTTCTATGGATTCCATTCACATCTTCGTATGTGAATTCTTGTGATTGATTGTTTCTACAATCATTTTTGTGATTTGTCACTTTAAAAATATAAAGGTTTTCTATACTAGTAGTAAATATCAAAATCCTTTTCTCCAAACGATTTCAAAACTATTTTACTACAAAGCTCTTTTTCTTAAACCGTTTTCCAATCTATTAGAATATACAAGCCTTTATTTCACTCGTATGAGAAATTGAATTAAACGGCCTAGTAAAACAAGTGGTATGAAACGCTTGCGTTTACCTCGTCGGTTAACTCCTGGACTTGTTCGATTGAACCTTTTGTGACAATTTTCTTGTGTAGATTTACAGTTTGTTCGTAAATATTTAAGTTAAGCAAGTGGTTATGGGACATGAAGCTAAACTTTTATATTTACTAGCTTAGTGTAATTGATACTTCTCGTTGATCATGACGATCATTTTATGATTAGACTAGACAACACTTGTGTGATTCCATTCATACATACCTTTTTGCTTTTTGGTTAGTCTGGACCTTAATTTGTGTGATTCCACTCACACATATCTTTTTGTTTGCGAGGTTAGACTAGACACCACTTGTGTGATTCCATTCACACATACCTTTTTGCTTTTTGGTTAGTCTGGACCTTAATTTGTGTGATTCCACTCACACATATCTTTTTGTTTGCGAGGTTAGACTAGACACCACTTGTGTGATTCCATTCACACATACCTTTTTGCTTTTTGGTTAGTCTGGACCTTAACTTGTGTGATTCCACTCACACATATCTTTTTGTTTGCGGGGTTAGACTAGACACCACTTGTGTGATTCCATTCACACATACCTTTTTGCTTTTTGGTTAGTCTAGACCTTAATTTGTGTGATTCCACTCACACATATCTTTTTCTCTGCGAGGTTAGCCTAGACCTCAATCTGTGTGATTCCGACTCACATGTGTGGGATAGCGACCCACGGTCTTCGGACCATTCCTGTGTGAAAATTTAATGGATGGCTTCCATGAGATAGCGTCTCGTCTTGTGATACCGGTGTTTTGGAGTTTTCATGCTCCCATTTTGTGATAGGCCTTCCCCTTTTCCTTTTTTTGATTTAGACTAGCAAATGTGCGATGTCTCTTTCTCTGCGAGGTTAGCCTAGACCTCAATCTGTGTGATTCCGACTCACACGTGTGGGATAGCGACCCACGGTCTTCGGACCATTCCTGTGTGAAACTTTAATGGTTATCCACCATGAGATAGCGTCTCGTCTTGTGATACCGGTGTTTTGGAGTTTTCATACTCCCGTTTTTATGCTAGGCCTTTCCCCCCTTCTGGTGTTTTCTGGATTTCTTGTGATGATTTCTGGAATTTTGTGCTTCACCAATTTTCGTGATTTCTATTGATATGTTTATCAATTTTTGTGCATTGGTGAATTCATGTGATATTGACTTGTTATGAATACAAGTTTAGGGTATGATATCCCTTTCTATCTTTGAGAAGATTCTTGTGACATTTTCTTATGAATGAAAATTCATTGGTATTATACTTTGATGCCAGTTATTTTGATGAAATTTTGACGTGTTAACTTCAGTAACCGTCAATTTTAAAATGGATTTACAAGCGGTTCTTCCACAATGCTGAATTTGTTGTCCGTTTTACTGTACTTTGAGAAGTGCAATTTCCTTATCTAAGTTGCTACTGATATTGCTAATTTAATCACGTGTTTTCAAAATTTTTTATTTTAAAAAAAAAAAGTTGTTTTAAAAATATAAATTAAAATTGTTTTCAAAATTTTTACAGTTTACATTTTTCAGAAGAACAAGGAAGCGATTTAAACGTTTCAGAAAAATCGAGGACTATGACCCCTTTCTTTTACTGATTCGCTTAATTCCGGACTTGTCCGTTTGAGAATGTGAAATGTTATTTTTAAAACACATAATTCTGCACTTTCAAGGAAACGATAAAGAGATTTAAACGATTTAGCAAAAGTAAGGAGTATGGAATCATACTTTTACTACTTCGGTTAATTCCGGACTCGTTAATTGAATATTTACGACTTCTGATTATCGTTTTTGATAATCAGATATTTGTGAAATTTGATTATCATTTGTGATAATTAAATATTTTCCGATTTAATTATCGTTTGAGATAATTAAATATTTTTCGATTTGATTAATCGAATATTTATGATTTCTGATTATCGTTTTTGATAATCAGATATTTGTGAGATTTGATTATCATTTGTGATAATTAAATATTTGTGTTCCTGATTATCATTTGAGATAATTAGATATTTGATTTGTTTTCTGATTATCGTTTGAGATAATTAGATATTTGATTTGTTTTCTGATTATCGTTTGAGATAATTAGACATTTGATTTGTGATTTTCTGATTATCGTTTTTGATAATCAGATATTTGTGAAATTTGATTATCGTTTGAGATAATTAAATATTTTTCGATTTGACTAATCAAATGTTTGTGTTTCTGATTATCGTTTTTTGATAATCAAATATTTGTGAAATTCGATTATCGTTTTTGATGATTGAATATTTGCGATTTTGAGATTCGAGCTTCGTCTTTTTCTCTGGCAATTCAGGTGAGTAATTTGATTTACTCACATTCAATTCGTGCAGTACGTGAATCCTGCTCTGTTTTTCCTTTTCTATTAAATGCTGGAACTCGATTGATTCTTGCTTTTGATAGTCGTCTGATTTTGATTCCTTGACCCCCACGATGTTGATTCTTTTGGTTTGAAGCAGTCAAACCTTTTGATTTTATATCTAATACTTCCCTGTTGACCTTTGCTTTGCTTATGCATTCAACATTGCCATGCTCTTATGGTTGTTACCTTTTATCCATTTATTCCTTATGATTGCGAGGACGCAATTTCTTTAAGGAGGGAAGTCTGTAACAACCCGCATTTATACGATAATATATTTAAATATTTTATTTAAATATGACATCGTCTATTCGTATTTAAAATCCTAAATATGAATTTTTATCGTGTTCGAATCCGTTATTCTAATGGATTCAAATCGTGTTTTAAATATCGCCAAAGTGTTTAATTATCATGGTTTGCTATTTATAAATTCAATGGGCTTAATATTATTGCTTGGCCCATTAACAAATCTATTCCCCTTCACCTTTATTATCTGACAAAGGCCTCTTACCCTCTCCATTCACGTTCATTTTTTCTCACGTTCAAAACAAAGTCGCGTTTCTCTCCTCCCCTTCAGGCGATTCGCGATTTAGGGTTTTTCTGATTTGGGGCTTCGTTCCCTTAGTGCTCGGCTTTGCTCGAGAAGGTGATTTGGACTTTGCCTTCGTCGATTGTTGTAGCTCTGGCTTGACTTCTTCGTTCTACTGGCAATTTGAAGCTTCGGCGATGTTGTGATTTTCTGGCTAATTGAGACTTTGGCTTTGTCGACTTTGTAGCTCCTTTGTGGTGACTCTGGCTTCGGCTTCGCTGTAGCTTATTTGCTTGCGATCTCGACTGTTTGCATCGAAACTAGAACTAGGGCTTAACTTCATTCGTCTCCCCTCGATTGCTCGGCTTCTTCTATATTCGGCGACAAGGTGAGACTTTCTCACATCTAATTCACTCAAAATATGAGATTTCGTTCGTCTGATTTTGTTAAGCAATTTTGCTCGCCGTTTGATTTCACTTGTATGTTGATTTCTTGGTTGAGATGTTTTCTGACCTTTTTCCATATGCGTATATTTTGCCTTTATATTACGTGATATTCACGTCTTTGATTCTTGATCGTTCGATCTTTTCTTTCATTCCATAAGCTTTCCAAAACTAATGTCGACTGTTTCACTATTTTCTAAATTATACGGCTTTGACAGTTTTGATCATCTTAACTTTGACTGTGATATTTTCTTTTAAACTTCACTGTGAATTTAAACACTTCTGACTTGAAACACTTCACTGTCTTGACTTCACCTGACTTCGATGATCTTCTCTTCTCTGGCACATTCCTGATTCATGTTGATACTGTAAAGCAAGTTGTGTTCATGTTGATTGACACTGTGATAGCCTGATCTTTGTTTCATTCTGCCGTACACTATCCTGTTGATCTGATTCTGTTGCATTCACCTGTAATAGTCTTCACTGTTGCACTTTGTTGCAGGTGCACTTGATGTTGTAGCTGTGTTCACTCTTGTAGTATCACCTGTTGCACTGTGTTTTTGTTGTACATTCACCTGCTAGCCAAGCTGCAGTTTCATTCACGTACTTGTAGTTGTACTTCCTCATCACTGTCTTTGTTGCTCCTAACTATTTCACTGAACTTATACATGCTTGCCCCTGTTTTTCTTGATGATTCATGCTTCACTTTCTTCACTACGGCCTGTAATTGTTTTGTAGTAGCACTGTGCATTGGTGAACTTCATTGCTTGTGATATCTGTTGTACATTCATGTAATTGTGCATTTGTTTGCATTGTGTCTGGTTGTGCATTCATGTGTCTGCACCTTGTTGCAGTTTGTATACTTCACTGTAGTATCAACTGTTGTGTCTGAATCCTTTTGTTGTTGTCCAGTTTGTACTTGTCTTGTTGAACTTGATTGCTTCTGCTTTGTGGTTGTTGAGCTACTGTTGTTCAATTTTGGTTTATTTGATGCATGTCTAGTCTATATACATAAGCTTTGATGCTATATGGATGATCTTCATGTATGCTCATCTGCATTCTTGAACTGTCATTGTTTCACTTATTCAATATGCATTCATTCCCGCAGCCATTCTAGTCTGTGGTACTTGTTGAGTCTTCACTTTGCATTAGCTTCGAGACTTCTTGCTTACAGTCGCACTTGTGAACCCTGATTCATTGAAGTGCATTCCTTGGGTTTCACTGGGCTTTGACATTTCTGAGTCTTTGCCTTTGATATTATTTTGTGGTCTTTACTTTAGTTCACTGTCCTCTGAACTGTTGCCACTGTCTTCTTTGTAGTTGCATTCTGCCCTTGTCTTTGCAACTGTTTGCTACGGTAGTTTCATCGCGGTGGTTGCTTCGTATTCGCTTATGTCTGCAGTTGCATGTGTTTTGCAGTTTTTTCCCCCTGTTGGGATTTGTTTTTGAATTCACTTGAGTTGAATCCGGTACTTCGGGGTTTGACCTTGTGATCATTGTGACTTCCACTGAGTTTTTGTGCATCTCTTGCGATAGTGGCGAGGCAGTACACGCGTGCGTGTACTGCAGCCCTATCAGATCTGACAGCTTTAATTTGATGTTTCGATTTGTTGAATTGTTTCGTGGGTTCAATCCCATATTTTGAAGTGGTATCGATTTGGATTTACTGTTTAGTGGATTAACACTACTTAGTGTTATATCTGCCGTTATCCGGTTCTCTTATCGAGAAGTTGGGTATACGAGATTTCTGTGACTTTCGTCTATTTGATATTTGATTATTATTGCTTCTGTGCATTAATAGCTGAGTTTGAATTAAACTGACCCGGGTATTATTTTCTTTTGAATTTAATACTCGGGTCAGACCGAGTATTTACAGGTTGTAGATTTTTAACTTTGGGTTGCTGCTAGAGCTATGAAGACTTTTTATATCATTTGAAGTGGTCTTCGTCTTGTTGTAGTAGTCAGTGTGTCTGTTTTAAGATGAAAATGTATTCATGTATATTAGTCGATAATCTACTTGTATATATAACTTCTTGAGTCGACAATTGTAGTTGTATCATTTGTATTGTGTCAAATGTATTGTAACTGATATCAGTTATTATATATATGAGACTTTTCGTTCCATCTGTATTCCGCATTTATGTTATCTGTGTTATTTTTATATCTATTGTCCTAAACTATTATAGCCACTGTGTAGTAGCTTTGATTTTGTATCGGTATGTCGGATTTCCTCCTGAAATAGAAATGCATGTTATACTATCTGACATATCGATGCTCGCACAAAGCAATTACATGGATGGTCGCTCCTCAACAGCCTTATTCTCCGTGCTAGTTGACAGCACTACATCGTAGTGTTCTTGGCTGGCGTGGGTATAGAGGTGGGGCGTCACAACAAGTTAAATTCAAATCTTTATTTTCACTTAATTGCTTTAAACACCTTTAAGTTTTTAAACAATTTAAAATTTTAAAACTCAAATTCCCCAGACTAAATTTCAAACTGAATTTGAAGTTATATTTAACTTTACTTCTGAAATCTCGGTTCAAACCTTGCTTCATAATTTAAATTTTTTTTTAAATTCCCAAACAAAACACTTTCGGGTTTGAAAGCCTGTACAAAATTTTGACCCGAGCTCTGGCCATTTTGCTTCGAGTAAACAACTCAATCTACTCTAGTACGACATGAGGAATCACTCGTTCTTCCCGGGCAAACAAAACAATCAGATCCTCAGGCACAAAGTGCTCGTGCACGTGTACATCGCCGCTGGCCAACTTCCGGCATCGCCACGTTGTCGAACACGTCGACAATCACCTCCAGACCATGCTCCTACCACACGAACCACGTCATCGTCTCGAAATCATAATCGAGCTAAAAATTCGAAACCTGGAAACAACCCAGACATCACCACCCCAACATGTCAACGCCATTTCCTCGGAACTCCGACCACCAGATCGCCAGCACCTCCGGCCACAGCTTCGCCAACACCTACCCTACCACCTCCCAAGACCACGTGCAACTCGATGCACGTATGAGGCCATGGTGATCATTTTCTCAACCACCTCGAAAACTAGGTTTAGAAATAAAAACTTCTCATCGTCATCGCCACGGTGAACTGGACCACTTCCGGCTATTTTTCCTGACACCCCCGTAGGCTCCTCCATCTCCACCAACAACCTCGACATCCACGAATCGGTCGATCACCAGAAATTGGTCAAAATCCAATTTTTAAACAAAAAGGAACTGCTCTCAAACCACGCGATTAAAAATCATCAAACAAGGCTTAAAAATCCTATTTTTTAATGAGGATTCAAGTTATATACCTGAATCAATATTTCGTGAGGTTCGAAATTTCCAGAAATGAAAGTTCTTACTGTAAAAATTCGATCTTTCATTTTATATGCATTTTTATCTCATGAAACTATTTTTAAATTATAGCTCATACTTAAACACCACTGTTTTGTTTTGAAACCAAAGTCTAATATGGATTATAAAACAAGAAATTGAATTTTCTTGTTGTTTGATACTCTGTAAAATAAACAGAGAAGAAGGAACACACTGATACATATATATATATACCTTTGTTCCCTTTTTCTTTTTACTTTGTCTTTGTAATACTACTTCATAATATAAACAATCTCTATTTATAACTCAAATATTTATTTTACTTCTATTTTTAGTTTAAATATTTATTATTAATTTTTACTTTAATAATTATTGTTTTATATTTCTCTATATACACATATATTCACACACATATATACAATATTTAACTTTAAATGATTTAACACATTTTTATTTGATTTCAGGGAAACTCGCTTCAATTTACCATTAATTTCACAATTTTTTTATTCAAAAATTCAATTAATTATCAATTTTAATTTATATAAAATCTGGGGTCGTTACAAGTAACTTATGAGATTTTCGGGATTCACATCTCCTAAGGATCCGTTAAACTATCTACTATGTAGTACAATATGCTATTATAATATGTCTACAGTAAGATAAACTATTAAAATAGCGTTAAGGCGTTACCCATTTCCCCCTTAACACATTTTATAATGCCAATAGTCTATACAGTACCTTAACTCCTCATAAACTGGGGCCGCCAGAGGATACCCCATAGGTACGACATAAAACAAACTCGTAGAAGGCGCGCTAGGGTAGGTGACACGACACAACTAGGCAATGCCAGGGTAAATATAGCAATTACACTTCCGGACTGGTGGTAACGCATAGCAGCTACTACTGCCCACGTCGAAACACACTCCTAAATCAAAAATCGAGGGTGGCCACCAAAATCAATCGCAAAGTCAGAATATAGTATCAAAGGAATGTGCCCGATCGGAGGAATGACCTCATTTGGCCCATCAATTGCTCCTGTTTTAGCCACCTTAAACTAACTCATGGGAGTCAGGTCCACGTACATACCTCATATAGGATCGTCGCCAACCATCCTACTTCATTCTGGAATCTCCACCGCGTACACAGTTGTCAAACCGGTTTTCGGTATTGGCAGAGAGTATGACAATGTCTGATCCCGGTCTCTTTAACAACCAATCGTTTATTACTTAACGGATGGTTCTTTTACATTTCCAAAATCATTTCATAATTGATATCAAAATATCATATTCAATTCAAATCATATCATTTTCGAAATCATTACTTACTTTCGAAATCATATTCACCTTTGAAATCATATCACATTTGAAATCATAGTTCGAAATTATATTTCCTTTCAAAAGTCATATTTCCAAAATAGGCTAAACTCTCATTTCAAAATATCATATTAAACTAAATATGTTATTTAATTCCCAACTTGGGTTATAACATCATTAACCATATTCACTTTAAAAATCGACAATTTGAATATAAACCCATCCATTTTACTTAGTTTGGAATTTAGAAGAAAATAGCTTAAATAGTTATAAATAGTTAATATAGATTTAAAATAGATTAAGTATAATTAAATAGATTAAATAGCTTTAAAATAGATTAATTAGACTTAAAATAAGTTAAAATATATTAATTAGTTTAAATAAATTAAATGGTTTAAAATAGGTTAAAATGATTTAATATAATTAATACAGGTTAAAATAGTTTAAAACTTTGAAATCTTAATAATTAGAAATTTTGAAATAATATATTTTTAAAACATTTTATATTAAAACATGAATTTGGAATTAATATCAAATTAAACTATTCATTTCATTTCAACACATTTGGACCATTTTTGATTTCCAAGTCAACAAACCAAATTCCAAACCTTTCAATTTAACATTTCAATAAACTATTGAATTTCATATCGTTTCAATCTATGTTCAAATATCAATTCGGATTACTCCAATTTCAAAATATTTCAAAGTTATTTTCAAACAACATCAATAACTTAATTTCGATAGAATTTCGTTTATACTTAAAAGTTTAACTTTAACTTCCAATTTAATTTCTTAAAGCAATCCCTTTTAAACCATTTCACATTTCAACACAAAATTTGTTTTTCCAATAATACTTCAATTTATATACATCAAATTTTTTTTCAAGATATTATTTTTATTAATTCAAAAATTTAGAAGTTCAAAATCATTAAATTTAACCAATCCGGTGTCCGTATATAATTTCTACCCTAGGGTCAAGTGATACAGATATTTATCATTTCAATCCGCAATTTAAAATTTTACGGTTATATATCATTTCAAACCGCAATCCCGAATTAATAATAAAATCCATAAAATCGCTCGAGTCTATCATTTCAACCCATAACGATTTTTCCTTAATCTATTGATCGTTCGGGTATGTATCATTTCAACCCATAGTGAACTGGCAGTTTATAAAGATATAAAATAAAACATCCATTCATCCAATATCAACAATCAACATCCATTACGAACATCATCCAAATCAATTAATAAATATCAATATAGAACTGATAATCAATAATAGGTATTTAACTGGCAATTTATATTTAATAATAAATTAAATAACGATTTAATTTAAATAAATTCAAATTAACTGAGATGATGATTTAAAATATACCTAACAGTCATAAATAAATTTCTAATCACATCATAAATTTAATTTAACAAACATAAGAAATTTTAGAAGTTGTGAGTGGGTAAAACACTCACCTTTGAATTTAAATTGATTTGAAATCAATTTTAAACCCAAAATTCAAACAGTTTCGGAATTCATCCAAACTAGCGTCAAAATCTCCGGAATTTCGATACAATCCCAATGGATCAAACCGCGTGTGAATCGGACCTCGTATGTAAAAGTTACGATAGTTAGAACAATTGAATTTCAAATTTAAATTAAATAAAACCAAATTGCATTGCCCACTCAAATAAGACCACGTCACCGTTTCGTTCTAGAAGCACGCATCACCTACCCTCTCAGCTCTGATCGAACATTCCACGCGACTTTGACTACCTCGTTCTCTCGCCTCCGGTCATCAGAGGACCACCGACCACGTCTCTGAGCTTGCCTTCCACCCCTCCACCGTTCAGCACCCACGCGGCCCTCCTTGAGTAACGCCGCCACCGCCTAATTAGGGTTTTCGAAATCCAAATTCAAAATTTCGGTCGCCTCAGGCCAAGTTAGGCCACACAACCACCACCTCTGCACTCCTGAAGCCAATCCTAACAAAACCTATCTCCCAATTTCTCTAATCGATGATGAAATCAGAAAACCATAAATCGGCAACCTAATACCGCGTTTGCCAATTTTGACTGTGATTTGGCAGTGACTGAAGCACTGTTACAACAAATGAACACCGGCTTTGAGTTACGCTCGTCGAGAGCTTCAATTACATATATAATTCGATAGTGTTTGAGGGATTTGAATTTTGGATTTTGTTTTGATTTGCAATTGAATTTGGAATTGGTAGTGGATTGTCTGCCATTGGAAAGTGAGAGACAGATGGAATTGTACGTACAGACAAAACTGAGTAGAGGAACACTACGGTTTATAATAGATTATTTATAGGTGGGTCAGAAAATAGAAAGAACGGATCAGATTTGATTTGGGTTTGGAATGATAAACGACCCGAAAAGCTCGTTCTGCCTCCGGAACGAAAATGGGTCATCCCATATATCAAAATAAATGTTATTTATGATTTTAAACTCAATGGAATAGGTTTCAAGTCCTAATTCAATCGTATGAAGAAGTTATGGTAAAATCAGCTTATTTCAAATTGATTTCAATTTATTTCAATTAAATTGATTTCTAGGCGTTTCGAGTCCGTATGGTCAAATGACAAGTCCGATCGATATGAAACTTGAAATCCTATAATAATTCACCGTTACGGATCCGATGAAATTGGTTTCGTCGAAATCCGAGTCAGTGGCCAAAATGGCTATTTTCACATTAATTGAATAAATTAATATTAAATTAATTAAATCACTTTTCAATTCAAATTTAATATTTTACAATTCCTATCATTTTAGATTACTTGGACATTTGTAATAAATTCAAATAAGTTTACATATTAATTCAGTGTTAATTATTTCAATAATTACAGTGTTAAATTTTCAACTGCCATAAATCATATTAATTAATAATTTAATTCCAATAAATTGTTCTGATTTAATTTCAGACTTTATATTCAATCAATTATTTACTCAAATAGCATAGTTAATGTTTGTTTTACATTTCATTACATTAATATTCTTCAATTTCCTTCTTTTATTTGGATTAACTACTATATTTCAAATTTGTTGAATTTTTGTCACTTACACACATTAATTAAAATTTAATATCCTAATAAATTTATTTATCTGGGTTTCATTCCTTTTTGTTAAATCAATTGTTATCTTGTGGATAAAATAAATATTTCTATTCATTCCATTACATTCACAATTTACAGTTATTGTCTTAATCTTATTAATGTAACATTAAAGTTCATTTAATTCTAATTGATTTCCCATTTTAAATTTAATAGACCAAATAAACAGGTAACTTATAACAATCGTTACCATAACTTTTAATTACACATATGAATTCATTATTCCCAAACAAATGTTACAATTCTTATAAAATACTGATTTTATTCAATTACCATAAATTTTATATATTTTCCATTAATTAATTCAATATTCACATTTGTTTTTCTTATACTCACTTTATAGCCAAGTAAACATTTTAAATTATTTCATTTATTGGGGTTTCATTCAAATTGTTAATAGACAACTTATATTAACATTAATACCTTTAATTTTAATTATTATTTCATTCTTAAACCACCAATTTTATTTCTTTAAATATTATATTACCAAAATCTCATTATATTAATAAATTTAAATTGTCGAAAATTACGGGTCGTTACAAGTTTGTACGTAGGTTGAGTACGCCATCGATCCCGCATGATCAACGGGAAATACAGGGTTACACCTACGAACTACACCTCCTATGAGGGTAGATCACGTTAGGTTATGCACCGCTACAATTATTTACTAGTTTTTTTGTTAGGGCAAGGCTAGTTAACCTATAGACGAGATCTTTCAAAATGAATGGGGTAGTTCGAGGAGCTGAGTCCTCTATAGTCTGTGGAGCTGAGTCCATAATAGGAAGCAGACAAGTAGCAAACCCCCAAAGCGAGGTAGAATATGGCTAAACTAATGCGAAGCCGTTATTAGGGACCGTGGGAGTTCCTCGGTATACACGACATTGACAACGTGATACTGCGTTGACGATGGATCCTAATAGGATGATAGGTTATGGATACTAATGGGGATAATATCTTGGTCTAAAAGGGGATAGTGGTACACACACACACATACACGTATGTAGTTATGTTCTACTTTGGATAGAAGGGACGTATCGTACCCGCATGTGGAGTTGAGACGATTAAGTGAAATAAAAGGGCATAGCATGTAATGGACGATAATTGGTATAAACTAGTGTTATGTATAAAAATGTATAATTTACCAGTTACCAGAACGTTGGAAGTGTCCTGACCCCTTCCTCATTACAACCCATAGGATAGCTTTAGAGGAACAAGTACTGGTGCAAGGCGGGACCAGTGGAAGGGTAGTTTCCTAATGCATGCTTGGCACTGGAAGGGACACCTGATATTGGAAGTGTCAATCTTGGTCAGTAACTATATGTTTTATTATATTTTACTATTCCACTGTGAGTTATATCGATAATGCTCTAATAGGGAATCATTTTTTTATCTACAGGATACCAAATCAACAATCCATATTTTGGTTGACTTGGGTTTTCGATTTAGCGAAAATTCAAGCCCACTGGGGTATGGGTTGTTACATTTAGTATCAGAGCTTAGGTTAGTCGATTGTGAAAAACTAGTAAACATTAAGTGAACATGTTTATATTTTAGCTATAAATTTAAATATATCATATCCCAAATCCTAAGAATTCCGACTCTAGAGTAGTCATAACCATACACTAAAAGATGAGTATGATAATTATGAGTTGGAAAAATGGATGAAGTTGAAGATGTACACTTACCCCAATTATCCCAATGGAAATAGGTCGTATGGAAAGTCGTTGACTTAAATAGATCATGTGTGCAACATATGGAAGATCCCTGAAGTTGGATAGTACATGACTCCCTAGTTAGGCCCACGATAGCCTAATGATTGTAGATCCCTATATGTTGTCGATTTATAATATACAGCAGGTCCAGATAAAGGGAAAGTTAGAATCCATATGTTGTAGATATCCAAAAGTAATTGAGTCCTCGAAGGAAGGTGTGAAGTAGCCACCCGAAGTTAATAGTCGGATATTTAATATTTGGAAGAAGATAAGTTAGCAAGTTGAAGAAGAACAGTCCAAAAGAAGGGGCAAATAGAAATCCACTCTAAGACCTAGTAGAAAATAGTTTTAAAAGTTGAAAAAAATATATAAATAATATATTTGGAAAAAATTAAGCAAATAGAAATCCACTCTAAGACCTAATAGAAAATAGTTTTAAAAGTTGAAAAAAATATATAAATAATATATTTGGAAAAAAAGTAAGAAAATATTGGGTTTTGGAAAAATAGGTATATAAGAAAAGTTTATTGAAATATATATATATATATATATATTTAAATTGAAAATTTTCCATAAATGGTTCTAAAAAAACTAATCATTTGAAAATATATATAGAGCAAATATAGCTTGCTAGTTTCTCGGTGAGGAAAGAAAATTTTAAAGTTGAGATATTATTTTAGGGTGGAAAATAGGAAGTGGTACTAGTTTTATAGGGGTAAATAATGATAGGATTGGAAATTTAAAACGCGATGGCAGAATATAAGAACAAAGCGGTAGGCAGATGCGCCGTGATAGGTAGATTAGTGTTCCTCAAAGTAGCCAGAGCAAAGGTGGAGAAGACCGAGACAGAATGGGGTAACGATAGTTAATCGGTAGTAAATACAGATTTGGTTTGGCTAGGGTTCCCCATGGTCGACCGGTAGCAGTCGGCTGCCAAATCCTTGGGGTCGACCGTTGTTGTTGTAAAACGAATAATTTCGTTTCAGGCCGCATCGATTTATTCCAAGTCCATTTTCTTTCGAAGTAATTCCAAACCCATTCCCCTCTTTCAAGCCACCGCCGACTGTCTCCAGCCACCACCAATACCGAGCTACCGACATCGAACCTCTTCAGCAACTCTAAGGCAGCACGTGACCCCTCCATCTCTTAGAAAATCGATGACCCAAAAACCCTAGATCTATTCCAATCAGAAACTACGGCTCCTCTTCGCGGCACCCTTGTCTCCCGACACACATGGCTGATTTCAGTAGAGATATCATGGTGCTAGAACCACGTGAATATTGTCAAGAGTTATGAGGAATCAGCATGTTTCAAGCTTCTACAAGGATGACCAGTGGTTTTTGAGGATTTCACGACTTACGATTTGGAGGACCTATCCACCTTCACTGGATTGTTGCAAATTCGGCACCACGACATATTTAAGCAAGTGTGCTACCCGATGTGTGTGCGGCTATTTGATGCTAAATTGGTATCCACATTTGACGAAATGGAGCTAGCTTCACATCCGAAGTAAAGGGGACGAATGTGCAGTTTAGAGGGATCCTATACATCTCTACGACAGGAGGAGATTTAAAGGACATTGAGACTACAAATTTAGCCATACTAGATCGGACCTTTTTGGAGGAACAACCATATGGCATCTAGAGAATTTGCAGGCCCAAGCCCGTCTAGTCGTTTGAATCATGCATCATAACATCATCCCCAGGACGGGGAGTTACAGCGAGATTTATCCCCTTGTCCAGAAGGCCACCTATGCCATTATAGGTGGTATTCAGGAAAACTGGGCCAACGCGATTATGGCCCATTTTGCGGGTTTAATAGCAAGGACCCAAAGGAGCTCTCTCCCTACTATCATCTTTTTACTCCAGTCTTCGGATGGTTTAGGGTTAACCTCCAAGGTGAGCCGATGTAGAGTTATGTACCCCTACAATTGGATAAGACATCTCTTAAAAGGATGAAGATAGAGGAGCCATCCGTAGTTTTTGGAGAGCACCGAGAGGAGGTTGGGCAGGAACCTATGGAGTGGGACCCTTGGCCCGACCAGCAGGCCGCATGGAATCAGTAGGCTCCGGACTATGGAGAGATCCGAGAGTCCCAGCTCAGACTTGAGGCTATGATTGAGGCAATGCAGTAGCGGCAGTGGGAGATACAAGAGAGGCAATGGAAAACGTAGGAGGAGCAGCAGCACCAGGGGCATGAGTTAGGATGTCGAGCCACCATAATCCGATCACTTTGGTGTGGACATGGCCTTAGCTCTCGCGAAGGACCAACTCCTAGCTCATAGATAATAGTAGCTAGTAGCAAGTAGTAGTAGTTTTATTTACTTCCGGTAGTTGTTAATTTTCTTTTAGTCTGGGTAGTAAGCATTAGTTTTCTCTGTTGTTAAAACGCGTATGATATTAATGGTAATGATCCTCTTTATTTGTTTTTTGTACGGACCACAACATTATTTGGAAAAGCAATAAGACAAGGAAATTTCAAGGAAGACACTTAACTAATGCAAAAGAAAAGAAAATTGTAAAAGGCTGGAAGTATAACATTAATTAAGAAAATTTAATTAACTAACTATTAAAGTAAAAGAAATAAGGTTTAACTTGCAAAAAAATAGAAAACTTTTAGGGAGTAAAATTTGGCAAGCGAAGGACAAAGAAAAGTTGTTGCAAAGCCACGTGTTAGTGTCCTTGTACCTTATAATCTCAAATTTACAAATAACTTGTGTGTTCATTGTTATTATTAACAAAAGAAAAGTTTTTGAACATTTAAAATTTACCATGTGATTAGGTAAAGTCCATTATGAACGTTAAACTATTGACTAAACCCCGATTGTGTGTGGTATGACATAATATATTTCGAAAAAATATATATGTATACTTTTGGAAATCTTTGTTTAAATTCTTGATTTTGGAAAATTAAATATTTTTTGTGGGGAAAACTTTTGCAAATTTTTATGATGAAAATTTTTGTAGTTTAAAATTTTTACCGGTATTTCAAAAAGTTAGATACAAAAGATTTTTGAGTGGAAAATGAAGAAATTTTCTAATTTTTGAAATGTCATATACTCGACATGGGGGAATAGTTGACAGATTAGCTAGTATAGATTTTACTGTGCAACAGGAGTGGTAATTGAATAAAACATTGTTAGAGGCGGGATGTTGTTTTAGCTATGGGTTCTTTTTCTACATACCTTGTTAGTAGGTGAACAAAAAATTGATTTTGAAATGAGCCCGTTTTAAAATTTTAAAATAAAAATTATTTATGCGGACTGTACTTAGAAAAGTTAGAAGGAGATACCTGGACAAAAGAGAAGGTTCCAAAGAACAATGGAAAGTTGGGTACCCGAGAGAAAAAGGATGGAAATACGGAATTTTCCATCTAAACCTTTTTCGTTGGCATAAAGAAAATAGGTGTAGAAAATTTGATTTTTCAAATTTGGATGTTAGAAACGGTGTGTTAGGATTTTGGATGGTAGGATTTGAATGAAAAATTAATTGAACTAAATTCCAATTGTAGAAGTATGGAAAAATTTGGGTGCAAAAACGATTTTTTGGTTTCAAAGTTTGCATACATATAGAACAACCAATATATTTAGGTTGTTTCTACCATATTTTCAAAAATTGATTTAAAAGAATGCGGTCATAAAGGAGGCGCCAATTAGAATTATTCTACATACATATCATTTGTATTGTGATACACCGTGCATTTGTACACGATTAGTTGGAAAATTTGTTGTACACTAATTGATTAGTTAGTTTAGAATGGTTGTACGTTATGTTACATTGTTCAGACCTTGTGGAATTTCGGGTATGAAATTCTTTTATGGGTAGAAGAATGTAACACCCCATAATTTTACGACAATTAATTAAAAAGGAATTTAATAAATAAATAAGAATATCAAAAAACTAAGATTTTTACAAAATCAGAATTTTGCTACAAAATTTGTACTATTGGGTTCATGGGGATTTTTTGATCAATTTTCATATATAAAGTTTTTCGATCAGAGTTCAAACGGAAAAGTTATTAACGTTTGAAGTTTTAGAATCAAAAATAATTATATATGTAATTAAGGTAATAAAAATAACTAACTAACGTTAATTACCATCAGTTAAAGTTTACAAACAGTTAACATTACTTAGACGTTAAGAAAATGATAATGGAAAGGAAATTATATCAGTCGTTTAAATAGGGAAGAAAATAAAACAAATCTAAACACGATAATTAATCACAGCAAATAAACACGACCAGTCGACCCAAGGTTCCTAATGGTCGACCGGTAGCGGTCAGCCTAAGCACAAGGGTGGTCGATCTTTGCTAATGTAAAATCAGTAGTAACTCGTGGCCTAACGGCCCGGATTTAATACAGTTTCATCGAATGGGTGGCATTGATCTGAACCCCTATAAATATTGACTTAGACCCTCACTTCTAAACTTATATTTTTTGAGCGATTCTGGAGCACTGCCATTTTTTCTTTTCTACAAAATTCTAAATTATGAAAATAGTTATAGTTTATACGTATATATAATTGGAGAATAGTAGAAGATGATTGAAAAAGAGAATAACATCAAATCAAATCGCCAATGCCAGGGTAAATTGTAAATCCGAATCTAAATTGTAAATCAAATCCAAATCTCTTTTCTAATCTAGATTACTAATAAATATATATATATATATATATACACTTGTAGTGTATATATATATCCAAATAGGGGGAAAATGGAGTCAAACTGGAATAACTGGGATTAGCAAGGGAGATTTGAAAAGCTAAAAAGACGAGTGGGAAATTATATATTTTTATATAATATTGTATTTATATCATTGTAAATCTATTCATGTGTGCCAGAAATGTAAATTAGAGTTCTAAGCTTAATTTGTATATGTGAAATAAAATTATAAACCATGCCTACATTCTATTATTGATAACTTGAATTGTATATTGCATGAATAAAAATCTGGAAATTATTGGGTATTTATAGTCCTTGAATTTAGTATATAGTTGAAGAAGTTCCCGAAACTAATAACATATGTGATGATTCCATATTTGTAAATTTAGACTTGTGTAAGTAATATTTTAATTGATATATTTTAATTTATTGAATTATATAGCGTGTTGTAATGTGAGTTTTTATAACTTATCAAGTTTCAGATTTATAAATAAAAGTGCAGTAGTTGCAATAACAAGGAATGCACCTAAAAAGAAAGAAATGTATAAAATAAGGATAATTGTCGTATTTTATACTGTCTATTTCAATAATATGAAAAATAATTCCTTGTAATTCAAACGTAACACAAATTCCTCTTTTGGGTAAGATATAGAAATTTACAGTGTTAACCTTTCCATTTAGGAGGAATGTAATTCCAATGCATTAAAATATAGAAATACCTAAGGATAAATTAAAAGAATTATAATGTGATAAAAACGGTCCAAGAAAAGAATATGCGCAATAAAGTAAAAGGAAGCGAAATAAAAGAAGTGAAAAGATAGACAGGTTATAATTTAAAATAAAAAGAGTATAGATAGTCCAACAAAACAACGTAGGAAATTAAAGGTTAAAAAGGAATAGGAATAGAAAGTAAAATAGTGGGGGCAAAAGGGAATTAAATAACAAAAGGTATTTAAATCTTTTAAAAAGAAAGAGTTAAATGAACTTAAACTAAATAAGATGTAAACACATAAAGAAGTAGAGAAATATTGTTAATAGTAAACATTAGAGGCACAATAATTAAACAAGAATGAAAAAAGATATATATAAATACACACACACACACGTAGTCTCAAGTATGCATTTATGATAGGTGTAAATTATTAAAAGTTAGTAAATATCATAGTAAATAAGAATGACACAGTCATTAGCATGGGTTGGAATGCGAGGTCATCAGTGTTACACAATAGAAGTCCGTCCACCGTAATGAGCCACTAGCAGTTACATATACATTATACAGATGTGGGACATATCCAACTATACGACCCGCGGAGTTATATACGCTTGCGTATAGGTGAAGGAATACCCTAAGTAGAGTCTGTTTCAATGAATTAGGGGGTTATTGCCTTGATTGCGTTAGGCGGTCTAAATAGGGCGATGGACGGCTCGACGTTATGTCAGTATGTATTGGTACCAAATCAAGAGTAGGAGTTGTACATAGGATGAGTATGTTATCGGTCCGGCATGGTCATGGGAAAGACAGAGTTACACCTAATGAGCTACACCTGCTACTAGGCTAGGTCACGTTAGGTCATGCACCGCCACAGTTGTTTACTAGTTTGTTTGTTAGGGCAAGGCTAGTTAACCCATAAATGAGATCTTTCAAAATGAGTGTGGAGTTAAGTCCTCTATTTTCCATGGAGCTAAGTCCATAATAGAAAGTAGACATGTAGTAAATCCCTAAAGCGAGGTAGAATACAGCTAAACTATTGTGACACCATTATTAGGCACTACGGGAGTTCCTTGGTATACACGACGACGAGGATGTGGTACTCCGTTATTAGGCACTACAATAATTTAGGCCCATTAGGGTGTAGGTTATTAATGTTCAATAATTAAAATATATAAATATAAAAAAAAATTGAATTTCAAATTTATACAAAGTTAAACGTCTAACCAAAATAATCAAACATCTAATCATTTTAATAAGACATCTGACCCCCTTGAGAAGAAAAAATATATTATATTTATTACTAGTCAAAGTCAACAACCAATTTTCCACTTACCCATTCATTTTTAAATGGCTATGTTAATTACCCTATTCATTTTCCCTATTCATTTTATACTTTTCATCTCAAGGAAACTCTATACCCCAAAATCTAAATCAACAAAAATGGCACCCAAAAAATCCTCCAAAAACCAAAAATCTAATGAAAAGAAAAAATGAGAGTCTTCGTCCTTAACCCAAGTTAGCTTCTCAAGAGCAACTCAAAACTTGGCTTCACGATGATCTAACAAGCATTGACCGATTTAAGGTATTAGACACAATGAAAATTTCCATTGAGTGATTTGATTGCTTATCATTTAAAACTTCTAACCGACACCGCTAGAAATCACCCTTTTAATTGAATTTGAGCCAAACAATAAAAAGATTAACAGTTTAGCGATAAAACCATTTCTTGGTAATATGGGAAGGAAATTCATCAAACTACATAACGATGAAGAATATATATGGTTGAGTGTGTATGGAACAATAATCAAACACCATTATAATCAAATTGGTCAAATTCTTGAAATTGGGTATAAAGGAGTAGAATTAAAAGATGTAGAAACCAAAATAGAAGACAAAATCAAGTAGGTCATCATCTTTAGGTAAATGAAGTTACCAATGCAACTTCTAAAGATTTAAGGCCTTGATCGAGATTACTTGAACGGGTGATAATAAACACCTTCATCCCGAGAACTGGAAGTCATGAACAGGTTTATGATAATGACTATAAAGCTTTATATGCTATTGTTGGCAACATTGAAGTGAATTGGGAAAAAAAATATTCAATATCAACTATCGGCCTTCTTTAAACACTCTAGAAAATCTATTCTCTATGGCCCTTGCATTACTCAACTTATGCTAGCAGAAAATATATCCCTTTGTACGATGATGCCGAGGAAGTAACATATACCAAAAAAAGTTCTTTTGTCTTATGAACTACCAGCAACGGTTCTTTCCAATATTTCATATAAGTAGTTTTTGTAATAACTCCAACAACAAACCTTTGCTCCAACTTCTGCCAACGTAAAGGATATTGATATTCGATAAGATGGAGGTAGCAAAGAAGTGATTGGTACCACAAATATTATTTTGATGACAACAATCATATAAATATAGTACTAACATTTTCCTAAGAAGTATAGAATATTTTGCAGGATATTACATAGGTTTATACAAGTACAGGACAATCGAGTTTGAAGATTGATCATAATGAAACTAAAGATCAAGAATCAAAGATGATTAAGACATATGAACACCTACGAGTTTAAAGACAGAGACATAAAGAGTTTAAGACTATAGATAATAGTTAATATATATGGGATAAATATTTTAAAGTCCTTGAACAGAAACTTTATTTTCTTTGATTACCTTCTCAGCAAAATATTTATTTTATTTACAAAATATTTTTTTCAACTATTTTATAAAAGTTTTGTATATTAAAAGTATTTAAAAACTATTTTTAAATGATTTTACAAAATATCTAAATTTTATTACACTTTAAATATGTTATTGTTTTTCTCAAAAATACAAGGGTATGTCGACATACCCTTTGATGTTTGTCGAAGTATGTACGTTGAAGAGTTGTTTTATAATTTTTCAGTTGTTTTTTAATTTTTCAATAGTTGTAGCTTTGGCTCCATATCTTTATGAATAGGCATGTCCCTTCAAACACTATATAAAGGGGACTGGAAAATGAATTTTAATAAATACTTTCTCTCTATTTTTCTTACTCAAAATGTTTATTATATAGTTTATAAAATCCACATTTTATACTTTTCAAATTCACTCAAATTCAATCTCTACTTTACTACATTCATTCTCTATAATCTACTCAAAGATTTGCAAGTATTATCTCATCAATTCAAAGATCAAAATGCTATAAAAGAGCTATAGGATATTCTATTTCCAAAATACAACTATTTGTATTTGGTATCGACAACTCTCTACTAATATTTATATGGAAGTGCTTGTTGCAAATTCAAATCAGTTTAGTGTACTTATTGCCCGTTCAAATCAAGTGGATGTTCTTGTTGCTCGTTTGAATCAAGTGGGTGATCATGTTGCCCGATTAAAAAAGAGAGTCTACTTTGAGCTTGGAAAATCAGGAGGGTGTATCTTGTTCCCTTAAAATCAAGATTGTATTCGGGTTTGCTTGCTACTTAATTAAAGTAGACAATTGAAAGGAAATATAAATAGATACTGTACAGGACTGGATGTAGGATTAGTTAATTCAAACCAGTATAAAACTCCTAGTGTCATCTCTCTTACTTTTACTTTACTTCTACTGCATTTATATATATATATATATATATATATATATATATATGACTACCTGTTAATATATATCTATGTTAATTATCTTTGACTTGATTTAAATCTTGAAACTATTAGAATAGTTCTATATAAGTTAAAAAATACTATTCACCCTCCTTTGTTATTAAAGTAGATTTAAGATCTGCCCACACTAGTATAATTTACTCTACACAGTTTTCCACATTTGGTATCAGAACACTAGGTTTTCAAAAAACTTGTTATTTGATTTTTGAAAATTATAAATGGCTAGTAACACTTGTAGTACACTTTATAACACTCTTGAAAAAAAAGTTGTAAAATTCTTACATTACCCTCAAATAGATTAGGACCTAATAATATAAAAAAGTCACATGAAAATTTTGGAAGTGTACAAAGAAAAATTGCAGGGACATGTATGTTATATGGCAGATAATAAACAAACACCTGATAACCATACATCACAAATCAAGAAGGACAAATGGATTCTAGATAGTTGATGATCAAGACAGATGACTGGAAATCCTGAGATCTTAAAAGACATCGTTTACAAAGATGGAGGAATAGTTAACTTTAGAGATAACTAAAAAGGATACGTCATCGACATCGGCAATATCGGTAACTTTAAAACTCCTATTATTTTTAATAATTTGCTAGTTAGGAATTTAAAACATAACCTGCTTAGTATTAGTCAATTATGTGATAAGGGTTTCGAAAATAAGTTCGAAAAAGACATTTGCTACATCCTGGACAATGAGTCTAGAATTATTTTTAAAGGAGTTAGAAAATATAATATTTACATTTTGAGAATGAAAATGTCTTCTGATAATCTTTGTCTTATGGTCGAATCCAGTTACACTTGGATTTGGCACAAACATTTTGATCATTTGAATTTTAAACATTTATCCAAAGTAGTCAGATATGAATTTGTTTGGGGACTTCCAAAAATGAGTTTTAGTGTCAATAACCTATGCGATGATTGTTAACATAGAAAACTTCACAGAAGTTCATTCAAATCAAAAGACATGATTTCAACTATGCATCCCTTAGAACTTCTTCACATAGACCTTCTTGGACCATCACAATTACAATTAATAAATCATAATAGGTAAGTTTTTGTAATAGTAGATGACTTTTCAAGATACACTGGGAAAATATATCTTAAACGAGTGAAGCATTTGAAATGTTTAAAATTTTCACTAAGAAAATTCAAAATCAAAAATCAAATAAAATTAATACGGCAAGAAGTGATCATGGAAGAGAATACGAAAACGAAAATTTTGAAAACTTTTGTATTAAGAAAGTAATCGCACATAACTTTTCTTTACCTATAACTCCTCAACAAAATGGAGTTGTAGAATGTAAAATAGAACTATACAAGATTGCGCTAGGACTATGTTAAATTATACTGATTTACCAAAAAAAATTTGGGTTGCAGCAGGTTTTACAACATGTTATATTTTAAATAGAATTTTAATATAACCGTTAACCAAGAAAACACCATATGAATTAATTTTTTAATAAAAAGCCAAAGTATCTTATTTTAAAGTTTTTGGTAGAATATGCTTTATATTAAATATAAAAGATAATATTGATAAATTTGATGCAAAACCAGATAATGGTATATTTATTGGTTATTCAAATAGAAGTAAGACCTATAGAGTTTTCAATACTAGAACTCGTACTATTGAAGAAGCTTTAATGTTGCTTTTGGTGAAAATTTTAAAATAACTAGTACTAGTAATGATGAAGAAGAAAATCTTAATCCTAGTAAGAATAACAAGATTACAAATAACGAAACTACTACTGAAAATTACAAAACCAATAATTCAAATAAAAGAACAAAAAATTTGAAAGTCCGTCATATGGAAAATATTCTAGGAAATAAGAGTCAGTTGTAAAAACTAGAAATCAACTAAATAAGATGAGTAATGCAGCATTCATTTCAACTGACGAACCCATAAATCCAAAAGAAGCATCATTAGATGATTCATGGATCTTACAATGCAAGAAGAACTGAATCAGTTTACTCGAAATAATGTTTGAGAATTAGTTCCACGTCCATAAAATCAATATGTAATTAGAACTAAATGAGTTTATAAAAATAAATTAATTGAACAAGGAGAAGTCATAAAAAATAAAGCACGTTTAGTTGCACAAGAATATAGCCAAGAAGAAGGAATAAATTTTGATGAGACCTTTGCTACTTTAGCCAGATTAGAAGCTATAAGAATCCTACTCGCTTTTGCCAACCATAATAATTTTAAATTATTTCAAATGAAAGTCAAAAGTGCATTTTTAAATGGATTTATTAAAGATGTATATGTTGAACAACCCCCACTTTTTAAGGATGAAAAACTCCCTAGTCATGTTTACATATTAAAAAAGGTGTTATATGGTGTTAACCGGTTATCTGACCCGGTAAAGAGAGGCTCGGCACAGAGTTCCCATTTGGCATTCATGGTTCGGCACACAGATGTTACTTGTTTTGGGCCGAGGTATCTTGCCACTAGGCCCACCAGGGAATTCCAACCCATCTTCGTCTATAAATAGAGAGGCAGGGGCACAGTGAAATGGACCTTTTTTCGAGAACACTGGGGAGACTCTGCCACTTTCAAGACTCACTCTATTCAGTTCAAACTTGTATTCAAGTCATTAATATATGGATTGTATCTGTATTCAACTACTTGTGAAAGCAATAAAGATCAAAACTCAAAGTGGACGTAGGCAGTTACGTCGAACCACTATAAATCTGATGTTCTCGTTTTTGTTGTTCTTTTGGCATTGAATTACACTATTTTTCAGTTCTAATTTATCTTCTTCATTAATCTCTCTACATAATCTTTCTCAACGAGGTTAGTGACCAATTTTGGTGCTAACACTTTGGTGCTTTCACTGAGAGTTGAATTCTCAGCTTGATTGGATCTCATCGTCTACTAGTGGATTTCCATATTCGCGAGATAGATCCAGTTGTTTACTAGGAAACTTCCTATTTTACTCAGATTTGAAAGAAATCTAAAGGAAGCTGATAGCCGTAGTCAAAGAAACCAAGTCTATGCAAGACAGCTCCAGAAAAAGTCTATGCCGAGCGATATATGCCAAATGGCATCCAGGTCGAGCCGCTCCAGCTCCAAGCCGAGCAGAATCATGTCGAACGACTCAGTGTATGCCGAGCAGAACCATGCCGAACGACCCAGTGTATGCCGAGCAGAACCATGCCGAACGACGTAGTGTATGCCGAGCAGAACCATGCCGAACGACCCAGTGTATGCCGAGCAGAACCATGCCGAACGACGTAGTGTATGCCGAGCAGAACCATGCCGAACGACCCAGTGTATGCCGAGCAGAACCATGCCGAACGACCCAGTGTATGCCGAGCAGAACCATGCCGAACGACCCAATGTATGTCGAGCAGAACCATGCCGAACGACCCAGTGTATGCCGAGCAGAACCATGCCAAACGACCCAGTGTATGCCGAGCAGAACCATGCCGAACGACTCAGTGTATGCCGAGCAGAACCATGCCGAACGACTCAGTGTATGCCGAGCAGAACCATGCCGAACGACTCAGTGTATGCCGAGCATAACCATGCCGAACGACCCAGTGTATGCCGAGCGGGACCATGCCGAACGACCCAGTGTATGTCGAGCGACCCAGTGTATGTCGATCCCTCTCTCAAAAAACAATCTAACTGGTCCCTATTCCAAAAAAAATATGGATCGGGTACGACCCCTATTTTAAAAAAATATAATTTCGGGTACGACCCAAATTTCCGACGTAGCGCAGCGCCTCCGGATAGTGAATTCAAAACTCAACTTAATAAAGGAACATTCTATCCACTTCCCTGACATCCCATGATCGACCAGGACATAGAGGATCTAGCGATAGCTTATGAACGGCAACAAGGGAACGGACAAGCAACCGCTATTCAAGCAGTACTCCCAAAGGTTAGAGAACATAGATGATATGACTCTAGCAAACGCCAAGATGACTCCAAGTACCATTCTTCGCTGACCCAGCACTTCGAATTTAGTGACTCCAAGCAAACCAATGTTTGGCTCTAAGCAATTTATTCCAAATACTAACACGGATATCATACTTATCGCATTTGAGGAGAGTCGACCTCCAGATATATTTTGGCAGCTAGTTACCTGAAGAGCCTCCTACGAATATGGATCGTTTCTTTTACAAAATGAATCAAAACCAAAGTGAGGAGGAGTGGAGCAGACTAGGAAAAATAAAAATGCAGGCCCGTCGGTTAAGGACACTGATTCTAGTAGACTAAAGCAAGATCTCAAAATTCGACTCATATGCTCTTTGGTAGATTCAATCGATAGCCTCTACTTAGAAGCTCACGACTCAAAGTGGTACTGGAAACCAACCTCAAGAGAGTCCATCGAAGTACAGAGAAAATCGGAGGAATGTTGTATATTCCAAGATGCACACTGATCCTGACACTGGCGATTGCAAACACCTCCGAGGTGTGATCGAAAAGCTTTTCCAGGAAAAGAAAGCTTCAATAGTACATGCAAGCCTCGTAGAAGGGCGAGCCAGGAACTGGGGATGCCCATCAATAAAGAACTATAATTAATAATTGAACCGTTGGCAGTCGGCATCCCGCTAGAAGAGGCTAGGGGCAGAGTTGAATAGCAAGCACACGATGCTGCTCCACTTATCAATGAGATTTACCCCAAACTTCTTTGGATTATTTTCTATTTCGATTTGAAATGTGCTTTGAATTGCAACCGACTTAAACTAAACTTCTTCCAAAACAATGCAGGTGACCTAGTACTCAAAGCTGCCTTCCAACAAATCCACACAGACCTTAATCGAATTTGTGGAGTTTCATCAAGACGAGCATGATTCGTTCGATCATCATCAACCATGTGCCTTTGATTTGGGGCCAACGACTAGAGATTGAAAAGCTCATCACAGTCAGAGCCCAACACAAAGCCAATATGATCGACCATCCATTCATCGACCTCCACATTTTCCTTGGAGATCTACACAAGGCTTGGAATGAATGTGGCCCGATCATCCAATCCTCGGGTCATAAAGTAAAGTTTGATAAAATACATATGTCTCTCATGGAGCTCAGTGATGCTGGGATCTAACTAGAGCGTACATGATTTGATCATCTAAACATCAAATCCTACCCTGAACACAAAAGGTGGTTTGAAAGCCCGACTTGAAGTAGCTGTGATAGACTGCCTACTCGTTAACCATCGCTCTCAATACATGGACGCGACTGCACCTTGAAACATATGCAACTTACTTTGTCTACCCAGTAATTCATCATCCTCATTTTCTAGAAAGATATACGAAGCAAATTGTGCGAGACTTGATTATCCAACCCCAGCATGGATGTGATCCAACCATCTATCATATACCTCTTTCCTTGACTTGATTGGAAGAACTATAATCATTAAGCGGATGAGAATCAATCTTCTATTTTTCAAGTTTCATCCTTGATGCTGGGGGCAAAGTCCCATTCCATGAGCAAACGCGGTTCGACCGTTCATTCGATGACATTACCCTCGATACGGTAAATGAAATACAAATCAAACGGGTGGAAATACGACTACTATCAACAAAAAATCTCCAAGCCCCTAGAGTGCGGACTAGAGTATAAACGACTTAAAATCTCCAAGTCCCCAGAGTGTGGAATGGAGTACTCTAAGTCTCCAAAGTGCGGACTAGAGTATAAACGACTTAAAATCTCCAAGCCCCCAGAGTGCAGACTGGAGTACTCTAAGTCCCCAGAGTGCGGACTAGAGTATAAATGACTTGAAAATCTCTGAGTCCCCAGAATGCGGACTGGAATACTCTAAGTCCCCAGAGTGCGGACTGGAATACTCTAAGTCCCCAGAGTGCGGACTAGAGTATAAACGACTTAAAATCTCCAAGTCCAAAGAGTGCGGAATGGAGTACTCTAAGTCTCCAGAGTGCGGACTAGAGTATAAACGACTTAAAATCTCCAAGCCCCTAGAGTGCGGACTGGAGTACTCTAAGTCCCCAGAGTGCGGACTAGAGTATAAACGACTTGAAAATCTCCGAGTCCCCAAAGTGCGGACTGGAGTACTCTAGGTCTTCAGAGTGCGGACTAGAGTATAAACGACTTGAAAATCTCCGAGTCCCCAGAGTGCGGAATGGAGTACTCTAAGTCTCCAGAGTGCGGACTAGAGTATAAACGATTTAAAATCTCCAAGTCCCCAGAGTGCGGAATGGAGTACTCTAAGTCTCCAGAGTGTGGACTAGAGTATAAACGACTTAAAATCTCCAAGCCCCCAGAGTGCGGACTGGAGTACTCTAAGTCCCCAGAGTGCGGACTAGAGTATAAACGACTTGAAAATATTCGAGTCCCCAGAGTGCGGACTGGAATACTCTAAGTCCCCAGAGTGCGGACTAGAGTATAAACGACTTAAAATCTCCAAGTTCCTTGAGTGCGGACTGGAGTACTCTAGGTCTCCAAAGTGCGGACTAGAGTATAAACGACTTGAAAATCTCCGAGTCCCCAGAGTGCGGACTGGAATACTCTAAGTCCCCAGAGTGCGGACTAGAGTATAAACGACTTAAAATCGCCGAGTCCCCAGAGTGCAGACTGGAATACTCTAAGTCCCCAGAGTGCGGACTAGAGTATAAACGACTTAAAATCTCCAAGTTCCTAGAGTGCGTACTGGAGTACTCTAAGTCTCCAGAGTGCGGACTAGAGTATAAACGACTTGAGAAAAATCTCTGTCCCTGAAGCAGACTAGAGTACTCTGAGTCCCCAGAGCGAGGACTAGAGTATAAATGACTTGGGAAAAATCTCTACGTCCCTGAAGCGGACTAGAGTACTCTGAGTCCCCAAATCGTGGACTAGAGTATAAACGACTTCAGAAAAATCTCTAAGTCCCTGAAGCAGACTAGAGTACTCTGAGTCCCCAGAGCGCGGACTGGAGCATAAACGACTTGAGAAAAATCTCTATGTCCCTAAAGCGGACTAGAGTACTCTGAGTCCCCAGAGCACGGACTAGAATATAAACGACTTCAGAAAAATCTCTAATTCCCTGAAGCGGACTAGAGTATAAACGGCTTGAGAAAAATCTCTAAGTTCCTGAAGCGGACTAGAGTACTCTGAGTCCCCGGAGCGCAAACTAGAGTATAAATGACTTAACAAAAATCTCTACGTCCCGAACTGTGGACTAGAGCATAAACCATTCGACAAATCTCTACGTCCCCGGAGCATGGACCAAAGCATGAACACAAATTGGGCACGAGCCGACCGGGGGAAGAATAACTCTAAGTCACTAGAATGCAGAGTGGCGTATAAACTTTGATAAATAGAAGAGTGGATTCCGACCGTTCTCTATTCTGCAAACTTCGGCCTAAAATCAACGGAAGGAGTGTAAACTCGCTAGGGATGGAGTTCGACCATCCGACTTGTGGCCTGGCCAAATCAATGTATGAAGCAAGAGTACAAATCACTAAAAGCTGAATACGACAGCTCATTGTAGCTCTAGTTTGGCGTTCTTTACAACTTAAGGCAACAACTACAAGGAAACCTCAATACAAAGCCAATCGAACGACATCCAAAGCTACGAACGACCGATTATATCATACCTCAGATCGATGGTCAATATCGATCCACACCAAGCACATACGAATGTGATTCGAATGTTCCTTGAAAAACTTTGATCACCAAAGTGTGGAAAGGAGAGTAAACCATGAAGACTTGGTCATTAATTCTCCAGCACCCTTTTTTGATCCATCAGGAGGAGTATGAAACTGGATGAGCATGACCCGACTGCTCTTGAGGCAACTTTACCCCAAGATCTGATTACAGAACATGAACCAAAGTGGATGTGGCTGACCGTCCAATATCCAGCTTACGCCCATAAACTGACGACGCATTGGAGTATTCCCCTTGGAATGAAAAACCACAATACAATCCAGGATAGGTGAGACTCAGCCTTTCATCACCTGACATGATCCCACAATTCAAGGGGAAAGAGAGTAAAGCTAAAGAGGGCATGGTTGGCCTTCCTACATATCGGTATATACCCCAGGCTTGGGGGCACGAGTGAGAAGTAGGATGAATGTGAACCGACTATTCACCGATCAACTCTATGTTTTTGGAGTTTAGGTGGGAATATAAACATAGCTAGGGCGAGACTCAACCGTCCACGCAGCACATTTGTCAACCCGAGACTGGGAGCAGAAGCGTGATCATCTAAAGACTAGATACTATAGCTCAATATTGAAACTTATATATAGTGCTTACAATTACTCAAGGCTATGACCAAAAGAATGCCTAGAGATAGAATCATTAAATCGATGCCAAAGCTCGTGAGCAACTGACTGTCACTCCAACCTGAAGGGTGAGTGAAGGATCATGAATGCATTGAATATAAAATGTGTTACTCGAATGTACAAGCAAATTCAAACTCATAGCAAGATCCAGCTATGCAGTTGCACACTACTCGAGGCTGACTCCTACTCGACATTTCCTTCAACGTAGCCGTTTGCCACTTGGGGGCATTGACATCATCGTCTTCTTTCCGATCTTTAAAGGTGGCATGGAATACGCCATCATAGCAGTTGATTACTTTACCAAATGGGCATATGAAGAACTATTAACCACGACCAAGATGAAGAAAATAATCAACTTCATTGTCCTTAATGTCATCTGTCCTTGTGACCTTCCATGATCCATTATAATTGGTTGAAGCTAAGAACAAAATCATCATAAAGTCTATTCTGAAGAGAGGTTTGGAAAAGGCTAGAGGTAAATAGGTGTATGAATTCTCAACAACATTATGGGCTTGTAGAACTACCCATGAGTTCACGACTGGCCATACTCCATTCGCCCTTACTTATGGCTCCAAGGCCATCATCTATGTAGAACTTGAAGTCCCCTCTCATCGAGTGGCTGATGACAACCAATATTACAAAAAAAAATATAAACAAGGAATTGCAATTGAATTGCAATTAAACTAGAAGGAATTGGTGATAACTCACGAAAATATAAAACGCATCCAGGAGCCAATGGCAAGAACATGTACCTGAATGTGCACGTTTATAGTCATAAAATTAGACTTCTTTAAATCAACAGAATTTGGATTTTCACATAGGGTTATTAAGAAAATACTGGATTAGATAGCCGAAGTTTACTAGCCCTAAAATACCAGACACAGATGGCCACTGATGAACTACAATCCTGAATTTATATTATTGGAAATCGACCAAACGTTGGGACGACTAAAGAAGGATACGACACTTTTGGAGGATAAAATTGAAGAATAATGACTATTAAGAAAATATGATGGATTTCTTTCTAGAGACTCTAACTTGCTTCGAATCAAAGCACGTCATGTATGCAATAAGACGTACTTTGGGGGGAAAAGTGTTAACCGGTTATTTGACCCGGTAAAGAGAGGCTCGGCACAGAGTTCCCATTTGGCATTCATGGTTCGGCACACAGATGTTACTTGTTTTGGGCCGAGGTATCTTGCCACTAGGCCCACCAGGGAAGTCCAACGCATCTTCGTCTATAAATAGAGAGGCAGGGGCACAGTGAAATGGACTTATTTTCGAGAACACTGGGGAGACTCTGCCGCTTTCAAGACTCACTCTATTCAGTTCAAACTTGTATTCAAGTCATTAATATATGGATTGTATCTATATTCAACTACTTGTGAAAGCAATAAAGATCAAAACTCAAAGTGGACGTATGCAGTTACGCCGAACCACTATAAATCTGGTGTTCTCGTTTTTGTTGTTCTTTTGGCATTGAATTACACTATTTTTCAGTTCTAATTTATCTTCTTCATTAATCTCTCTACATAATCTTTGTCAACGAGGTTAGTGACCAATTTTGGTGCTAACATATGGTTTAAAGCAAACATGGTACGAAAGACTTAAATCATACTTAATACAATCAAATTTTGAAATAGGTAAAGTATGTACTACATCATTTAAAATAAGAGTTAACAATGATATTCAACTTATACGAACATATGTAGACGACATTATTTTTAGGTCAACAAATGAAGAATTAAATAAAGAATTTGCTGACATAATGTCTCATGAATTTAAACCGAATCACATGGGAAAATTAACATTCTTTCTAAATTTACAAATTAGACAATTAAATAATGGAATATTTATAAGTCAAGAAAAGTATGCTAAAGAATCAATAAGAAATTTAGAATGTATAACACAAGTGATAACCAACAACCATGACAACTAGTGAGAAACTTAATAATGAAGATAATTCAAAAAACGTTGACCAAAAACTGTATAGAGATATGATAGGATCTTTACTCTTTATCACAGCCAATAGACCTGATATCATGCATAGTGTATGTCTACGTGCAAGAAGTCAATCCCACCCTAAGGAGACACATCTTAAAGCTATAAAATGCATCTTAAGATATGTTAACAACACATCTGAATATGGACTTTTATATCCAATAGAAGATTCATTTGACCTAATATCATATAGTGATGCTAATTATGCTAGATTAAATCTGATCGAAAAATTACAAATGGAACTTGTCACCTTTTGGGATGCTCACTTGTTTCTTAGTTTAGTAAAAAGAAATTTTTATATCTCTATCCACAACAGATGTAGAATATATATCAGCAGCATTAGTATGTTTAGGGGTTATCTATATGCAACAAACTTTAAGGGATTTAGGTTTAAATTTAAAGCAATCACAAATATATTGTGATAACACGAATGCAAAAAAATTATCTAAAAATCCAACACATTTTGCTAAAACAAAACATATAGATATAAGATATCATTTTAAGAGATAACGTAAACAAAGAAATGAGTACACTAGAATTTATAAATACAGAAAATCAAATAGCTGATATTTTAACTAAACCGTAAGCACAAACTACGTTCATCAAATTAAGAAGAGAACTTGGAATATGTTCATTTACAAAAATCTAGAAATAATTAATTTAATAATTTGCAAATTAGGAAGAAAAATGAAAACAAAATTATCCTGCATATGTCGACATACCTGGTTAACTTATGTCGACAAACCTGGTAGTTCTCACAAAAACTGTTTTCCCCTCCCTCTTTGAAAATTCAAAACCTAATCTTTTAACCACACATATTTCGACTCCAAACCCAATTTTTCTTATCTTCTTCCTTCTAAAAACTCAATATTAATTACTCAAAATTGGATCCATCCAACTTTAAACATCCAAGAGAAGAATCAAGCATGTGGCTTCACGTTCTCAAAACTAGGTAATATCGAAAAGGAATTAAAGCATGTTCTCACAGTGCTTAATGAAATTGAAGTAATGCGAATTTGATTCAAAAATGAACAAGAGAAGTAAGGAAGAATGTTGAGGAATTCCGCAGAAAGATCTATTGGATAATCAAGAAAATCCAATAATTATAGAAGAGGGAGATACCCACATGTAGTTCATAAACCCTATGAATCAAGATGATGAACAATAGGATGAAGAAAAAGAAGATGGTGATGATAATAAGGATGAGAATGAAGATGGAGTATGTTGTGTAGGAGAGTTCAATTATGTAGTTAATGGAAATTTAGTGAAACAAAAAGGAAATGTTTGTTTTCACTACCCAAACTGCTCCATCCACAAATCACCAATAGTCAATTATGTAGTTAATTTGAAAATATAACAAGTGTTATGGGTATGTAATTTTTTGGTTTTGTTTGTTTAGTTTGAACTTATAGGATTGCTTTAATTTAATTGCATAATTTAGTTTGTATTATTTAACTTAACTTATATGGGTGTTTCATATACTTATCCTTGTTTTAATAACATGGTTTGGTTTGTTTTAAATATATTAGTTTGATATAGATGATATGTTTTGAATGTATGATTTAAATAGATGTAATTATAAATATTTATAGTTACTTATCAAAATTATTATTTCACAAATAATATTAATTTTGATTCTGTATATAACATTATCACATTTCATAGTATTTAATAAGGGGGAGTTTGAATTTTATTTTTACCCATTTTTGTTGATGATATAGAGGGAGAAAAATATAAAATATAATATATGCATGTACTAAGGTCGAGTTATTCAAAAAAAGGGGGAGTTAAACGATTTAGGGGTAGTTACATTATATTTTATAATAAAAATATTTACGTGCTTGTCATCTTAAAATGGGGGAGATTGTTATACCACAGATATTGATTTTGATGACAACGGGCTTATAAATATATGTACTAATGTTTTCCCACGATGTGTAGAATATTTTGTATGATATTACACAGGTTTATACAAGTACATGATAATAGAGTTTGAAGACTGATCGGTAAAGAGACTAGAGATCACGATTCAGAGATGATTGAGAAAATTGAAGACTTGTGAGTTTAAAGACAAAGACATGAAGAGTTCAAGACTATAGATAATAGTTAAATGATATTAGATAAATTTAAAGTTATTTAATAACAACTTTCTTTTCTTTGAATACACTCTCACAAAAATATTTATTTTATTTTCAAACTATATATGTTTTTTTCAAATATTTTATATACTAAAAAGTATTAAAAAACTATTTTTAAATGATTTTACAAAATATTAGAATTTTATAACACTTTAAATATGTTATTGTTTTTCTCAAAATACAACGGTATGCCGACTTACCCTTCTTACGTATGTCGACATATGTACCATTGAAGGTCGTTTTTTATACTTTGAATGGTTGTAATTTTTGGCTCCATCTCTATGTGAATAGACATGTCCCTTCAACACTATATAAGAGGGACTGGAAAATTAATTTTAATAACTACTTTCTCGCTGCTCTTCTGTAACGACCCGTAAATTTCAACTGTTTTAATAACGTAATTAGTTGAAATTTTGCGAAATTTTAAACGATAAATTTCGAAATAAAAATTTAATATTTGGAATACGTCCAGTTAAACATAGCAATCGGTAAATTTTCGTCCGAAAATATGAAAGTTTATTTCGCACGTAAATTCACTTCAATTTAATCAGTTAAAAAGCAGTGAAAATAAAATGTTTCCGAAACTTAAATATTTTTACATAGAAAAATTCTAAACCATCTTCTGAGCAAGATCTCAGTTTGTCATTTTTCCAAATTTGGACATCTATTGCTCCGTCGTTCTTATTTTCTGCAAAATAGCAGCATTCTGGTACCGATATCGATTTTTATCGGATGATCGTACCACTGATATTTTTATACCGTTTTAATCGTCTCATCATGCTGATATCTGCAGTATATTCGTTTCTTTGTTTTGGAGTTCGGTACGCTGAAAAAAACTGCGTAACAGTTATCGTATCGGTAGGCGGTTTGTGTCCTTTGGCTTCTTGCAGCATTTCATATTCCACCATACAAATCAAGTAGCCATCTCTTTGCAAATAAAATGCACGTTCATTTGGTGTGACTGGCTTTTCAGTTCTCCTCAATCTCACGTTCATTGAGATGCACGTTTTTGTCTGTGCCCGTTCATATTTCTAAGCATTCAATATCTACTCAATTTCCCATATTCTATTTCCTTATCACCATTTTGCTGGGCACGTATTCATCTTCCCACCTGCTCCATTCTTATGCTCCACCTCCCCTCTTCCTTTGCCTGTTCTACAAAGTAAAAGAAAAAGAAAAAACAAACAAAGCTCCTTTCTTCCGCCCGCCACCCACTTCCGCCTCAGCCAAGCTCCGCCCTAGGCCTCCCTCCTCCACCGCCTATCGACCACAGCATGTCCAAAAATCTTCCCTTGCCTTAGCCTAGGCCGAAGCCTCCCTCCACCAATAACCAGCAGCTCCACTTCTCACTCCGTTCACAGCTCCACCAACAACCGAGATCGGCCACCCTCCTCACTGCTAGCCGAGCCTCTTACCGTCTCTCTCTCTCCCGCGCGTGCCACCATTTTCGAGCCCGTCTCCTCCTTCACTCCATCTCCGTTCCACACCCACCTCCCTGTCACCTCGCCGAGCTGTTCCTCCCATCACCTGCCCTCTTCTTCCGTTTGCCGTGTAGCCGAGCACAACCCAGTCTCGCCACCCCAACCTTCAGCCCTTCACCATTTTAAACCTCGGCAGTACCGTTGTTGAATTAGTAGGTGAGTGTATATATTATTATACATATAGTTATATATATAGTTGGTGGCCCAGTTGTTACACATAGATTGAATAAGTTATGTTCGGCTGCATATCTTTTTGACAATGTTTGTATAAAGTGTAAGTTATCTATTAATGTATATGTTATGTTGGTTATGGTATGATGTTATAGGTGGTTATTATATATATAGTTTTATAAAAACGGGTTTGTAACTTTTGTTTTGAAAGGTGATACATATACTATAAATTTATACGTTAGTTACATCTTATTTATTTAAGTTCTATAGCTAGCCTAGTTGTTGTATATATAAACTTTAGAGTTTATGCAGTTATACACCCTTTTATGTTAGAGGGTTTCTTTTCAAATAGTTGCAGTAACTAAATTATGTTGTTTATACAGTTACAAGTTATAAAGTTATTAAAGTTGTTGTTTAAAATATAAAATAAGTTGTTGCTACATATTAAGTATGAAATATAGGTTGATCTGTTGTTATATATGTTTGTGCAGGTATGGTAGGTTAGTTTATAAAATCTATACGGTTAGTAGGTCCTAGATGTTATATTGATAAATATTGATTTTAAAATGGATACTGATTTTAATTGTAATAGGTCTATAAGTCCTTATATGCGTTTAAAAGTGTGTAAAATATAGGAGAGTTATACATAGAGTCTAGTAGCGTGCACCTATTTATATGCTGTACGTTGGTTTGCATGTTGGTATATACGAGTTCGATATTAGCTACTTAATATTTCTACAGCAAATAAATGTGTTTGGAAATTAATAATTAAAGATTTTATTTCATGTGTTGGGGTTTTTCAAAGATGATATAAAAGTTTTGTGTGTTCTTAGTAGCCGTGATTTGTAGTGTATATATTTTATGCACGTATATGGCAGTTTATATAATTATATATATGTTAGTGCAGTTTCACATATGTGATTTTGGAATCTAGTTATATAGGTTTTTGTTACAGTTTTATTTTATAGTCAGTGTGTGCATAGGTATTCTTTTGCATACGTTTTATTCAAAGTTTGAGTTATAGAATAAATAGTTACATATATATTTTATTTAACGTAGTCGTATATTATTTACATTCGGTTTTTATGAAGTTATATCAGTTTATTATTAAGTTTATATTCATTTTTGTTATTTATACTATACAGATACTCTATTTTATATGTGTTATTATTATTCAAACTAATATGTGTTAAATTAATATTGATTTTATGGAAATAATAATAATAATTTGTTTAGCGTTGCTGTTCTATCAAATTTATCCTGATTTGTTTATCGATCCAGTTATCAGCCTTGTCCGTCGTGCATGTTCTCTCCGTCGAATCGTGTCAAATTTGCTTTGTTTCGAAGTTCATGTTCGGATTCGTAACTCACTTCATTATCCGTCCTCTCTAGCCTCGAAAGGTGAGCACTCACTCACGATTAACGTTCTTCTATTTATTAAATTTGATTTCAATTGAAACGATAATTGAAATATGCTGCTGTTAGTTATTTACACTGTTATATATGTTATTACCTGTATTAGTTCACCTGTGACATCTGACACCATTATCTGTTAATTATTTATGCGATGATAATACAGTTTGGCTGATAATTGATTGATTGTTGATGTTTATATTGGACGTTAAATTGTTAATGTTAAAATGATAAATAGTATGAAATTGAACTTGATATAGGATAATTAAATGTTAAATTTGATTAACTGACATTTGTATAATATGACCCCTTTTTACTGTTGAATTTATTTACACGTAGGATTTGTTTAATTACACTTTGAATCACTGAATGTATGTTGTTAAATTGATGATGGATGAAATTGTAATAGATGACAAGTGAAAACCGTAATGTAATAATCCTTAATCTACATGAAATGATAGTGTAGATTCTAGAAATAATTATATTAATTCGTACAAATAACAATGCGAATTAATACGGTTATTTCGGGATTATTTGAATTGATTATTGGATTGATATTGATTGTTGTTATTGCTTGTTTATTTACTTTGACACCATCCCAGTTATCACACTGCAAGTTCCCTTTGTTATACTTTGATTTTTGAATTGAATTGGAATCGGGTTGAAATGATAAATACCCAAAATTGAACTTTGACTTAGGATAGAAAATTAAATAAAACCCGATTGGTCAATAATTTGATTTAAAAATAAAACAAAGATTTTATTTGAATAAATAATATGGTTTTGAAATGAAGTAGAAATTTGAGTTTTAATGAAAGGAAATGTTAATATTTAATAATATGAAACAAAATATTAACAATGTAATTGATGAAAGTATATTGTTTAATTTGAGAAATGATTTGATAATTAAGTTTGAAAATAAAAATCAAGTTTGAAATTATAATTAAGTTTGAAATTATTAAAGTTTGAAATGCTTTAATAATTAAGTTTGAAATTATTAAACTTTGAAATTATTTAATAATTAAGTTTTGAATTATTTAATACTTAAATAAGATTGAATTATTTAATGATTAAATTGAATTGAAATTCTTTAATAAGAAAATTGAACTTTTGAATAAGTGAATTTTACTTCGTAAATAATTGAAATTGAGTTTTCTTGATTAAGTAAGGTTTTTGGAAAATTATAATAAGTGAAATGGAATTTCTTTAACAAGAAATGAAAATGTGATATTTTTGGAATTAATGTAAGACTTGAAATTTAAAGAATTGATTTGACGAATTTAATCTAATTCAAAATTGTAAGTTTTGTTTTAATGAAGTTGAACTTAAGAAATTGATTTAATGAATTGGAAATTTAATAGAAATTACTTTGAATGATAAAGTAACTTAACGAATATTGAATGAAATCGATAAATGAATTCAAATTGATTTGAATGTTAAAATTAAGTTAATTTAAATGATTTCGGAATGAAACGTATATATGAACTTGAAGCAATATTTGAATGGTTTAAAATAAAATTTGAATTTGATTTATAAGATTTTGAAATGATAATTTGGAAGTTTTGAAACGTAAATTATTGGAAATTGGTTTTGAAAGACAAATGAAATGTTGATTTTCGAATTGAAATTGAAATTGAATTTGATTTGGTTTTTGAAATATATAAACGATCAATCGGTGTAATAATTACGAAAGTTATTAAAGAGACCGGAATTCGGTTATGGATATACTCTCTATCTAAACCGAAAACCACTTTAATAACTATACGCGGAGTGATGATCCAGAATGAAGTGGTTGGAATGATGTACGTGATGACTGAAGAAAGTGAACGATAATGGATAGCCTTGACACTTGTGTCAAATTGGAAATGACTAAAACAGGAGCTGTGTCGGGCCAATGGAGGATTGATACCTCAAGTGGACACACTTCTTCGAACTACTTATACTTGTTGTCGATTGGTGCACCCTTGATTTTGGGAGTGTTGTCTCACGGTGTTGCGGGCGCTGCGGCGTTGCGTTCTCACCAGTCCGGATCAGGCGAACGGTAGTATCACTACCTTGGGTATAGCCTCATGTGCCTTGTCATACTTGTATTCCATTTATGCGCGACCACTACGAATTTGTTTTTACCTTGAGTATATGGATTGCCCTCTGGTGACTTCCGGTTTTGGGGAAACTACGGTCTTGTATATGCTTGTGGGAATAAAAATGTGTTAAGGGTGGAATGGGCCATGACTTAACGCTATTTTGATATCTTTATATTACTGATAGACATTATCTACTTATCGTACACTACTACATAGTAGATAGTTTAACGGATCCTTAAAGGATGGTTATTCCAAACATCCTTTGAGTTACTGGTATTTCAATTGCTATTTCACTTGAGTTGGATTTATTAATATAAGAATGTTAATCCTGACTCGAGTGTCTTGTGTTTTTGCTTTACGCTCGGGTCAGACTGAGTGGTTCAGCTTTCGAGACTCACCTTTGGAGTTGGAGCTTCGCTTGGAGATCCAGCTATCTATCCAGCTTTCAGATATTCGATGATTCCAGTGATGTATTCTGATTTGTATCTGTTACTCTTCCGTTGTATCTAGTTTAACTCTGATGTATCGTATTACTCTTCTGTTGTAAACTCTGATGTATTTTATATATTCATATAGTAGCTTCATGAACTACTATTTCTTTATTTCCGCTGCAAATTATTACTCTGTGTCTGTGTTCTGTGGTTATTTATTTACTGTATATGTTCAGTTTTGCCAAATTTAAATTAACAACGCGGTATTTTGAGCAATTCAACTCCGGCATGAGTGTCTACCTATACACTTATAATGGACGCGAATGGTCCAAAATGGCGGGTCGTTACATCTTCTTACTCAATATTCCTATTATATATTTAACAAAATCCACTATATATACT